>OV277349.1:53611871-54811871 GCA_922984085.1 Sicus ferrugineus
ACTTGCAAGAACGCCACAATTTTATTAATTCAACATTTACGCGACGAATAATTATTCAGATTCAGATAATAAATTTCTTCCATTTTTAATGTCACGAGCTTAACATACGCTGAAATTTAGTTTAAAAGCGCCGGAAAAATTTTATTAATCGTTAGGCGAACCTGGTTGGCTGGCAGCCGACACAGCAAAAGCAACAAAAACAACCACCTAACATTAATAACAACAAATACAAATTAAATATCAGCAAATACAAAAACAACAAAGTTAACGTCAGCCGCTATGGTGACAACAAGCGAGAAGAGAGGATTGGCATCCATCCAGCCGGCAGGCGTTCCGAACAACTTCTTGTTGCTGTTTTTATAGAGAGAGAGCTGTCATCTAAGCGCCAACTTCAATTGATTAATTTATGGAAACGAGACTCTATTTTTTGCCGAAGTGTCGCTTGGAGCCTTCGTATTGTTGTTATTGTTGTTGTGCTTCTGATTATTGCCATTTGACCATGGAATAAATTTTTAAATATATTTATTTTAAAGTTCAGTAGATTTTTGATGATTATTAGATAAAAATAGAGTGGATTTGATTGTGAGATGGTTGACAGACAGGTAAAGTGTATCAAATAAATGAAGCGATCTCGATCCTCGGTTCATTATTCGACTTGAAAACTACAATTCGATCTCGATTTTCACTTCAATTTGAAAGATCCTCTAAGTTCTCGATCGAAAAAGATGATTTCGATATAGTTACTGTACGCATGAGACGAGATAATTCTTGTTATCGTCGCGATCTCGTTTCGAATTCATGATTAAAATCGAGACCAAGTTAGCTGTTTTATTCGAGATGATAATCAGAAGAATTTCGAATTCGAGACAATCAAAATCAACGCTTTTATCCTAGATTATAATCCAGACAGAGACTAAGTAACGCACTCGGTATGAAAACCGCTTTCTTTCGAGATGATGGAGATTGGGACTGCTTTTCCCACTCGAGATTAATGATGTGAACTAGACAGTTCTCGTTCTCGCCTCGACCTCGACACTAGAATCGAGATGGCCTTTCCAGTCGAGATGAAAACCGAGATCGAAATAGATAAACAGCAAGTGAAATACATTTTTCACGGTTCTTTCCACACTCATTGAACTAAAAGTGAAATATAACGTGGTCCCCTCTTAAAATTTTGGGTTACATGCTCGTATTACGTTACCAAATGGCGCACAACGGCACTCTATTAAAATGCACCCATGTTTGTCTGTCCCAATGTCTGTACTTGCCATACAATTTGAATTTTTGACATATAAAACTTTATTAAGAGAATGCTCGCAAACAGACGTGACCAAAATAACGCAGTCACTGCTAAGAGTAATTTATTAATTTTCTTTAAAACCGAAAATTTCTTTCCAATAAAACACCGAAAGACTGGTGTTGCCTAAGCCAATCCAACAACAAGTCGAGCAACTCGGCCAGAGATCGCGAATAAAAATAATGGTGCTTGCATTTCCTTAAGTAATACGGTGTTGTTAACAAATATTTGAATACGTTTGAGCCGCTGCAATAGCAAGGCAATAAAATAGTTTAACAATTCACTCTCCCAACGCCTCCCGCCGGCACCGCTTGCTCGTTATGAGCAACACGTTGCTGATGCTGCCAAAAGCGGCAACAGCAACACAAATTTATATTTCCAGGTGTTAAAACAAACTGCTGCCGAAAACCGCAACAGCACGTAGTAAAGAAAAAAAATCGGCAAAAGTAGAGGGAGAAAAAATCACGAACACCCCAGTAACGTGAGATTTTGATGAATGATCGTGGCCTGCCGAAACGCCAGTTTCGCTGTAATAACAGAAGTTTGTAGCGTTAATGGAGCATTAATAGTTGGAAGCGGCCGCTGGGAGCTGGAATTTACATGGTCCAGTAGTTACAGAGGTCCAGTGAGGGGATGGGGATGGGATAGCACGGAGGAGTGAGCGATGTTGGAAGACAACCTGAGTAATAATGCTTCAGTGATTGTTGGTAACACTGCACTTACATTTTTAGAGAAAATATCTTAGGCGTACTTTAAAATCAATCACAATCATTATCAGTTATCACAATAATCACGTGATCACCTTTACTACGATTATTACGATCATATTGTAGTAATGGTTAGTGACGGTACGATAACTTAGTCCACGCCCAATCAACTTCCTCTCAAACACTCTTAACCAACCAACAGGCCAACAGTTTATTTTGTAGTAAGAAAAGTTCTACGATCATTTGAATTAAGATTGTTTGCGTTACGATAGTTCGTATTACAGTGATCATTATCATTATTTACACGTATGTCCTTACTCCGATCATCGTGCTCAACGGTATCATAATCTAAATTAGACAATAGCTTTGTCCCGTGTTTTTTCTAAACATTGTCAGCGTCTTCCTTACCTTACCATTATCACTACCGTACTATGTTCTTCTCTATCGTGTACAATGAATTCACATTCATTCTTTTCACAAACATCACACAGTCATCAAAACTATGATTAATGTCGTTATGATCACGCTTAAAACCGCTTTCCTGTAGCCCCTCCAACATTTCTGTAGTCAACATTTCCACGATCACTTCTTCCACAATCAGCGCTTTGATCACTCCTAACACTTCCATGCCTATCACGAACATACCAGCCTGCAACGTCCGTCTCTCGTTGGCAGGCACCATGTAAGCCTTTACGTAACAATATTAGTGTTACACTTAATTTAAATGTTGTCGATACTCTTTTCTCGCTTTATTCGATCCGCATCTGCACCATAATCTTCAACCTTCCACGGCTGAAGTAGGCTGGTACACGACCGCCATTAGAAAAACGCGCCATAAAGTAGCACTCGAATGGGCTGCCGTGATTGAGCATCACGTACGATCGCAGCGATCGAAGAGGTGTACCAATTTTATTGACTCACTTCGAGGTGTAGCATTAGCTGGTAGCTTAGACTTCAGCATTTAAGCTACTAAAATATTCAATTACAAAACACTGCTTGCGAATCGGTTTGAAAAAAGCAACCAAACAATTTATCGATCTGGTTCCGAGTGAAAATAAATGATCGCGATTGCAGTGGCGTAGAAGGAAGAAGAAGTTGTCCTGATTCTTTTTCTCTATTTATATTTTTCAGTTTAAAATTTGATCAGATATCTTTAAGATGCTATCTTCTCTAAACTACAAAAAAGTGTAAATTTAAAAATCTGAGCCACTGGCTCATCTAAATACCGAAACTAATCGATGATCGTGGCATGTTGCATTGTAACGCCCAGCTACGATCGCGAATTCTACACCACCGAACCTCACACATCCACTCAAAGAAGCACATTCACACATACTCGTATACAGGTGGTGGTTACCTGTAGCCAGTTAAACCCAATCGAATAACCATCAACATTCATAAGGATTACTTTACATCGATCGTGTCGATGGGTGAAAAGTGAGCTTAGGCCGCTCGACTGCCCTCAACATTCACCGACATAAAATTTCAATTATCCACCAGCTATAAAATGCAGTAAAAGCCATTTCAACAGCAACAACCAACAACAACCAGCAGCCATCATCTCCTTAAAAAGGCCAAAACAAAAGCAACAAAACTGATCGGGCTGGATTACATGGATCCCCGATCTCTGGTATTCACGCGGTGTTTGCCGGAATTATTGAGCTGGTGATCGTTAAAGAGGTGTTAAACGAAATGAAAGTGATTTTATAGCGATTAATGTTTCAATAATCGATTTTATATGGTCTCCGTCGAGAAGCTCTCGCAAGACAACAACAAAGGCAGCAACAACAGCAAATAACAACAGCAGCAACATGTTAGGAGAAACGAGCAAAAAGCTATAGCAACAACTATTACGTACGATTAACTGCGATCACTTGTGGAATTGTTGCAAAGTGCATCCGTACAAATTTGAATGCTTCGATGCACAGTGGATTGGAATTTAGTTGATGCTCTGGAGAGTTAAGTTTAGTATTTCAAATTGGAATCCGAGGATCTATGGACACAATCTTTATAGCTATAAATAGCTACGGACATAAAAAACTTATTTGAGCGGATAATAGGGATTCGATATTGATCATCAGAGTAATTTCATTCATGGTGATGATCAGTTAATCGTTCGTGGTAATGACTGGATAATCGTGTGATGATTAGTTGAAAGATAATCAAATGATCAGTTGGCGGTATATTTAGCTTATATCGATCACTGTGATTTTAAAAGTGCTATTGTTCATGAAGATGTGTTGCTGATAATCTTGAGTGATGGTCATTCTCACAAAGTACTGATTGTGTAAGTTATGGTTGTTTTAAGGCTGTACCAATCGCGGAAGTAACAATGATTGCAAAGCAGTGTTAGGTTTTGTGTTAGCGAGCATGATAAAACTCTCGATAATTTTGATAATAACCACCCGGTGGTAATAGTAATGGTATAAGATATTATCTAGAGAAGTGTTGGTAAAGATGATCATAAGAGTGTTAATGGTGAAAACGTTAACATTGTAGCATGGACTGGGTTCTTGTCACATGTTTGGAGTGTTGTATGAGATATTTATTATCACACTAGTAGTCTTTCAATGTCAATTTAATAACCTAATAAAACTAAGTCGATCTAACAATTTAATAAAATTAAGTCGATCCTTAATATGCTGAGAAAATGCTGATCTTGGTACTTTTGTTATGCTACTTCATCGAACCCCTTAAGCCAAGACGATAGCTTTCACGAGTATTTGATATAATTTTCTTAAAAGAATATGTTTTTAACTCGACTTTTTTCTATACTTTCTACTCATAATTGTTTTATCTTTGAAATATAAATTTACTCCAACTTCACAATAACGTAGATCATTATACAGCGTTAAATTCCATTCGATATCTTCGAATCACCTCAAAAATCGAGAGTTGTCTAAGCATGAACCTCAAATCTAAATATCTGGCAGCTCTGACGAAACTATGAAGTAGTTGATTACGATTAATTTAATTTATGCAAAACGACTGCCTCCACCATAAACAATCAAACTCTCTCTCTCTCTCTCACTCGTCTTCAGCCAGCTAAGCTTACGAAACCCTTTAAACGCGTTAACTTTAGCATGGGAATCTTTTCGAAAACGTTCTTCGAATGCAAAAGAATTTCGGAAAACGGTTTCAAATTGCAGCAAATCACACAGTAGTTACCACAACAGCAACAACTGCCACTATAATTGCCCCCCACAACTCAGACAAATTATCAAGGTTGCGCGTCAGCGTCAAATCAAGTAGTTTTGGCCAAATCGCAAAGTTAGCAGGCTGCCATCAGAAGACTCTGCTGTAGTGAAAGAAACGAAACTCTTCACTTGTATTCAACTCTGCCAGTCGGATCCATAAGTCAGTCCGTCAGGTAGTCAAGTAGTCAGTCACTTAATCAGTGCCGTTGTTAAAGGGTTAAGTGTTGCCAGTTGTTAAAGCAAGTGTTGTGGGAGAAAAAAGTTTGGAGGGAGAAGGAGGAGGAAATTAAGGAGAGGCTGCAAAGTGTTTGCAAAGTTTTGTAGTTCCATTTTGCTTGTTTTTTCTGCTATTTCGTGAAATCAAAGAAATCTTCAAGTTGCGCCAAACGCTGCAAGGTGCCGCCGCCACATGAGTGATGGACTGATTGTCGGTCTGGCGAGTTGGCAAGCAAGCAAGCGAGCCAAGTCTGCGGCAACAGGTTCCCGCAATGGGAATCGCAGTCGGTGCAACCTGTTAAGCATGGGAGAATTTTCTACAACAACAACTATTGCAGCTTTAAAACAGTGTTGCCAGAACATGGGATTTGGCACGTATTCGTTCGCATTTTTTAACTTCCAAAGGTCGAAATGGGTTTTTTAATCATATTAGGGAATTTTTATGACTTGTTAAAGTGAATACCAAAAATGGCTTTCTGTGCTAGGGTCCTCCTCTCTCTCTCTTTCTCTCTCCTTTTCCTTCTCTTTCTCTTTTTTTCTATTTCTTGTTTTCTCTATCTGTCCTTATCTATCTTATTTATGTTTTTCTCTCTCTCTCTCCATACTTTTTTACGCAGATTCAGCCACACCGCCCCATCTCTCTCTAGCTTCTCTCTTTTCCTCCTGCCCCTACTTATCTGAAAGATCTCTCTTTCTATCTCTTTCTCTCTCTTCCTATCTCTCTCTATCTCTTCCCTTATCTATCCCTCCGCCCGTTACTCTATCACGCTCTGTCCACCCTGCCTACCTCTCTCCTCCCATCTCTTCCTTCCTTTCTTTCCTTTCTTTCCATCCCATCCTGCCTGACTCCCTCCACCTCTCTCTCTCTCTCTCCTAACCACTCTGATTTTTTTTAAGAAACACTAGGGATTTATTGCAACATGTTATAACTGGCTGGCAACACTGCTTCAAAAGCAAAGCATAGCAATTTTTCTCACTTATTTTGATTTGGAAATTTGAACTTGAGGCTAAAGGTAAAAATTGTTTGCCATGTAATTGCAGCACAGCAAAACAGGGCTATATTTAACAACAACAAAACCAACAACAACAAAAAACATCAAACAAATTGAGGTAAATAAAAGCCAACAGCTAAAAGTACACTTTGTTGTTTTGCTTTTTTGAAAATATTTCTTCTTTGACTTCGTTCAGAAAAAATTTGTTATTTCTCTGCGAAGTAGAAGATTTTCGGTGTAACAACAAAAACTCTACGATTCCCAATAAGAAAAAAATCTATAAAATTCTGACTTTTCGCATGTATCGCAGGCTATTCGAAGTTTAAAAAGTCCCCACCAGCGTTGCATTTTTATTTCCTTCTTTTTTTAATGTTTTTTTCTTTATTAATATTTTTGTTACTTTCTCGTGTCCAATTCGAGATTAATATCAAGATCGATGCAGGTTTTTAAGCCGAGACGACTAGCGGGATCGAGATACCCCAAATCGAGTATCTCGATATCGAATCGGAGATGAATTTCCGGTTATTCCCATTATCAGAAAATACGATTTTGTTTATTATCATTAAACTTGCTTAAAAAATTTGAAAGAAATGAATAGAAACCCAAAAATTAAATCCGAGTTTGTACAAATGTACTCAATATATTTAATTTTTAGCAGTTGGAAACACTCTCAGCCCTGAAGAGATTCTTAATTTAAAGGCACAGCATATCCAACCGACCAACCCATGTGCTCAATCGTGCAACTGCCACTAGAGTCAGGTGCATTTCCATCCAGATAATGACGCCGAGCCGCCGCCGCCGCCGCATAGCACATGGCATGCATATCGCGGCAATCCAATCATAGAATCGACCAACAGGCTGGCCAGTCGACTGACTAACTTAAATTGTCCAAACCTTCGTCCATTGTTGGCAATGAGATACAGCAACAGCAGAAGCAGTAACAGCGGCAGCAGCAGCAGCAGCACCGCGGAAAAGTGTATTATTTGCACTTTATTATCACGTTAGCGAAATTAGGGAAACGTGCTGAATTACCAGAAAACAAGAACCCAGCCAGCCATCGACCGACCGGCCGAACGAGCGACTGGTCAGACAATCGAAGAACGATTGCCAGTCCTGGGGCGCTGCAGCGATTGTTGGACGTCAGGGCGGCAGCGGCGGTCAGTTAACGTGATGGTGGTGCTCCGCGATATGAGGCAATGGAACCTTGGCGGCCAGCCGTTGCCGGTCCAACACCGACCAACACCCAATTTCGGACTTGGCTAGCTCAACCTTGATGTGGAGCCAGGCTTAGGAGGTGGCAGGTGCGGGTGTGGGTGTGGCTGCCGGTACCTTTAACCTTTCGATGTCGGTTTGCGGCTGTGCTTCGACTGCCAAAATATAAGACGAAATGCTTGGCGCAGTGCAAGTGTTGCCAACTGGCTGTGTTTCAGCGCTCTAGAGAATTCAAGATGCTGATAAAAGCAACCCCAACAGCACTGGTCTCCCTCACCCCGCCCCCACACTAACCCTCCCCCATTCCGCTGCGGTGGGCGGGAGTAAAATATTATGGAAAAATTTTAATTTTCTTTAATAAAAAAGTTTATAAAAAAAGCTCTCAGAATAGCTCTGGTCGGTTCGAGGTACCTGCATACATCGATTACGTGCAATAATAAATTGGCCAAAATTAACCGCTATAATTTAATCCGCACACACGTATCTACCGCTTAATGTGCGAAGTGGAACAAATGTGCCCGCTAAAATGAATGCATATGAATGCGATTGCGATTGCTATTTGGTGATTGCATTTGAATAAATGTTTTGTTTGTTGCAGATTAAATTAGTGTAATTGCACTATTCTGCTGGAGGCTAACGAAGGCTTCACTGTTTTTGGGTTACTCTCTGGCGAGCCGGACCGAATTATTAATCGAAGGTCGAAATGATTGCGAAAACCGCCTCACTGCAAGCTAAACAAGATATTTTCTCGCCTCTAAGGCTAACTATTATAATCAACCTCGAATAATTTTAAACCTTCTAAAGTAATGCTTAACATGGTTACTGATTTACAAATGAGGTCGATGGATTAAATCAGGTCCGCTGAAAAGTCCAGGTTGTGGTCCTTGCGAGCACGGAATGACATTCCTGTCGGGTTCCCTTAGCTATTTCAATTGATAAACTAAATGTGAATTGTATGCATAACTGAATGGAAAAAGAGGGAGATAACGTAAAATATGTGAATGACGACAGGTTGAAGAGAGAATGCTTGTTATAAAAACACAGATATAACTGGAGCCTGTCAGGGTGATGATATCTGTAAAATTGCATGTCCCTGAAATCAAAACGAAAAAGCATTCTGTTGAACAGGCGAACAGCTCAGGCAGCCCCTCCCTGACTTCCGGTGGAGAGTGCAAAGTAAGGACATTCTACAATTGACGTAAATTCCTATACTAAAATAAGGTCACAAGGCTTGATATCCTAGCGAAGGATACTATGCTGAAATCCCACAATAATAACAGGCACAATGTACAGAATACTGTAACGAGTACTACAGAGAATACTACTCCGAATACACAATATTTCCCTGGTATTCCGTATACAGCAAAAACTAAAAGCGGAAGAACACAGTAAATGAAAGTCAAAGGATGTGAGAGAAAGTGAATTTCGAACTGCGCAAGAGCTATAATTTGTTCACCACCCTCACTGAGCATCTACAAGGATACACATTCACGCAGATACAAAACTTTGCATAGTATACACAAAGCTACCGTTATGTCTGCCGCTGAAATACCAGCATGGAACAAATGGAGAGAAAATGATATACGCACGCATGTATACTGAACATGCATGGCAACCAGAGCTATTTTCCTGTGACCCTGTTACATGAAGGCGCCAAAATTCAATATTTTTACTTGCGCGGAGCTTCAGTAAAGGTGCATGTGTGTGAACAGCTACGTGAGTGTATTAGTAGTAGGTGTGGTCATAGAAAGGATTATGATAGCACTCAAGTAAGAGTCTTCCAATCTCATTCGCTCTACCACATCAATTCATTCCATCCTTTCAACATAAGTTCTCCGATTTGCGATTGTATTGAGTCTGAGTTTCGATTGCATTAAGAATGTTATGAGTTAAATGAAATGATTGTCGTCGCCAGCGTTATAAATTCGAGTGATATTGTGTTTCTCCTCACATATTAAGCTCCTGACCTAATGGTCAACAAGGATAATCGCTGCTTACCGACCACACACATTCTCACCTCAAGCTGCTTAGTGAAGATTTTTCTTCTCAATTCGCACAGGAGCGCAGAATGCATGAAAACATCTACCGAATGAGTGATACCAAGTTATCACAGCCACTCGTGAAAGTTTTTCTTTCCCACTCGTGAAACTTATTTTAAGGACTTCCGTGGTATGGATGCTATGGTGTCTACTCAATCAACATCCACTCTCTCCCCATCACCCGTTCTTGCTTTTCCTACCGGAAGATAAAGCGTTTTGAAGGTCGATTAATATGCATGAGCCTTCTGATATCACGAGAATTATCACAATCGGAATGTCGCTATCAGTGCACGTTATAATTATCAAAGTTCTGCGCATTTCCTGCTAACAGGCCATCAAAACTTGTCAGCAGGCGGTTTATTTTGATTCTCCTCTAGGGTACCGGCCGGCATCTTCCTGCGTTTATGTCTGGAACCTACAAATTTTCACTACAAGCATTTTTCCTCGGCGATGTGATATACTTAAAATTTTTATTGATTTCCCTGTTTGCTTTTGTTGATGTTTCAGTTTTGCTCTGCTGCAACTGTCAGTCACAAAAATGATGATAAGTTTGTTGTTGGTCCCAGTACAGCATCTTTTTCTAGTACGTTGGGAGCTGAGTTTCTGATATTTTTAGTATGTATCCCTCCATGCTTTCCGGCGAACGAATACATGCTGCAGTGATAAGAAGTCCGTAGGTGTTGCATTCTCCTATCATCGGTAGGGTTTCCATACCAGTTGTTGTTCCTTCCGAACTGTTATTGATAGCAAGATACGAGTATAGCAACACATATGACGCCACTTGTAGTTTACAAAATCATCAATGGAAAATGGCGTTTCATGCCTTGATCAAAACAAAGCGTTTTTGGACAGGAAACTTGAAGGGTTCGTATTTTTCGTAAGGGTTTCGTGATAGGTGAGGGAAAGTAAACCCGTCGCTGAGAAATTATTACAGCTGTGATGGTGTACAACAGTAATACGCACACAACAACAAATGTTGGCTCATCACTCTTCTGTGTATTCGTTCTCCGAAAAGTATGTAGGGAATCATGCTGGAGTTATAGGGAGCTCAGCTCTCAGCATTTAAAAGTATCGCTGGGGGAAAATGATTATAGTGGAAAATTTTTAGGATCCACAGAGAAAACAGGAAGATGGGAGCATTTAGTCAAAAGGAAGTCACAAGAAACCACTGGCCGATAAGTTTTGAGAGCCTGTTAGCGGAAAATGCGCAAAACTTTGATAATTTTAACGTGCACTGATAGTGATGGCGTTACTGTGATTGTGACAACGCTTGTGATATCAGAAGGGAGAAATTCCTATGGTGAGGAATTACTTAGAGGAGAAATTCGAAACGATGAACGAAATCGAGGTGGTTTTCTTAGGTTCCTTATTCGAGGCGATAATTGTTAATAACTTAGCTTTCTACAGTATTGACTTCGAGGCGATAAAAAGGCTGCTTTTCAGTCGGACCAATAAAGGAGAGCGAATCAGTCTTTTTTATGGTTCAAGCTGTAGCTAAAATAGTTTTAATTTCTTAAAATAACAGTTATAATTTCTTAAAGAGCAAAGGAAATTTTTTCTTTATTTTTAATGTGATTTGCATTCAGTACAAATACAATATATAATACTTGCAAAAAACAACAACGATTGCCAATTTTTTCAATTCCACTGTGCGAAATCAGCGGCCATCCTCATCGTCTCCATAAAATTGGGTTAAACACCAAATTACTCACTGTCAGCCAATCATAGAAACCGCAAAGCGAGCTTCTGACTGGAGGCTCGTACTTGGCTGAGATCCGCATCGCCGACAAATGAACGCTTTGGCCGCAACGGCTCGTGTGTCCATTAAGCGGCAGCACGAATCAGCAGCAGCAACAGCAGCAACAGCAGCAGCAACAGCAGCAGCAGCAGCAGCAACAGCAGCAACAGCAGCAGCAACAGCAGCAGCAACAGCAGCATCAGCAGCAACAAGCGCACCAATTCGACTCGATTGTTACTGCAATTATTTGATGGCAGTGAGTTTTGCTGCTGCTGCTGTTGTTTTGTGCTGGAGATTTCCGATGAGTTGATAAGATTTTTACTTACTTGAGGAAAAAACTCGCAATATTAGAGATCGTTATGCGCCCGCATTTGGCTACAGGACCAACAACAAGAATAACAAGGGACAGAAATCACCGATCAGCCGCTTCGGGTTATTGTACGCGATAGCAACGATAACTGTTGGTTTATGCTGTTGCTTGTGTTTATCTTTCGCTGCAGAATTTGAATACCATCCGAATTAGTTGCTGGAGCGACTGTAAACGAGGTCATGGTTACCACCAAAAAAGTTTAAGTCGAATCCGAAAATTTATTTAGTGCGCACTCGAATATTTGCGTTCACGCGTCAACGAAAGCTGTGAGACGAGACGAAAATATTGCAACACAACATTCCGCTCTGATTTGGTGGACTGAAGAGATTTTGTGAATTTATATTTTATTTTATTTGAATTTTTTTTTTCAGGAGAAACAATAATAAAGGCAAAAACAACAACAGAAGCATTAACGACAAGTAGATGTTGGTCTCAGTTTCATGGATGAGTTTTTGCTTTAATATTTTTAGGAAGTCAAACAGCAACAACTACAACAACAACAACAATTAATAATAACAATACTCCAAAAAAGAAGTAAAAATCTGCATTTTTAAAGGAAATCATGACAAAAGCCTCAGCAGCAGTCAGTGAAACGATGAAAACACGGATAAACAGCAACAACATAAACTCTTTGAAGCAATAGAAACAACAACAACAACAACAACAACAACAACATGCACTCAAACAAGTTGAGGAAGAAAGAGTTTACGGACAAAAATGAAAAAGCTAGAAATTATAGAGATTCACTTGAACAAAAGGCCGGAAAAAGTAAGAGATGTTTGAAAAAATGTATCTTTTATGGTGTTCAACGGAGTACAAGTTTCGGGTTACAAGTACGGCAGCAACAACAACGAAAATATATATAAATATTAACAACAGCAGAAATAATAATAACAATCGCTTATAGTAATAATAAAGTGAAAAGCCAACAACAAACAATAGCACAGACAACAACAACAACGATAGCAACAACAGCAACAACAGCAATAACAACAACAAACAACCAAACAAACAAATAATAATAATTGTTGAAAAGTAACGACAATCTGTTGATGTGATGTCACGAGTTCTGAAGGTGTAGGTAGGATTTTCAGTTAGGATCAAATTTCGAGCAATGAAGTTTTCTCACGAATTTGTTACAATTTTTCCATGTTGTACGAATGGATAGGCGAAAACAAAAGGCTTTCTTTGCTGTTGTCTTGGAAAGTTTTTGCCCTCTTCTATTTTTGCAGTGCGATACACGTAGGTGGTTATTAAAGAAAGAGAAATCTGGGAAAAAGAATACAAGTTGTTTTTAGTTCCAGTAGAAAATAAAATAATAATGAGCTAACTTACATTTTCCTCTCCCGTGTAGATTGATTTATTTAGAACCGTTTTAGAAAATGTTTAACTAAGTTTGATATACTCGCAGTATGTATTGTGTAAAATAGAAAGAAACCCAAAGTAAAACTTATGGTAAGTCAATTCAATACGAAAAAGGAAAGAAATTAAGGAAAAAGTTATGTATTCTGTCGCATTAACTAATTTTAAAAGCCTACTAATTAGTCTATTTCAACAAAAACTTCCCAAACAATAGAACTATAGAATAGAACTATAAGCAATCGAAAACTTTCAATATCTTTCCAGAATAAACTATAGAGAAATAAGTTAGTTAAATTTTTGCCTACATGAATCTGTCTCAAGAAGTTAACAAGCTTTGAGTACTCATGGTATTACATATTACCTACTTATAGCATTTGATTTGAATACAACACATGGAGAAAGAAAACACAGATCTTAGGTTAAAATATCCTTAATAGCTGTAGCAGTCTTTCTATTCTACCCATTTATTTTCCGTCTAGCGCACTTTCCCGTCGCTAAATTCGGTCTTGTTTATTCTTACAATTGGTAAATTGAATTATAGTTACTGAGCCCACATGTGTGCATACTCAAAATCCCTCCAGAGCGCAGGAATAACAATCACAACGCCACCTAAAACATCACCAACAAAAGGTGTTAAAATCACCACAGCGTCTAAATCATCTATACATCACTTCTTCGTAGCAACCGATACTGCGATCTTCTCTTTCCTCTGGCTTTATACGATACCTTTTAACTGCTGGTTACCATAACATTGAGAAACGAGTGGAAGATTCTCATCAGTTATAGAGTTTCCAGAGAAAGAAGTGTATATTTTCTTTGCGCTTTACTGAGTTCAAATTCAAATAATACAATAATAATGATAAGAAGTCGAAGGAGCAATCGAAGGAAGGTCTTCGCAGAGCCTCGAAACGAAACAAACGTATGTAAATATTTAGGAATTTAGCATATGCCAAACATTTGAGATTAAGAGTTAATCTTAGAGTTAAGATAGGATTGCAGTTTGTCGCTATCAGAACGTTAGGGAGATGAATTCGTAGACGATGGGAAGTAAAGTAGAGATTATAAGAACAATGCCATAAAAACCTTTTTTAAGGTGAAAATCCCACAATCCGCAACCACAAACGACAACAACAACAACAACAACAATAGCATCAATAACCATATCATTAATACTACGATGTTGCATTCGATTATCATATCAAAAAATTCAATACAATTTGCACCATACTGACATGTGTCAATGCTAAACGTTGAACTTCTTTACTTAAACGATTCTCGATTTCTTTATTTTATATTGATGGTTGGTGGTCGCTTTTTTGGCTCCTTTAAAGTCCGGTCTCCGAAAGGCGGTGATGAAAATACAGCGCAATTCGGCGCCAAATACCGCACACATGCCGTATGCAACATCATATCAACTCTGTTCATTTCATTCAAAATTCTAGTTTTATGATTAGAATGGCATTTCAATGCTTCTATTTGTTAATGCTTGGGCAGGAGGAAGAAAGATAAGCGTAGCATGGTAGGGGTAGGAGGGTAGGAAATTTTAAATTTTATTCACTGAGATGATTTTTTCTTAAGTTGAATTGATTGGAATGCAAGAATTTGTATTTCGCAGAAACAACATCGGGTCAGTGAAGATAACATCAGGTTCGAGGTTTGAACTAGGAGAAACGCACAAATATTGTAGTTGCTACAGAGAGCGGAGGGAATTAAGTATCTGAAATTATATTGATTAAATTCCTGAGTGATAAATAGCTTTCTCAGGATAAAACTTAAAGCTTGATTATATCGTTATATAATAAAATAAAAAATTTGGTGTACGCGTAGAACTATTGATTCTCAAATGAGACTTCAAGTAATAAAGGTGTTATTCATGAATTAGGTCACCTAAAAAAGCGACCAGGGAATTTGTAGGATTGGAAAATAAAACTTCAACGTGAGTGATACCGCGTTTTTGCTAAACTTCGACAGGTTATTCTTCGGATTGAATTGAGAGGCTTTCAATGCGATATTAATTTCTAAACAGTCTTAAAAAGATTTCTTGGTAGGTATACAATTTTTGGCTGCAATTTGAGAATTAAAGGGGAAATCACCATATTATCGATCACGTTCTCAACCTGTCTAACTGAACTATGTTACAGTTCTAATATTTGAATATATTGCATAAAAGAAAGTCAATGGAATAAAAAATCCGTTTAAATGCCTTTCGTTCACGTTTTCTACATATACTCGCGCACTTAACATCTTCGCATGTTAAAAAGTGGATCAAATTTTGTATAATCTTAACTTGCATATCATCGATTTCGATTATTTCTTGCTTTTATCCGATTTCATTTTATAACAACTGTTACAACGGATTGCCTCACGGGCAACGTGCGAAGATATTCAAAGTTTAATGGGTTGAATCTCCGATTTATTCTGTTTGTTAAAACACAAGATAATGTAAAATACACACTTTCAATATATGATTCTCAAAAGCTCTCACATATATAATGCAAAAAAACAACAACCGAACTTATTATTGGGTCATATAAAAAGTCTCCGCCGTTTTTAGCCACTAGATCGTGTTGATGCCTATATATCGGGCAACACTCACCCGATTGTCTCAAACGAACGTTTGCTTAAAAGTGACATTTCAGCTTACATTTTTTGTGAAGATAGTTTTCTAATTCATTACTCGTGTAAAATGTGATATTGATTTGAAAATGAGTGAAATGTCTGAAGAAATGAAAAACGCTGCAAAAATATTTGTGAAGTTTACGAATGCTGTGGGTGAACGAAGGACCCAGGAGTTGCTCGATTCCGTTCCGGAAATTTCGATGTCAAAGATGCACCTCGCTCTGGTTGGCCCGTCACTGAAAAAGTCGGATGGAATTATGAATCTACCCGAAAAATGGCAAAATGTCATAGATAATAATGATCAATATGTACTTGATTAAAATTGATTTTCAATAAAGAAAAAACCGTGGAGACCTATTATTTTTATATGACCTATCATTTCGCAAATTTCTTCAGTTTTCTGGTTTATATATTTAGAATATCAAAATTCCATTATATCATTTAATCATCCCTCTTCCTTTCCTAGCCAAGTTTTTTCGAATTAATTCAGTTTACTCTGCTGTAAATGTAAATGAGTGGAATTTCTAGGAAATGCAAAGAGATCTCGTGGCAACGTTGTCGAACGACGGTGAATCAGTGCGTGGCTGTTGCTGACTTTATTGAATTGAAAGTGAAAACCATGCAATATTTATCAGTTAACGATAACATCGTTCAGCGAATTACTCCGCTACGAAAATCAGATTATTCGTGGAGTTTCAAAGCATTCAGCGGAACAAAGAAGCTGTTTTTATTTTTATCGTGGAAAGTTAGAGAATAAGTCGTAGTAGCGTCAGTCGATGAATGCTTCGATATTTCCTAAAGTTTGGTGTCCTCAGGGAACAGATCTGGACGGTATATAAATAACACAGAAAAACTGGATATATAAAACTGGATGAAATATATGTATATATTTTATAAGATTCCTTAACAAAGATACTACAAGGATCCTTATAGTATTTTATAACAGAAATAAGGAATAACCTGAGAGTACAAACTAGAAATTAAGGAACACTTCAATGTGTATCGCCAAAAAAGACGGTATTTTTACAGGGTCCCAACTTCAGTGTGGCCTCAAAAATATACCAAACACATAGAAACAGGATGAAAGTCCCAAAATTACCCGACCATGAGGTGATAACAACATATGAGTTGCAACAGCGCAGAAGCTACACGGGGCACAACACTGCAAATATCGGACTTTTTGAATTCCTGCATGTAAAAACACATTCCTACCAACTTCGTGGCGTAAAAAGGTAAAACAAAACAAAGCCTTAACTTGGTCAGCCTGGCTTCCAAAGGCAGAGGCGAAGGCAAAGGTGAAGGCAAAGGACATGCGCTACACATGTGTGAGATGAGCGCGAGGTGTGATCTTGGGTTTGTTGAGGCGGCAGCTACTTTTCCTCGCTTCCAACTTCAGCCAGCGTCATGCGGAGCGCGCAAAAATACTTGCGACCGGTCAAAATAGATTCTCACATCAATTAGCTGAAGACGAACACAAACAGATTGCATATGTTGGAAATGCGAGGCTAACGCAAGCAAAAATAATAAGTAACACGTGATCACAAGATCACGCAGAGGTCAGAAGTATGAGAAGGTTCCCGCTTTTTCCCTTTAATTGGTAACTACAGCGAACAAAATCGGCAGGCGCCGAACTGTCTGCCTTGACGTCTGGCATTCGCCGTCATCGTGTTTTTAGAAGCAGAAGGAATTTCGGAAATCAGTAATTTCCCACGTGGTATTTCCTCGCTACCTTTGTTGTTGGTACGGGAAATATTTAGTCCCTACGAACGAAGGACAATTAAGAAAAAAGTGTTTATAGTGCCTCGGTCGGCAGAGCAATAAATATTATATGCAGTCTCTGGCCGCACCAACGGACAGCCATATGTGGGAGTTACCATTGGTATGACTTCGAATGGGGTTTTTCGCGGTTACCTATACGCAGAAAGGAAGGGAAAATCCTGCAGTAGAAAATATCCTCGCCGCTGTTGCAGGCGGTATGGGAAAATCTCTGCGGAAAACTAGGGGATTTTTTAATATATCAAGTTGATTGCCACACATGCGGGTATTTTGCCATGAAGGCTGATTTAGGTTGGAATTCCGCGTTTGAGTTGCGAAGTCACATGCTGAGAATTCTCGTGAATTGTGAGAATCAGGGAAACGCCTAAAGTATGAAATATAATGCGGGGTTTCCTATATCAGAGCGTTAATTGATATATAACAAATCTCTAACCTCACCCTCCATTGCATTGTTTAATATAATTTCATTACCACTAATTGCTCTCCTCAGGAACTCGTGACCTGTAACCATCGCGTCTCTATTATTTTTATAAGTAGAAACCTAAACACCTCTCAAATCGCCTCAGTAAAAACGTGGAAAAACCCACAAAACCAGTAGACACCACGTCGCACTTGAACCTCGCTGCATGCAAACACGTGACTGTTCATCAAAAATCGTCCTCTCTCGCACCTTCCTCATCATCATCATCACCACCGTCATAAGCCATCACCATTCACAGTCTTCCTCAGCCCGGTAGCGCATCAAAACTGTGGTTATCTGCCGCTGACAGGTACTCTGAAAAGCACTCAAGACACTCCTACTTGAGCTACTCTACTACGCAGGACACTTGACTTCATCCTCGTGCCCGCAGTGCTTGCCCTACTCATCCTAATCCTCACCTGACCACGTCGCATGCTACACAGGTAAATTTTAGTGACTCGCTAGCCTTCCTTGACTTGCCTGTATTATGTCGGTAACCAAAACAGATAAATATTTGGTGTTATGGTGCTAAATTTACTTGTGACAAGTGCTTTCCTCTGTCTTCATTTAGTTGAGAGTTTAATTTATGGTACCTGCTGTTAGAAGATTTAAGAAAGATAAGTGGAATGTGTTGAGGGCTAATTACGAAGAATGTTAGTAACGCACTTACTAAATTAGAAATAGGGATTTTGTTCATGGTTACATCGAAATATATGTCAGAAATATGAAAGTAATCGTTTTAGTTAGGACTTTGTATTCATTCTAGAAATGTTTAATTCTGATGTTGCTATGGGGACCTATTCGTATTACAATTAATTAACTTTGATGTCAATATAACTATCGGGACAACTCTGTCAACTAACTATCTATAGAATCTCTATAATGAAGAGAAAGCTAAAGTTTCTGGGACCAATTCTGAGCCTTCACAAAGGCAAAGGTAACTATTTTTTGTATAACTATTGGAATAATCTTGCCAACTAAATATCTATAGAATCTCTATAATGAAAAGAAAGCTAAAGTTTCTGGGACCAATCCCGATCTTTCACAAAGCCAATTGTAATTATTTTTTTAGGCTGTAAAACTAAATACATTTTTAAAAGTTCTATTAAAACTGTAGAAAGTATTCAATATATCTAATCTGTTTGAGTTTTTCTAACCGATGTGGAAATACTTTCTGCACCATAGTGAAAAGATGAAAAATGTGAGCATTCATATCGCACATTTTTCATCTTAGTAGCTGCCGCCTCAACAAACCCAAGATCACACCTCATCCCCGATCTCACACGTGTGTAGCGTATGTTTTTTTGCCTTCGAAAACGAGACTAACCAAGTTAAGGTTGTTTTGATTTACCTTCAAAATGCCAGGAAGTTGGTAGGAATTTGTTTTTACATTGAAGGACTCAAAAAGTCCTATTAGGTCTGTGTTGTGCCCCGTGTTGCTTTTGTGCTATTGGTCATCATATGTTGCTATCACTTCATGGCCGGGAAATTTTGTGGACATCATACTGTTTGATGTGCTTGCTTCAATTCTACTTAGGACGAAATATGCGGCGTCACAGGTTTATCCACATCATATAGATAAATATGTTGTCCTATTTCTTACAAAAACTATATAACTTTTATCTAAACTATCCGATATCTATGCTCGGTTAAGGAGAACTTAATTTCTTCACTCCGTGAAGTCTTCTACTAAATATATTTTTTCGGAATTCTCGAAATCTTCTTTGGAAAAGTTATACTATTATATAATTATACATATTCGTTTGTAAAAATAACCAGTTCACAATGCATTCGAACAGAGTTTTTCAGTTTCTTTTCTTATTGCATTTTTTCTTTAAGTAGAATTTCACACCTCATCTGTTACCATAGTGTGGCAATAGCAATACCCGGCGATGTTTGACAATCAAGGAATCTTTAATTATATGCAGATCGCATACAATCTTCGGTTGAGCCAGACTGATTGATTGATAGCGTGGAGTGGACATCAATATTTAACGCCTTACAAAACTTCTGTTAACGCTCGAAGTCCACGTGAGTTTAGCTGTTTGGGATTTCCAGTTTAGCTGGTTGGGATTTCCGAGGAAGTGGATTGCTTCGTTTTCTTCAGTGAGCATTAAATTTAATTTATAATCGATGAATAAATGAAAGTGAAATGTTTTCGACTCGATTTCATTGTAATGAGGGATATAATTAGAGATCTCCCTGCTTACGGAAAATCGACACAGACTCTTTTAGTCCTTCCTGGGAATTGGATACGGTGGCGTCCCAGTGAATAATGTGCCCTCTTATTATCATACGAATATACAAATTTGGGAAAGTTTATCTAAAACTGAGATCGATTTTCTGATTTCTTTGAAAATCTGGCCGATTTGAGTGTTAATGTCGACAAATTTTCACTTTACTAGCGGTTGGCTGTGAAATGAGTTGATTTTTTACTTTTGATCATTCATCACTCACGTGGTGGCGCATCGGTAGCAACCCATCAATTATGCATGTCAAATCAAAATCAAAAACAATGACTACCCAGCTTGATATGCCTGCTGGTCATGGTGGTGGTGGTAGTGGTGGTGGTGGTGGTGGTGTTGGCGGGATCGTGAAGTGATCGTGGATTGATCGTGGTGGCGATCGTGATGGTGCTCCGGTGGCGCTTGTGTGGCATGCATGCTGGGTATGAATACACGTACGCTTTGGTTTGATCTTCAAACATTAATAATCCACGAAGAAGCCAAGCCGCCTTCCCCGCCATGACAGTTTCACTTTCATTTGTCAGATTTGACATCTTTCTGTCAGTCTTGTTCTTCCTTGCGAGGCTGTTTGATTATTTATTCATTTAACTCCCGGTTGTCACGTTAATGATTGTTTGTTGATCTGCTCTTTCCCCTTCTATTTCGTTTGATATTTACAAGACAACAACAAAAACTACACGCTACGTAGTTAGGGGAGAACTAAATTTGAATATCAATAAACTTGTTTGGTGCAAGCGAATGCCTTTCCTGTAAATCGTTTCATTTTGAGTCTTTTTAATAGATTCCTTGAAATTGATTTCTGATAATGAGTTTTGTATTGCTTGGCTATAATTATCACAGCTTAACTAGCAACAACAACTCAACATATCCGTTCTTTTCTGCTGGTTGCCCCTGAGCTCGTTCATCGATTCTCATATCAGCCGACGACAATCAGTCTCATTGTTACGAGGGTTTCCGTCGACGAGTTAAAAAATGCGTTGTATAGCCTTCTACTTAAAGACCACCGTCTCTCCCGGCAATCTCGCAGACTTCCCTTCACCATCCCCCCATCTTACCGCGAATAATTTTTCTCGTTTCCATTTAGTCGCCTGTCGTAATACCGTCCAGGTGTGTCGTCTGCCCATAACCTTTACAAGCTATACGCTCCATACTTAACCTCTGCTCCGATTGCTGACTTTTGAAGTCGTTTCTCTGCGTTTCTTTGCTGTGGTCCGTCCGAGGATTGCGAAGCACTTGGGGTATGTTAATGTGCCAAGTGTTCCGTGTACAAACATACCGACATGGCACGTATATGTGAGCCGTGTATGCCTTCGATATGAATCACTGAAGTCCGGGCAAGCGCGATTTTGTTCAGCTCTTTTCATTTAGTTTCGCTGATCTTGTGGGGTAGATAATGAGCCACAGGCATGCAGCTCGTTCCGAAGGAATACCGAGCTACTATTTTCCCGGTTCATTACGCATATGCAGCGCATTGGAGATCCTCTATTTTGTGATATCAATTCAAAAGTCTGCGTTAATATCGCTTGGAGTTCTACGGAGGGAATTTTTAAAAGGAATTAAGTGATTAGAACTACAATGCAAAACTGAAATGAATATAGCTGTGAAGAATTACTACTATATTTACATTAACATTTAAAAGAACTACAGAAATACTATATAATCGCACAATGAACAGACTAATCTAATATCTTTTTCTATGAAATGTGTGAATTTTTTCTGTATACGAAAAGTTAATCTCAGGATATTTCCCCACCCAAAACTAATAATTTAGTCAAACAATTGGAAATAGTCGAGATTACTGTATGCAAGTCATTAATTTCATCATCTGGACATTGAATCCGGAACCGTAAGCCCCTGACTTGAACACCCTACCTAAATTACGCTATCTGAGAGACATCTTCTTCCGATTCCATCACCTTACCACTCCGTCTGTCTATCGAAAGCGCTTGTCGTCTCCGACACACACGTTGCAGGCGAAAACGTTCCTTCTTCTTAATTTAGACAGCTGCTCTCGAGGTGTTGGACGCAATGGTGCCGCTTGTGGTGGCCTCATCCCCAGCACGACTTCTTCTAATGAGCTGTTGATGTGCATGCCGGGTGCGAAGTGTAACTTATTTCGGGTTTGATTTTGATTTTTTTCAACTGTTGCAATATTTTTTCTACATACTGTACTGTTTTGCTCTGGACCGGTGTACCAATTCTGTGCATCTGCGGGTTGGCCAACAATGCATGATCAAGAAAATAAAAATAATTCAAGCAAAAAGAAAGAAACAATGCAATAACAACAACCATAAGAGTCGTAATTCTTGTCCTTGTCTCGAATTCAATTGGAGTTTCTTATTCAATCTGTGGAATACCTGGTAACTGGGTTGTTGGTATCCAGCAGTTGGTACGGTGCCAGTCAGTTATAGTTGCAAAAGTTTTTCACTTTAATTTATTGAATTTCAAAAATAGGGTAATGAGTACCACAACCGCAATTGTTTGTACCGAACTATGGAGACAGGACAATATTTCCGGACGGCTGCTGGCACAGCTTCTCTGGCTTTCATATGTATGAAGAAGTGAGCTGAAATATAACTACGTAGTACAAATGCACGTAAGCATTACGTAAAAGACGGACGAGTAACTCAAGTGGTCCTCTGGACCAGTAACTGCGTATCTGGATATGCAGATGTTAACACAGAGATTATATATGGGTAAAACACACGACTATACGAGTATATAAATACACGTCGTAGATTTTTAAAACTATTAGCTGTTGTTTACAATTCTCTAGATTTGTTTTTGTTTCCATCGTGTAACGAATCACACACTTACATCTTCAATAATGGTAATTCGTATCCGGTCTTGGGTTATCTGTATTATATATAGGTTAATGTTTAACGTCCTTACTTAATTTAATCAACGCGTTTCGAAATCAACGATAGAAAATGTGTGATGATTAACCTTATTTGCAATTCCATATCCGTACAAGAGATATTTCGAGCTTTTCTTACGATTCCCATGATTTTATTGGGGAAACTTATTTGACGATAAGGTATTCATTATCTGAAGATTATGTACTCATTACACGTGCTTAATTTAAGACAATTATTAGATATACTAGCTGGTATTTAAAAATAGTCATATAGAAAATTAAGGCTGTGGAGGTTGCTTCCCGCATTCTTATAGGATCCCATCTTTTATACCTTCAAAGGACTCAATCACGATCAGGACTCAGGACCTTCCAGAACCTTTTAAAGACGTAGATGGAATTTTATATACAGTTTCACTCGCTATAAATTACTGACAGTAAAGAGTATCTGGATTATTATTAAGCATATTTCGGTCTCCCCAGTGAGCGCTCACCGGACGTGACTATGAAATTACTATAGAAAAAATCACATCCTTCCTAAAAAACGGATGATTATATATCCACACCTGATCAGATTAAACAACCGCGTATCGAAACATCCACAAATTCTTTCAATACGTCGGACACACACGCGAATCGACTGTCGTGGCGTACAATTTCTCTCCAAAGAGAGAGAAATCCCTGGCAATGATGATGCCAGCGTATTGACAGGATAACGAAGCGTAAATAGGCTTGGCTTGGGGGATGCCATTGTTTGTCATAAAAGCGAGTCATTTCTGGTGAAAGGAACGGTTTAGGAAGCAGCGGCAGCTGCAAGTGCGGCTGGAGACGCGATTTTTGATGGTGGCTTTGATTTCTGAGGTCATTGAAGGATATCGTTTGCACAGGCGCACGACTCACAGGTACATGAAGGCTTCACAAGGCAGCGGCAGCACCAGCAGCAGGCGATGTACCAGCAGATTTGCGCCAACGCCACATCGAACGGCCAGGTGATTGCGTCGCCTTTCAAAGGGGGTCCAACTTTATGAGCGGGATCGGTAAGATACGTTTCATCCTACGGATGATTCCTGGAAGCAATTCCTTTTGCTGGCTTCTCAAAACATTTAGCTTCTTGTCTGCTCTTTGTGATGGCTTTGATTTTCTTACAATAGTAGTGTGTGCTCTGGCTGTTGTTGTTGTGTGAATGCATCTGTGTATGTTTTGTCAAGATGTCCTTTTTTAAAGGCATCTTTAATGAACGCTAGGTAAGTCATGAAATGCTGTACAATATTGTGTAACACCGGCCCGTGGCAAACTATTCTTTCCTTTATTTTCTGCAATTTTTTTGGAAGCCTTTAATAAAAAAAACAACAACAACAACAATCATTACAACAAGCAACATCCTTACGAAGATTGTTTTCGTCTCCTTTGTCAACGGCATCACACATCGTTTGTGTTTTTTTTTCTTTCTTCGGGAATTCTTGCTTCAGCTGTAGATGATCGATTTGCCATTATTTTGTGGATCTTTCAGTTTTATCAATAGCATAGGGAAAAGCAGCAGTGATTGGGTCCTGAGGTTGGTTTTTGTTATTATGCAGCATCAGTCTAGAATACAGTGGCGTGTTCAGACGGCTGAAGATGGGATCTAAGGTTCCCATCATCGGAAATGCTATTGGAAATAGCTACCTCATATTATTTGAAGGAATTATTAGATAAAAGTTGTTATACATATTAATTCTTCGATATTATATCTAATATCCTCTCCATTTTGTTAGAATACATCAATAATATTGCCAAAATGGTATCTGAGGATATCAGATCTGCCTTTCTGAAATGAAAATATAAGAAATATGTTATATGACATTAATAGATTTGAAAACACCAAACTAAAATATAAGAAGCCGTCCCTTTTTGTAGACTTTGCAGAAAACAGGAGAGAACCTCCGGTATTTGGCAACAACAACTACTTCTCTATACAAACCTTTGTTTGGATACCGTCAAGGTGCAAAAATGGGATGGATTCAATTGTCAGACTCGACTGACACGGCACAGGCACGCACAACATTTTTTCCGCTCTACAAATGCTTTGGCAAAATTGAAAAGAAAGTCTGCCAAAACCGACAACTATTCAGGGAGGACACCTTGCCAGTAGCACCTGTATGGATGCAATTGTTTGTGTTGCCTCCACTACAACTACACGTAAGTAGCTTGAGGAGAGGTAATGTTATGCTCTTCCATATGACTGGGTTTTTCCAAACATCCACCTGAGATAACCAAACGATGTACAGGAATCCTTTACTTAGTATTGAGTAACTGCAATTCCCAATTACTCGGTACAGTTGGGTCCACTTTGTTGCACAGAGTGGTACATTAAGAATTTCGGAATTTCTGAATGAAATTCAAAGCAGTCCTTAATTTTATCACTCACATAATCATTGGGAATTTCAGCGATCCAGGCAACACAAACAACATGAAAGTAAATGACGAGGTGTTCGCGGATTTTATGATAGGGTCCCGTGCATATAGGGAAATTCCACATGTTTGTCAGCCGTCTTCGCAGGTAGTGTGTTGGTAATATTAATGCTCACATGTATGTAACGGATATCGCGACGAATTAACATGATCGGTGGGAATTTCGCGCAGGTTTTACCCATAGCAGTTACTCGAGAAGAAAATCCCTTGAAACCGGTATATCCAAATGATGGCCATCAGGAAGACGATCATCTACCAGACGGCGATCTACCAGACGACGTAATTTTATAAGTTGTTTTGGAAATAAATTCCTGATATGAACCTGATCGTCCGGCATATATAGCAGACGTCATTAGGGAAAAACGACTGATGCTTGGAAAATCCTTCGTCCGATGTACTTCGTCGCCAGCGGTACAACGAAGTAAAAGGCCAGTACCAGATATAATGCTTTTCCCCTCTGCTGTGTGTTTCCCAGTGTGTGGAATTACCACGCCGTCCATGTTGTGATCAGGAGTGTTGATCAGGAATTGGAATTTCGCGTCCGGAAATTTCAGCAGATTCCAGTACTGCGTCCATATGTTGCCATCTGTGGGTTTATTAAAACATGACTTTTTTGATTTCGGTTTTTTTGCCATCAATCCAGGAAAATTGGTAAGACTTTAGATACGGACACGGACACGGATTTGTTGCTTTGCTAACTCTTAATTGGACGGAAATTTCGCTGTGGCAAATTTTTGCCAATATATTATAAAACATATTTATATATCTAAAATATTTTATGTTGAATTGGTTTTGTTAAAGTTGTTTTAAGTAATTTCTGTAGTAAAGCATATGATGACTTAACCTCTTCTTTACGCGGAACCCTTCGTTTCTAAATTAATTAATTGTAAAATAGAATTTAAGAGTAAAATACGAAAGAATAAATTGGATTTGATGGATGAATATGGTAGTCGAGGTATTTAGGGACGGGTGATTCGAATTTATAGTCTGTTAACTATATCATCATTGGATATCTCCTCTTAAATATCTGAAACAATGATATGCATGAAGGATTGAAATCTAATAAATGTCGTTATACGACTTTTAGGATTTGATTGGGGAATATTTCGGAATTGTTGAGAAAATATATATCTGTAATAATATCGATATAATAATATAGTATAATATAACTCTGAATAATATCAATATTTAGCTGTTTCGTTGATGGTTTTATCAGTTCAAGTATCACAAAAGTGTTTTGATTACTTTTCAAATGGAAATATCGAAACAAAATGCATCATATGACATGTTTTTGCTGGATTTGTTACGGATTTAGCTTTGTAAGTGTAAATATATTTTTCACGCTTATATAAATAGTTCTATTAAAGTCAACTACCACAGATTTTCCTTAAAATATCCTTATTTAGGAAAAGCTTTCTTGGAATATATAAAAAATTTTTAAAACTGACTTTAATTAGGTAGAAGTCAATGAAGAAAATTCGCTTGACTTTATAGACCAAAAAAACTTGGTCGGAATTTCTGGTGTTGAAAATTCCAGCTGATTAACACCAGATGGTAAAGCAGCACACGCTATTAATGTCCTCATATGGATCCATAAAAGTGCTGTGGAAATGCAGCCCCGCGTGGGTGAAATGCAGCGACAAATTTGAAATAAGAGAAAACCAGGCATACGAAACGAATTGGGAATGAAACCATGTTCCATTCCAGATCAAGACAAATTTAAGGGAAGAAAAGCAATTCAAGGGCTAAAAAAATTTAAAGACATACGGAAGGCGTAAACATAAAGGAAAATCGTGTGAAGAGAGAGAGAGGAAAGAAAAAAAAAAACTACTTTACAGAATCAGTGAGATTTTTGAAATGAGATGGAAGTGAAATGTTATCACCAAATTAGATGGAATACCCCAAATGTTGGGAAGAACTCTGAATTTCCAATTATTTGACAGCCAGATCAGCATCCATGCTGCCCTTGGTACTCTACGATCCCTCTTTTGCTCTCTTGTGGCAAAACAGGGATCTCTCGGGGAGAGGATCTCTCCCTCTCCTTTCCCAGAGCGAAGTACCTGCATTTCTCACAGTACCGAGGAGCACATGTGCCGTCTGTAACAGGGTGAGGGTGCCGCATGGACGGCCCTATGGGATTCCGGGCGGTATATCTCAACCAAGCGGTAAAATTGAGTCGCACTGGCAGGAGGGTGCCGAGAGAAGATGCACCACAGGTAGGCACGCATGCAGGCCATACGACAAATTTGGGTTGGGCACGAACGCCGAAAGCGAAGGGAAAAACTAACTATTCCGCCAGAGAACAACAACAACGAACACGTGGAAGGGAAGACCCACCACCAGCGGCTGCAGCCAACTGCGTCCGCCGTGTGTGAGAAGTGAAGCAGAAGACGGAGTGTGCGAGAGGCAGGCATATAAAAGGGGACGCGGCGAGCAAACCTGTCATAGCAGCCACAGCGCTCAAGCAGCCAACATCAGTATCACAGCACAGTGTTCCCGTTCATTTAAATTGAATTTTACGTTTTTCGGTTCTGTATAATTAAGAAGGCATTGAGAGAAATGGCCACTTTAGTGCACAGTCAAAATAATTACAAGAGCTGTCCGCTCAAGAAGCGTCCCATCGTGTTCGTCGCAGAGGAGTCGGAGAGACCTCAGTCGGCTGCCTTGGAGTTGACCAAGCCTACGATGTCGCACCTCCACACTGAAGAAGCACCACAAGATCTCTCTTTGAAGCGTAAAGCTAGTCAGGATTTCGAGGATTATTCAGTGCCCGCCAAGCGAGAATTCGTGCTGAATCTGTCTGTCAACTCACGAGCTCATAATGATCGCAGCGACGCCGAATCGGCATCTGAAGAGACTCTGTGTCGTGCCGAATCATCGCCGATGCTGCCGAATGATCACTTGGCGGCGATGCTTACGCCCAACGCGGAATACGAGAGCAAATTAGAGTACCAAGCAGCCGCTGCAATCCATCTGAGAGGACTCACGGCAGCCACCGCTGGCTACACCACAAACCCTTACCAATCCGCCTTCGTCCTGGCGGCCGGCTGTAATCCAATGAGTGCTCTATGGAATGTTCACCCAGGAGTCAGCAGCAGCCACATTTCGTCGATCTTTCCGTCACCCGCCTCATCGGTGACCTCCAGCGCTTCGCCCCGCTCTGTCTACAGCAGCGGATGCATCAGCACTCAGATCATGACACCACCATCGAGTCCCGGCTCGGAAGCATCGGAATCTTCCGAACCTGAGGATCTCTCGGTGCGCAATGACATACCTCTGCCGGCTCTTTTCCACTTCTTCGATGAAGCACCCACATCAGCTGTGCCGGCCGGCTTCAACTCGTCCTCAACCCACTACGGCGGTTCTCATTCTTCGTCATCGTCGTTGGGCAGCAATAATGCCGCGAAGAACTACCGCTTCAAGTGTGATAAATGCAGCAAAATGTACTCCACCTCCATCGGTCTCTCGAAGCATCAACAGTTCCATTGTCCAGCGGCCGAGTGCAACCAGGAGAAGAAGCAACACGCCTGCGAGGAGTGCGGCAAGCTGTACACCACCGTCGGCGCCCTGAAGATGCACATCCGCACGCACACGCTGCCCTGCAAGTGTCCCATCTGCGGCAAGGCCTTCTCGCGTCCATGGCTACTGCAGGGCCACATCCGCACCCACACCGGCGAGAAGCCCTTCCAGTGCCCCGACTGTCCGCGCTCCTTTGCCGACCGCTCCAACTTGCGCGCTCATCAGCAGACCCATTTCGAGGTCAAGAAGTACGCCTGCAAAGTGTGCGGCAAGTCCTTTTCGCGCATGTCGCTGCTGAATAAGCATGCCAGCTCCAGCTGCAGCATCACCATTGTGTAAGGGACTCATCAAGTCTTCGGAGGGCCGGAAGGGGACGCAGGTGCTCCAGTACACTTCTAGCATTCCGCAGAGAGGATTACCAAAAAGCCACAACAAAACAGCAGACGAATGGAAGACAATAACGAAAGATGCTCAATACCGCCTCAGCCTGGTGCTATTTTCGCTTAGTTTCAAGAAAATCCCTACGGGTTCTCGTAGCATAGAGTAACGTTCTGTAAGCTCTAGTCTTTATTGTAGGATTTCGGTTTCAATTAGTTGATAGTGCTTGTGTATTTTATTATTTCTCACATCTACAGCATCCGACCAAATTTTGCAGTAATTTAAGTTAAATTAAGTTCAATAAGTTGTTAGATGTTACTAAGTTTTAACATGTTTATTTGATTTGAAAACTATAATAATAGGTTTTGGTTTTTAAGTATTTAAGATATTAAACTCTATTTAATACATAAGATAAAAGTAAGATAATGTTTCTATAAAATATTGTGTGAACAAAATAAAACACATTTACAATGAAGAGGAAATTAATTGCGATTTTTTGATATTACGAAATTGGAAGGGGTTTGTGTTAACAGAAATATCACTTGATGTTTTTTATTCTGGAGTTGTTTCAAATCTACTCTGGAGAAATTACTCAAACGCTTCTGAGTAATTTTTTCGATATTGGGTTGAGAAGAGTGAACTTCATACTAAAGATAACATGAGAATAACAATATTATATAAGAAACAAATTACTATAAAATTGGTCATTATTATTATTATTATAGTATAATTGTGTCTTATTACTAATATTACATTTCAGTTACCTTAAATTCGGCAAGTAATTATCTTCTTGGCAGTACTAGCAAAGAGTACAGTTACTAGCAAAGAGTTACTTTATCTCAGTAAACTCTCCCATAAACGTACAATAATCAAAATCTCCCCAAATAAGAGTAAATGACTTTTTTTACATTTTTACTGAAAAATAGCATTCGGGTTCAGCGAACTTACTCCCGAATGGGCACCGTGTAGATTCCTTTAGTAATCTCACCGAAAACACATATCTCCGGGATTTTAAACCATAGAAACCTAAATTTTGACATATAATTGCTTCTTTCACTCTTCGGAAGAAGAACTTCTGGCTTTTGGTGAATGTCTTTCTATATCGTCGCAAAAACCCTAGCAAAATTACCCCTAACACAAAAATCTGGAAGCCATGGAATTGAAGTTTAGGCCTACTTAAGTTTCCTGAATAGATTGTTTTTATATTCTACGTATATATTTATTAAAATGTTGCTTTATATTGTACTATATAAAACTATATATTGTACTTATGTATTGTATTATATATAATATATAATAGTTTTAGTAGGTCTATATATTCTACGATTTATATATTCTAATTCTAAAGGTTAAGGATGAGATTCCTTAATAGGAACTAAACAATTATAACTCAAAGATTGCCAGGTAGAACATTTGAGAGGTGAGTTGTTTTGATAATTTTACATTAAGTACAGCAAAAACATAAAAATAGGTAGGGGAGAAATACTTTAAATTGAGAGAAATAAATTGTTACCCCTAGCTAAAATCTAGAGCAGCTGACTCGTTACCAACAGCCATCCAGCCAAACAGCTGGCAAACAATAACGAAATGCTGCAAAAAGGGGGTCATGCATCCCTCAGACCAGCCAACAATACAGTGCGGGTGCACAATTCATGTTGACACAAAGGATTTCTTGGCTGTCGCACGATTTCCTAGTTTTGCATTATTGCAATTTGTGTTTTACTTCTCTCTTATTGAAGGCACATCCATCGAAGGAGTCGGCTGAGGATATCAACCCAGATTTCTGTAGGTCTGCGTCAACTCCACAAGCTGCATTTGGTGACTTGTGTTCGCAACTTGTTTGATTGAAAAGGGTCGCACCTGCGTCATGCCTGCCTGTGCATTTAACACTCGTATTTAAGCAGCAATAACAGCCTTCGGTCAAATAAATACTTCGTTAAAGGATTGTTGATCGCAGACAGGAAACGAGTCCTTAGTAATGAGTTGAGAAGGATGTCAGCAGGAGGATCGGGGAACCAATATTACTCGAAAGGCACACCTAATTAAACATTGAAATACATGACTTGTAATGAGGGATTTAATATTTTGTGAGGAAGAAGGACAAGTCAATTATCATTTGATTTCATCATTATCTTATTTGGAGGTATTCGTAACCTTCATTTTATATCAAAAAACTGCTTTATTTCTTCGGTATCAATCACAGTTGTCATAAACCAACATTTCGGCTGGTTTCCCAGAAATGTTTTCCTTTTATTCTCGATTGCCAAACACCTTGGCCACCGGTTCCATTGTCCTCGAGTGACCAACACCTTGCAGGAATTTTTCCTTGCTCCCAATTTTTTGTGAGACTTCAAAGAATCTGTAACATCAGATCATTGCGACAACTTTTGCTACTAACCATTTCCAGGAATCTCCTAAGGAATAGAAAAGATTTGAGCCGGGTTTTGCTCTAACAAAGCCCTACATCGGGTTCATTGACAAAAGATTTTGCAACATCAACTCAATCAAAGCAGCCTTTTCAGCATGAATACCTGTCGCCTGGTTGTCTGCCGCAGAGCAGACAGGTTGTCCATAATATCTGTCCCGGCGGGTGCGCTCGATACGGAGACAAGAGAAGGAAGGAATGGCGGAGTGCGCTCCTTGCTACCTCTGACCCAGTTCCTTCTCCGAACCAACGCTGGCATCTTTCCGTCTTTAGTCCTGCAACGTTTGCTATTATATAATTCATTGTCAATTTTTTGCTGAGCAGGCGCTTCGATCAAATGTGCCGCCACCGCCACTGCCACTCATTATTTCGTTGTGACCGAAAGTTCTGATTCGGAGACTTTGACTCGTATTGTAGCTGAGATGCCTTCGATGCCGCTTTTTATTTTGTTTTTGTTATGATCTACTTGTAGCGATCGGTGGCAGCTGGTACGGATTCCACTAATCAGCCTCATCATCGTCATCGTCAACAGGATCGTCCTTATTTTCTTTTGCGGTGAACTGAGGCGTTAAGGATGCGGTTCCTGCAGCCGCCTTCTCTTCGCACTCCTTGCAGGCTGCAAGCGTACTTCGAGTCAAATTATTAAATGGGCTTCTGAAGGAAGATTCTCGCCATGTCGGTATTTTCGTCTTTGATATACTTGAGGTTGTGGCTTAACATTGAAATCCTTTTTTCGTTTTCATTCGGGGATTAAGAAGTAAGTACGTAATGCCGGTAGACTATGTGGCGGTTTTCCTTTTGCGCTCGAATGAGTACATTTCGTGTTAGATTATACGTGGATGAATCAACTCGCCAGATTTCAGGTGATAGAGTCTGTGCAGTATTGTAGTTTTTTATTGTGAAGTTAGCTAAGCAAGCTATTTTTAAAGCTTACTTATTTTTCTCTTCGAATTTTAAAAAGTAAATTCTAATCCGAAGATCAGACTAAGGGATTATAGCAAAATATTAACGTTTTCAACATCTAGTTTTTTCCTGGTCCAGATCGGTTCAGAACTCAATAGGAATGTCATCCACTAAGAATAATACATTTTCATCCTGAAACTTTGTGTCACAAATGCATCGTCACAAACAGGAATATCATTATCATCATCCTCAACACTATCATGTTATCATCAACATAATCAATAGTGAACACTATACTTACTTATAAGGATCACCACAATCATTAGTCAACAAAATACTCATTATAACGACCCTCATCTTCACCATCATCAACAATATCCTCATCGTCATCATCATCACCAACATCAGTCAGAGCTAGCAAACTCACAACGACGAGTGAAATCATTAAATTCACTTAACAAGATGCGATCAAATTTGTAAACGATCGCATCAGATCGCAGCCAGTCAAATCAGATTGCATCTGTAGAAAAAAGAAAACAAGATTTGATGTTTGCAAAGAATGATAAAACAGACAACTCGAAGATATCCATGCGATCTTGTCACTAAGGGAGCAAACAAAAAATCAAGCAGCGCTACAGCGAAAGAGAGAACAGATCTTGTAAGGAATGATGGAGAAGAAGGATCGCGACGAGGTGGCCAACACCGAGTTGCTACAATTCAAGTTGTCTTCACTGTTTGCAACAAACTTTTTCTAGCGACATCTACTAGAGTATCTAAACTTCGGGCGCGCGCGCATTAGATAACATTTAGTCCAAATTTGTCTCAATGGATCGAATGTACGATGGAAGCGAACGATCGAACGATCGAACGATCAACCAAACTGTGAACGTGAATGAATGTGTAATTGGCAAAGCATCAGCATTAATCTTGGCCACAGATTTTGCAAGATCAAGATAGCATTCAGTGGAGTGGATATCGTATCGTATCGTGCAGACTGTGTCAGCAGGAGTGTGATTGAAAATTAGAAAGGAAGTTAAAGTTTGTCTCTGCCCAGTGCGAGTTGCAATTAACTGCAGACAGGTAGCTTTTCAGTGTGTGGGGTTGAGAAACCTGGAAAACTTTTTTAAGTTTAATAAGTATGATAACAACTAAATGTTTGCTACAGAATCTGCAAAAGATACAGTGACATATCATAACAACATATCATAACAATCTTGAATTCAGAACATTCATCTAAGGATTCATTTAAGGATGCAGTAATCAACGCACGTGTATGTGAGCGGGTGAATATCGGGGAAAACTTATAGTTTTATAGTAAGAAAGCCTATATTGAATTAAGAATAAAGGTTTCAGATAATAAAGAAACCTATGTTGTGATTACTAAATAAAACAATCCATACAACGAATACTATGTTTCAGTAGTAATTCGAGGTATCGATCTGTAATACAACGTATATAGTAAAGGTTCCCAATATAACGAATACAGTATACGTCCCAGATAAGGAATACGGTATCGAGTACAATAAAAGCAGTATCGATTTTGGGTATAACGAGTGCAATACTAGTAATACGAGACTATATACAAGAATAGATAGATATAAAGGATAGATGAAGTAAATTCTAGAGATGATAGTCGACTTTGAATCTTGTAAATCTTGATTGGATAATGAAGTCGATATTCGGTTCGAGTAAGAAATCGCTGCTAATAAAATCTAGGCAAATTGGTTTCAATCACAGTCCTCGAACTTAATCATGCCTCTCCAGTCTTTTGGTCTTCTGACAATCACAATGCGGAACACAAGCAGAGAATTCCCGACCAAGTTGCAATGAACTTTTATCGCAGCGGTTTGTGGTGATCGGATCTTTTTTCCGTACTCTACTCCGTGTAGTAGTTGTTGTTAGAACCTGTCAGCAGTACTTGCCGCATGTGTACTCATTTCATCGGTTGTGGCTGCGACCTTAACGGCAAATTGTGGCTAGCTTCTAGGTTAAATAGAGTTTAGAGTTACATTTTGATAGGCATTAAAATTTCGAAGACTCAGGTGAGGTGACGGACGAGGATCCACGTCGGATAACGCCGATGAGGGGATTCTTTGTTGGTTTTGGAGGAGAACGTGCAACATGCTCACCACAAAGCGAACAAGTCACCGAGTGAGTGATTTCCGTGTAACTTGTATTTGCTTTGTAGATCGCCAAGTGTTGATAAGTGTGTTGTTGTTGTTGTTGTGAGTGTTATTGTTGTCTTTTACGATCAATGGGCGGTTACAGATGACATGTTTTTCTTGGTCCCCATCATCATCATCATCATCATCATGATCGAGCTTGTCATCATCATGATCGAGCTTGTTGTTGTCAGCATATCATATGAGTTTGATGATCATGTGATCGTTATTGACATGAAAAACTTCCTAGGAGGGCAACCGAGCAACCAAACAACTAACTTCGGTGAACTTCGCTTTAAAGCTAGTGTTTGTGTTGTTGCTGTCGCTTGTGTTGTTGTTGTTGTTGTTGTTATTGCTATTGTTGCTGTTGTTGGTTTTGTGGTTCTTCACGTGTTGATCTCTTTTCTTTGCTTTCTTGCCATCATATTGAGTTGCAAATTTGATACTGTGTTGTAGATCGACGACTCTTATTGTTGTTGCACTCCTGTTGCTGATGTGTGTTGTTGTTGTTGTTGTTGTTGTTGTTGTTGTTGATGTTGTTGCTTTGTTTTTCATGATTTGAACTCTTGGTGTTCGCAACTAGACATTGTTCAGGTTTTCTTTTAATTACCGCAAATAATTTGCGTGCAGAGATGGAAATGAACGGTTTTCAATTATGTACGCGGTCATGATTGATGACGTTAACGACGTTGTCGAGATGTTAGCTTTCGACATTTAAAAAAAATGAAGGTTTTAGGTTAAAAATTGCTGTCCCCGGAAGTAATTACCCAGAATTGTGGCAATCTTAGCCATGGAGATTATCGAACGAACAATTCTTGTATACTCTGTGTTCTTATATTCTTGGATACTCTCAACTCCACTACATATTTGTCGAGTTTTTCGCCTAATCTTCACAGAATGTCGAAAATATATAGGCTCTCGGAGGATGTAGAGATCGTCTTTTCAAAACCCTTGACGGAATCATCAAAAAATAAGAAGAGCTGAATTGACTCATATCGATTGTCGTCTCATCTGAAAACGACTTTTCGGATGCTGACGAAAATGCCTCCATTTCAACTGAAGAGGTCTGCCTTGATATTTTTAATTATCTCGAATGGGAAAACTGATCCCATCTTAACTAAGATATCGATTGTTTTGACTCGGCTCTGGTCTCGAATTCGAGTTCGTGGCTGACAAAAGAAAAGCTTTTAATGGTCTTTAATGAATTCAGGAAAGGACTAAATGAGATGAACAAAATACTTTCAGTAGCTGGAAGGATAAAGACGTTCAACCTAATCGAAGAGAATGTAATTCTCTTATAGAAGAAAGTCTATCTTTCCATACTAAAAACGTATCTTCAGCAATAAATATTTAACAGTTCGAAGCAGATGAAGGCACCAACACGATATCAGAGATTACGAAGGCCAAAATGAAATGAGAGATTGTTGCATTCATTGATCGAGGAGATACTTCTTCCAAACAGAAATCGTCTTTCAACATATGATTCTGAGATAGAAATTCTCTAAGAATGGATTCAATCAGCTCTAGAAAGGAATCATTTGACCAAAAGCCGTAACTGCATTTCCGATCTTGTCCTCACCAAGCATTACATTTGATTACTGAAACAATACGGAAGTCGAACGCAGATTTAAATCTTTGCTTTCCATTCCTCCCGTCTGTTTAGCTTGTTCCAGCTTCTGTCCACTTTTATGACGTCTTTCATGTCTCATCCATATATTTTCCTTCATTTCTCCTAATATGTGTCAAGTGGATGCAAAGTATTTCAATTCAATTCAAGCTTCTGCTTTTAAAGCACTTCAACGTATGTAAAGAGAATACAGTTCCTGTTGTTCTCGTTGTTTTTGTCACTTAATGCATTATCTGGCACAGAGTTGAGGAAATTGTTGGCATAACGACATGGTGATGGTTCTGTTAACTGGTGCACATCAGGAAATGCTTTCAATTAGCATCTCAATGGTTGTCAGTACGGATGACGAATTGAAAATCAAATCAGCTGATGACGAACGTGATGTAGAAAGATTTTTAGAGGTAACAAGATCTCTACAAGGGTTATAGCAAATACTGCACCGAGTTCTGAACACAAGAATCGAGTAGAGAATATGTTGGAGTATATAATCGAGTAGTATAACGAGCAGATTATGTGTAATAAAGAAGGCATAGATTTGGGAGTAAACTGGATATAATATCGATGTGTAAGTATAATGAATACCATATGAGAGCAATCGGGAAGATTGGGTTATCATAATGTACTCAACAATGTCAACGAGTAGAAGGTAGCGGACACTGACAGGATTGCAATTAAAATAAAGGATTCTTCGAAAATATTAAGGTGGAAAAACTATTGCAAGTTTCCTCATATGTTACTAGTGAACGGTTTTTGACTCTCCCATTGTTGCTCAAAAAGTTGAAAGACCCATTTGAACGGTTAAGTATATCTGTAGCAGTCCTGCAGTTGTTACAACACTGTAGCAATGCGATATCTGAATAAACGCGGCAAGTATTGAGTTTCAAACACAAGCTACAAGTTGATTTAATTGCCGACTTAGTTGGTCGGTGTTGATTGATTGCCCGCTAAATAAGTCGAGAGATTAATTGCTCGCTTTTGCAGCAAACAGCCGCCTACATGACACTGTCACTCCAACCGCCAGAGGACGGGTTGGCAGCCCATAAGAGTATCGCCGAGAAGGAATGAAGGTACCATTAACGCTTTCGTCCAACCCTAGCAGTCGTCAGCTAGCAGCCAAGTGCAAGCAACCCATATGCAAACAGCTGTTGGACATCCAGTCACCAGCGAGGAAGGAACTCGCAACTAATCCGAGACTGCGTCAGCGCATCCAACTCATTACAGGCCACGCCGAGACGCTTAGAAGCGGAGTCTGAGCCGCAGTCCTCGCACTAAAACGCACGCCCTCATGCTTTGATGGGCCTCCATGCAGTGCGCGACGCCCGCCACATGTGAGCTCAGTGAAACCGCGCGGATAAATAATGAGTTGAGAAATTTAAATGACCGTAAATGTCGAACCACGCAATGCGGCGCCGACTTCGAAAGCCGCACTGGAGACTGCAGCGCAAGTACGACGAACGCGTGTCTGAGACGCGCAGCAGTTGCGAGGTGGGTGTGGCGGCTGCCCCCATCGCGGTGTGTGAGTTCGATTTTATTATGTGTCGATTGTGAGCTGCCAAGTTGCGGCAAGCGGCATAACAACAACAGTAACAACGACGACGACGAACACTCCGGCAGGATAATTAAAGGAGGCAACTGAAAAACAACAGCCGCATAACGAATCCAACGACCTGCTAGCGATCCTCAACTGACCCCCGGGACCCCGAGAGTGTTGATTCAACTCATAAACTAACAGATCGTTAAAACTCCCGAAGAAGATGAGGAGAGAGAAAGAGAAGCTCAGTTATCGCTGCAATTAAATTTATCTGCTGCTTTAAGGATCGTAGTTTAAGGATGTCTGGCAGCGGCAACAGCAGCAGGACCTGCTGGCCATACGGCGCGGCGATCTGTACCTGTTCTGATTTAATGCTCGGCCGAAAGTGAAACCGTGACCGTCTCGCCCTCGCTCGCCGCAGACATCAGGTGTTGGAGCGGCCTCTCGACACCACCAGCAGGAGCCGCTCCAGGATCAAGCGGCTACTTTGCGTCAGGACGAGATGAGCAAATAGATTCATCTTCATTTCAGCCCCCTCCTCCGTGCGCTCAGGGCACGCACGCCATATGGCAGTCGGCCCGGGGCCGCTTGAAAGGTCGCTCGGGCCGACTTCAATTTAATTAGCTTGTTCGCGATCTTGGCTCCCGATAAGCGCTCGTTTTTCGTCTGTCCGGCATTCAATTAACACGCTGCACTGGTCGTTTTCACTTTCTCGTTTCTATACCTCTACCGCTGCCCCTGCGTCGTTTCCCCTTGCCTTTGGCATTTTCGTAGAAAGTTTTAATCGCTAAACGTGCCGATCGTGCGCCTCTTCATTAATGTGACTTGTGAAGTACGACAACAGTTGGTCGAATGTTTGGTCCTGCTTCGTCGGGTAGTTTCTGTGTTTGGGATTCGAAAAAGGATTCGTTTGGGTCAGTGCGCCCCGTTACTTCCATTTAGTTTTGTACCGGTTTTCCTGCGCCGGCGTTCAGTTCATTATCCTCCATCCATTATTAAGTTCGTCATTTCTGTAAATAGAATTTGGATTAATAAAAACTAACAACATTCCAGGAAATTTATTAGCTGTGACCAGACGGAAAAAGGGTTCTATTGATCGTGTTTTGATAACAAACCACGGCTGGAAAAGAGTACCGCATACCTAGTTGCGCCATATGGTCCCCTCAGTAGAGCTCACTTGCACAATTCGGGAGGTGAATAAACGAGTGCATTAATTTCAGATCATGCCGCTAATGATTCTTTCAGCATTATTGGTCCAGTGAATCTCCGTCACTCAAAGAGAGTAACGAATTTTTAATCGAAAGTTTGAAATCTTAAAATCGCTTTTATTCTCTTTGAATATTGCAAGTGAGTTGTTTAGATGGGTTCCATTACTCATTTAGATGAGATGCTGTACTCATTGGAATGAGTTATACTATTCATTCTATTCAATCATGTGGAATGAGTTGTATTTCTAATTTGGATGAGTTGTTTTACTCATTTGGATATGCTTTAGTAACATTTGGATGAGTAGTCAATTGGATGACCTGTAGTACTCAATTGGAATACTTATAGTACTCATTTGGAATACTTATAGTACTCATTTGGAATGAGTTGTACTACTCATTGTGATGAGTTGTAATACTCGTTTGGTTAAAACGAACAATATTTTAAATACACGTAAAGTGTGAGTTTTTCCAATGACTGCATTCAAGTTTATTGCGTTCATCGTACCGTCTGATTATTTATTGGTTGGTTGCCGCCCATTTAGCCCCCTGGAAGCCCCACAGCCTATAATTTAAAACTATTAGAAAACATTTTAAACAAACGCAAAACACGCGCGTTCGAACGCATTCAGTATCATTTTAGGCCCACAACTAATGCCGCAAATCGTTGCACACAACATTTAATTTGGCTGAAAGCAGCAATTGTCGTGCCAACACGAACAAAAACAACAACAACAACAACAACAACAACAACAACAACAACGTTAACAGCAGCCGGCACAAGGTACGAAAAATCCACTTTTGGACAAGTTAAGCAAATAAGACTCAAAAGCGGGCAGATTTGAATGCAGTGACAAACCGATAAACGGGCAGATTGACAAACTTTCAGACAGATGGACAGCCTTCTGCGCAGATCGACGGACTTGTCGATGGAGCAGCCGATTTCCGGACAGATCGTAAAACTTCCGTGCAGATCGGCAGACATTCAGACCAACCTCTGGAAAGACTTCTGCAGGGAACGATAGACTTTCAAACAGAGCGACAGACTTCGACACAAACCAACACACATTTACACTGACAGACAGTCATGCGAAAGGGACGACAGACAGACTAACAGCTTTGGACGCTCTGCTGGAAACATCGTACGTTAGATGAATGAACGGATGGATGGGTTGGCTGGACGGATGGATGGATGGCGGATTAGATAGACGCGCATTAAAGACAACAGGCGCGGATCAGGTTACAAACAACAACGGCAACCAACGACAACATCGGCCGGCGAGTGCACATTAACAACGTATCGACGCAGTTCGGTGCCGCGGACAGACACGCTCGCGAGCACCTTCAAAAGGAGGCCGCAAAATGCGGAGCCGCTCTTAGCCGGCCTATTGTGGTCGGCCGATCGGTTGGTTGGTCGTCCGGGCGGCCGGGCGGCCGGGCGGCTTGTCGTCCGGTCGTCAGGTCGGCTGGCATGTCTGACGGTCGGCCGGCCACACGCTTTCGCTACGCCTTGGAAACTCTTTTTAATGGTGCAAGTAATAAAATAAATAAAACGCCTTCGACGAGTGGCGCAACACGGCATCGAGCGGCATCAAGCGGCACTGATCGGCACTGATCGGCATCGAGTGGGCGGCGTGGCGGAGGGCTGCACGCAGCGATCGCGTTTATTATTGTTACGATTATTAATAATAAATAGTTGCAAATCAGGCGCTGTGATGTTGACGTCGTTGTTGCCGTTGCTGTTGCTGCGGCAACCGCGCTGTTGTTGCTTCGGCCGCTCTTGTGTTGCATTATAAGACGTCATTAGAGGACGCAGCACAGCAAGTCAGCGCAACATGTTGCCACAAACAGCGACAACAACCACATGCTAAAGCAAACAACAAGCAGTTAATACATATTAGCCACAAGTTAACAAGTTTCAGACCACAAGACCGGAAAGCGGCACCACAGCGGCAGCAAGTGGGTCGTCGTTCGAACGTCGGCGGTGCGGTGCGCCGTTGCTCCGGGTGGCGGCATCTGCAGCGTGATGCCGGCGTCTTGGCCAGCCGGTGCGGTGCATCTTTTGAAGTGTCTCGACCGCCCAGTCGTTGAACTGAAATGTGCTGCAGTGTGTTGCAGATGATGCCGCACGCTGATGATCATGCCGCACGATGCCGCATGATGATGATGATGATGGTGGCTGCGATGGCGTTGGTGATGACGATGCCTTCGATGACGTGTGCATCCAAGCCACGCTGCGCCACACACACGCACTCCACGCCCGCAATGTTTTCGCTGCTTGCCGCAATATTGTCAATTTGTTTCTTGGCCGGCGATTAGATAATGAATCGCTCTGAAAGCGGCGCGCCGGAGGTGGTGCGCCTCCGCCGCGACTCGGCCGGCGGTGTTGTGAAGCATGGAGTAGCGGAAAGCGGTCGATGTTGCCCCGTTGCTGCAGCCGTCGCGTTGCGTTACGGTTACATGTGGCTCCGTGCACTTGCGTCCGTGTGCGGCGCACGTGCGTCCGATCGTGTTTCGCTGAACGCGATCGTGATGACCAACAAGCAAGGAATGGTTGTCGCCGTTGTTCTGCGTTGCTGCTGAGGTTTTGTTATGGTTTCGCTTATAATCTGGCGCGAAACCATAACAAAATTATTAAGTTGATGAGAGGATTCGATCGGGAAATGAAGGAAACAACGATTTCATAAGTGTAAAAGGAAGAGAAGCGATTGTAATTCGGGTTTGCGATTATGTGCGAGTGGTTTAAATTAGATCTGGCAATACCACAGTGGTTCCAGGAGTCTCTCTCACTCTCTTTCTATTTCCTCCTCTCTCTCTCTCTCTCTCTTTCACTTGCTCTCTTCTCTCTTTCCTTTTAATGCTACTCTCAACTTTTAATGCTATTCCGAGGAGATTTAAGCTTCTAATCGTAAGCTGAGAGCCGCCACCTTAAAAATCCCCACTGAGCGCAGAGTTTCGTCCACTAATTACACTCGCATGCGCAATTAGTTGGCATTACGCGCCGCGAAAGCCGACGTAAATGAATTTATTTACCTGCCAACACCTTTAAGCCGATTGCACCTCGACTGGCTGCAGATGCATTTGCAAGGCGCCCAGTGATGGGGTCCGCCGCCGCAACGCCCTCCGCGCGCTACCAGCGGATGTGGAAAATAAGCCATTACATAATTCAGCATAATGTTAGTTGCAACGGCAAAGCGATTACCTGAGCGCTTCCCGCCTCATACCTGTGCAAATGTAAACCAAGTCGAATTTAATTGCACACAAAAGCTCAACCTGTCTTGCGACTGAATGAAACCCGACTACATCGCTGAATTTATATGCGTTACGGAGAAATAGAAAAAAAATCCTCTGTGATTCGATTTCGATTGTTCGGTTCGTCTAAATGGCGTTTAATTCACGTGTATTAAATTCTGTGGTCATTAAGTCGGCGGTTGGCTGGAATTTAATTAAAGAACTCGAGCCAGTGTCGTGGCGGCTCGTAATTATGAATTTAAGCTCAATTAGGCTTGTATCCCGATACTGTTGTGGGCTTGAGTTACGAATGTTACAACGCGTACAGCTCGCTGCATCGCTAATGCCAAATCTGCTGGTTTTCGCTGAAGTACACTGATTGCAATTGTTGCTGCTGCTGCTGTTGTCGTGGTTATTTGCTGTTTTTCTACAGCTACCCTCGCTTAATGTTTCCTCACTCGTATTTGGTCAACCAACCTACCAACCGACCAGCCAACCGAGCTGAGTATCTATCCGTACATATCTTGATCTATCTTCGTACGCTGAGATATCAGTTTTCAGGCATCTGAAAGTCTGTGCTCGCTTTGTGCGAATTTATTAAACACCTGAGTTGCAGTTGAATTGTATTAAAAATAATCTATTAAAAAAGTATAAATACGAGGAAAAATTGTAGGAAAAAATCGCCCAAAGAAATGATACCGAGTAGTGTTGGCCACAGTGGGGAGAATTCAAAGAAATTGCGGTCAAAGACTAATGAAAGTCGTTATTGGAAGTGGTATGATTTTATTTATATCATTTACGTATCTGTAAACATAAACTGTCGCGAATTCGAGACGAGAATCGAGCTTGAAATGGCGTTTTTAACTCCAACGAGTAGCCAGTGTCGAGATAACTTCTTGAGAACGAGATAACTTCTTGAATTACGTAAAATCCGAAATCGTGACATTCGAGGCGAGAAACGATAGTGAGATTGTCGTGTAAAATTCTCGTTCAGAGATTCTAAGATCAAGGAATCTCTTCAGTATCCATTTGTCGTGAAAACACTTTCGGAAACTCTTAGGAAAATGGCTTTCCTAGTAAAACCAGTGCGTTTTTGCGAGGTTTGTGTTTTTGTTTAGTTTTATGATTTCCATATCGAAGTCTTCGTCGAGTTCTTCTAGGCGTGGACATTGCTTCGTCCTCCATGCAGTCCACATCCCTTTCCTTGGGGTTTCAACGTGACTATCGCCGCAAATCACTATAAAAACACTTTTTGTTTGGCGCTCTTTTATCGATGACGAAGAGACGGACAGTCCCACTGTGCCTCTTCGAAATGAACATTAAAGTCACACTTAAAATCGGGCGTAAAGCGGATGGAGCACGTGCTCTGTAGTCGTATCGCGTATGGATAGATTTTCAGATTCCCCCTCCCCCACCTTCCTCTCGAGTGGTTCCTTCTCTTGAGGTTCAGCATTTTCGGCGCTTACCGCCGCCGAAGCCGAAAATAAATTCAAGTATCAATGGGAAAAAGGCTTAAAATAGAGCTGAATGGCTCCGAAAAAGAACGCGCACCGCATACAAAATAGTCGGCGGCACGAATTGCAATTAATTTATCTGTGTTGCTGGGGCAGAGATAAAAATGGCTCTGAAGAAGTGATTCAGCGTTTTAGTGTCGCGGTTGAATGGACCGACGGAACGGCGATTGTGGTGGCTGTTTTCCGCGCCGACTGTTTTCCGCGGCAGGACTTGCGATTTGTGGCATTTACGAGTGGATGTGTGGCGTGTTGTCCATGCGGCGAGTTGTAGTGTGGCATCAGATAACGACGCGTGTTAACCACACAGATTATCAATGATGCCATCAACGCGGCCATAAGTTTAGCTGCGAAATTACATAATTATAATGTCGGGAGTATTAATTTTAAATTCAATTTTCGGTAGAGAAAAAACGTTCACTTGTTGGTTATTTCGCAGTCCTCGTGTGACGGCAAACAAACAAATAAACAAATTAAATTTGCGAGCAGAAATCATTGAGCGACGGCAATTGTGCTCGATGCTGTTGACATCTCACTCCGGCGTTTGTCACCTACCGCTGCTCGCAGGCATGAGTCAGGTCGGAACATATCCACCGACTTCTGACGTCTGTTAAACGTGCCGCGTTTTATTCTGCCGCTATAATTGGTCGTTGGCACACTCGTAAACCGCTCACTAGCTGTCATAAATAAGATCCGAATGCATTTATTCGGCCGTCCGCATTCGGCTTGTCTGCATTCTCAGCCTGGGTTTGGCCACTTGTTAGGCAAAGGCTGGCGCTTGCGGTGGAAAACGCTGCCAAGCAGCCGCTCCACCCCTCCTCTTGCCAAAGTCAACATCAAATTCTATTCATACATTAGCATCGAACGCTTTACTGATGCTTATTTCTGGCCGAAAGGCGTTATGCGAGTATATCTCTGCGGTGTGAAACTCGCCAGGTTGAAAAAATTTCTAGTAATTAAATTCAATTCAATTTATACTAGTTAAATTTATTCTAATTCATGTGTGGCTGTTGACTAACTAGTTTGAGGAGTAGTTAAGAATGTTAGGAGTTTTTTTTAAACTCATTTGAATGAATGTTTGTCATTATTTACTTAATTTGTCGTGAATGCGCTGGTAAACTCCACAATTTAGTCAAAATGCATTATTATTTAATACTTTCAATTATTTAATTCTTTGTAATTTTATTTTCTAATAATTAACTAGTAAAATTCTGTTACTTTTGAACTAGTTCTCAACTGATTCAAAGTGAGCGAGTAGTAGCATATAACTAGTAAGCTTCCTTACTAAGAAACACAAGTATCAGGAACTGGTCACTGGTAGTTTCAATAAGTAGTAACAGGTAGCTAATAAGCAGTAACTAGGAATTACCGCTCAGTAACTTGTAACTAGTTATAACTCGTAACTAGCTACGTCATTGGAAGCTAATTATTAGTTACTAGTTACAAGTTACTAATACATACTTCTGTTTTTCAATAAGGATGTTTACTAGTTATATGCTACAATACTACTCGCTTACTTTGAGTCAGCTACAAATGACTTGTAACTAGTTACTTTATTATTAGTATATTTAACTAGTAATTCACTTGAAATTTTACTACTTCTTTGCGCTGCTGGGTCTTCTGTACCCCTCCCCTCTTAGCCACTCCCTCCGTGCCCCTACTTGACGACGCCGCATGTGGGTGGTTTTTCGCATTGATTTCGCCGATTTTATGAACTCCAAGCAGGTTAAATCAGCATAAAAGGTGTTAATTTTTCGATAAGTCAACTTTACGCATTTCATTCGTTGCATTCTGCAACTTTGTGCGGATTATATGACTTCACAACAACAACAACAACAACAACAGCAACAGCTAAAAGAACAGCTTCATAATCAGAAAACAATAAACTGCAATACATTGTTAAGTAACAATTTACAATGCTAATAAAATGCATTTAAACCAGCGTTTTCATTAGTTTCACAAGAACTTTTTCGTTCTTTCCACGTAGTCGGCTTTTAATTGTGTAGCTGATACTGTTTTATATGGATTTAATGATCTCTTAAAAAATTATTATTGCAGTGTAAAGTGTAATCATGTAAATCAGCGCAATATTCGATAAAAACTTCTTAACGAAGTCGAAAAGTAGGTTAAGGTTTACCTAATTTATTTAAGTACTCAGGCTACTTTGAAGATACTTATAATTTTTGTGAAATTTTGAAATCATTGCTTAGATTTCTTTAGATTTTTCCGTTGTTTTAGAATTCTTGCTGTAGGATTTTGTGCAACGAGTTGAGAAGGAGCGATTATTCGTTGAAAAGGACCGAGAAATGGAAGGCACGAACTGGAAAAAGGGACTCTGCAGAAAACCTCACAGAATATGAACAAATTAACCCTATCAATACGTAATAAATGTTTGTTTTTTCATTCTATACCACCCGATTTGCTATTCCGTACACCTTCTAAATATAACTCGGGTGCCAACTGTTGTCGAGTAGAACGAGCGAGTAGAATGAAAGCGAGCATTTATGGACTTTTAGTGTAAAGTGTTAAAATGTCGGAAGTCCTTAAAACAATAGAATCTAGAAGGGGAAGCAATAGCTACCAACATCAACCACTGGGACAGCTGGAGACACGCGTGCTTCAATTAAACGATGCAAAGAAACCCCTTTTCAAAATGTGTGACGCAAAGTGTGGCAACGCTTATATCACGTGAAAAGCGAGCAATTAGAGTGGAAAGGCGAGGGGAGTCTGTTGTTAATTGAAGGGTGCCGACACGAAAAACAAATACAAGTGAAGTAAAGTGTGTGTTTGTCGCACTTTGAGACCATTTGAGCGTCTTAATTAATGACATTCACAGCAATCAACGACGTTGGCACGAGGGACACAAGTTACACCGGAGGGAAGGAGTTGCGAGTACGCGTAATTAAGCAGCCTAAAACAGGCGTTTCAGGATATCGATAGCTCAGAAAAAAAAGTAAACAAAGAGTGACACAAGTTAAATGAAGCAAATGCAAGTTCAAGGGAAAATATAGGATTCTAATAAATAAATGCAAAAAATGTTCGTCTCGTAAGGAGTTGTAAATAATTGGTGAACGTAATCTAACTTGACCTAAAATATTAAAAGGTGTTCCCTCAAACCAGAAGGGAATCTCCGGCTTGTTTATGTCCTTCTTGACTCTTTGAAGTTACCAGTATTAATCTCATCTACAGATGTCACACATGTCGTTGGCACTGGTGAGGTACTCTGATCCACAGACACCATTCCATGATTTGTGATTCCATATGTTTTCTATGAGTTACTCAGGCATCAAGTCTAAATCATCACGATCACCACAAAAACCCGACGCAGCTTTATTATCATTGTTAGGGGAATCACAAGTCATGAGGATTAACATGGAAAAAAGATGAACTTGTGTTTTAGGTAAATAAAGAACGACAGTATTTTTAAGTTCCTCACTTTTTGGGGAAAAATTTTCCACTTTATGGCACTATTTTTCATCTAAATGGCTTTTTACTGCAAAAGGGGAAACCTAAAATGAGAAAGAAAAGAGTGAATTAATATTAATTCAAGTGATTCATGAGATGGATCCTCAGTTTCCTAGGTATTTAAAAACGCCGAATCCTTAAGTGCTAAGAGAATTTTTGTAGCGCGTGCAGACTTCGAAATAGTCGGGGTAAAAGTGTGGACAAATGTCATACTTTGCCATTTGATCAATGAAATTCTCATACAGGTAGGAAGAGATATTTTAACTAAAGATTTAGTGGATTGTCATGTATTTTAGTGTGCTAAATTCATAACTGTTAATGGACACTTCGTAGCATATAAAAATTTCGAGATATTTGAAGTCGAAATTGATAAAGTGAACAGAATTCATAGTTCTTTACATTTTCACATCGAATATCTCGAAAACTGAAAGTGCCATGAAAATTCTGTTAACAGTTCTAGACTCAGCACCGCAAAATACATTGACAACTGCTCTCATGTCCAGTTAAAGTAAACCGTCCCAATTTTTCAGACCTATTTAATCGATTTTGAAGGTTTTCCGTACATTGTGATACAATTCGTAGCAAACTGAATTGTTAAGTAAAGCTGGAATATATTCTTCTGAAATTAATGATTACTACAGCTACTCTGAGTCATTTGTGATAATTTTTCTGCTTGTTCTTCAGCATATAATAAGTAATTCCGCTTTTCGCCGACTGCAGGCGCACCCCGTTGCAATTAAGTAATACGATTCTTACCAATTCTTAGTAATGAAACAACTTTATTTCCAATAATTATTGAAAAACGAAGAATTCATCAACGTTATACTTTCCGGTGATTTAGTGATTTCAAGGAAAAAAGGCAGAAAAACCTGCCTGATTGGAAGTAAAAACCTCAAGTTCACCAGGTTAACAAACGAACCAGAGCGATCGAGCTTGAAAATCATTGTAATGAGTAAGCAAGGAACGAAAACTTAAAGAAGATATAAGAACAAACATAACAACAACAACAACTAAATTATTTCATAAATATTTGAGGAACATAAAAATGCGGCAAAATATTTACGCACCATTAAATATGCGTTCTTAATAAAAACCGAATCGATCGGCCGACCGACTGATTGCAGAAGAAATTCACTGCAGACGATCGGATCGTTCAGCGATCAATCGAAGCGCATCAAATGAATTCAGCACCGATTGGCACCCGCCCGCCACTTCAGAGGCAGCACCTCGAAAGCTCCATAGTCGTTTTGTTTTATGTTTATTTGTTTGAGTTGAGGTTTTATTCCTTATTTGGGAACCTTCCTTGACGGAAAAAGCCGAGGAAAAGAAGACTCGAATCGCGTTAATCGAAGCGAAGCAAGTGTTTAGTCACCCGGACTTTGGCAGTCAGGTTTGTTTTGGGGTGCAACATACATTGGAGTGATTGCTCCATGATTGCAGGTATGTTACACCGTCCATGACGCGTCCCAACTTGGTGATCGTTAACAATTAAATAAAAATGATCGAAAAATTAAGAATGCAGAACGTAATAATACGCTCGACTGTCGTTCATCTTCTTCTTGCCCTCCTTTGTTTTCTTACTCTTCATCGCTCCACCTTGGGGGCGATGAGGTGGTTCGGTTGATTTGTTGCCTTATTTGGTTAGACTTCACTGGAGGTGCACCCACGATACGCTTTGTGGCCATCCATCTATCGGCTGCTCGACCGACTGTTGAGTTTGCTAGATCGGTAGCTTAGAGTTCAGAGGAAGCTTCGAATGGAGGAAAGCTATTCTCGACGGTGATCGTTAATTGGAATATTAATGAATGAAGAATCTGAAATTAGGGAAAGGTTGTAGAGAAACCTCTACTGATTTGAGGCTGAAAGTTAGAGAGATGAGTAAGGTTGAAGCAGTGGAAGAATTGGATGATCGAGAGGGATGGGAAGGAGGTAAGGATGGAAAGATTAGGAGAGATGAAAGATGGGTACGTTGGATTAGAAAGGATGATGAAAGACGGCTCAGATATAAGGCTTGATAAGGTGGGCAGAATAGGACGGAGGTGGGTAGGTTGGAAAGATTAGGAGGGTTGAGGGAAAAGGGTAGGATGGAAAGATTAGGAGGGATTTAAAAAAAATAATGATGTCTGTTATATAAAGAAATCGGAAAGCTGTTTTTTGTAAGCTCATAATTTCTTAGTGTTTCTAGATAATATCTTTTATCTCTAATTTGGGAGGGATAAAATAAGGCCACACATGATATTACCTCGATGGAGGTGTTTCTCCCTCAACAGCACATTAAGCGGTGCCGAAGTGTGCTGTTAGAACAAATATTAGGGGGACTGCTACGGCGGTTTTGGAGGAGAAATCGGAAAAGGGTGAGACCCCCTCGTCGAATCTCCGTTGCAATGATATCTAGGGGAGATGATTCCTTCTTCTTTCTCTCTCACAAGAGTTATACGAGCACGAGTTAAAGTGGAGTAGAACGGGAAAGGCTTTAATTTAAAGAAAATATAAATTACTACAGGAAGAATACGCCTCAGTAGGCTGCAAATCTTCTGTCAAATGTGAAGAGTTAGTGCCGGTGTTGCTAGTGATGCTAATGATTCTCTTCTTGAATGAGGTATTCTGACTTCTTCGATCGTTTTGTTCGATGCTCGAACTGCAGCCGCTCCGAAGTCAGGTATATTTTTGGAATAGAAAACATTTTAGTGAATTTATGAGCAGCTTTTATGGCTGAAGTACTTTAAAGAGTTGTGGTATGTCTGCGTGAATGATCGTAAAATCTCGAGAGAGTGTTGCTCTTGAATGAGATGCAATTAAAATCGTTTCAATTCTGCTTATTTTCCGCACATAATTGTGTGCTTTTATCTACAGAGGACTTGTTGATAGAGTTTTGTTTACCTAGGTGACTTCAGAGACAATTTAATTCACTATTAAATCCGAACGGTTATGCGTAATGTGTGGAAAATGTGGAACAAGCATTTCGTCCACGTTGAAAGGTTTGTCTCAATGATATATCAGTCTAGTGCATGTCTTTCTCTTCTAAAGAGAAAGAGTTCTGTTCTAAAATAAGCTCATCCATTATTGCGTTTAAATCTATTATAGGCGTACTGAATTCTTTTCCGTCCCCCACTCTACCATCGATCACAGCTATTGAAGCACAGTGAATCTCAGAAAGTCTGCATTCAAACTGAATTCTGCCAGTTCAGCTTACGAAGGCCAAGAAGATAATGTAAAAAATCGCCCGCATAAAAACATGACCTGAAATACCGAAGTCATATGGCAAAAAATTGTGGCACTCAACCGCAGGCGATGAAGGCAATTAATGTTTCGTGATTTAACGTCCATCAGCATGGGAAGCGGCCAACAGCCAGAATCAGTCCGAGTCTGAACCAGACCGTTCACGATAACCATCGTTACAGACGCATAAGAACGCTCACGGAAGGAAAAAGAAAGCAAAAACGGACTTCGACTCTACTCATCACGAGTTTCCTCCACTAACTTGAGTTGCCAGTCGGTTCTTTAACGAACTTAACTGTTCCCTATTAGATCCGGCGATGCCTCTTTGTAACTGCAGCAGTTCTGGCCGCAGCTGTAGCTGAAGCTGCAAACAGGTTACGTGCAATTTGGCCAAATTTGCCTATCGAAGCCTATGCGATCGATTTGGAACGCCTTGGAAGCGGACGAACGAACGAACGAACAAGCGAGCGAGAGTCGAGAGTCAAAAGTTAACGGGCAGCGGCGCAGGCCACTGCACTAGCGGGCTTCTACTCCGTATTTCGGTTACCCTTAACACGCCCTCGATTTGTCGGGAGCGAGCGGTTGTCAGATGTTTTCGTTCTGCTGATGATCAGCAGCGGTCAGCAGGCGACCATGTGCTGGGATTCATTAAAATTCAAAGAACACGAACGCGATTCCGCAGCGAGTTGGGAATTTAATTTTCAGCATCAGGTGAAAAGGTTTTTAAGCTTACAATTTACGGGATGTTGAAGAAGCAGATCATCGAACACTCCAGTGAGTGATTGAACTCTTCACTTCTTTGCATTCCGGTACCTGTCGGCCGCTGCCACCCACCCAACTCATCCGGTTCGCGTTAGAACTGCAGCGGGTTGGACGCGCGTTCACGATTTCTGATTGATCGTGCATGCCAAACTATAAATCCATCGTGATACACTCGGGCGATCAGGAGAGCAAAATCAAAATAGCAACAGCGACAACTGCAACAACAACTTGGAAAAGGATGAATTGCGGAAAAGACGGTGAGTGGAGGAGGGAGGGGAACGGAACAAAGTCCAAGCACAATGAGATCCAAGGCACTGAAGTGGGATGGGGGTAAAGATCACTTTGGGAACGAGAACGAATATCGATTTGCGAATTAACAGATCATACAAACGATCGAGAACTGTATGCGGAAGCAGATCAGTCAGAATACGGTATTGCCAACTCAAGAAAAACCCATTTCCAAGTTTGTCTTGATTTCAGTTTTTCCAGGGTGGCAACATTTTTGCTTATCTCTTTAAACGACCAACGCGTCCTCTCTTTAAACGACTAACGAATTTCTGGATCACTTTAAACGTACACGATGTCATTAACAAAGATGATAATGATGGAGCTGACGATTTAGTCGATGATGATCGTGTCGCTCACTCTGATCGTCACACTTCTGGCCATTTTCAGTCAAGATTTGCATGTTTTCCTCATCCCAACAGCGCAGCGGTCAAGCGGTAGAAATCGATGTGGCTTTCTTTGCGCTTACCAACACACAGATGACCCCATTGACCTAGTCAACGAGCGGTCACGGCATCCAAGCAGTCAATACGCCGCAGGGAGAGAAAAACGTAGCAAGCACTCAGTCAAACTTGTTGCCGGCACGATCGAGGATCACGATGAACGACAACAGTTGCCAAAAGGTATCAGCGAGGAAAGAGTACCAGCAACACCAGCATCGCCACGATCACCATCACAGCTGATTCGTGAAAACTGACCACACAATAATAACAAACAAATTAAGCGATCTGCTATTGACATCAGCTGCGAAGGATCACCAGAGTTCAACACAAATGAAGTGCCAAGATCGCTCACTCATTGTGGCAGTCATGGCAGACTTGTGAAGAGGGGCACGTTGGGGAGGAGGTCACGCAGCGTCCCATTCCTGTCAACCCAGCTGGATCCGTGGATTCGACTTTGCTTTCGGCTCGAAAAATGGGGAAATTGATGGCGAAAACGTTGGCAAGATCGGGCAAACCATTCGATCGCTCGCCTGCAATTTCCCGCCGCAATTTTCGGCACTTGTCGCCATTAAAGCATCCAATGGAATGAAAAAGAACGCGATCGCATCGTAATGTCAGCTGCTTGTCAGCGAAGATGAGAGCGCGAAGCTTGTTCGTGATGCAAACCAATTAAATTTCACACTGCCCTGTGAGGGTGGAGAGAGAGGGGAAGAGCAAGCGGCAGATGATTCTAATTATGCTCAATTGTGCAAATTTTGTTCAACCTCAAGTCCGACTTATAAATTTGTTGCTGTTGTTGTTGCTGCTGATGCTTATTGCGCTCCAAATCATTTTTAGCGCACACATAGTTGAGCGAGAGGAATTGATGGGTTGACGCGGCGGCGGATGGCTGGAATTTCTGTCTTTCACTCTGTGCAACATGCGGATATTTTGTGCAGCAATCAGCGCAACAAATTGTTGGATTGACAGTAACATCGGCAATGTGGAAAGCCGCGGTAAATTAATTCGCTGCTCAACGAAAGCAACGAAAGCCACGAGCGTGCGCGATCGAGAGATCGTTGCGGCATCTGCGTCTGCAAGGCGGCCGGGGGAGAGAAGAAAGAGTTTATTGGTTCTGTTGAGTAGATGATCGCTGGACATGAGAGAAATTTTGAAGCCAAGCAAACAAATGAGCGGCGGCAGACTTAACGAGGAGAAAGCATGTCAGAAGGATGCTACACGGTGGGTGCAAATGAAGACGGGGAGTCCCCGAACTTGCAACACGGACCATTACTAATATGGCGGCTACTCTAGCTGAGTTTCTCCGAATAGATTGAAACATGTCAATGGTTATTCTTTCATCTTTAAATGTTCACCATTGACTTCACGCTCTACATCGGACGTTTCCACATAACCACTCATTCAAACCTGCTCCAAATCGAATTGGTGTTGGTTCCAGCATTTGTGGGTCGAGTGTCAACACCTCGTAAACTAGCCGGACAGTCAGCCAGCCAGACAATCAGCCAGCCAGACAACCAGCCAGCCAGTCGACCAAGCAACCGGCGAAACCTTTCCAATTTAATAATACAATCAAAATCGAAATCGCTATAAATAAGCGAACAAGTAATCGATGTGGTCGGTCAAGTGGTTCTCCAGCGTCGTGGGCATCTACGAATTCCTTGCTCATCGTCGTCGTCGTCGTAGTCTTCGTAGTCTTCGTCGTCGTCGTCGTCGTCATCGTCGTCCACACCTCGGCTAATCAGTGCCAATAAAATCGGAGCTCGACATTTAACACTCGCTATAAAAATAAACAAACTTTCGTTGCTCTTCGCAAGGAGGTGAAAACTTTCGAAAAATTATGTAGATTATCAAACCCAATCGAATCGTAGCCGGAATTCCATAATCAGTCAATAACTTTTGCGGCCATCATCGGGGAGGAGTGCAAAAAAGCTGAAGTTGAAGGAAAAACCAAAAAACATGCAAAACATATCGAGATCGAAGTTGCAGTCAATGAATTTTTACGACAGTCGCAACGACATTCCATGCGGGGCCATTAACACGCAGCGCCATCTGAAGGTACGCCATCACAACATGGCAACAGCTGGTCGTGAGAGGGGGATGGAGGGAGGGAGGGAGGGAGGGAGGCACGGGATGCTTTGGCACGAGCACGGACTCAGTCGCAGCCGCCATCACGTCGTCCGCCAATCGTACAAATTATGAGACGATCTTGCCAGACAGTTATTAATTGCGAGTATCTTTTAATGCATCTCTTAACAAATGGTAAAAGACAACAACAACAACAACAACAACGCGATATACCCTTCCCTACCCAACGCCCTTACCAACTCCAGCTCCATCTCCAGCTCTATCTCCAGCTCCAGCTTCGGGTCAGAGCGCTTCGGTGCAACTCTAACCAGCTACTCGATGTGGGAGAATTCATTGCTTTGCTCGAGGAAACAACCTGTAATCACGACAGAACACATGTTGCTGGTGTTGTTGTTGTTGTTGTTGCCGTTGTTGTTGTTTTTCAGTCCATCGATCCTCACTGCACCCGTTGGTTATCCGTTCCCAGTTAAAATATTGCGACCGCCAACAAGTGGTTGCGTTGCTCGCGGTGACCACTCGTGCGTGATTTTATTAATTGTTGGTTTTTGTGTTTTTATCCTCCGGCTTGGTTGGTTGGTCCTTGTTTTTTTTGAGCCCTCTCGCACATTCCACCGATGACACCGATCATCAGTTAAATTTTTGCGAAATGGGACGCCAGCCAGCGACACTCGTCTGACGTGTGAGGAAAGAGGGGTTGGGCTGTGGGAGGTACGAGACGATTTGTCTTCCTTGCTGCTGCTGCTGATGCTGCTGCTGTATTGTTGGCTCGGGAGAGGATAAATTAAGTTTTGGAAGCACAAATTGAAACATTCATCTTGTTTCTTTGTTTGTTTAAAGTTTTTATTCTAATCTTTTTGTTAAAAAGAGGAAAAAAGATTTCGGTCCTTCGATGAGTTCTTGAAAAAGAAAGCGTATGTCAATTTAACGAAGGAAGTTATGAAAAGAAAGAGGGAGAGAGATCGAGAGAGAGAGAGAGAGAGAGAGAGAGAGAGAGTAGGTGGTTATTCTGGATTGAGTCTACATTCTAAAATCTGTTTTGTCTGAGTGAATACAACGAATCCTTGAAATGAATCCAAAGATATCCCGCTAAATGGCTTCGGATGATAAATGTGACCGTAAGAGGGCAAATGTAAGCCTAAATATGCCTCTGGGTCCGATAGAAATACTTTAGATAGAAATAAAAAGAAGGTTATTAGGGGAATTTCGAACAATATTAAGAGGAATCTAATGCCGTTCTCTTCTATTTAAGTTATTATTACTGTGCGCTAAAATACCAGAACGTAATCCATAATTTCAAATTTAGGATACTATAATAAATAGCGCTTAAATAGCTTTATTAAATTGTATTTACTGAGACAATATGCAAAACATTCCCATGTACCGCGCGCCGAAATAGGTGAACTCCAAATTACATGCCTCAGAAGATATCAGTTAATACGATAGCTAGTTTAGATTTGCTTTCAGCTGATCTAGATCGCCGTACCTGTTACTTTCAACTTCGCTGCGAGGCTGACTTTCAAGACTACTTGTCTGCTGCAACACATTCCATTCCAAGCAGTGCCGAAACTGCCAGCGCTCCCCACTGCAACTCCGACTCGTTTAGCATAATATATCACCTCGCTTCTTCTGCTCCTCCGTTTAATTTCTGCGCCCGGCCTCGTCCTCGGTAATCATCTATCACTTATCCGCGATATCGGACTGTCAAAGTCGCAGCACATTAACGATTTATCAACCCACCTTTGCGACAAGTGCAACATTTGCCAGTGCGAAAGCCGCAAACGCAAGCAGGAAGCAGCAGGCTGCGGAGAACAACCTGTGCAACCTGAACCGCTTCTAGCCGGAGCAGCCAACTCGGCTAAGAAGGAAACCCATAATTCGTAAGCGAGGCTTAGCGCGTCGTCCTCCCCCCAACTGCCCCCCTTCCAGGCAACGCCGCAAACACTCCCATGCCATGGCTTGCTCGCACAGTAGCGACTGTCATAATTATTCTGCTCCATTAGTTCCTGAAACCAAAGCACATCACTGCGCCGAGGCACCGCGCACGAGCGAAGAGGACCTGAATGTGCGTTGACCTTAATCCAGGCACGGCCGGGTGTTTGATGTGCGTCCCACGGCCAGCCAGCCAGCCAGCCAGCCAGCCAGCCAGGCCGTCCAGTCAGCCAGTCAGCTAGCAGCACGCGCGACACTAATGAGCGAGAAATCAACTGGAATGCAGGAGGCGCAAACCGGAGATCAGCGACCGGGCAGCAGCCACCGCCGCAGCACACGGGCGCCAGCAACGCCGTCGTCTTCGCCGCCGTTGTTGTGAACTCGCAAGAAGGTGTTCATCTCCGAGTTGTGATCGAAGACCGGTCTGCGGCTGCAACTCCATCATGCTGCGCCGCTTCAGCGTGTCCTGCGCAGATACGTGCGCCGCGCAGCCTATTAATCACCGGCGTGCCGGTGCGGGGGCCGGAGAGGCAGTGATGCATCTGCACCCCCAGCAACGTCGTGAAGGTGTCCCCATTTCTGGAAGCGCGACGCAGCAGTGATAACTTTTATCGCGTTATAAATGCACTCGCGGCGGATTCGCCAGATACGGTTCCGTGTTTGCAGCGTGTGAACAATTAATCAGCGCGCAGAATGCGTAGAATGTGTGCAGATCCAGCGCAAGCTTCTAGTTTAACGTAATTAGTTGTTGCTTTCTTAAGCGTTGTGCAGGAGTATTGCGATTGTGTGTTCAGTTACCGTAAGCTTTCTCGGATACGGTTAAAGAGTTTGGCTCCAAATGAGCTGCTCATGATTTACGCGCAGGTAAGCGGGTAGATAAGCAGGCAGGGGAGCAGGCGGAGAAGCAGGCGGGGAAGCTGGCGGAGAAGCAGGCGGGAAGCAGGCGGAGAAGCAGGATGATAAGGTAAGCAGACAGGAGCAGCAAGGAAGAACAGACTGGAAAGAGCAGAACAGAAAATTACTTTGGCAGGAGAGACATTTCTGAAATTAAAAATGTTAGATGGAAGATGAATTGAAGATTTGAAACCTGAACTAAAACGATAATAATAAAAAATACCTCTTGTTCTGATTAAATCTAATTTCTTTAATTTGTTCTCAAGCATTTAAACCCGAAGATCTTTGCATCGAAAGACTATAAATCAATATTACGAAATTGCTTTACAAAATTTCCCACAATTAACCGGCGGCTACCTTAGTTACCTGAATAGCTGTGGAATAGCAACGGAGTCGACAAACTCACAAAGAAGGTGCATCTTCCGCCAGCCAGTTCGCCGTCTGGCCCAATCAGCCTAATAATATTTCGTAACTCCTGCAGCAACTTGTTCAGCGCAGAACTCCGCTTCACCCCGAAAGACCGCAGCGGAGTCGCCGACAGACGCCTTGAAACCCTTCCTCTACTGTAATCATAACTAGCGCCGTGGAGCCACGAAATCGAAACCCGAAAATCACTTGCAGCTACCACGGCTAAAGCAGAACCTGGGACAAAATTATCGAGCCGCAGATAAAGGAGAGAAAAGACGAAGGGAACTACAGAACGCCAACTCGATTTGATTACGGATTGATTAACTGGCGACTGACATGACAGCTCAATTTGTTGGTAACTCAAGTGGAAACATTGGCCGAAATCTGTGATTAGCGATTGCGCAACTCAGCCCGGAACAAGCGGGGAAGGGAGAGAGGGCAGCTTAAAGCCAGCAGCAAAATCATTGCAGAAAAAGAGAAAAACTGCCAACTCCACTGCGTTTACAAAACCAAAACCATAACAAAGAAACCCGAAATCCGATAGAAAAACCATCAGCTTCGTTATAGAAAAGCTCGATCGTCCAATCGCCCCCAATCCATCAATGGGAATCGGCCATCACGATGCCATCATTTGCCGTCGTTACTGGCGTTTGTTGTTGTGCCCACTGCCTTGTAGGCCTCCAATTTGTACCGCTCCGATATCTAAATTATGAAAATATTTGTTTTTCGAACCAAATTCATTCATTAGCCGGTGCACAGGGCCAATGCGCTTTGAAGTATGCAATACTTTTTCCTCTACTCTTTCACTTTAAGCCGCGAGTAGTTAACGGTTTTTTAAGGGACCTCATTATTTATTCAGAGGCTACTGACTTGGCGGATAGTGATGCTCGAAGTGGTGCAGTTAGGAGTAACCGGTTCGAGCGGAAGAGGCTCACTTAATCGAAGAAGCGTGCGATGTGAGAGTTGTGAATACGATGAATTGTAAGATCTAAGGATTGTAGGATTGCAGTATCATAAAAGCGGAGAATCGCAAGGTTGAAGAATAAAAGATCGAAAAACCTCAAGAAGATTGTATATAAAGAGTGTTATATGTAGATCGTAAGATTAAAGGAGTCGCAAAATCTATAAAATTTAAGATTGCACGACTAGTAGATCGAACGATCAAGAACTAGGGGTAGTGGGATCCGCGGGCGAAAATACTAAAGAACCAAAAGGTCAAGTCGATAGCTTAGGTCATCACAAAATTAAAAAGGATTGGAAAAGTGGACCGAAAACATTGGTATGGGAATGTTATAGGACAGCAAAGTAGAGGAATGGGAATCTGGAAGTAAAGGAGGACTGAAAGGTCTGAGGATAGCAAAATTCTATGGTCCCGCAAGATTGCTACCCTCTGACTCCGACTGAAAACCTCAGAGGATCGCAAGATATGAGGATGATAAATAATGAGAATCAGAATACACGAAAACCGAGGAGGTACCGCGAAATTGAAAGGATTGGTTGAATTGTTGGATAGGTGAATGATACGAGTTAAGAAGCAGAAGATCATAGAAGGTAAAATTGGGGGATCTTAAAATCACATCCAAATCAAAGAAACCTCCAGACCAAAGAAATCTCCAGATTAGAGGATTAGAAAGTTGAACTACTTGAGGATCAGACAATAGGAGTATTAGATCCAGTATGAATCATAGAATCTGAATCTCGTCCAAGTTAATCGATAACCACGATCTACCGCACTAGGGCGGCCAACTGGACCAGTTAAATAATCGATCTAACAAACTACTGCAGAATTCACTGACTATGACAGCATTTCGAAATTATTTTGAGTTACGGAGATTTCTTATGACAGAAAAGCTACTTGCTGCAAACGAATTGTTCAGCAAGCCCCGCTTTGGTCGCGATGCGCTTGTTGCCCCGAACACAAAAAGGCTCTAATAAGCACGATGGTGCTCGAAGATATAAACAACGACACAACCAAAGCAAGAAAAGCAAAATGCGAGCACGGCACAGGCGCATAACGGCTCCAATTGAATATCCACTTAATCACGAGATCGGTCGCGGGTTCTACGATCAAAACGGCGCGGGTACCCTAGGTATCTGCCTATGAGATCCAAGCCAGACTAACTTCAGCTATGTCAACCGTGATTAACTGGTCATTACGTTGAGTTTTGGATTCTCTTTGCTGAATTTTACTCTGTCGATACTAAGTGGGCACCTTGAGACCCATTCCAGTTGGTCGATCAAGGAGGACGAAGAAGGGGAAACTAAGACGAGGACTTTAAGAAAGAAACAGAGAGAGAGAGAGAGAGAGAACGAAGTAGTGGAGCTTACAAATATGAAATCATAATTCTTCTTTATAGTTAGTTGACATTTATTTCTACGCCCTCCCCCACCACCTTTAAGTTTACCCAAAAATGTCGTCGTAAAAACCTTCTTGGCGACATTTGCTCCCGAGCCGGCCGCTCCACCTGAGAGCGGAGCAGCTCGTCGCTGTTAACTCTGCCCCTGAAACTCCTGCCTCTGATGGCATTCTAATGATTTTAGGATCGGAGATTTCAGATTTTTATTACCGTCGTCACGGATTTGGGAAGAACGGCGACTTTACGATCGCCAACGAATGTGACGGCGTCGGCCTGCGTTTCGTCTTGCGCGCCGTGTCATCTTTAGCGACGAGACGTTTGCCCAAAAGATACCAAAGCCGTAGAGAGGAGGGAGGGCAGGAAGCTCTCGGTCGCTTTAAAATTTCGTTTCATTAGGATTTATAGCGATCCGATATTAATTTATTGTCGTATTAACACAAAGTTGAAATCGATTTGGGAGTTTTCCTCCGTCCTCTGGGAGTCCGAGATGAGGCTCCAGATAACACTGCCAGCCCGTGGATCGGCCGAGACTATAAAGCATCTCGTATATGGTAGCGTCTCTACAAGGAGTTGGTGTGGCCCGTCGCGGTGTGTCGCCGAGTGTGTCATGTGCGTGCGTTTGTACTGCGTATGCCTCACCTTCTAACCTCCGGACGATTTTATGTAAATTCGGTGTGTTCGTTCGTTTCGTTTTTATTACCTTGGAAATGGCGTGTGAAATCCACAATAATTTCACTCTCGCTCCAACGGCGTCCCACCACCAATACCACCCTGCAGACTGCCGATGTTGTTTACAGATTTGTCTTTATAATTGCTTTTTAATTCCTAATCTTATTTTCGGCATCGTTGCCTTGGACGAAATATTGTCTCGCAGCTCAGAATAGGTCCCAGAGCTGTTGTTGTTCGGGAAGGAAGATGGAATTTTTCACAGCCGTAATTCATTTGTGTTACACAGCCGGCTGGACGGGGAAAAGATTTATCTGCACTTAAGTTTTATAGGTGAACATTTAACGGATTTAGATAACGCTATTAAAAGTTGTGAGTAAACAGTTGTTTTCGCAATTGTTAAGTCGTATTGTGAGATATAAAACGAGTTTGTGATGAAAGTCGAAAGGAAATTATGTGTCATCAAAATATTAAGAAAAGAATAAAAGTCAATCCTTTATGGAAATAGACTACGAAAATATGGAGAATGAGTCCATTTATATTTTATCGAAGAACAGACATCGATTAGAAAGTTGAGAGTCATAGAAGTTCTGTAGATATTAAAGTAGTTATCTAGAATAAACTCTGTTTTAGTATTTATAAAGCTACCAAATTCAAAATTGTAATATACGTCTACTCAACCTACTCATTACCATTATGGTTCAATTATACTACCAACTCGATGATTGAAACACCCAACCAGTTAAATACAATTAAAGAAAACAATACAAACCACTTAATTATATTTTATTTTAATAGTTATTTTTATTAAATGATTTTTAGACAGCATGTTGCAGAAATAGCAGTAATCAGTAAAGACAAAAACCATTCAAAAGACAGACACCGCGTTGCCGTTGGCCAAAACGGAACCCGTCATGAACGCTGAAATTCAAGGAAAAACAATCACAATGGATAAGACTGAGTAACCGAGAGCAAATTAAATCAAAGAAATCAAATTTAAATTCAATGCGAAAAACTTTTCGCATAAAAACTTAATAAAACATCCTGAGGGCTTAACGAGATAGCAATAGCGCCAGACTTACTACCAGAAAATAACTACAAGAACGACAAGAATCAAGTTATTGAATCAACGTTGGCAACATTGGATCTCAAGTGGTTAAGAACAGGGTGACCCTCTTGGATTAAAAACCATCTGGCGATCAAAAAGTAGTTAAGAAAACGGGGAGCAAAAAGTTGTTGGTAGTCAATGAGTTTCTAGTTACTCGTCACCAGAAATCTGGATCATTTGCTAAGTTTTTAGTTAAATCAGTTTTATTTTGCTACAATTGATAATTACTTTAATTAGTCCTTGGGTAACCGTGATTAGTCCTTGCTATCGAACTGTAAATTCATGTATTTGAGAGTTGATATATTGTAGAGAGCCTAGAACTAGTAAGGAGAGGGATAGTTCAACTAGTAAGAGATTTCTAGTTACAAATTACTAGTTGTTAATAAACTATTAAAAATTATCACTTTTAATCACTCATTCGTCAACTCGTTTGTTACAAATTCTAGTTACTACCTACTCGTTAGCCGACTCGTTTTAGTTGAAACTACTAAATTCTGTAACTACAATAATAAAATAACTACTGTATTACTTTGTCTACTCATCTTCAGTAGATTATATTAATTTAATTCCAACGTACATGGTAAATCTACTCCTATTGCAGTAGATCTCCTCCGATTGTGCACCCCCTGCAACGTTTGCAACACATTGTCAGTCTCGTAAATCCTGTGCGAAAGATTTTCCAAAGCCATTTAGGTGATAACTTAAAGCGAGAACTCGTTGCCACCAATGCTCGGACCAGCGCCGCCAACACCAGCGCAGTCGCCGCCATCATTAATTGCCGCCTGCATCTTTTCGGGCGCCGAAATAAATGAAAATTGAAAACGAGTTGGTTTTTCCGCAACTGTTCCGCTCCGAGTGCAGCAAGCATTCGGCCAAATGTGATTCATAACGCTAATTTATGTCGGCGCGCAGCCAGAACGAGTACCTCTTGGCCAAGTTTTTCCCGCCAGCCAGTCAGCCAGCCGGCAAGGAGCACGTGTTGCTGCCTTTATTGTTCGCTAAATGTTTTGAAGGTTTCGCGTCTTTTTATCTCGCCACGTCTGCGGCTGTAGTTTGATTACTTCATTGAGAAGCTTGCAGTTGCCGTCAATCGCGTCCACTTGGCTTTGCGTTTCGGATGCGCCTTGTAACAGTTTTTCATCGTTTTTGCGAGGGATTCTGGTCATCGTCATTGTTGCTGTTGTTGCTGATGTTGCTGCCGCTTTGTTGGCATCGGTGTTGTGTAATGAATGGCTTAGAAAACCATCGCGTAGCTGGATGCCTTCTAATCTTGTTAGCGTATCTTAATTTTTTGAGGTTTATAATTTTGCTTCTTTTTTCGTTACCGATATTTATTGTTTGCTCGGATGCGCTGTTTTATAGATTTTTTCGCTCTCGGCTTCTGGGGTCAGAGTTCAATTTAATGAATAGCGCCCACTGTGCTGGCTGCTCATGATCAAAATCTGATTTTTCCGTTTATTTGTTCAGACTTTTTTGTTCAAACTGCAGTTTACTGAAATTTTATTATTTTGATGTTTTCATTAGTTGGGATTTTTTATTTTCGATTATATTGTTGTTAATTGTTGTTGTTGTTGTATTTTAATAAAGTCATCATAATCGTTATTCAGCGTGAGGTTATTTTTAAAAGTTTATCTCTGCTGCTTTATTTTATCTTCAGTTTTAGTGTCTTAAAACTCAAATGTTTTTCTAGCAGGAAATCTTCATTTTCATGGGTTTTTTAGTTAAGACGATAAACGAGATCGAAGCATCCGTTTTTCGGTCTTCCCACCTCGAATTCATCGCGATCAATAAGACCAAGACGGGGTTTTCAGCCGAGTCGATCATCGGAATCCACAATTTTCAGTCAGAATGAAAGTCGTGGTCCCCGAAATCTTTATTATATAGGTTTCTATATACTTAAAATAATTAATCAACTCAAGATACCTCATACGAAGTCCTGCTAAAAACACTCACGATCCTAATTATTTCAAATGTCCCTTTCTCCAGAAAATCTCCCCTGGTTTCCGTTTCCAATATATAACCACTTAAATAATTTTTTCCAACCACAACACAATCCTTTTCACATGAATTCCGACCTTCATCGTCATACCAATTTGATGAAATCCTTTCAATTCCCTACAGACCTCGTCATCGTCCCTTTGACATCTCAAGCAGGTGCAAGCGGGAAATTCAATCTGTCTCGCCGCTGGACCCGTTGCCAGGCATGTGCCAGCAAAAACCCAACAACAAGCAAGCAAATCGTCGTCAAGGAACTCCAATAATAACTGCACCGCACCATCGTACCCGACAATAGGGCACCGGAGCAGATGAAGGTGTCGGATTCCACAGCGAGCACCAACGAAATCGAAACGGCCACCGGTCGTCGGTCAATAACTTCTCGGCGCGGATGGCCTGCCACATGAGCACGCACGTCGCGCCCGGCGGGCACACATGTCCGTTTAGCACAACCGTGACCCGCACTGCTCGAGGTCAGATGGGGGCGCATGCCGCTCAGTGCCAGACAACAGTTTAGAATAGCCGAGGAAGCGAACGAGCGAGCGAGCGAGCGAGCGAGCGAGTGAGCGAGTGACACACAAAAGACAAAACAAACAAATAGAAACCGAGTAGAAATATAAATGGAAGAAAACAAAACTGCAACGTCATCGTATCGACGTTCAACGGATTTCTAGGGTTCCGCAAAGCAGTTCCTTTGAGGAAGCGGACGAGCCCTGAGCAGCTGCTTGGATGAGCCATCGACCATCGATGCGAAGGCTCGTTCCACCCCTATAAATAAAGAAGTGAAAACAGCACCACGGCCCATGCGGTACACAAGCTGACTGGTGACTTCATACCACACACACGCACACGGGCACGACGCCTGCCTGCCACACCGTGAATTCGGCGCTGATTTATGGAGAAACACTTGAGAATACATAAGAAATTCGAGCGCAGACATGGACTTATTTTTGGGGAGATTCTCGGGCAACACTTGGCGGAATCACTCACGGAAGGTGCTGCGTTGTAACTCTTCCATTCCCAATTTTTACACTTCCATTCTGGCGCTTGGAAATGTTAGACATGATGGATTTTGGTTGCAGTTGCCACCGCTCTTCACTCTGCGGGAACAGGGCTGTGATATCGCTGCGATGTGGATCCTTCTGAGGTGGAGTTACTGCACCAGATTTTCAATCCAGTCTACTAAGCGTGAAGAGGCTTTGCAACTAAAGCGAAGATCGGGTGTTCCGGAGAACTATTCCAGGATGTGTCGACTTTTGGATATCTAGATGAAGAGCTGCAACTCTACAATCTAAAACTCCTTCAGTCCTTGGAATCTTTTCAGTCTGAGGTATAGAATTGCCATTTCCGCGATTGTATGATCGCGCCTATCGAAATAAAGGCCTTCAAGTGTCTTAATATTGTGGTTATCATAACCTAAATGATTCCCACCAATTCGTAACGATCGAAAACGCTGGGTTCGTCACTCCTTCCTCTCGTACTTTCCCTCAGAAATCAAATATCAGTTCAATAAAGGCGTGGCACTGACTCGCAACTAATTGCTTTAAACGGTCATTAATTTCAACTAAAATACACAAGTTGCCACCAACATCTTTTCGCTGGTATACAAAAAACCTTTCCCACACTCGCCCCTCTGGCTTCCTTAGACTGGGTTAGCTAAGCTACCCATTCTTGAGACCAGTCGGTAACCTCTACCAGCGGCTGCTCTGACGCTCATCATTAATTTTCACAAATCGAAACTCAAATGTTTCAATTAACTTGTGTTGTGTGGAAAGCCGAGACCGGAAGACTCCGACGAGGGCGAGTTGTCACTCTCTCTCGGGCAGGCAATATCGAAAACGTGTTCGATCAACAATTAAATGAATAATCAACGGCAGCAACAATACCATGCAAGCCGACCATGAGACTGCAATACAATTAAGTGATGCCTCAGAAAGTCAAATACCGAAAATCGTGTGAATTCAGCGACGATCCACTCGACAGAAAGTAGTTCCCAGCCACAACTCTAGCAACGCTTCATCAAACATCAAGTGTTCGGCGCAAAACGACCCCGAGCAACCCACTACCACCATCGAGCCACCACCACCACCACCCCACAGCAAAGAGCGCTTGACGTCCTCAATATGTTTCCCACAATTGTCAAGTCTGACAATGACAGCTAACATATTTGAAAAAAGCCAACTCTAACATAGAATCCGCAATCACATCTCTGGATCCTCGACCGACTGCGGCCGCCGACACTCCAGATCGCAGGCGACAGCGGCAAAAATTAAATTAAAATAAATTAAATGGCGAGCGTGGTGCGGCCACGCTTGTGCCGAATAATGGTGCCGAGCTGGAGTAGCTGGTCGTCTGGCAGCCACCAGCAGCCTGCCACTTGCTCTGCGCCCTCGCCCTTCGAAAGGACTTTGTAGCGACAGGAACGCCAACAATATGTCGCTCGAGAGCATTACGTGCCGTTTTGGACGATGTTAAAACTTTAATTGCAGCAAGCGAAGTCTGTGCAGGGCAGGGTTGGGCTGCCGCATAGTTCGAACTACCCTTTCCTTCACGTCAGCGCGTTCTGCTTGCCTGCACACCCTCTGCCGGCGCGGCGGGTTCGCTTGTTGGTTTTACGTTTACGGCTCGTTTTGTCCCATCAGTTAAGGATGTTTGACGCACGCTTTGTTGTTTCTGTTGCCGCTGTCCTCCGGTGAATCTCTGGAGTGCCAGCACCAGCACCAGCACCAGCAGCGGCAGCGGGTTAATATAGGGCACGTGACCCACACTTCGTCCGCTGTCTGGTGCATTCTGCCCGGAAGAGTCGCGCCGCGCCGCCTGTTGTCACATCATGGACGATGACAATGTCACTGGAATTTATGCGCACGATTTCGCCGTGCCGGACTTGCGCTGGACTCGTGCAGGCGCACGCACGCAGCTTCGACGGTTTGACTTGAGGCGTTATTTCGGGTTGTTCCTCTATCGGATATGGAATCGAGGAGGAGGAGGAATGCTGGCGATATGCTAATGAAAAGTCGGGTGTGGACAGGGACGACAGTGTCGAAGCTTTAGAATTATAACTGAAACATGCACGTAATGATGTGTTAGGGTTAGAAGCGAAAATAGGTCTAATAAATTAAGAAAGGAAGGTACAGTTGTGTAAGTATAGCATGCGGTCTTGGAACTCGGGATTGCTTTGATCAGAAGTTCGCTGAACAAATTTCTACGGAGGAAGGAAGAAGATTTTCGCTATAGAGTTCTCTACAGGGTTGGACTTAGAGTTCAGAACCAATGGCCCATATGGTACAGTGTTAGATGCGGCGTAAGAGTGCTAAAACCGAGAGCAAACATTTAAAATAAATGAAATCTGTGTCACGATATCATACGATATTCTAATAACTTTTCTTCAAATATCAAAATACCAGGAATAATACACGATTTCCCACAATTTCAGATGCGGATTAAGTGAAATTCTTTCCCACACTAAACCCTCAAAACTACACTTCCGACACGACTCAATAAAACCCAAATCCTGCAAACTTTACGAGTCTTCGAGAACTTTGACATTTAATTCTAGCTGACGCTTAATAAGATTCCAATTATGCTGATGAGGAAGGGGCTCCGTGGACATCATGGAGCCGTAGAGAATGACAGACAGAAAAAAGGGAATCGAAAAAACGCCACATAAAAAACAGCGGCACACAAGGTGACTGAATTGCTTCCGAGGAGATGGAAGTAATAAAATTTAATTGAAAGTAAAAATAGAAGAACGATTTCGGGGAGATTGTGCCAAACATCAGACGGGGACCCAGTTAGTGGAGTGCATGCACGACATTTGATGCCTCATTGATGAAAATGTGTCTAGCTGGTGGGGCTTTTTTATATCTGCTTCTTCGCGGAGTTGTCGGAATGACATGCGATATGACAACAAATCAGTCAAATTAGTGACTGCCAGTATGTGACGGGGATTGTTGGGTTCCTGCTGGATGAGCAAGTAACTTTACACGGTGAAACATCTGCTAATGATTAGAATTTACAACGGACCCGAAGAAATGCTGAGTGGGAAAAACTAAAACAAGAATCCTAATTAGAAAATAGACGGGACTCCATTTAATTGGCTCTGACGAACGAGGACTCTGGTGAGAAATTCTCAGGATCATCATTCGAATCTAACAAGAAATTTCAGTTTACAATTTTAATTTACTTTTAGTTTGACAGATTTAAGGATTTCAAGGTTTTAGTGTTGAATATAAAGTAATTTTTGATGTAGAGATAGAGCTGTGAAATGATTTCGAGAAAGATTTTTAGGGAACTGGGTTTTTATTAGTTTCCAGCCTCAGGTTTTTACCTGGTCGTTCCTCTCATGTAAAATTCATAGAATTTAATCTGAAATCTCGGTGCGATTTGAAAAATTAAGAACAGCAAAGTTGACTCTTTCGACCCTTCGAATCCTCTAGTAACCCTCTACATGAGAATTTCCTCCATCCATCCTGCGACCTGTTTTGACGATTCCTGCATTTTATGTTGATTCCGCGAGGATTATAATGGCGACGCCTTAATTTCCTCCATTTTTCATAATTCTCCATGGATTTGCATTGTAATGGTTCGAATGAAGTACCTCGAATGGTCTTCGTGACGAGCGATCAACCCATCGGTACTCAAAACTCATAAAAATGGTTTTTTGTTGATGTTGCAGCAGTTGCGTTGCGTGGTGCTGTTCAGCTACCAGGTGGTTGCAGACTCGAACTTCCCTTTCTGTAATCAAGCCATTCCTACTCGTTTAATTCCTCCTTCCCATTGCAATCGAGCCCATGTTTGTTTTGTTTTTTCCTACCTTTTTTTACTTCTAAAATATTATATAGTTTTTATTATTAAAACACTTTTCGTTGTGGAAAATTCACTTGATTTTTATGCCTTTTTTCTGGTGCTACTTTGTGGTTCCATTTGCGGTTGCCTTTTTCCCCCGCAGAAAATCGTTTATGGGCTGCAAAGAGAAAGGAAAAAGAAATATAGAAAGAGTCCATTAGTACAAAAGAGGGTCAGGAATCTGTATTCCCAGGAGCTTTTAATACATTAAAACTTCAATATATATTGGTGCTCGTATATTTAATAATACTTGCGTTGAGAAATCCGTTGAAGTATTTAAAGTGCGAACTCAGTGTAGAAAGTAGAATCCACAACCTACGAGTGTAAAAATTCTTTTGATAATGAATTCAGTTGCGATTGCTGGCTGCAGAAGTAAAGAATGCGAATCACTTTAGCCTCAGAACGACATGCACCGCATACAACAAAGCCGGCGAAAGGGTTGCCCGACGGTTCCCCGCTTCACTCCACGCGCACCTCCGAAATCCCGCTCTCCAGCGACAGAGGGCACACCTTGCTACAGTGCACGCTGCATAACCTTTATGGAAATCATAATAAATCGGAAGCCAAGTGTTCATTGCTCGCCTCTTCACCGGAAGGCCGGACGGAGTGAGGCGGGACGCACAGCAGACAGACCTGGCGAGACCAGAGGTTTTGAACTTGTTTTCTTATGCGAAGACGCTGTCGCACACGTGAAATCGTCGAACGCCGCACAAGAATGGTCGTCTTCTTGCATTTCTATTCGGTTTCTTTTCGGTTCTTGTTATAATTTAAATTTGCATTTCCTGGCTGAGGCTTTGAAAGCGACCGAGCGAGCGACCGGAGCGCATTTAATGCCTCCGGATACCGGATGAGATCGTTTTTCCCCTTGCAGTCGCGCACAAGAAAGTGTCATCCATTGAAATTATGTATGCTAATTTCGTCGCCTTGGCAATTAGAGGTTACCGTGTAAGGTAGGGTAAGGCACTGGACTGGATTTTCACATGCTCGGCAGACAGAGTTTCGTAGACATGCCACAAAATCCTATTTAAAGGATACTGGGTTTTCTTCACATTTGATATTCTTTATCCGGCCAAGTGAGCAAAGTGATGTCCGCTTTAATGATGAGAACCTTTTAAGGTACACGCGATATATAGAGTAATTAATGCAACGACATGTTTCGGGTTTTGCCCTACGGATTTCTTTATGTGGAGTCCTATTTATGAACGTCTTCATGGATTTTACAATTAATGGTTTGAGAAGTTAATTCGTATTTAAATTTTTACTATTTACAATTGCTCTTGTCTTTTTAAGATTCCCATAACCTTTGAACTGTCCACTTCCGTTGAGAAACAGTGGATTATGAGGGTGTCGTAGAAATTTCTATAGCAATTCTGTGGACTAAGGATCAGCAAGAAAATGCAGGGCAATAAAGGTATGAAGTGCACTTAATTTACCTGAATTTCAATAACCATTAACTCCCATAACATGTACAGTTTATACTGCTCAAGAGGTAATCACCTCATCAGACGCAATTTCCCCACATATCCCATTCTACCTCCTGTAATCAACTACACCATTCATCCTTCATTTGTGCCAATAAATTTATTGTCTGTGACTAAAGTGCACAAGAAGCAATATGGCAAAATAATGACGAGTTAGATAAATACTACATTGAATCCTCAATGCCATCGTTCCGTTTGTGGATAGTAAAATATACCCAACTCCCTTTCTTCAGCTGAATTTTTCCCATATCCCAACACTCTCTGTGGCCAAGAGGACACTTCAGGATGCTTGCTTTGGCTGCGTGAGAACTGGACATAATAGAGACCGTATAAACAAATTCAATTATAAAATAGGATTCCACTGTCTGTGGAATCAAACCACCCCATGTAACTTGAACTGCGCCTCTCCTCAAGTTTTACCCACGTTCTGTCGCTAGCGATTTCGTTCCATGTCCGCTTTCCATGCGGGCTCACTATCCCTGCTTCCTTCCGCTGCTTGGGTCGACACATGTTTGCTATTATTAGGGGATGATCCTTGCACCAGCCTCACCTTGAACCTGCGCCTGGGTGCGGATAAGCCGCTCTGAGCGCCTGAACGCCTGAGCGCCTGAGCGCCCTGAGCTTTGCATCCGCCTGGATGTTCTTCTCAAGTGACAACTTATCGTCCTGCGCTGCGCCCTGGTGTGCGGCTCGCTCGTTTAAGCGCTGAAATGATCCCACGGGACTCAATTATTTATTCTCTTCTGCGTTTCTCAAAGCGAGATGGGGTGGCTACACCGTGAACGAGGGTGTTCGAGAGCTCGTCGACTTGCTAGGGCAATCTGTGGAATCCGCTTGCTAAGGGCTGTCAGAGCTGCTGCTGCTGCTGCTGCAGTGCAATTGTTTCGTCATTAAAGCCATTTGAATCTGAAATCGTACAATTTGTTTTCGTACGTTGTGACTTTCGACCAGTTTATCATGCGAGTTGTGGAAACGTGATCGGCACCATGATACGGCGGCGTATGTTTCTGTTTCTGTTTATTTTCGCAATTTGTGGATAGGGTTGTTGTGATTTCAGCGGCTCAAAACCTGTTTTATCCGCGGGGAATCGTCATTAGTGAGTTGTAGAATTAGCTGTTGACATAGGCATGCAATATAATATTACATGACATTAAATTATGTTGTTACGGATAAATTGGGCGGTTTTTTGCATATTTTTGGAACATGTGTCGGTTACAATTTCTTTGATTAGGTAACACGTTTTAACGCGTAAGAGTAAAGAGTTAACGTCGTAAATATATTACACAAGATGACTTCTTAATGAAGTTTCATCTTCGAAGCTAATATAAGATACGATTATATAAGATATAAGATAATGAGGATTTTAGGAGAAGGATATACAAGGTTTATGCAACCATGAGATCTTTCAGAATATCAGGCTTTGAGAGGGATATCATCCCCGCGAAAGTCTATTCTGGTCATCATTTCCAGGCAACGAATAATCGTCTATTGAATGAGTACCTAAAACCGAATGTCTCTAAAATCGTAAGTATCTACATATCTGAAAATATAAAGCAGATGTGTCTTGAAATTTACTTCAAACGATACTGACTGCCCTGACTCACCCTCCTCAAACTACCCGCCGTTGCCTAATTCTCGCAGACACTCTTGCGCACCATTCCTCACATCAGCGACTCTTCATGCCGGAATGCCAAGCCGTCCTTCCGTCTCTAAGACACGGAATTAAGCCGATGTTAACGTTCGGCGCTCCGTATTACGAAAGTTCTAATTTTGAATGGTTCTGATTTTAGGGGAAGTTTTGTTAATCAAGACAGCGAGGAGGGGAATGTATTGAGAACTTCGCACCTTGTGTGTGTAGCTTCGAAGGTACAAAGCAACCTACTTCACCTACCTGGGCGAACCTTGTTACGGGGCAACCAACGCGAACCACATCGAACTGATCGGCAGACAGACACTGAGGCAACCATCACGACTCCCAAGAAGTCCAGGTGTTGCTAAACTTCCCCCGTGCCTTAGCGGTGCACTCGTATTCAGGTCACCCTATACGTAGACGCAAATGTGTGCCCCGCCTCAAGGTGTTCCCGGTGTTTGCCGAGGGGTTGCGTAACAATGAGGCGCAGGCACCAGAGACGTCGTCACGGACTCCGTTTCGGTTCGGTGTCTAGCAGTCGATCGACTTCGATTTGCAGAAAGACGTACTTTCTGGCTGCAAGAATTTCTTAAGATTGCGAAACATTCGTAAATTAGAGGAGCATTTCATCATTTGTTGTGCGTCGGTGAGCAAACAATGTTGCCAGATTACTTTGTGGCAGCTGCACATTTACAATCGAATATTATTCCTGTCTTCGAGTTGTTTGAAGTTGTCTCGACGCACGTGCGTGTTTGTTTAAGTTTTTTTTAAGCGGTTGGATAGTTTTTTCATTAAAATAAAAGTTGGGGTTGTCAACATGGGGGAGCATAAAGTTTGAATTTATTGATTATTAATGCTTTTTGTCATGACGTGATTGTTATTAAAATTGATGTTGACACGAACATGATATCTGAGTTCTGAAATTTATTGAACAGGGAATCAAATACAATATATTGAGGTTCTTCTTCACTCATAGATTGGGGAACGTTCTTCTTTTTTAATATAAACCAGATGTTAAAAAGTTTATCTTCCACTTCGTCATTTGTAAACGTCATTTGGAATATAACTAGAAACTGGTTTCCTCCTCGATACTCAATCTGTAATCATAGAATAACGTTTAACAATTAATTCTTCGCTATTCCTTACTCATTGAAATCTTTTCGAAACAATTTCATATGATACACACTGCAAAATGCGATCAAATCGATAAAAACGCCCACCTACTTCCAACGCCACCTGATCTACAAGAAACTGTAAAATATTATTGCTAATTTTTAGTTTGGAAGAATTTCTCACTGCAACTTGCGTGTAATATATTGACTGTACCACGGTATCTCGACCCTCTGGCGATAACAAAACACGATGCACTATATCGACACCGAGAGCTGCCATTATAAATGATCAAGTATATTTTCGCAGATTTTTCCTTCGATCAGAGTTTCCTTTATCGATCTTTTCATCTTTTCTTGTCCCCATCTCTCCATCTCCACCTTTTTAGCCAGGAGATTCCAGAAATTGTGGTCGTTGTGGTTGACCACTTTGGTTATTGTTGTTGTTGTTGTTGTTGTTGCCGTTGGTACTGCTATTGTTTTGGGGGCACGCAGTGTCTTTTATACTAACCATTAATAATTCGATATTAGTGCCGAGATATCGAGTCGTTATCGGTTGTTTAGATCGAATGGGTTTGTAGACAATTCCACAGATTTAACTCGGTTTAAACGCCACTTGTTGAACCTGTTCAGCTCAAAGGCAATTGTCTGCACCACGCTTAGGAATGAGATGTTGATGGGGAAGGGGGAGGGAAGGGGAATAGGAAGAGAGTGCGGACGTTCTGGAGAAAACTGCAACTTATTATTAAATCGCATGATTTTCCAATGGTTGGTGAAAATTTATGCTCGCAGCCAATAAAAGGTTGACAAATAAGAGTTCATTTATTGTTTTTGCTCAAAATTATTGCATTTCACATGTACGGACTAAGAAGGGGGCGCGGCAGAGGTGGGCGTTGTAGATGAGAATTTGTGCTCAACTTTCCTATGCAAATTTAAATTCGTTACATTGAGTGTTCATGGCTTTGAGAAATGCGTTCACTAAAGAATTTCGGAGAGAATTACACGCTGAAAAAAGGGGGAGACAATTGCAACTTTTGAGATTTTAGACGTTTTATCTAAAGTTGTCCTTATAATCGATAGGTTAAGAAATTTGTTTAGTACAAGAAATCTACAAGAAACGAAATCTGTTACGAAATCTTTTCTATTATTGTTTTTACCTCTAAGTTTCGGAGTAAAAGATGACTCTGTCCACTCTATCACTTTTTCTCCGTGTACTCTAATTATATGCAATGTAAATTGAGTTATCAACAACCACTGGCCGAATACCCTACAGCGGGTTGTGCGCACTTCTGTGCGCGCTTGTGAACCAGCGGGCGAAAAGAAGAAGCACGAAAGGTGTCCGCGTTGTGGGGGGAAACGCGAAACGCACTGGCGGCAGCAATTTCGACCGCTTGGAAGCGATTTGTTCGCGCAACCCACCTTGTTGACTAATCAGCAGAATCGGCCGGCTTTTCTCCGGCCGCCATCTAGAGTTTCGCTTAACTGATTTCGGGGCTGCAGACGAAGTGTGTGCGAGAGCCTGCAATGGTTCGAAACGCTGTTGATATGGATCGCGGTAGCGCGGTGTGCCACCAAATGTTGGGAGAGTCGCATGTACGGCTTTTTGTTAACAGCTCTGGGCCAGTTTTTCGTTTTCGAATGTGTTTTATGGCTTGTGTGGATGGAGTTCACAGAGTTTGTTTGGTTTCTCTGGTTTTGATTTGGTTAAAAAATCGCTTTTTCAACCGCCAGAGGTGAACTTCGAGAGTTGGTGATGGTGATGATGGTGTTGGTGGTGAGATTAAATCGACTTTTTCGACATGGTTGAAGTATTTCTTATTTTCTCCGGATGATGGTGGAACTTTATCCATGTTTTAAGGATCGATTGCAAGCAAGGTGAGGGGTACTTCAATGATGGCGTGGCCGACATTTTCGGAGAGAACTTATTTGAGGTTAGGAATGAACACTGTGGTGAAAAAAATGAGGGAGAAGTAGAAATCTTTAGATTTGAGAAGAGAAATATAACTAAATAAATATTTCCTACTTTCTCTTCAACCACAATCCCTAACAACAACAACAACAACAACAACAACAACAACAACAACAACAACAGCAACACCAACATCACCACCTCACTCAACAACACACTGAACAAATTAATCACAAAATCAAAATTTCCCAAATCAAATAATCTATCCGACGCAAAACTATTTTCCCAGGCTTTACCGCACCGCAAAGCCCACTCGTTCTCTGCTTCTTCTTCTTCTTCTTCTTGTTCTCCCTGTACCATCGGCGAGCGCAGCTGCAGGAGGCAACGTCAGAGATTTAAAACCTTTTTACGTTACTTTTTCGGAAGCGAAGCCATTTTGAAGTGTTCTTTAAAACTGAACCGTGGCGCACCGGGCCGCAGGACCCTATTACACCATTCAGGAAGACACACACGCATGCACACACACACACACACGCGCGCGCACACTCGAGCACACGCACACGCCATTGGCACTCAGTGGGCCGTAAGTGCGCGTCCCCTGCGGAAACGAGGTGGATGAATGATGATGATGGTGATGCGCAACACATTGTATGCGAGTCCGTTCTGCATGGTGCTCGTTCCGCCGCCGTTCCACCACCAGGGGTGGCCGACCGACCGACCAAGTGAGCGACCGGCCGGCCGGCCGCCTCGTAGCCGCGTCACAAGGTTAAGCATACAAAGTTGGCTGGCTGTGCTGCGAAATAAGGGTGAGCGCTCTGCCTTCGGACGGAATGCTTGCGAAGAAAGTTCTCACAGTTGGCGGAAGCTGTTGCGATGCGGAAAAGGTTGTTGCTGCGGCTGCGGCTGCTGCTGTTAATGCTGCACCATCACGACGAGTGATGGCATCGGTGGTCGTGCGCAGGTATGCTTAAAAATACCAGCCGCAGCGGGAAGCGAATCCTGCTCGGTAGCATGGAGAAATACAGGAGGACAAAAGCCCGAAAAGCGGTGCGCAACTTAAAATACAAGTTTGCCACATTAGCGTCACCACCTCAGCTGTCCGTCGCAGTTTGCCGGCGCGGTCGTCTGCCAGCCAAGGGTGTGGAAGGTTACGCAGGCGCTTTAAGGACACCGAGTGCGCATTCAGGTACACGTTTGAATTCCGCATTAAGTCACCATTCGACACACACGCTGCAGCTTTGGTCGAGCCTTGCAAGGTGCGAAACTTGTTGTTATTGCGTTGAAATGCTTTCGCTGCGATTTTTCGAAAGGTGCGCCACGGAGGGTTGAATGTTGTGTTGTCAACCCTGCTGCGCGGAGTTCGAGGGGTTTTTGTTTGTTTTCAACGAAATCAGTTCGGTTTTGTTCACATTGAATTGAAAACGAGTTTTTGTGATTTTCATAGAGAGGAATAACAATTTTAACAAGAATTTTAATGCTGGAATAAACCTTTGAGGCTCATCTGAGTTAACAAGTAAGAGTTTCCGAAAAACGTTGTTAACTATCCACAAATGAAAAAGCATTTGTACTGCAATTTACTGCATTAATTGACCCCCCCGCCCCATAATATTTCCTTAATACACTTTATTGCGATATTAAAAGCCGTGAAGTAGCTCGTTGCGTTTGCTCGCACAATGGAAGCCCGCCGAACAGTAGCACCAGCCTGACATATCGTGAAAATAACACAGTGCGGCGACAGTTGGAGCGGACAGCACAACGCGCACCCGCTACAAAACGCTGGCTGCCGCACAACCGCGCAATAAATAAAATACTTTATGCAAACATTTATTGCGCCAGCCAGTGTTGCGTGGAAATGAAACGGTTGCGACGGACCGCGATAGTACCGCCTGTCGCTCGCGACCGAGCCATTCTAGGCTTAAACCAAATTAACTCGAGAGCAGATAGTTTCACAGTATCGCTGAGTGCGGTGAGGGAATACAGGGCGCTACTCTGTGGGCAAATCGGTGACGGACGAGAAGAAACACCCATGAACGGGCGATATATTCGGCTTAAATGGGCGCGCAACGCACAGCGCTAACAAGTCAAGTCGAATTTATTGCTGACCCTCGTGTCAAGTGACGACAAGCTTAGTTGAACTTTGCGTGCTACACAAAAGGAAAAGAACGACGCAAAAAGGGCGACAGAGGGTGTGGAGGGAGGGAGTTTCGCAGTTTCTCATTTGCCAGAATTCGAAGCAAACCGACAGACAAACAAACTTCAAGCCAGCAGCCTCTGTTGTCCTGGTCGTCGGCGGACAATTCGTGCACTTGCAAGCAGACTCAGATAAGTTGTTGACGTTACGCTTACTTTGGCCAGCCCTCCCCCACGCCACACCCTCTTCTGGCACCCCATGTTCGAACGCCGCCCTTCTCCACACCCTCCGCAGCAGTCGGGTAATTGAAATTCGGCTGGAAAAGCCGAAGCGCATTAACTAAAACCACGTTTAACGCTAGCAAAGCGATCGCACAATCAACTTTTTAAACCAGATACGCTTAACTGGGCCTCGACTCAGCTTCAGCCGCAGCTTCAGCCGCAGCTTCAACTACAGCACCAGCTACAGCACCAGCTACAGCTGCTCCAATGCGGGTGTGTTTCGGCGTTGCAGCGTTACCGTCACCGTCACCGCCGCCGTCGCCGTCGCCATCGCCGTCACCGTCATCGCCTGCGCCACTGCTGCCGTCGTCCTCCGCGGCAACTTGCTAATGGCGCACCACAAGCGAGCACCCGCACCTGGGCGATCGTCAAAATGTTTACCGTCGAGTGGTCAATACAAAAAATAGCACATGTCTGCGGCTGGACGCGGATAGATATACGCGAGTATGTTGCTGGACTTAAATTTGTACGCAATTGGTGGCAACTGGGCGAGGTGGTCGGTCGGTGGAGCGGTTGGTCGATGGGTCGGTGGAACGGTGGAACGGCGGGTCGGCGAGTTCCCTGCTTTTGTCTTGTCGGTTGCTGTTTACTTTGTCAGTGAAGACTGTGAACACTGCAAGGAATAACGTGGCGTAGATGAATTTAGCCATGGCCAAAATTAGAGCGACAAAATGTTATCTGTTCCGAAATGGGGATACCGTGTTCATCTTAAAATCAAGAGGTTCTTACAACCAAAGCAAACCGATATTATAATTGAGTCGTTGATCTAAACTTCAACTTCTAACTTCGAAATTGCAGTTGAAATAAACTTCAGTAAAAGAGGGAAAGTCTTCCACATCACAAAAAAAAGACTTCGAACTGTTTTTGTGTTATTTGAAAGAAGAATTTTCGTATTAATCACATTTAAATTTGAAAAATCTCCTCAATTTCCTCGATTTTCTCTCTCGGTGTAGCCGATCCAGTACTCGATTCAATTGCTATCTCAACACCAGCAATGATTTGGTGATTAGCAACACTTTTTCCGTCATATTTCACCCCTCTGTCTCCCCTCCCTTCACCGCACAGACAACCCCCACCCACCCCACCCACCGAAAAATCGATGCGAAAAATAAAAACAAAAACAAACTCATACTAAAAAATCGGTGCCAGCAAAATCAGTGCAAGCGGCAGCAGCCGGCCGGCTTCATGTTGTTGTGGGTGCCGCAGGGTGCGCTCGGGGTGCGGGGAGGGCGGTGCTGCCGGCGCATGCAGCACATGTTTACGAGCGCATTTGTTGCAAATCACCAAGCATGCGGCGCAGACTTGGCTAATAAATGGGACGCCGAGCGGCGGCAGTGATTCAGTGCGAAAACACCCGAAAGGAATGGCTTATTTTTTCATTATTGGCTTTTTCTCATTGATTTCGGTTGTTGTTGTTGTTGGTTTTTATTGCTTTTGTTTTTATTGTTTTTAGCTTTTATAGTTCTTCTATTTTTTTTAATCTACTTGCTGCACCAACCTGGCAGCAGCAAAAACTAAATAAACTCGAACTTTGATCAGAGAAACAAACGCCAGACGGCGCTAACTGCGCCCTCATTTGCCAAGGGAGGCGTTGAGGGCAGGGTTGGGGAGGAGGGAGAGTGGTAGAGTGGGAGGGAGCGCAATAGTTGCAGTCGAAAATTTGAAAATTTCATTAGTAGCAATAAAAATAGTAAAAATAGACTGCCTCAGAAAACTTGGCATTCATATTGAATGCGCTCGAAATTAAGAAGTCTACACTGAAAAAATTTGATTGGGAAAGAACCAAATTTTAAAATGGAAAGCAAGGATTGTAAGAAATTTGAAGAAAATTTAGTTAAAAACAGATAAAATGGCGAATTTTGTATCTGAATAATAATTTTAAAGAAAACTTTTACCATTTTTAGCTGAAGTACGAAGTACATGAAAAGAAGTTAATTCCTAATTTCTTTTTTTTCCTCTAAATTAATGTATTTGTTTCTAAAAGAATAGTTAGTTCTACAAATTCGGATTTTGTATGGAGTTCTATTATAAGAAGCCTTTTCTGCGTGTATCACGCTCCACCCGCTCGACCATACGTTCGAAGATTTATGCCGATTCTTAGAGCTGTTATAATTGGTATATTAAATGATTTAAAAGTTGTTTGGAAGAAATCAGTGTATCCTATTTTGGCAACGAGCGAGTCGCCGTGAGACGGCAGGTTCGCGACGAAACAGGATTCGTACTATTTATGAACTGAGTTTGGCTCTTTTGGTTTTTTCGGCGGTTTTTTCGTAATATTCAGTTGTAATGTGTGTACCTGTGGCCTGTTTGCAGCGGCTTTAATGCAGAAAAGTGCCTTTCCATGACTTATTATTCATTCATGCGGCGATATTAGCCAACAAGTTGAGAAATGAAGAAATCGTTATTTAGATGGTTTGCAGCGATAACGCTTAAAACGCGTAAAAGCCAGAGTTGTATAAAGGAAGAAGGGGTAGAGGGGCAGAGGGCACTTACATAAATAGAATTAGATTACGCACTTCAATACTAAATTATCAGTTTAATCTTGTGGTATCAATTTAGCTTAAGCATTTTTAATGTTATATGACTTTTAAATACTTTTTTTATTTATGTATAGCAAACTGAGTTCTCGATTCTGCTTTTATATATAAATCGTCGAGACTGGTATTCGATCGAGTCGTTTTTATCTGATTCAGTGTCTGTTTTAGCGTGACTGATTTCAATCCCACTTGTATCGTGTGTCTCAAATGATCAACTTTTTGAATTGCTCCTTCGTATTAATCCCTCAATTTTTCTGATACTCTTTACGGGACCCCTAAGATTGCTTTTATTTCTTCATATCAACCGATTTGCTATCAAAATATGCAAATTCAAAAGCAATTTAAACATTTTATCACAACAATGGTAAGAGTTTCTGATTCTGAAATCATTTTATTGCAGAAATCATAAGAACTGCAGATTCCTTAAGAATCCACATGCAAAGCTATCATTATCTGAGTTCTTCTTCTTCGTTTGTCAGAGTGTACGAGTAGCCACAACACCGTACGAGTATCTTCAAGATTCACTGCACACTCGCACTTAAATGCAATCATTAAACACACCCAGCTTATGAAGTCTTCTGACGCAGTGAAAAATTAAAAACAAGAAAACAAGAAAAAGTTGAAAAATGAAGATTTCACTGTGGAATGGGCGTGGTAGCTGCACTTCTAGAAGGTTGGCACGTGTTTTCAATCTTAGGCGACGGCGGATGGGCGGGAAAAGAAAAGAGGACGCAATTTTCTTTCGACTTTCGAAACATTTTCAATAACCATAAAATAGAATTATAACAGGTGATTGATTTTTGTCGCTGTTGTTGTTGTTATTGTTCCAACACTCTAGACGACCGCATCCGAGCGAAGTGGATTGCATTTTATAGTCAGAGCTATTTATAAATTCGAATCTGGTGATTTTTAGAAGTGAAGAGGAAAATGAAAAGCGAAAAGTGAACTAGGAAGTTTGAATTTTATTTAAATTAATTATGCATCCTGCATAAAAGAGGGAATTTTTGTGCAAGAGACGTGAAAGTTTTCTTCATTCTGGGAAAATATCAAATTGAACCTTCTACAGCTCTGTAAACCTCTTAAGTAGGAAGAAAATAGGAACCTTTTTGATGAGAACTTCTAACAGAAGATTCTGCTTCATTCAAAGAAATTGTGAATTACAAAGCGTCACTTTAAATAACCCTTCAAAAGTTCGTCAATAACAGACATCGGGATGCCCTCGCGTATCACAAAACTGGGACCATCACGCCAAGATAGCGCTAAATACGTATATTTACTAGAATATTCCATTCGAGAAGCGGAACGGATACACTTGATTTATGACAAATCGACGGAATCATAAGCGACCGATGGATCGGTACACCCGATCGAGCATGCAAAGGTAAAGCATTTCAAAGCACTTCTAACAGTTCGATTCTCAACTTGTGGCGAGTGAAGTTTTTCTAGGAAATTTAAAGATTTTGTCACGTTCAAGGCAAGCGCAAACTTTAATGATCTCGGCCGATGACAACGCCAACACACACTTCAAAATCGGCTGCAGGCTGCGAGAGGGGCGAGCAAGCGCCAACAGTGGAACGAGGCAGGTTCAGGAGTTCAGTTCCGAGTGTGGCGAGACCGAGAATGTGTTTTCATTTATTTTAAGTATTTTCGGTGATATTTTTCTTAGTGATACTTAATGTTTGTTGTTCGTTGTTGCGCTTGATGGTGCACGATTTGTACCGAAAATAGCCCTCCTGAAATCTTCGTCACATTTGTTCCCTCAGAGGGGCTGCAGGTAGGCTTCACTTGAGATGGATGGCGACTACTTAGCGCTCCCTGTGAAGTGTCTGCTTCACTTTTCCTAAATAAGGTGACTAAAGCACAAGATTAATTGAATGGAAGCATCCAGACAATTAATCTTACTTAGGAACGGACGCTTTCGGGCGCGGTGGTACCTAAATGTCCCCGTCGTTCTTCCTTCCTTCAGGTTTCAATATCGTTTTTTAACTTGGTAACAGTTGTACGTCATTGCTGTTGTTTTAATGTTTTAATTTCTGACGACAATTATCACCAGATCCTCCCTCCTTCGGATCGCCGGAAGGTCTCTCAGACGGTGCATCTTTTACGGAACTTTTATACTTCCCTCTTGTTTGGTCTGCGTCCGCATTCATTCACAATATTTTGTCACTTGTATTTGTGGATCTCCGTGGATGGATTTGTGTGCTATTTTTTATTTTAATGAACGCGCTGAGGTTTTTAATGGAACTTTTTCTCAAGTTTATTGCTTCGCTTGTAAGCTGATCTGGCCACAGTATTGCTTCGTGTCGGTCATCATCATCCTTAAGGTTTCTGCTGTCAGGAGAATCGTGGAAGAATGAAATTTTTTTTGTATCTCTAATCGTTGAAAAGAGACGTGATTCTGCCTGTCGTGATTTTCCTGAGGCGATAAGAAGAACAGATATTTTCGCGTTGATAATAGTTGGCGTAGTAGATTTTGCTAGCTTCCAGAGTAGAAGGGTTGCCTTGTTTCACTAAAATTCAAAACCAGATTGCCAAGTTTTTCTTTGAAAATTTCATTTTCTCAATAAACGATTATTTGGAAACCTTTTTTGCAGAAACAAATGTGAAAATAAGTAGAGCTCGACTGGACCTGTTGAAAAATAAGTAGGAGGAGGTAAACAAGAAACACCTATAAGAGTTCTTCTGGAACTCGATTCTATAATTATGGGTTTTGAAGAGGTTTTCTGGTACCAATTGGCCTTTAGATTCATTCCTAAATTACTCATCACACACTTGTCGTTCATTGACTTTCCTCGTGTTTAAAATGATGTATTTTTCAGTTATTCAACATTCTAAAATTTGCGAAGTAAACATGTAATTCTGTTTCGAGAAAATCGATAACTCCGGAATTTACTCTGGACAAATAATGGCAACTTTTATTACAGGTTCCCGAGGAGACATCAAAGGAATTCGGTATCAAAGTAAAGTTTAAAAACCCTGTTTGACTGACAAGCCGACTGACCGGAGGGTATTTTGATCTGCAAATCCATTTCAAGAAGTTTCATTTAAAGATAAGACGACTGAAAAGTTTCGGTATCGTTGGTATTTCCGATAAGATTCGTGGGATTTTGGGAAGCGTAGAAACCTTCGAGTATCATCGGTAGTGATCTCGCTTAAATTTGCAATTCGTTTCGATACTTATGTATATTTTTGTATAGACTAACTTATAGAAAACAATGGAATCACAAAGAATTCTTATGATTTCCTGGTTTTACTCCAGAAAGTCGTCCACATGTTTTTAGAATATCATTTCCAAAGCGAAAGTCGAGTAAGTGGCTTCAATCGTGAAATTAGTGACCTCGATTTGTGAGAAATGTTAATTGAAGAATAAAGCTTTCAAAAGGTCACCGGTTACTTCTGCAATAACAAAAGTGACTTCAATCGTTCAGTTTACTGGAAAACCGACTGTAGGGCTTAAAAGCCGAACTTATTTTTACCTTGAACTTGAGTAAATCTCGTCGCTGATAAGCGGGCACTCGAGGCTTTAGAAGCAGGCAGGAAATTTAAATTTGGACGTTTTTACTGAACAAATAGAAGCCGTTTCTGAAAGCATAACTCGAAAATCGCGAACAATTGCAAATAAAATATAAAAATCAGTTCTTAATATTCATTTATCATTTTATAGTCAACTTAATTCTTTTTTTCCCACAAAACCCGAAAGCAGTAATAATTTATTGATGTGATTCATCTTGCAGAGGGCGAGGAGCGTCCGAGAAGCTTTCAGCAGATGGAAATTTCTAATAAGCAATCATTTTTCCCACAGCTACTGCGTCTTCCACTCATGTGGTCGCGAGCATTAACAAATCCAACAGCAGCCGGCCGCCGTATGTGGTCCCAAATTATCTCGTGGATACGCTTTGCCAAGCTTTTCATCCAGCCTTGATTTAACTCTGCCGATAGTGTATTCAAATCTTCTTCTTAATAGATTTGGTTCGACGTAAATCGTGTATTTATTGTCAACACGGCTAATGAAACGCCTGCCCGCGGTGCGTCCGCGAAGACCGATTCGAGTTACAATGTCTGTCCACGCACAACAACCCAGCCAACGAGCGAGCCGTCGTCCTAACAAATTATTTAAATTAAACAAGCGTCTAGGAAGCCACCAACAGCCCAAACTTCTGTTCGTGAGCGCAGTTTAGATTATGCATAAATTTACGCTCTCTACGAGACACCGAAATAATTCGGATGCAGCAAGCGCGCGCGAGTATCTCGATGCTTTCGAAGAGGAATTGCGTTCCCGTGGCCGGCCTTCGTTTTGAGTTGTGTGTTCGCTACGTTTTTATCTGGGTGTCGGTAGTCTGAACCGTTAACGATATCGTGTTTCCTATGACTGATGCAGTCGTGTATCTTGGAGATACCGGTGGACTTTAAGAGTGGCAGCTGCGCGCCGCCGCTGCAATTTCTTCTTGCTTTCCTGTATCAGGCGCCATCCGTTCTAGTCATGATGATATCTTGGATGAGAGGAATTTTTCCTACTCTGAATGTGAGTTTGGCGCTCTCGATTGGTGACGAATTTTGCAGGGAAGGAAGTTTCATTTAAGTTCTGATTGTTCTTAGAAACATCAAGAAATCCTTCCAGGTGTGAAATACGAGGGCTTCTACTTTGAATCCAAGACGATCATGTTAACAAAAAAAGGCGTCTTGGTCTCGATTCACGGTGGTCTCGGTCTTGCTTATGGTGTCGCCAAAAAAATCTGTCTTGACTGCTTAAAATGCGAGACGAAAGCAGCTCTCCAAATTCCGATTTACGTCTTGAGTGAGAAAGGCTGCTTCGTTCTCGATTATCGTCTCGACCGAAGAAAGCCGTCTCGATATTGTTTGTGGCTTTGATTGAAACGACCGCCCCGATATCGATTATCTTCTCAACTAAAATATTCAACTCGTTTTCGAATAACGTCACGAATTTAAATGACCTTTCAATCCCAAATACAATCCCGATTATCGTCTGTACTGAAATATTCGTATTGATATTATGTTTTTTATTTTTTTTTATTTTTTATTATTTGTTTTTATTTTTTTTAATTTTTTATAATTTTTTAAATTTTTTTTTTATTTTTTATTTTTTTATTTAATGTTTTCCTAAATTCAGAAAATCCACCACGCAACCATTTGAAGTTTTCCTCTCTCAGATTTAATTTATAAATGAAGAAATTAATTCAATTGTCGGACCCCGTACAGTCCCCACCATTTCGTATAAATAATCCTCGAAATTTTTGGAATTTCAATACAAAATCCTGCTTGAAACGGTTTCCCCGGCACACCGGTCACTCTTTGCGAGCACAATTTTTGGCGGGCTTTTTTCTCAGTTCGAAATTTAGTTGAAATCGTCTTGTGTGCGCGAATTTGGTGCGAGCTACACGAGTGCGCAGCCGTTATAAGGACGCAAACTGCGATGCCACAACAAGCTGGTGGTGGCACAGCAACAAACAGAAATCAATGCCAGGGGTTGTCCTGGCGTGCCACGTGAGGGGACCGAGCAGGATCACCATCAGGATCGGAATCACCAGCCGCCAGGTTGCCAGGTAGTTTTGCGAAAACCTTTTCGATGGTAAAAATAGAGTGCGTGCGGCGAGGGGCGAAGGGCGAGAAGGGCAAGGTAGGCTGGCTGGACGGCAGGAAGGAAGGAAGGAAGGAAGGAAGGGAGAGGAAGCTACACAGGGAAAGGGAGAGAGAGAGAGAGAGAGAGAGAGAGAGAGGTAGGCCGGCCGGATATCATGCAGGAGTGGAAAGCAGTGCAGTAACTGGAAAGTGGCGGCGTGGCGGCTGCAAGCAACGGCTGGCTGGGGTGGCGGCGGCAGATGCGCCGCTGCCTCGGCCATCGGCGTCGTTAGGGTTGCCGGTTGGCAGCTTCGTTGCTGTCTGCGGAGGTACGAAATGTATTGAGATGCTCGACAAAGGATTTCATGGCGGCGACGTGGAAGACAAAATCGTAGCGTTTATAATTCACCTCGTCGCGAAGGGGGACGCTGTTGCCGCTGCAGTTCGCTGCAGTTCGGATTCCGAGAGTCCTTTGTTGGGAATGCCGTGAGATGCCTGCACTTCGATCGGCAGAAAAGATGACACGAGGTCCTCGTTATTCCGTGCGGTCGCTGCTGCTGTGAATTTTCATTTTCCTCTGCCGCGTGCTAAAGACTGCAGATGTTTTCCGCCGGTCGTTGGAAAATTCGATACCCTCGTATGTTGTGTTCGAGACGACGATCATTTATTTGCAAAGTGGATTCTTTTCGTTGGGAAACCTTTTTTCATCGAGGAAAAGTAACGTATTTCGAAACTTTTGTTCGAAAACAATTGAACACGAGCTACGAATGATAAGGGCAACGTTTTGCTTTCCTTTTCTGTTCTTTTAGTAAACAAAATGACGATGGAATATATTAATTTTCTCATTAAATCAAATATTTCTTGTATTTTTAATAACCTAAAATCGTTGAAACCTTTTGATTCGTGTGAAAACTGTACCTGAAAGAGTGCAGTGAGAGCGGCACGCGGGAATGACGACGCAATTTCAACGCAACATCGCAATAGCGCGACTACTTCGTCGAAATCCTCCTAACGGTCCTCCTAACGGTCCTCCTAACGATTTCTTGAGAAACGATTAGACTTCGACAGAGAAGCTCTCTTGGGAGCCAACATTAACTGCAAAGCTTCCAGTCTCTGCTAAGAGTAAACTTAACAGAATTTCCCAGAGAACACACCTGAAATCGAAACGGCGATCATGGAAATTCAGGGAAGAGACATGGAAACAAGTTGGCTTTTGAAATGAAGAGAACAACCGCACATTTCAGCTCCAAGTTACAGAGTGTATCCAACATAACATTCAGTCTGCTGCCAGAGCGGGATCCCGCAAAGAGCAGCTGTTGTTGCGCTCCGCTCTGCCGCTACACGATCGCTCTCACCTGCTTGGCCCACTCTTGGAGAGCCCTACTCTTCCTCGAGACACGATAGAGGACAGACAGAGAGCACGAGGCAAGAGAGCAACAAGATTTATATAACGAAAATATAACAACTCCACCCATATAGTCATGTACGACATCGGCTCAGCCGCACACCACAAGGCACGCCATACATGAGCACCACTACATGGCACGATCGAAGCGATCGGCGGTGTAAACAGCGAACGAGGCACATGAGGCAGAGGCATGTGTTTGCCGTGCCGTTTGCCGGCTCCAGCTGCTCGGCGGTGTGTGTGCAGGGGAAGTTGTTTTGTTTGTGCGGCCGGCGTGCTGAGATTTGCTCGCAACGAGAGTGTTGCCGGCGCTCGGTGGAGTGATCGCCGCCACTACTTGCCGGCCGAGTGCAGATGCGGCTGTGGCACGTGCTCGTGCGACACGACGCGCTGACGAATGCAACATCTGGCGGCGGTCGCTGAGCGGCGGCGATCCGACGATTTCGTCAGGCTCGATCAGGGGCAGGCGGCGCAGGGGCAGGGAAGCCGGAAGAAACTGAGTGGCGTTTGGCAAGATCGAGTCGGGTAGTTTATAGCGAGCCACTGCGACGAGGGGGTTGCTCGGTCGGGTGCGTGTATAAAACTTAATGCGATCGTGTTGAGTTGCATCATTCGAGTTCTAAACTGCAAGCGAGGCGGACGTGTGTTCTGCGCTGCTGCTGACCGAACGGAGCGGAATTGAGGATGCTGAAGAGGAGAGTAAAAACTCAGTGAGGTTTTCAAGACGTGAGAAAGTGAAGTGGAATTTAAGGACTTTCATACTGAAGTGCTGTGATTTGGAGAGAATTTGAGGAAATATTTCGGAGTGACTGATCGCTCGATCGATTGCGACACAAGAATGTCGCTAGTCATGGATAGAGAGAACTACAGCAAATGCCCGCTGAAAAAGCGTCCAATAATGCTAACGAAGGAGTGCGTGGAGCGAATGGACCAGGAGAGCCAGCTGGACCACGGTGAGTATTGCTGAGAATACTCGAAAATGCTTAGAAGGAAATCGAGGGACTCATTTCTGAGTTATAAAGAAATTCGTGAGATCAGAATGAAACTTGGAATCTCTAGATTCTCTCAAGTTATCTAGGGCTGACAGTAAACTGAAGAAAAGTAGAGCATCGTTCAGGAAGTCCACTGAATTCCCCGATTTACAGTGCAGATGATCGCGTAAATAAAAACAGAGTAGAGTACAGCAGTGTTAGAAATACAAAATAGCACTTAAAATTATATCAATAACTTCAAACGATTACATGGGACTTCAAAAGACTTCAGGGCCTCAGATTCCCTCAGTGATTTACACGACTTAAAATTACTTTAAAAGACTTCACTGACTTCATTCGCTTGAGAGAAGCTAAGTGACTTCATAGGACTTCAAATTATTTCAATAACTTCAAACGATTACATGGGACTTCAAAAGACTTCAGGGCCTCAGATTCCCTCAGTGATTTACGCGAATTCAAATTACTTTAAAAGACTTCAATGACTTCATTTGCTTGAGAGAAGCTAAGTGACTTCATAGGACTTCAAATTATATCAATAACTTCAAACGATTACATAGGACTTCAAAAGACTTCAGGGCCTCAGACTCCCTCAGTGATTCACACGACTTAAAATTACTTTAAAAGACTTCAATGACTTCATTCGCTTGAGAGAAGCCAAGTGACTTCATTGGACTTCAAATTATTTCAATAACTTCAAACGATTAGATGAGACTTCAAACGACTTCAGGGCCTCAGATTCCCTCAGTGATTTACACGACTTAAAATGACTTTAAAAGACTTCAATGACTTCATTCGCTTGAGGGAAGCTAAGTGACTTCATAGGACTTAAATTCGCTTCACAGGACTATAAATGACTTTTAACTTTTGTAAAGAAACGATTTTTCGTGTTCCTTTTATTTAATTTCTCCTTCTTTCTTTTTCCTCCTCTGCAGATGAAGGTCCCGTGGATCTCAGTGTAGCCGCAGCTCAGCATTCTCATCAAAAATGGTCTCATCTTGAGCGCGAATCCCCAGCCATACCGAGCGAACCCCGCCAAAACTACGCCACCGCACTGACGCAGAGCAGGGAGGAGCTGGCGAGACGCATCTGGGAGGAGACGCGTGAAATCGCGAAAGCTTTCCCCGACGTCTTCACGCGCGAGGAGATCGCACGCAGTCTGGCGCGACTGGGTTACGGCGACTTTCCTCCGTTCGCGGAGCAGAACAGCGGCGGAGAGTCGCCTCCAGCGGAAGCCACCTCGGTGGAGAGTTCGCGCTCCGAGAGGGAGGAGCCAGTGGTGATTAAAAGAGAGCCAATTGACGTGCATGCAGACGCCGCCGCAGAGAGTTTCTACGAGGACGACGACTACAGCCGCCCACACGCGGTGTTGGGAGTCCGCAATTTCAACAACAACCTGATGAAGAGCATCGCCGACTACGAAGACTCGCTGAAGCCGCGCAGCCTGTCGCGTGAGACCTCGCCGCTCACGCTGAGGGACAGCGAGCCACTTCTGCCCGAGCCATTTTATCGCAACGAGGCGGCGATCGAAGCTTATGAACCCGAAGACTTGAGCCTCAAGTCCTCGGCGCCGTACTCGGCCACGGGACGTCGCGTGCTGAGTGAAAGCGTTAACTTGCACCACGTGGCACGAGCGCTGCTGAGCATGCAGAACGTGCAGAGCAACGTGGACAACAGCCACGCAGCCCACAACATCCGGCAGGAGTTCGGCAACGAAAATAAAGCCTCGAACGGCAACGCGAACCCGCACCCGCTGAAGATCAAGACCGACAACGACCTCTACTATCAGTGCCAGCAGTGCAACAAATGCTACTCGACCTACGCCGGCCTGCTGAAGCACCAGCAGTCGCACAAAGCGGAGGCCACCGAGTACAAGATCATCCGCAGCAACCCGCACGGCGCCGGCAGCATCGTCGACTCCTCCGAGTTCAACGCGGAGCAGAGCGGCGCTCTGATGCAAGCGGCAGCTGCGGCCTCCTCGCAGTCTCTGGCGCAGAAGCCGGTCGGCGTGCCGCGCTACCACTGCAAGGACTGCGGCAAGTCGTACTCGACCTTCTCGGGCCTCACCAAGCACCAGCAGTTCCACTGCCCCGCCGCGGAGGGCAACCAGGTGAAGAAGGTGTTCAGCTGCAAGAACTGCGAGAAGACGTACGTGTCGCTGGGCGCGCTCAAGATGCACATCCGCACCCACACGCTGCCCTGCAAGTGCCCCATGTGCGGCAAGGCCTTCTCGCGGCCCTGGCTGCTGCAGGGCCACATCCGCACGCACACCGGCGAGAAGCCCTTCAGCTGCCAGCACTGCAGTCGCGCTTTTGCCGATCGATCCAATTTGCGCGCCCACATGCAAACCCATTCCGACGTGAAGAAGTACTCGTGCCCCACCTGTACGAAGTCCTTCTCACGCATGTCCTTGCTGGGAAAGCATCTGCAAGGCGGCTGCCAGCACAGCCCAACATCGAATTCGTCCTCCTCTCCCGGCTCATCGCTGGGCTCGCAGGAGAATCTGGTGAGCGGCTTCAATCAGCAACAACTACGACAACATCTACAGGGTTTGGCGGGCTCGCCCTATCCAGAGTACGGCGAGAGTATGCTGCTGCATTCTCAGCAACAACACCAACAACACCAACAACACCAACAACACCAACAACACCAGTATTACGCTCCCAGTGTTGCCGGCAGCAGCATTCATGAGGAGGAAGAGGCGCAGGAGGACCGGTATGAGTATCAACACCAGGGACTGCAAATGCCGACGATGACGCTGCCAATGCTGGGTCAAATGAGCGATTATTAGCAAGCGAGAGAGGCGAGAAAAGAAGGGGCAGATAGTGAGAGAGAGAGAGAGAGATAGAGAGAGGGAGAGAGAGGGAGAGGAGGTGAGGGGGTTCCTTTTATTCCGTAATGTGTTTGAATTATTAATTATTTATTTATTTTTCATCTAATTATGATATTTAATTTTATTTAATATTTTATTTATTTAATGTATTTCAGTAATTTATTTAAGTAAGTTAAGCATAATTAATTTTCATCAATAATTTATTTGGTACCAGATTATTTCTATGATTTATTCCCTTAATTTAGTTAGGTAAGTCGAGGCTTAGCCAGGTTAACAGCGTCAGTATACCAAAAAAGTGTCGGTAGAATACCCGTGTGCCAAAAATTATTTGTAGGATTTCAGAACTCAGGGCGTAGCATTCACATTTAGTGTATTTTTACGGATATAGTTAGACTTTGTCGCAAATAAGCCAACGTTTCCTCCGCAGAAGACAGTTTGTTTGTCTAGTCAGCGTTAGTTTAGGTCACTGATTGTTGTTATTGCCGTTTTTGTTATTGTTGTCTATTGTGTAACTCGGCACTAGTAAAAGTTTTGCAGTAACTTTTGCAGCAGGTGAGGAAAATACTATAATTTATACTATATTTAGTAATTTCTGTACATACCAAATTCGAATAATTGTTGACTTTTTATTGCTTGGATATGGACGTCTCACCACAGGGAATGCTTTTGTTGTACAAATAGCGTCAAAAAGCAGGTGTGGATTTTTCAAAACCCCACAACTATTGATATTTTTAAATGAATTTTTGTATATAAATCGGATTTAATATATGAATAAATATTTTATGAAATACATGAGTTTTACTGATATTTACTGTTTTGAGAAACGATGTGAGATCCACTTTCGTCAAAGTGTACCGGGGTAGGTAATTCCTTCTGAGTAGAAATATACCGCCCTTCGGATTTTAGGTTTCAACGCCTCACTGTTTGGAAGTTCTTCGTTTTTAGGGTAATTTGTGGAGCAGCTTTTGGCTGGCCTATTCGGAGCGGCCTTCATCGGGTGTTTCTTAGTCTTTCTTAGTGAGAAAACACGGGTCTGGTGTGGCGTCCACGTTCATAGACCTTCTTGGAATTCCTACAAGAATCATATTAGAATCCCTATTAGATTCTATTTTCAATGAAATTATAGTTACCATTTCAGTACTACAATATCGTTCTTTAAAACTACAGTTTGAAATACAATATCTGGCAGTTTTAACGATGATCTATGTAACTCTCGATCGAAGTACCTGCGGTACTGCAGCTGTGGTACGGTGGAGCAATAACGTCACACCGAAGTGTTAGAAAAATCATCGACAGTCCATTAGAATGGCGAAACCAACCACTGATATCGTCGCCCAGCATCGACGAAGCACAAGCAAATTCATTTTCATTGCGCCCAATTATCGCCAGTACGTCGCAGAAATAAATCTGAAGTGAAGCTGAAATTAATTACTTGAATAATAAATGCTTAGCCGCAAATCGTTATGCTAAACAGAGGAACAACAATGCGATTGCAACGAGAACAACGCCAGCGAAGCACAGAAACCAGAACGCGCCATAATATTGCTCGTAATAAAGGAAATCAATAAACAAGAATGAGTCTATCAAGCAAAATCAAACGAGACTCAAACAAAGTTTCGACGCAGCTGCACCGATGCCGCCGAGCAGGAGCACGAGCAAGAGCGGGAGCAAGAGCGGGAGCAGGAGCAGGAGCAAGAGCAAGAGCAGGAAGCGAGAGCGAGAGCGAGAGCGAAAGCAAAAGCTCGCCTGCCACAGCACATCGTCGAGCTGCTCAGACTGGTTGAGGAACCCGCTTTGCTGTGGCAGACCGTCTAGCGTTTTTCTGCTGCAGCTCGTGCAACGATGAATCACCGATGCTGTGGAGCCAAAAAATTGCTGTTTTTTTTTCTCAAACTCATTCAAAACATTCTGCAAGTTGAAGCAACGCTTGGCGCGATTCATTGATTTCTTTGCCGGTTGTTGACCGTCTCACTCCGCGGCAACGATGTTGCTGATTGTTTTCATTACTATTACTGTTTGTTGTTGTCGTCAATGTTGTGGTTGTTGCTGTTGTTGTTGTCGTTGTTGTTGTTGCTGTTGTATCTGGGGAAAACTAGTGCTAATGCCGCTCCTTTTTGGCATTATAAAAGCCGTCCACGCAGTTTTTTTGATTGCAGTGCCCGCAACTGCAACTGTTGCTGCCGCCGCTGCCGCTGCGGTGTCGCTGCTGCTTGTGGCCGTTTTACTGCTCCCGCTGCTGCTGCTGCTGCTGCTGCTGTTCGCTTCGCTGTTGCAGACTTTGACCCAGAGCTAGAAATGAAAACGCCAGAGTTTATTAAGCGGTAGCTTTGGTTAAAGTTGGCTTTTGACGTCGCAACAGCGATTCAATGACAAAACAAGAACAGGAACCACAAAAGTTATAGCAACAAAATGTGGCCACAACACTAACCGCAACAACAACATCGGCAACAATGGAAATGCTGCGGACAAAATGTCGACAACTTCTAATTGTTGTGCGGCAGCGCACAGCTTTTCGGCGTGTGCCGCATGCGGCGTTAGCTGCGGCCATTTGCCGCGTTTGCGAATTTTCAACGCTCGTGGCTCGACTGTGATTTGGAAGCACGCGCCGCCGCGGTGGTGCACCCGGGTAGCACATTAAAGCGGCACATTTTTGTGGCCAAGATGACAACCAGTAGCGCGATCGGCAGTCCGAGAAGCCGGCTTTTTATGTCTCTGCTTGACTTGCAATTGTCTGGCGGTCTAGCTGTCCGTCGGTTGACTGTAAGTCTGTTCGCCTGTCTGACTGTCTGCTCGTGTGGCCGACTGTCTGTCTGCTCGTGTGGCCGACTGTCTGTCTGTCTCTATGTTGGCTAAGTGTTTGTCTCTTTCACTTTGTGCCGCTCGGATTTGTGTGCCGTTCGGCCTCTCCGTCTGTCTGTCCCTGCAACTTGTCGGTCTGTTCTTTCGGTCAGAGGTTAGCAAGCTGCACGGCTCGACGGCCGCCTTGCCTTGCCTTGCCTTGACAAGTGTGACGGGAGGCTCGAGTTTCGCTTACATTTAATTAGGCGTAAAATTATTACGCCGGTGTTTGAACTTTTGGCGGTTGTAATGCCGGCTGGTGTTGTTCTCGTTGCAGTTGTTGCTGCTATAAAGCAGCCTTCGTGTTTTATTGTGTCTCTGGCGTCGAAGTCGGCTGCAGTATCTGGGTTAATAGCTAATTTGACGGGTTTTATTCGTCGATGGTGATTTGAGTCAAACGCACCCCGATTCTTATCTTAGCCGCGCAGCAACAACCAGAGCAGCGGCAACAATCGCTAGTTAGTAGCGGTAGCTGCGCCGTTTGATTGAGTAGGTTAAGTAGATCAAGGAGTTGCTTTTGCTTTCGTGCCACGAAAGTACTTTTCAGCCGAATATCTAACTTGAACTTTGGCGTCGAATGTACGTAACAAGCAACTTTGTTGGTCCTCCCAAGTCTCCCGCCAAGTGTTGTCTTGACCCGATTTCCGGCAACTGATGCCTGCTTACAGCTGCCCCCGAGTGCAGACGTTATAATAACCGTCATTTAGACGTTGTGAATGAAGATGGAGAAGACGAATCCATCCCTGGAACACCTCGCCAGTTGCGCCGACGCCCACGCAGAGCCGACGACGCTCCAGCTGCGGCGTTCCTTCGTTGTCGCCGCCACGGCAGGTCATCAGTTCACTCACACCGGCGAGCAATCGCTGCGCCTGCGATTTAACGAATTCGAATAAATTTGCGCCTCGAGCATGACACGACCGACGCAGCTCTAATTGAAGAGGTGCATCGCGCGCAACACCTTCGTGGCGCAGGCGGTGCAGGCTGGAGCCGGCAGAGAGGAGCGAACTCAACCAGCCAGCCAACCAGCCAGCCAACCAGTCAGCCAGCCAGCCAGCCAACCAGCCAGCCAGCTGAATGCATCAGTCAAAGTCAGCTGCAAGAATGCACTTGTTTGTGCGGAAATTGATGGCGATGCTGATGATGACGCCGGTGATGCTGATGCTGATGCTGATGCTGGTGGCGATGATGATCTTCAAGGAAGACTTTGAAGAACGGACGAGGGTGTTGGAACGCGTGGTGGGGTCGGTGGGGCTGAAGGTGGGGAAGAAGGTGCAGGCGAATTAAACGCCACACCAACGACACGACATCTCGAAGAGCAGCTGAGCGGAGCCGAGCCTGTAGTTTTGTCAAAGGCAGTTGTGGTTGTCGCTGGTTGAAGTGAAAACGATGAGAGGCGGTTGGGTGCCATCGAAGATCCGAGGATCGCACTGGCGTGAAGATCGTATCACTGCGACACATTTGTGGGTAGAAAGAGCGCTGGAGAAAAAACGAGCGATCGTTTGTTCAAGTTGCTTGAAAACAGCGTGCCGATTCAAGACCTGCGTGCCGATTCAAGACCTGCGTGCCGATTTAAAACACCAGCGTGCCGATTCACGATCGACGAAGATCATTTCCCTCCCCTCATTCCGCACTGGAGTTCTCACATGCCACGAAGGGTCAGCCAGCACTTGCTGCGAACAAATTAAAGGATTCACTTGTCTGCTGCACCGACTGCTTGACTGACCAACTGAATGACTGCATGTCTGCGTAGTGACTCGTTGAATGACTTCATGGCTGCAGGCAAAGAATCGGCGGTCGACGTGCGGTGGCCGTGGTGCTCGTGGCTCCGCAGCTCTCGCCAACGCATTTCAATTGAATCACAGCTTCGTGTGTGCGTACACACTGCGCGAACATCGCTGCGAACTCGCCTCACAAAGCCGACATCATTTTTACGATCGAGCCTGAAACTCATCCCGGCATCGCGCTGAGTGCCAGAGTGCACCGCGGGTTAAACCGCATGGAACGCGCGGTACCGCGGTGCGTCTGCGTCTGCGTCCGCTGTGCTGGCTGACTGACTGAAATATCACTGAGGATAAAAGAGGAGCAACAACGGCAACAGCAACAGCAACAACAGCAATGGATGCGGCCAGCAATCATCATGATCATCCTTCGTCGCGCAAAAACCAAGTCACTGCCTCTAATTGAATTCATCGGCTTAAATAATTCAGCTTAAGGGCATCGCAAACTGAAGAGAAGAGAAGAGGAGAGAAGAGAAGAGGAGAGAAGAGAAGAGGAGAAAAAGCAGAACAAGAAGCGAAGGATGGAGACGAAGAAGGTGAAAAGGCAAGGAATGGACTTGCGAGGAGGAATCAAAAACTACCGACTGCAGTCAACGAGATGCTGGTGGAATCGCTTTTCTGGCAATTGATTTCCATAGCAGGCGTATAAACAACAACAACAACAACAAGAACAGCGACTCTCGTAAGGATGCAGGAAGGTGCGCAAACCAACCTGCCTGCGCAAATCAATCTGCAAACATCCGCAAACACACGCGGATACAGGGAGACAAACACGTGGACGTAGACGACTTTTTTCTCAGATGAGGGACACAATATTTTCCGACAAAAACTCGACCTACAAGCAAGCGGAGTTGGAGGGCATCTGTCCCCCTCAGACTGGCCCTCTTCATACGCCCATGCTGACACTCACACAAAGACATACAGGTGGACAGACAGGCCGAGCGGGCGAGACAGACGACCGAGTAAGATTTCGAGGCTGGTGTTGGCCGTGTTGATGGTTATGCTGTTGGTGGAGATGAAGACGACGCTGATGGTCATGATGATCCCGATGATCGTGGGTAGCTCTGCACCGACATCTTCACTTCGCCGTCGTCGCCGTGGCCGTGGCCGTGGCCGTCGTCGTTGCCGTTGCCGTTGCCGTTGCCGTGCCGTTGTCGACATCGCTGGTAATAAATACATTTTGCGCATTTTAATGTCCTCCTCCCATTTTGCAGGCAAATTTAGCTGCCTCCCTGCCCACCTCTCCGTTTTCACTCCTTCCCGCGCCACCTTCGCTCCACTTCACTTCGCTGCACTTCAATTCACTCCGTCGCAGCCCACACCGTGTTGTTGGGCCCCGCTACACCTGGCCCTTTGTTGCCCTTCCCGCTGATCTGCTGGCGGTCCCTCTGCGGTGACTGACGACGATCAGGGCGGACCAAGTTGGCTATAAATTCCTTCAATCTTGAAAAACATATAAATTCAGTGATTTGCCAAAAAGGAAGCCACAACAGCATAAATTGCTAAATTGGACATGGCGGCTGTTGTTGTTGTCGCTGTTGTTGTTGTTGTTGCTGTTGTTGTTGTCGTCGCTGTTGTTGTTGTTGTTGCCGGCGACGCTCCACCAGAGGTAGAGACGAAATTAGGTCAAGTCAAGGCAAGAAGTTGAAGTGCTGAAACTTAGATTAATCGGCGGCAGACAGACGAAGTTTTCTGCACCAAACATGATTTCCGCAAATGGGTTAAGGCCCTCTGCCGCCCCTCTGTCCCTTCTCTCGATCTCCTCCTCCCATGCGATTAATTTCAGCCATTCAATTGTCTTAACAGCAAGAGGCGGACCGGATACAACTTAAATTTGGAAATCAAGTAAATGACATCTTCAGACCCTCCTTGTGTTGTGCTTTCGCTCTTCGGTCTTCCCGTCCGTCTTCGTAAAAGAGTTGCTCTTCAGGAAGATTGGGTACCTTGTTCCCCATACTCACCATTAAACAAGGACTGTACGGCGTCTACTTTGACTCTTGAAGACGGCCTCTTGAAATAATATTCGGATTTTATTAACGTTATCGGTCTACAAAAGAATGTAAACTGATAAGATTTTTTCTATTTGTCGAGGACTAGAGTAGGTTAGCTTTCGGTGTAAGTTTTCTAGAGAGTTACATAATTCTGCACAGTTGATTCCGGGAATAGTGGATTTTTGCCACACATATTACGCTCGAAAAGTATTGCTATTCTGGAATTGATGACGATAAGAATGATAGATTCGCTGTCTGCAACCCTATCACGTCCATATCCTTTCCATCAGGATCCACACATAAGAGAACCGAAAGTTAAAAATGTAAATAAAACCGACTGTTTAAGCTATTTTTCAGTGCCGTTTCTGTAATATCATCCTATCAGCCAAAACATTCCCATCGATAACATCATAATCAAAAATATCATCACCATTTGTATCGCATCATCGTCAAAAACCTCACTGACTTAATTATGTAAGACGAAACACGCATCCAAGTAACCGCCATCCTCAATATTATCACCGCTGTAATTATCGCTATCATCATTATCACCAACAACACCATTATTGGTAACGTCATTAACCTTTGTCATTAATATCATCGCAGATTTCATTACTGAAGCAACAGTTTTTCAATTTTCGTCGTTAAAAACAAAAGAAGAATCGTTGCGATGATCGTACCACGATAATCATTTTCATTATCACGATCACCATCACGGCCAACATCATTGGCAGCAACAGTTGGCCAAAAAACAATTTCTGGTTGTCCAAATTAGTGGCAACAATCATTAGCCGTTACTGCAATAAAAAACAACAACAACAACTACAGATTTACAACGGGCAAAAAGTTACAACCTTAATGTCGCCGCCGCTAATGATCGCGACACAAAATTACCGATGGGTTTATAACTTTGTTTCTCTCCTCCACCACCACCAGCAGCAGCAACAACAACAACAACAACACCAACACCAACAACAAAAACAACACCACCAACAACAACAACACCAACAACAACAACGGTAACAAAAACAGCCTCACCAGCATCAATTCGACGAAAAAGGAATTCTACGCTTTCGATAGCAAGAATCACGACAGGTTTGCGACGATTGCGGCCGCTACTGCACTTCGATCAACGATCGCATGCAACAATTTGCGACGATGGTGGTGGTAATGGTTGTGGTCCGTGCTGCAGTGAGCAGCCAGCGAGTCACCAGCCCAGCAATCGCGCCAGCCAGCCAGCCAGGTTGGCAGGCGATCTTTCGCTGCCGTGGTGACAAATTCGTGGTGACCGCAACGCAAAAGTAATTTACAAGCGATCACAAATGCGTGCAACAAATGAACGACAACAGCAGCAGCAGCAGCAGCAAACGCCGAACACGGAAACGTGTTAATGGCATTTGAATTTGGCCAAATATGGCCGCCTTGCATGTTGGTTAAATTAAATTCATCGAATTAAAGCGACCGTACGTCCGTTGGGTCGGTCATTCGTTTGTTCGACCGACCAACACCACAAAAACACCGCCCGGCTCGGGTAGAGAGAAAGAGAGAGAGAGAGAGAGAGAGAGATAGAGAGAAGGAAAAAGAGACAATCAATCTACTGATCTCCAGGTATTCGAGACAAAAACAGAGACCAAAAAAGTAGGTGGCATGGTAAGAAAACCGCAAAACCCACAGTGACGACGGCGACGGCGACAGCGACGACAAATCGTGTCGATTTGTTTAAATCAAACGGCAACATTTTACCGTAAGGTTGAAGAAGATCACTGAAGTACAAGCAAAAACACCAACAACACGCACCGATCATGCTGCACACGCCACGAAAGGCTTTCGGAGAAGAGAAGCAAAAGCGGCAGCCGAATCAACGCAAAATCGCGTTCGCGATCGCGATCGATCGATCGTGACGTTGAGTTTTTATTTGACTTGAGTTTTTATTGGCAACACGAAGTTATTTCTTGGCACCAAATTAATTAAAGCCAATTGGCAATTGTTTATGCGAGTTGACAGACGCACAGACGCACAGACAGACAGACAGACAGACAGACAGACAGACAGACAGACAGATAGACAGACAGCTAGCTCTGACAGACACACGAAGCGGCCGACAGAAAGAGAGGAAAAATACAGAACGAACGAGACGGACTGATGGAGACGGACGAAGCCTGAAGAGCCCCGAACAAAGCGAGGTGGGTAAACAAAAAACGCCACATTCACGAACTTACTTCGTGTGTTGATCTTCGGTCGGCGATCGAATTGCTTGATCACTCCGACGACAGGTGATTAATTGTCGCCTTCAGCGTTTCCCTCTTTCGAGCCGCGGTGGAGGTTCATCGTACGTACGGAGCACCGATCGATCGTGGTCCACGTCGGCTGATCGGTGGTCTTATATACGCAACACGTTGCGTTGTATGCACGATCGTTACACTGTGACTCTCACAATAATGGAACACAAGTCACAACAAACGCTGTCTGTCCGCAATGACAGCTGAGTATCAACAATCAGGAACCTTTTGAAAGTCGCTGACTGCTGACTGTTGTTGTTGTTGTTGTTGTTGTTGCTATAGCTCTTGAGGCGCGGCTGTTGATCAGGTTGATTTGATTAATTAGTTCAGATTGCTGGCGAGTCAGTGTGGCCGCGGGGGCAGAGGTCGTCGAGTGAAACCCACGACATTCGAGGGAAAAACGAGCACTTGAATTGGAATTGATTTCGTTCGCGTTTTAATCGATCAGATCGCTGAGATCGCTCAGGTGAACGCGGTTTTTTGTGGATTATGTGGGGATTACGCTCTATGAATTCGAGAAATTCTGTTGTAAGTAGGTGAGGGTAACAGTTGGGCGCGTATGTTTTGCTTGGAGAAAGTCATTCCGTATGGGTAACAAGTGGGTTAAGGAGTTTCTCGTAATGAGCATAAAAACACCTTCACACGAAGTCACTTTTAAGCGGAAATACGTACTTCCACAGATTGATCAATATAATGGATTCGCTAAAATCGATCACTTTCTGTTATCGATATCTGTATCTGTTTGTTATCGGAGGACCACTGGACCATTTTCATCTCGCTAGAAGCATCCGGAATTTTGTTATTTGATCAAATGTTCGCAGAAATTAGAGAGCAAAAAGATTTTCCCCTCCAACAAAATTCTTCAAAAGTCTACATTTTGTAATACAGAAAAGTTGATATCTATAAAATTCCAGTAATAACATACAAGATAGACTTGAACGCGTCTATATAGAGTGGGTTTGCCATTATCACACGGGATTAAAAACTGCTAAAGGCAGAAATCTGAATTCAGAAATTGAAAAAATCCACCTACACTAAAGTAAACAAAGAAATGAGAAAAAATTCACTTAAAATGGCCAAGAAAAACAATTGAAATGAAGTCATATAAAAGCCATAATCGAAGCACAACAACAACAACAACGAGCTCAGTTTATGCTGAGCCACCTGACTCGCCGTACACTTCAACTTGTCATGTCATGAGGTGTGCATTAAATTGTTTTTATTGTTGTCGCTAAGCGTTTTATTGTCGTTGCTGTCATTTGTTGTTCGTTTTTTGCTGTTGTGGTTTTTAATATGCTTGTAGTTGTTCAAGTTGGCAATGAATGGCGTTAGTTAACCATTCTCATCAGAGTCGGAGTTACTGTGGGGTTGTGAAGTTGCTGTTGCTCCCCTGACTTTAATATGATTTCTTTTTTATTTTATCTAATGTAGTTCTGGAGAAAATGCAACGTAGCACAAACATTAATGAATTTTAAGCACAACTGAATATTTGTCAGTGGTTATTTACATCTGAAATAGTTATTTTAACAGTATTGAAAGCAATACTTTCCAGCGGCGCCTGTGGTCTTGTTATTAGAATTAAATCCAGTAATTTTTTCAGTACACGATTTTCTGACGCGGGTGTATTAAGAAATTAATGATTCGTCAAGTAGTGAAGTAATTAAATGGCACCAAGCTGACGCCTGGTCACCATAAAAGGCGTTTATTAGTATTTTATGCTTCTAAATAATCTAAAAACGGAAAGTATTTGCAAAAATCTTAAATACAAGACATTTAATTGAATCAGTGTTTTACCAGTAGTTAGCGAAAAAAGAAGTAGACTACACTGTATATCAGGAAAACCTTCTTGAAATGAAAATAATGGATTAATAACGTTTTAAAACTGCAATATCTTGGTTTCTTTTGTTCGTATATATCATTCTTTTCATCACTAATGACGTGATTTTGCTCCTTCACAAATTTATAGCTTCCGAATCGCTTTGCCTGCACGTCGCGTCGTAATCAGGACTCACATGGTGTCTACGAAATTTAATAGAGTTATTTGTTCTTCTTAGCAAAGCTACTTCTAGTCATTATAGCTGTTGTTGTTGTTCGTATTGCTCGTTACACAATTCCCCTCCCTACCTCCCCTCACCCAAAACAACAACAACAATTATTCACACTATTCTGTAACCTTTACTCACTTATCGGCTACACCTTGAGATCAACGCGACCCAATGACCTGCTTCGCGCTCAACCGCGCTCAGTTTGTGTTCTCGACGCTGTTCCTTCTTCCCAAAGCTGCTTACATGCGCCGAAATGCTGCCAATAAAGTGCCATAACTCAACATTAGAGGGACTCAGGGAGCATCCGCAGCCTCCCGCGGCACCACCACCGCCCCGCTCACCACAGCCGCAGCCAGGCAAATAATAAATAATGTTATTAATAAAAAGCGGTAATGGACGCCTGCTGGAGGTTACGTTCGCCGGGTTACTCTACAGCCGGCTACCTGTTGCTAGGAGCTCCATGCGACTCGTAGTTGTTGTTGTTGATGTTGTTGCTGTAGTGGTGGTGGTGGTGTGGCTCTTAGTGGTGTTGATTTTGCAGTCGCCTCGGTGGGTTGGGAAGCGGGGTATCGGAGACGCGGTGCAAAACACTTGAATTTCAGCGCAAACGGAACAAAAGTCCGAGGATCCCAGACAAAGCCAACCTCGATGGCGCTTTTGTAATACCTTAAAGTCATTCATAATGGAAACAACAACAACAGCCGGTAGGTTGTTCCGGAGTTCAGATGAGGTAACCAACGACGAGACGCGGCTCAAGTCAACCATAAGCCGGGCTTAGTAAAGTCTTGGGTTGCAGCGCCATCGCATCCTCGAGTGGGTTCCGCGGCTCCTGTTCTTCAACAGTCTGCCGCTGAATGATGACGAGGGACGGCGGCGACGGCGGCGGCGGCTTCCATCGCGCAACGGCTGTTAGTCATAGTAAAACGTGGCGGTGGCTGGTGTGCTGGAACACGCTCGTGATCTTCGGTGAATAATGGCAGTTGACGCTAATAAATTTTCATAATTTTGCGCTGGCTGATTGTCACTCAGAAATTCAGTGTCGAGCTATTTAATTGTGCTCAGCTGGTCGGTGTTTAGTTTAGTTTTCGTGTTTGCATTTTTCATGTGCTTCCTCGCTGCACCGCCACCCACTCCGCTCCACCGTCGTAACGCCGCACGACGGTACGTTGCGATCACACATTTCGCTGGTAATTTATGGCATCTCATCATAATTATAAGCCGCGTGCAGCCGTCGCTTCGCTTGCCATTATTTGTCATTCGCACTTGATGCACGCGATCTCACACATCAGTCACCGCGCGCGATCGCTCCGCAAATCGCTGCATTAAAATGAACCCATCATGCCGTCGAATCGGAGCGAGAAATTGTTCAAATCAAATTTTAAATTCAAATAAACTGAAGATATCTCATCGTTATTTGAGTTGTTACCGCTGTTGTTGTTGTGGTTGTTGTTGCTGGATAGTTTGCAGTTGTTGTTTAATTTGAAATGCAGTGTCGTGATGAGGAATCGCGAGGATCGATCTTGCATGGCATCCATGCGATCCATGCGACTTCTTGGTCGCTTCCTCCAGTTTGAGCTAAGAACTCGCCAGCGCAAGCAACATTAGATCAGAAATGCATTTATTCCACCCACTCGAAGGAAGTGGAGAAAGGAATAAAAGCAATTTATGCCGAGCACGTTTCGCTCGGTTTGTCGCACTAGAACGTTACAGCGAAAGAGTCACCTTCGACTCGAGGCAGAAAGTTGGGAAAGAGAAGAACAACATGTACGAGTATGTTGAATGCAACATGTATGCTGGCACTTTGGAGTTGCTATTGGGAAAAGATTACTGAGAAATTTTTAGATACTGAACGATATACAGGGATTTTGACCCACTTTCCGCTTTAAAGTCTGAAAATCAACGTTACAAAATCATATAAATCATAAAAGTACAATATATTTCGGAATATTAGAAACAAGGGAAATTTTCCAGAGATTTCAGAAGTAATTTATACTTTTAACTATCATTAACATTCGTAGAAATTACGATAAAGTTTGATTACTCTACAATAATCAGAATAGAAGCGTCGGAAGGTTTTTCCTCCTAATTTTCGAGACATTTTCCTGATCCAAAAGGGTTTTTTCAGATTATCTGAATTATTTAGAGTACAACGACATCGTGTTGCAAGCGCGTATCATTAAACTGTGAAGCGAAAACACAAAACTCCGTGTGAACGAGTTGTTTTCACATGACAAACTTTTGTGGTTTTGAATGCGTTTCCATCATATGATTTTATAATGTGATTATAATAATACCTCGACTAAATATCGCTGATCTAAAGTTTCCTACAACAGAATGAAAATGTTGCATAAAGGAACTGAAATTTAATTGAAAATAGAAGAAATTAAAAGCCGTGGCAACCGTGGTATTTCGAGATCAGTTTTCTTATAAGTTTTTTCTTCATTTTTCCCCCATAGTGCAATTTAAATGTGACAGTAACAGCAACAGCAACAGCAACAGCAATGACAACAACGACAACAACACCGCCATCACCGCTAAACGCAGCAACAGCAATGTTAACAAGTGTTAATTGAATTCGTGGCTGGTTATCATAATAATAGCAGTCAACTTAATCGTTGTTGATGTTTTTAATGTCGATGGCGATGTTGATGTTGACGTTGATGATGTCGATGCGGTTGCTGTTGGCGTTGTTGCTGCTAGTGTTGTTGTTGTTAGTGTTGTTGTTCTTGCTAGTGTTGTTGTTTATGGCTGTAGATGCGATGCAGTTGTTAGTGGCTGCAGCGACCACTAAGTGGCGAATAGTGGATGATAGTGCTATAAACTTGCCACAACAACACCAAGCGCAACAACACCAAGCACAACAACAACATTGGTGAGTGCAACATATTAAAAAAGACAGACGCTTAAAAGTCTGGCAGCATTTTCAATATTAAACACGGTTTTTTATGCTCTCAGACTGATGCCATCGATAAATTACTCAATTTTAACATCGCTAGAGACACAATAACGTATGTTGTTGTTGTTGCTGTTGTTGTTGCTGTTGTTGTTGTTGGTGTAGTTGTTGTTGTTAACTTCGTTTTTATTCTTATCATGTTACTAGTGTTGGTGGCTGTGTCATGAAGTTTAATTAATAACATTGTTGTTTTTCCCCCCATTTAGCTCAGCTTTTCTAGAATTTTTTTTCTAGGTAATTCTAAAATAATATCGTTAATAGTGTTACGAGTATATTCACGACATCGATTGCTAAACTTTTCATGTATATTCAATTATTCGCTGCTCAGATTTTCATAAAAACCTATCAAAATATTAGCCCTGTACTGCTGTCAACTTCAATTCGAAATCGAATATAATCTTTTTACTTTTCTCAATAGCATTTTCTCATTTCGAAACCATTCTCACTCTTTTATACTTCAATTCTTTTAATTTTAATTAGCTTCATCTGCTAATCTACGTATAAAATTCAGAAATCAGATATCAGATAATCGTTCGGCTTCGTTTTAAAATTCAGGCCCGTTTTCTGAGTCACAGGATTCCGATTGTATCTTGAAAATTCCCGCGAAACAAATTTTCCGGACGTTTAATTAGACATCCCATTAGCTAAAATGTTTACATATGTAAATGAAGATAAACACAATAACAACAAGAACGACAACAACAACAACAACAACAATCAACTACTTTATTGATATCTTAGTATTTAACAACCAACGAAGCAAAACTCATCCGATCTCTCGGAGACGGAACTGCACTCCCAATACACTGCCTTCTCTCTGGGTCACCGCCATCCAGGAATCTACCGAGATATAATTTGCATTCGAGATTACAGTTCTGAAGTTCAAGAACTCATTCCATCGCGAGTATTTAAAAACGGAAAATCGTGTCCTCATTTACATGATAGCAGCCGCGAGTCGACTAGCAGCCCCGAAAAGCCATGAACGACACTAAATTAAATCGATCGGTCGATAGCCGAGCACATCGCAGAGTGCATCGGCCAGCGGTGGCCGTAATGAAGCGCAGGATATCTCGAGCGATCTCAGGCATCGCCGGCTCCAGTCTACTCCACTCGCAGTAGCCCGCGACGTGTGTTGCCAGCTAGTGGAGACAGAGAGGCACAAGTGTAGGCTTCTGTCCGCACAGCAACCGCCGATGGAATCCCTAGCTGCGCTGCTTCGATGACCAGTGAAGTTTTGGAGGAGCCACTGTGGTGGCAGACTGACGACAACCACGATGACCATGACGATGACGACGACGACATCGCATCGCGCGTTATGATCGCCCTCTCCGGCCAGCAGCGGTTAACAAAGCTCAGCAGGATACCCGGTGCAGTGGCTAAATCTGGAGGCTGCACCGCGGCACAGGTAGCAGCGCTCGTTCGCTCAAGTGTCCAGCGGCTGCGAGACGCTTTGCCGGGCGCTCGCGTTTATTCAAATGACGCCGCCGCTTCAAGTGCAGCGGACACATGTGAACATCGATCTGAGCTGGAAATCTGCAGACAATGGGTAGCCGGCGGCAGCGCTGGAGTGGTTGGTGGATTTCCGGACTCCATGGACGTGGGTGACGGGTTTTACCTGACTTCACGTGTGTATCTTATGTGTGTCTATTTCACCACCCGCTAACATCCCCTGCAAACCCAAACAGAAGTCGGTAGCACTTGCAACAAATGTGTTTTTGTAAAGCTTGAATCGACTTGTAAAGTTTTTCGTGCAGTCATCTTAATGGCAGAGTTTTCCCTCTTGATTCCATCGCTTTCCCTTCCCCGTCTACAAGTTATTTGCCAGCTTGCTTAACATTTTCATTGAGAACAGATCAAGATGGACCGACCATCTTACAGATTTAATTAAAGCACTCCAAACTGCCAAAATAAAATCGTATTAATTTGAATTTCTTTCAAATTCTAAGTCGACGCTTTCTTCTTCGCTTCGATATCGCGTTCTAATGGCTTCGAAGACTCATAAAATAAATTAGTTTCTGCTACACACTACGCTTCTAAGCGGCTCGCCAAAGCTTCCATAAAGTATCGTTAAATCATCGTGCGGCGGCGGCGACGGCGGCGGCAGTCGGCCGTTGATAGCCGCTGTAGCCGTCAACTTGGCCGGCGCGCCGGCAGCTGCTGTAACGCATATTTTAGCATTCAATAAAATCTGACTCAACCGAAAGCGTACGATATAATTTGCGGCAAATTACACGCAACTTAATACATATATTAAAATTTAATAGAGCAGCCACAACAACAACAACAACAACAGCAACAGTGCCGAGGGAAACTAATAAAACAGCCGAAATCCGCTGATTAGCCGCCGTTTCAGATGAGAAGCTTAATAAAAACTAATGTTTTGTCGGCTTTTCAGATAAAGCTCGGAAAGAGATAAAACGTAATTAAAAAAATTTAAATAAATTAATTTTGTCACTCTTCATCAGCGTCAATGGGTTGAGAGTGTTGAAGAAAACAAGGCTTCACTTTTACACCAACAACCTCGCGTGAGCCTGAAGCGGTAGCGAGCGGAATATCGGAAAATTTATGCGGTGGCTGACTATATTTTTTGTTTCTAGCAGGTTTGTGTTGCTCGTTGATTTGCATTGTTATATTCCGCTGTTGTTGTTGTTATTAAAATATCGCTTTTGTGACTTTTGATACGCTTTTGATATCATCATTGATGATAGGGAATCAAAGAAGGTTTCGTCTCTTTTTTCCTTTTGTTTCCTGACATTATAGCAGCTCGGAATTGTTATGTTTCTCTAAATCATCGTTCTTTCCTTTTGTGTTGAATATGAAATTGAGTTTCTTCGATATGCACCATATAATCAAATAGAATTAATTTTCATTAAAGTCGAATTTAAGCCAAGACAAATTAGTGAACGCTCTATCGTAATTAATTCAGAAACAAGATTTATCTCACCTCTGTATTAATTGTTTACGATTGCAGCCCCATCGCCTTATCTTGGTTCACGATAAATATGCAAATCTAATCCGCAGTGAGAAAATAATTCAAGTTGGTTGGAAAAAAAGTGTTTTAGGCGCGTCTATGGTGAGAAAGAGGAAAAAGAGCATTTTTAGTCAAAGCTCTGAGTATTAAAGATATTTTGAGATACACAACTCATTGAAGAAAATTGAATTGGAAAAATGAATGAAAAACTCTAGAATTAAAAGGTGAAAATTTACAATTACTGTTCATGAGGATGTTTTGAATTGGAAAAAGTAATAGAAAATTGTGATCGTCTTTGAAACATTTTTGTGAAGATGATAACATACTGTATTGGATAATATTTGTATGAAAAACTGACTCAAAAGTCATACTTTCAGTTAAAAAAAATTAAAAGGAAACTTTTCGCATTACAATCTGTAAACAGGACCAACTTTAAACTATACAAACCGGTTTTATATTTTAGCAGCTAGCTCTACAAGCTTTGAAATGTGATAACAATTTGGATGGTAAGCAAGACCGAGATAGCTCTTTAATCTTTTCGAATATGAGGCTGCAGTGGAAATCGAGACCTTTTCTCAACGAAAAGAGGTTCGAGATACTCCAAACCTGCATAAAGTCACTTACGATAAGAATGTTTTAATAATTTTTTTACGCGTTTCTTGCAAGCAAATTTGGAGAATATCAATTCGTTCTCAAATTAAATAACATCCAAAATTTATGTTTATTTTCATCACACAATATAAACGATCTCACACGAAATTAATATTCATAATTCGTGGAATAATTGCTCCACCAGCAGTACAAAAAAAAAGAAACCAAAGTAAGAATTAATGAAATCCAAGCAGAAAGTGTTCGAGCAAACCAAAGCGGGACCCTTATAATCAACGGGGCAGTATTTGGTCGTTCTTTTTCTTACCGCAGCGGTTAACAAGATCATCGGAGTGCCTAATAAAAAAAGATCGGCAGCCGATACAGAGAAATTTCGCGGCTGCCTTTGATTTCGTCTTATGTAGCGCCATAACTTCTTTCCCAATTCATATTCGTCAGCAAATTAGCCAGAAACTCAAACGACTCAAGGCTTCCGTGGTATTATAATCTCAGAGTCCGAGTCAAGATCACTCGAACAAGGAACAACAGCTCTACAGCTATAGTGTGGAGTTGGAGGAGGCGGGTTTACAGGTTGTTTATTAGTTTATCGGCGGTTGGGAGCAGAGCAACAAGTTCAGAGCGATCGCCGGCAAAGTGTAACGAATTCTTACAGCGTAAATTAGGGCGATCGTTAACTGGGGACTCGATCGCCGTTCTTATCTCTCAGATAACCATCGCCCTGGCGCTGTTGTTTGATATGGAAATTTTACTTGGAAGTCAGAACTGAAAGAAGCTTTGAAAATTTGTAATAGAACTGTTACACCTGCCAATGGGAGGGCCTTGAAAAGGTCGGGCGAGGAGGAAGGAGGAAATTCAGGAAGTTGAAATGGTTGGGTATTTGAGTAGCTCTGGGAAAGAGTCTAATAGGCCTCAAAATGAGCACGAATGGAGAAAAGAAGGACTGACTGACTGGCAAGAAATATAACTCGAAGGCTGCGACTACTTCAGCGACTCTTTAAAGAACCTGTCTGCGACTACTTCTAATCTTTCGAAGAATTGAAGACAACAAGTGTAAATCAGGCAGAGGATCGACTAAAGCAAAATTGATTAATAAAAACTCGACTGGAAAAGGCATCGCGCCGAGAAGCTTCTCTCACCGAAGAGTACCGAAAAGTATAAAAAGTAATCATGAAGTCTACCTGCACACTGCGGTCCACGGCATTCAATGAAAGCCTCTTATAAGGAAAAATACTTGAGCTGACAGTTATTGTTAATTTATTATCGCCTTCAAATTGCCTTAAACGTGTCATGAGCTGAAATAAAAACCACCAAAAAACGTCCTAATACGAGATCCTCTGAAAGCTTTTCGAGAAACGGTACAGTTCGGCAAATCGATACGGTTAACTCGGGCAAGCCAAAGACTGCCAATCCAGCGGACCCGGCCAGGTAGCCAAATACAATCGCAATCGTAAATTCAGCACTGTGGCCAGAAAGCGGAAAAAGAGGGTTCCAAAACGGGTTCGTGGAGTAGCAAAGGATTAAATAACACTTGTTGCGGGGCAAATAATCGAACGGAGTCTCCGTGGTGGGAGGGAGAAGAGAGAAATGCTGCCATACATGGCAATCTTTTTAGCAAGTCGTGGCATACCAAAAAGCTTCTTCTGATTGTAGCTCGAGTTGTGAGCATCAGAGTCACCATTTCCATGTTGCATGTGAAGTGGCAACAGTTTGAGTACAGCATGCATATAGCAACGAATAGTAGGGGAATGTTTACGGAAAATATTACGCAATAATTTATGCGAAAACTGAACGAAATAATCAGAAGTTTGTCTATCTTCAAGCACTTCAATTTTTATACCTCAACATTTGTGGTTTCCAGGTACAACAAAAGCCACAGCAAATCCTTCCCTAGGGTGGTCGAAGCAATGAGATTAAACACGGCGGCCACCTACTATATAATCTGCGGTGGCGCAGCTCACCTTCAGCTTTAATTAACGCATTGATTGGTAGCTTTCCGCGTCAGCAGCCGAGATGCCCCTCCAGTATTTCCTGATAATTTGTAAAACTTCTTCGTAAATATATTGGTTTGATGCGGCTGCTGTTGCTCTTCGCTGCTTGTGGCTGCGACTGTTGCTGCGGCAGTCCCAGTCCGGCTACTTAATATTCATCTTTTTGATTTCGGCCGACAATTTTGTGGAAAAGACCGAGAAGACAAAAGGAATTGACCATCATAAAGTGTATCAATGGGAGGCGAGCTCGTAAAGCCTGGCAACTTTATTTCAAATGCTACCACATGCAAGCCCGCGTGGTGGACGGGGGGAGGTGGAAAGGGGTTGACGGGCAGGCGTGCATATTAAATTAATATAAACTGACGCAGGTAGCCTGCGAGCGAACGCAGCCAAGCCAGTTAAAAATCAGCCAAATCTTTTTAACCGTTTTTTCCCCACAGCTACGAATTCCACGAATTTCGACCGATTTGATGAAAGGAATGAGTGAATGAAATTAATTACTGTGAAGATGTGTGCTGAAATCGATACTGATAGATCAGCTTAGGTACCCACGACAGCAACAACAAAGCCAACAACGACAAGCAAGAATTGGGCGCTAACGTGCACGACGCCGGGACCCACTTCCCGAGCACCTTATTAAGGTCTCAGCCAGCTCAGCCAGCTCAGCCAGCTCGGCCAGCCGCGTTGTCAGTTTTTCTCATGCTCATTAAATCTGAAAATATTCGCTCAGCAGTCATATAAATCTTGGCCGTCCGTCAATGCCGGCCGCATTGATCTGTCGGGGCTTCGTTGTTGGTACTCGTCGTGGCGCGTCGCATCACAGCTCCTTCTTCGCCGGGTGCGTGTAATCGCCGAACGCATCTTCGTAGCCGCGGTTCTTGTTGTTGTCGTTGCTGGCAACACTTTGTAAGAAAGGCTTGGCAATTATTTTCGTCGCCGCAGTCAGCACTCTGGCGCTGTCCACCGTGTTCGTTTGCCACTTTTTCGTCCTCTTCCACAGTCACCTGTGCGCCTGTGCGTTGGCTTCGACGCCTGGCAACGCAACGCACTGCAACGCCTGTCAACAAGCCGCGCCTCGCGCCGCACACACCCCGCCACAGCCATGCAACCAGTGGTGCGCACACCAGTTGCACCAACCGAGCGACGGAGTGCCTCGGCGTGCGCCTATTAGTCGCTGAACACTGCCAAGTGTTCCATTGATGTGTCAACGCGCGAGTTCCTTTATGTCATCATTTCAAAACTAAGTGGTTTGGCTACACTCCGGTGCAGTGGCTCTGTGGCCAAGCGCTTCATTATTTTCAGCAACGCAGGACTGCTGGACGGCCGGCCTACTGCGGCTGGTTGCATGCATGCGTGGCAGTCCAGTAGCAGATCCTCAAAGACCTTGCGGTGGACCTTTTGCAGTCACCCGTTATGGTCGACGGACACAAGATGTATTTTATACTCGATCCTCAAGCTTGCTGAAAATCAGAGTTTACGCAGAGTTTACTGAAGGGTTTCGAGGTGTCGGAGTCACGCGTTTCTAGCAACGTATCAATTTGCGATGAAGGACGGATATATGAAACACATTATTGATGATAAGAGATCACAAAGGAACTTTTTGAGAATCTTTCATTCATAATTCCTATTTGTCATACGGAAGAACCTATTTACACAACTCATTTCTGGACAATTTGATATTAGTTGCTTCTCCTACATTGATTGTGGTCCTGCTTGTTACCTACTAAATTACTAGAATCCTCCACTAAAATCTACAACTGGGGGTTGTAAAAATTTCGAATTGGAAATCATAAAAACGTCCAATTAGAGTCCACAAATACGCCGAATCCAAATCTCGTGACGTCGCCTCAATTGTAGCTCATAAAATTGAAGTAATTTGTTCTGGGATCCCAATAAAAAGTCAGCTCTCTTCAAACAAGTTTTGACCTCTTTTCAGAAATTCTCCTTTAGGGCTTCTTTAGAATTTTATAGCCCACCGAAATAGAAGGCTACCGCAGACCATTAAATCCTCCCAAAAAAAAAACTACTGCAACTACAACAAGCATGTCAGTCAAGCAGAACAAATATTCTCGCAACAACAACATCCAGGAATTTCTTGAAAAAACTACATATTATACGATGTCCATATTTCTTCACACTCAATACCTCCACCGCCACCATCATCATCATTACAGCCAACACCGGCAGCACCACGAGCACCACGACAACAGCGCCGCAGCACCACGCGCTCTACCAAAGAAATCCCAACTAATTGACGTTTTCCAAAAGAATTTATTGTACTCCAGTGGACATTAGTTATTCCCCTTGGAAATGAATACATATTCCCAGTACACACGGACACCCGTGTGTATGTAGTATGTCAGTCGGTTGGTTGGTCGGTCGGTTGGTCCGTCGGTTGGTCGGTCGGTTGGTCGGTCGGTCGGCCGGCCGGTCGGTCCTCTGCCAGACAAACATATCAAGCAACATGAACACCATAAGGTACAAGCCAATATTTGCAGTTCTTTCTCTGTCTTCTCCTGCCCGTTCCCGCGCTTCGTCTGCCATTGTGGTAGATGATCACGGTTGTGTCGGATCATTTTTTGATTTTCTAGTGAGAACAACTCTCACCAACGTGGATGGTTTGAGGAAGCTCTTTTTCCGTCGTTGCAGAGTGCAAAGAAATTTGTAAGGACGATATATCTTGCTAGGGAATTTGTGTTTTAGACCAAGTTAATGTCACGAAAATGGTGGTTCTCCTTAATGATTCCGTTTTTATGAGTAATTATAATATTGGATGGGGTTAATGGTGCTCACGACAGTAGTGACTGATGAGTAGCTTCATTGATATTTATAATGAATTTCACTAATTATAGTTATACACCTTCAGAAGAATGAGAATATATCGGGTAAATGGGAAATAACACGTCCGCATCAAAATTCTCGCCAGTAGGCAACTAGATATACCAGATTATATGAATTAAATGAATGACCTGTTATCGCACCCACACTGTTGATAGATATGCCTGTGAAGAATAAGTCGGATATCTATCAGAATATGAAATTCAAAATTCGCTTAAGTGATTTCTAAGTGATTAAGTGATTTAGTTAAGTGATTAAGTTAAGTGATTTCTAAGTAAGGATCAATTAGACTTAACAAATAGTAAAGATAACAAGTAAAACACTTGTGAGATAATAAATCCAGTGCTTGTTTCTTGCAAAACCAAAATGCCAGTACGATATAGTTACACCAAACGCAGTGATACCATACCAAAATATCTGGCTAACATGGATTAAATATTCAAACGATTTTTCACTCAATTTAGAAAGCATCGGCGAATCTTAATAGTTGGCGACAATTTTCACAAATTCCTGAACACACTTGCAAATTGCAAGTTTTACTACAGTAGACACTTTCCGCTCAGAGATACACTGCTTCCCCTACCATATCCTCCGTCTTCGTTCCCACACATGGCAACTTAAGAATTTCAGCTATCTAAAGTACGCCCACAAAGTACGCGGCAAGGAGATCAAGAAATGGCGCGACTGCATGAGCCTGGAAGCACAATATCGGAGTAGCAACCATGGCACTGACACGGACAACAGCAACAACAACGACAGCAACAACTACCGGCACCAACACTAGCCTGGCAATTTGCTCGCTTGACACTAAAAATGCGTAAAACATTGTTTTCGTGTAGGAGAGCATCGGGCCCTGCCAGCCTCGGTCAACCGAGAAGTCAGTTAGCCGGCCAGGCGGCGCGCCATCCTGCCAGCGGCAAGGTACATTCACACTATATCTCACATGAAAGTGTCCATAAAGCACTCACGCTGGATGCAGTTGGTAAAGTGCAATTGCGGAGAAAATGTAACGACGACTCGCTGTTGATATTAAGTGAGAAGAAAGCAGAGAGCTGCTCGAACTCACGGGAGATTCATTTCGGAGAGAGTGTGAGAGGGAATTTATGAGAAATTTTAAGAGTACTTTCAGGTTCCGTTATTTTCTTGAGGACACCAGAGGAAGGAGACAATTATGAGAGGCAAGGATTGGAGGGAAAATATTTCTTCTCATACAAAGAGGTTTCAAGACTTGATGTACTCTGAGATATCTTGATGCCTCTTCCAATATATAACGTGGGGATTAAATGTCTTTCTTCAAAACACTTCTAAATACTTCAGGATATTTTTGATGTGCGGATTCGCCAACCTTCATTATTCCGCGTTATATGAATCGCACGACAATATTAATCTTTTGGGTACATATTGAGAAGTTTAGTGGGTCTAATTTAGAAGTTACCTATTAGAGGAAGGCCAACTTTTTGTTATCGCAGTTAAAAAGTTGTTATGGCGCTGGGAAACCTCGCCATCCGCACCCAATATCCAAATCTATTTATCACACAGGAGAGTCAGTCATCAAACAGTCAAGATGGGCCAACTAATCTCTCCAAACTTAAAACAACGAAGAATCATACCGTAGCGGCACCTTGTGGCAACTTATGGCACTTTTTGTTAGTTGTTGCCGGCGTCGATTTGGTCTTTGTTATAGCTTCTATAATTTGTCCTCTAAAGATCCTCCTCTTCTTTCAAATCCTTCTTAATCTAGTTTATGTAACTCCTTCTGTTCTTCCTCAAGTTTTTGCTCTTTACTGGCTTTCCTTGTACGTAGTTCGTCTTGTTCTTATACGACGCCATGCTAAGAATAGATATCAGTTTCGGTGCGGTTCCATATCAACGCTGAGCTGAGTGAATTTATATGTTCGCCTGAGATCAGCTGAAATGGTTGCCTCCGCTAACCTGTGCAACTTAACCTCAAAGCTGCGACTTCGTCGTCCGCGATGTGGCAAAAGGCAGCCTTTGTGGGGCATCCACGCCACCTCCACCTGGCCGGCCCGTTGATGGTGCACACAATAGCTCAAGATTACCGCATCATTCATTTCATTAGACTGCGCTTCGGTTGCCTCTTTAATGAAGCTCGGTACTGTGCCGTGCGGAAATTCTGAATGGGTATGGGAGAGAGAAAAAAAGGATTGTTTTTGTAACCACTAAGAATTTAGGGATTTTTAGAAGTTTTTCGTTACTGCCACCAGTTTAGGTCTTTAGTTTTTAGCACAATTTTTTTATTTGAATCCTTATCTCAGTACCCTATCTCAGTAACCCAACCAATTATCTTATAATCGTCTCATGTTATTTTATATCATATCAGTCTGCCTTCTCATTTTTCCTGACACCCGTCGCGTATTATTCCCTCTCGTGTCACTGGTGGAGTCTTACCTTATCTTACTTCAGCACGTTATATATCAGCTAGTGTTGTCTCATCTCATATCATCCTATCGCACATCATATCTCCGCCTCCTCTCTTCTTGTCTTATATCGTGTTATCCCAGATTTCCCTCTGTATCGCTTTAGCCTACATCAATCCCCGCGTATAAACTCCTTTCACTTCGTGTCTCTCCTTGTGAATGGGTCTCATGGATCTCATGTTATCTAAGCTCCTTTCATTACATCCTATATCATCTCATTGTACCTCAACCCATCCCCCTCATCGCACCCCATCTCCTGACACCCCATCTTATCTCATCCTATCGCTCCTTATATGATCTCATATTATCTCGTCTAAAATTAACCCATCTCAACCCGTATCATCCCATCTGACCTCGTTTACGATCCGATTTCGTGTTGATCCAACTTGATTTCAATCATTCCCTATCATTCCAACTCATCCCATCTCATCCTATTTTGTATCACCGATTTTGTTGGCCAAATTTCTCTTCTCTCCCAACAAGACCGCTGAAGGAGTGAACATTTTCCGCCCGGGTTGCTGTTTGCCGCTGTTGGAAGCGCAAGTGTGGAGCCGCTATCGCTGACATTGGTAGCTGCGGATCGTTTAAATGCTCCTCGCGCCTCCAGCCGCCGCCGCACCTTAATAGCCGACGTGTTCTCATTTCGTTAGCGCTACAAACAGTGCTTAAGTGATTGTCAAGTTTAGGCTTTTAATTTATCATCCATAGACAAGCCGAGCGACAAGAAGCGACTCCAGCGACTCCAGCGACTGTGTGCCCGGAGTGCGGGTCCCAGGATCAGTAGAGCTGGGCTGGCGCGCGGCGAAGGTGTCTGGCGCAGCGCGGCCGCCACCAGAAAGTGTTCCTGTATTGCATAATCTGCGTGTTTGCTGGATGCTTCCTCGATGCTTGTTCTGGTGCTCGAACTCCTTCTTTCTCCCTGCGAACGCGGTACCCACTCGGTGCTCAACATTCCGCTGTAATTGATTTTAGCCAGCGTTTGCTAATAAATCGCAACTTATCGCTGTGCGCCGCTGAGCTAGTTGATCACTTGTTGTTTTTGTGTTGCTGTGGTTGTGCGAGTTGTGCGATGGTACTCCACAGAGGGTTCGTTTCGGTCTGCAGATGATTTCAAAATGTCCCATTGAACGATTCGAAATAAATAAATAATGATGAAGCATCGATTAGCGGTGATTCTCTGTCGGTTGAGTATTTTGTAAAATGCTTTTAGTGTAACTTTTAAGTGCGAGAAGTAAATTTGAACGCAATGATAGACGCATTTTCGAAGGGTCGGGGGATAGAAGGATTTGGAAAGCTTTCTGTTCGTCTAAATATTAGACTGCGAGACACACGGCGCTACAAGAAAACAGAAGGTTCTAACTAGTGGCTTCCAAACCAACGAATTATTACAAAAAACCCTTAGCAACACCAGCCACAACATCAACGAAAGCGTAGTAGATACGCTTGCTCTCAACGACGTTCCCTAGTTAAGCAAACTCTACTCATTTGCGGTCAAGTCGGCCCCTGTGTGCCACCAGCAGAGTGGAGCTCATATCGCGGCATCCTTCGGCTTGTCTACACGCGGCGAACTAAAGTGGCTTGCGATGTTCCTTTCATTTTCACGCTGACTTATTTCCTCACCCTGCAACTCGTTCTCATCGGTGCATCGGTCGATCGGTTGGCGAGCTGGACGGCTGGCTGGCTGCCGCCTCCGACGTCAGGTTCTCGTGTGCCGTGCGCCGTGTGCCGTGCCATGCGCTGAACCGTGCCTACCTACCTGCCTGCCTACCGACTACTTGTTGGCCGTATCGCCGCCGCTCTGAAGATTCCCTCCAACTTCGTGGGGTCGCGAGTATTTTATCGCTAAAATACTACTAGAGTAGCTGCTGTCCGATGTTGCTCAATAAAACTGACAAAATAATATTGTATAGACGATTTTGCGTAAATTTGTTTAGCTGATCATGTGAACAGCGGCAACAACAACGACCACAACAAGGACAACAACGCGAGCGGCAGACACGAGGACCGAGACGTGCCACAACATGCGATATCAGGGCGGCTTCTCTGCCGAGACAACACAGGAGGTTGAGGTTGCGTATCTGAGAAACGCAATAACGCTGGCTGGTCGTTGATTCCTGGAGGCTGGATGGTGGTGATCGTGTCCCTTCGAAATCATCTGCGATGGCTGGTGGCTCCCCTTGCGAATTCTAGATGTGCATTTCGGAGGTGTTGATATTAGCGGTGGTTTATGCGGTGTGAAGGCACTTTCTTGATTATTTAAAATATTCTCTCAACGCTGTGACACCCACAATATATTTGGACACTTGTGACGCTTCAGTTTTGAGGCCTTCATTTCAGTTTTCTAGCCGTTATAGAGATTGAAACTCATATTTGGCAAAAACAGCGTCGAAACCTTTAAGCGAAGTGTAAACCGTCACTACTACCGGTTTCCCACTAACCTGACATCCCTTCGGTACCAACATCTGCTTTGCATGGATAGGGAGCATCCGTGGTTTCATCTGACATCAAAAAAAAAAAAAAAAAAAAAAAAAAAAAAAAAAAAATTAAAAAAAAAAAATAAAAAAAAAAATAAAAAAAAAAAAATAAAAAATAGAAAAGATAAAATATCGGTCGGGAAAGAATAATTTAGTGAAAATGGTTTGTGGAAACTCTATCGGATGATGTAATTCCTACAAAAATGGTTCTAAATACAGACAGACAGACAGACAGACTAACTATCCCTCTTGCTCCCCCTCTTTCCCGTCACCGGAAAAATATGCGTCCGTGTGCTGCAAGACCTCGCGTTGTCACGTGTCTCTCGCACTTCTGGAAAGGGAAATATTTTACAAAAAATATGGAATGTGCGAAAGCGTGCCCTAAAAACGGGAAGAAAATATTTCAGTTAACCCACTCCGATCCACAAAGCCAAAGCTACGCACCGTGCACCGTGTCAACCGGTCCACATGCCAAAGTAAGACGTGTGCAGCCTTGCAGTATGTGGTACACGCTGTGCTGGTCCCTCCGAGTCCGCCTCTTCACAGGAATCACTTTTCTTTCTTGCTGTTTTGCTACATTTTGCACGCTGGTCACTCGATCGCGAAACCTGTCATCTGCATTTGTGATTTGGTGCCCCTTCGGTCCTCGCGAATGTGTGAAGTACGGAGTTATGTGGTGACAACTCCAACAACGCCACCAACAACAATAAATACAACGCCCTATCCACGCCGCGGCGTTTTCGCGGAAAAAGCACGAAATTTCAAGAGCTCCACAATCAGCGTTTGCGATCTTCAACGCTACGTTACGTGCGCCGCATTCCACGGCGTTGACCAATCGCTGCGGTGGATGGAAATATGGACGACGTAATCCCGATTGGGTGACGGTAGCGAAGCGGCGCACAAGTGCTTGTCAGGTTCTCTGAGAGGCTTTCAATGGCGTTCTGAAGCTACAGTGGAGCGAACTCGAGCAATCGAGAGCTTCGGGTTTAGTTTTCGTTCGAGTTTCCTTTTGCTTTTAGCTTTACCTTTTCCTGTGTTGCCGGATCGCGCCGACCACTGTATGTGGCAATTAATTCGTTGCCGATTATCATCTTCTGCTGCCAAATAAACTTCGTTTACACTCGCATAAATTTGCAAAAACAAATCTGCCCGCTGTTTGGTTCTTTTTTTTTTGGCTGCGGTTGGCAACACTTCTCCTGCGTAGAGTTCCCAGTTAATCCGCAAGCCTCTCCGCCCCATCACATGTACGTGAAATACGCTTAAAACCAATACAACTTTTGCTCCTCTCACCGACTCCTTCCTCGCCGACGGCACGCTCATGTGACTCTCTTGCTTGCGCGCTTCCAGCCGCCAACACTTGACTGATTTAATTATTCGATTCCCGATTGCGTTGCGGTGCTCCGATTCCCGGTGCTGTTGCGTGTCGCTGCCATTTCATGTTCCAGTGATGCCAGCTCGTAATGAGAATATATGGCGATTGTGATACAATAAAGTGCGCTCCGCACTCATGTTTCCCCACTCGAGCCTCCGTACGCCTCCGCGTCTTCACTCCTTCCCCTCCTCCGCGCGCGCGGTGTTTTTCTCCAGCTCGCAGCGGTACTTGTTGCTCGGTCTACTGGATGACCTACGAGTGTGCGGCAGCAGCCGGCATGCGCTCGCAATGGCGCGCATGAATTCTCACTTCTCATTTCGCCGTGCTTTTCTTTGTGTTGCGCTAATTATTGCATAAGAATTCTATTTTCTCCTGCGACGACGCCGTTCTTTCCTCCAGAGTGACCATGTTAACCTCGAGAGGTAAATTACAAAGAGTAAAAATTGAAGGACCAACAGTTGCAGCCTTTTTACTCTCAATATTTTTGATCTAACATTTTTAAGACTAAAAATGCTTAGATAAAAAAGTAAAAATTTGGGAAAAAGCGATTTACTAATTTCCAACTTGGTCACTCGACATTGTCACTTTTCTACTGAACATGTGACTCTAATATGGCAGTCTGCCGCCTTATATAGCGTCACATTATCTTCCGACAACTTGACCAAATAAACATTTTGATCATTTAATATTGTCGTAATTCTGTACTCAACTGCTATGAGTTTATCATGCTGACTGGGCTGCCACGAGTGGTCCGGCTGGCATGGCGTGCCACGGCTCGGCTCTCAAATTCGTTATATAAGTAGATGCGGGACGGTATTGGGGAGACAAGATGTCGTGCCGGCAGCGCATGCCTCATGTCGGCTACGACAACAGCTCCAGTTTTGATGGCTGGCGTGTAGAGCACCCGGAGTCGGCGGTGCACTGGATGGGTCGGGTTGTGGCCATCGGTGTAGCAACGTCGAGGTACGCAATAGCAAGCCAAGCAGGAGTACTGCAGGTGTTTTGTTACACATGCAAGGGCGGATTACGCTGGTGGACAAACCCAGACATCGGCCGAGATGAAGTGGGGAGTGGTAAAGAAGGATAAACAATCTGAGAAAATGTTTAGCGCTCATTAAAGGCCACTTAAAATAGCAGGCTGGGCATGCGAGTTTCTTCCTCGAAACTGAGTGAGGTAGGAATTGCCTTCGTTCACAACTCTGAAGCTGTTGGTTTTCGATAAGCAACAAAAAAGATACGTTGAAATTAACACTTTATTATGTCGCCATTTTGAAATTTAAATTCAACTCCATTAATCGAGCTCCTCACAAATTGATGACCTGCTTCGAATTAGGATTTTAAAGTGGGCAATAAAGTGTGCAGCGTTCATAATGTATTTGTCTCCGATAAAAATAAGCAGCGAAAAATCGTTTTAATTACGATTTCATGCTTTTTCATGCTTTTTGGGACGAAGTTGCATTTTATTCAAATTTTTATATGCTTATAAAAAATTAAGGTGTTGCTGGAGTCCTTCTCCTCCTCACTTCCTCGCAATCCTCTCTTCCTAAATAAAGCTTAAAAATAAAGATTTCATTTCAGGGTCAAAAACAAATTCAACGGTTTTTTATTGTTTTTATTTTTGCATTTTATGGCAACACGCGAATTATAAAAGTTGTTTAGCAGAAACACAAAAAACTAAAAAAGCAAAGACAATCATTTATAAGAAAACATAAATTTCGCATTTTATTTGGCACCAAAGTTGCTACCTCGCTGCGGCTGCGAGCTGATGTGTTGGTACGCCAAACACGCCACGCTGGTCACCTCGACTCGCACTCGCTCGCACTCGCGTTCGTGGTGGTGGACGGTTGCCTCATTTCGAATTCGACGAATCAGGTGCCGCTGAACGAGGTTTAATATTTTCTAGTTTCTTATTTAAAAACACACACAGACGCGCTTCTCTACTCGACACCAACCAACGAGTTTTGATTAGTTTGATGGCGCATCCATTTTAAATGCAAATTTTTCCTTCTGTGATTCGTAGAAGTGGCGCGCCCCGCGTTTACCTGTTAGCAGCTGTAAGTTAATTAGTGCGCCGAGCAGAAGTCGGCTAAAGCGGCAGCTAATGTTGAACTTGTGTCGCCTCAATTAATTGCTCGCCGTTGCCGTGCAGGGCTGGAAAGTGTTTCGGCCATTAAAAAATCCATAAACTGTGCACACTGAAATACATAAATTGAAGTCGATGCGAGTGAAATCCACCAGAAGATCAGATGAATTTTGAAATTCTAATGAGGCTTCTGCTTCACCAGCCATCGCTGGACCAGCAACGACGCGTAACCACCAGACTCGTGACGCTGGAGTGAGCGATCAAGTTTCATTTATTATCATAAAACAAACATTAACTACAGCAGCAGAAATAATAAAAATTAATAATTAATTCCTTCAAAGAGACCGTCGACTTACCGTCGACGAGAAATTCACAGAAAAAGCTGGTCGTTTGCTTGATTGGTTGTTGGCAGTTAGCGAGGGAGACACCGAAGGCGACTACAAATTTGTGAGCGATGCTTCTGAGTGCTGAAACACGATTTGGTTGCGATAAAGTAGGGTGAGGTAAGGTGTTTTCGGCGTTTTTCGTGTCCTATGCGGTGCGCATACCAGTTTGCGATAGAGTTCCTTCCCACATCGTGCGCCATCCGATCTACAAAACATCCTACCTGATCCTTCTTCCATCCTCGCACAACCCAGTGGATATGGGATCCCAACTGCTCGTTCCCTCTCACACTCTACGCTGCACAGTCCTATCCTACATCTACTGCTCTCTCTCCTCGACATAACTATCCCGCCTATCCGTTCCACTTAACCATCCCACCGAAGATCGTATAGCACGCATTATAAGGTCTTCGGTTCCACACTGCTATTCGCTCAATTTCTTCGCCAAGGCAGGAATTAATTTATAACGCTGTCTGCATCGAACCGGAATCGGCCGCACCTTCGGTGAGTCTATTGCGCATGGACCGCAGACCTATAATTCCTTCGCACATTTGCACTCCTCACTGTTCACAGCATAGATTTCTATCAACTTGCGTTCCAGCTCGTAACAAGCGACCCCCTCACCCCCGCCTAGCCAGAACACCCACGCCGATCCTAGCATTCATACACGTCTTCCCACCCAACGCGAAGTTCCTCGATATTATTTACCGATATTCTTAATTTTATAGGCGATCATGCGACGCCGAGAGCGAGCCGGCTTTCCAAGGTGTAAATAAATTCCGAGTCATAAAATCGGCGACAACCACTTAAAATATAGCAGAGGCGTCCACTTGGCCGAACGAAGCAGGATCGGGATGTCTGGTGGCGCGTCCCGCGGCCCCACCATGCGCGTGGCCTTACTCACCTCGACGGCGCAGCGTGGTGACAACAAGTGCAGTGAAGCATGTGTAAATTTATACTTTCCACAACTTTAAGCGCGCGCGCACACAGCGCTCCACCCAAGCGCTCCGCAGCACCATCCGGCTCTCCTGCCCGGATGCCCCCCCCCCCCGTGTCCCCCGACATCCTCTTCGCCGGCACTCTTCGCGCTGATGATTTAGCCTCGAGATCCACCAACTGTCTTCACTTGCCACACGCTGCAGTGTCATTAATTCGGCTGCGTTTCCGCTGCATCGCTGCATCGCTGCATTGGCGTTGCATGCCGCACGCTGCATGTTGCGCGCGGCTACAAGTGTAAAATTTGCGTAAAATGCGTGTGCGCGACGTCGTAAACACTGGCGGACAAACAAGCAGCCAAATGTCTGCGCAGCAATTCATTTGCAATTACAATGCGTTGATGCGGGGCGCGCACACGCGCACACGCGCACAAGCAATCTCAAACCCCGAGTTTTGCAGTCGCAATCACTTAATGATTGCTTCGCAGTTATTCATTTAATTTATTATTTCCTAAGTTTATAACGCGGATCTGATTTATGCATCGGCTGAGTGGTGGCTCATTGCTGTTGTTGTTGTTGTTGTTGTTTTGGTGCTGATATGATTGCGACTGCTGTGTGAAATATGATTGCGACTGCAGAGATAAAGGTAACGAGCGCGTTATTGATTGGTATTGAGTTCTCTCACGGCTTTCTTATCGCGCATAATTATAGGAAATTGATTGGGTTGCTAACATTATCCCAAATCGAGGTGTCAACAATGTCTGACTCATTATTCGCGCAGTATAACGTAGTTCTGAGATAAGAAGTTTTTATAGAGAAAGGAACGAAAAATCAGCTTTCGGAATCATCAACCCGGGCATCATCAACACACAGGTCAGTTAAGACTTAATGGCCCCAGTGCGTTGTTGATCCCTTGATCATTATCAGTACCGTCTTCATCTGTATTATCAGCGCCATCATCCTGATTACGCGCTTCCTTATCAGCCGTGTTGTCCTCTATCACTCTGTTAATTCTCTAATATGTGCATCTAAAGGAACGCCAATGGCATCCCTGTACCATAACCAGTGCCTGCACCATCAACCAAACCATTAACAATACCTGCGTTAATAGTATTATCAACATTCTGGGATCACTCTTCACTGCAGAGGTATTCCTTGATGATAATCACTTGCATTATCCGCAATATCTATAATGGTTTCTGCTATTATTTCCTCCAAAATCATCGCACGAAATATCTTCGTTTGTAGTTAAATATTTCCATAACATCGCTCTATATAGTGTGGAAATATCGGAAATAAATATAGAAATGTTGGGAATCGAAAATAAATACATAAAAAGTCTAATATAACATCGCTATTCTTCAGTATCGTCCTCACAAATATCTTAACCTCATCATTAGCGGTCACATCTAACATTATCTTTATGCTCACTTATGTATCCACAGAAATCGTCAAGATTATGTCACAAAGTCATGACCATCATGTCATAATCATCATCATAATCATCATCATAATCATCGTCATAATCATCATCCGCACGCTGTTTCTGCGGTTTTATTTTTATTACAAATGCCATCAATAAACAATTCAATGCCATCCTAGTTTCAGTCGCAGTCGCAGTCTTTTCTCAGCGACGTTAATTCTGCTCCGTCACAGTCACAACATAGCAACAGCCTTCGCTTTTATGCTCCGCTTCTGCCCTCAGCGAGGACCACCATGAACGCCCTTAAGCAGGCCTGTCTGTCCACTCTTCTGTCCCGCAGAGAGTCTTTATAATTCAATTTTCTGTTGACTCGAGGTGAATCAATTAAAATGCGTTCCTTATTCTCTCAACGCAGCGGTGTGCTGTCTGCTTAAATAGCATTCGGTGGGTCGGTCCGTTCGATCCCACACTTGCCCCGTCCACTTGATGCTTTCGATTGCTGATGCCCCATTAAAGGTGTGAATATCATTACGGAACACTTGTTGCCATCCTATCTTTAGTTCGGGTTGCCCCGACTGAGGTCACCTTTTCATGCCTCTGATACGTTAAGCCCAAGTTCAGTCCTCCGCGCCTCGAAGGTCCGCTGTAGCACTAAATCACTTCTTTTTATGTCCAAAAAAGTGTCCAAATAAACATGCGTGCGTATTAATTAGTTTCTTTAGTTCTTGTGTGGCCCAGATTGGAGAATGGAACTACTTTCGGCTGGTTTGGATTTTTTATGTTCCTGAAGTAGTTGATGATGGTGACGATTATGAAGCCTTTTATGTCCGCAAAGTTATTGATGATGGTGTTGGCGGTGTTGACTTGGAAGCCGATGTTTTCGTTGTCGCTCTGGCAGCGGGCACAAGTAAAAAAGTTTCCTCTTCGCAAAGTGCGTACTTCTCTGCGATTTTATTGAATCTGCCTCAGTTTCTGTACGATAAACAAATTGGAGTTTCATGGATGCTTTAGGTAAACAGGGAAAAAATTGGAATTGTTTATCAAGTGCTAAATTTAATGGGCACTCGAGAGGCGTTCGCGACGTTTGCCGGAATTGTTTTCATGGAACCATAAAAGTTTTAAGACCACTTGCGAAATTTCTTAATGTAAACTACTTGGAGAAAATGCTCGGCTTTAAAAATCCAGTCTCAGTTCAGTTTATAAGTCTAATAAAAATTTGAAGAGACTTTGAAACGCAGAAAAAGTACCTAAAAGTGTTTAAAAGCAATTGGAATCCTAATTTTTTACTGTTTCACTATAAGAAATGAGTTTTCGTCCCTTATAAAATCTTAGTTAATGGAAGAATTTCGTTAATTTCAAGGCCTAGCATAGAAACGAACTTGGAAGGAGCTTTTTACGCAGGTAAACCTTCACTTTTGACAGTCTGCTTGGCGCCCCTTTTGGTGAAAAATAGAAAGTTAAAAAAGTTAAGCCTTTTCTAACCCCAAACTGAAACTCCTCCTGCTGCCAGACAACACTTTTTCATTAGCCTCACCCTACAAACCCCCGAGGTTGCGGCTGCAGATGCGGATGCGTGACCTGTTGTGCGTGGGTGAACCACCATCCCAAATTATTATAAATGAGCCCAGCAGAAGGTGAACGAAATTTGCTGCATTCAATTAAAGCAACCGCGAGGAAGCAGTTTCGGCGAGACGGAGCGCGAAGTACGAAGTGTTTAAAAATATCGCCAGTCATGTTCTGCTTGTTATTTGGTTTTCCTTCGCATTTTCTTTACTTTTCCCGCTTTACGCCAGTTGCTGCGCCGCTATTTGAGTTTTAATTTGCACCCTTGCTGCTTCCAATATCCTGCAGCGGCTCTTCGGTTCGGCACTCGGTTGCCCATCCCTGCGCTAACATTTAATTATTCCGCCCTCCTGCGTTTGAACTTTCCTGCTGCTGGTGAAAGTTTTCCTCTGCTTCGGTGCTGATGGTCTGCGTCACGTGAGTGCAGCGGGGGTTGCTGCTTAGCACTTGGCGCTGCCCTCCTTTCTTCGCCTCCCACGACATGCACTCGATTTCAGCGCTCGATTCAGTTGATTCAGACGCACTGCAGTCACGCGATCCGATGTGAGCGACGACTGCGCGTCGTTCATCGCTTCCACAGTGAAGAACATTAAAATTAATAATAGAAACAGCGATGCAATAACAGTATTTTTTCCCGAACTGAACACTTTCGCTGTGAATGGGGTTGTTGGGGTGGAGGGCGTGTCAGTTACTTAGGCCAGCAGCGGACTACAGATTTGGAGCACAATGTGAGTGCGTTTTATGTAAAATTCAGTTTATTTATTCTCTATCAAACTTAAAAATGGTAGTGAAGAAAATGAAATCAACTTACTTAAAATGATCTGTTGAGATGATTTCTCCGAAAAAAAGGGGCGAAAATAAGAGAGAAATCGTCTCATCCATTCTCGAGTTATCCTCTCTTCTTCAGTCGTGAAGGACTAAAGTGACGATCTCAACTATTATTAACGAAAACGAACACATTTTACCAATTGGTAAGCTGCATTTGTGCTAACTCATCTCCTCCTCGCCGAGGCCCTCACCTCCGCCCACCCTTTCAGTCCAATTTCGAAACTTTTCTGTGGAACTCATTTATTTCATTTTATGGTAATTAAAAAGAGGGATTCATCCTCGTCGAGGCCAACCAACTGACTGCATGATTATCCGTTCCGCTACGTGGCAGGATGAATACAAGCCACGCAAACTTCCAACTCCCTTCACCTGCCTTCCTCGTGTCCACGAAGTCCATTCGTCCATCCTTCCGTCTCTTCCTTGCTTCCTTCCTTCCTTCCTTCCTTCCTTCCTTCTTTCCTTCCTTCCTTGCTTCCTTTGCCTACCTTCCTTCCTTCCTTCTCTTCCTTCCTTTTTCCTCAACGCCGCACAGGACCGTCGAGTGAGCGATGGATGCCAGAAAACACTTAATCATCGCGCACGCTTAATTAATCAGGGTTAAGCAAGTAGCACGTTCGAAGCTGGCCTAGAGCGGGCCGGCACCGCGCTGGTGCTGCAGCGATCCGCTGGCTGCGTGCTACCAGAATGCAATTGAACAATTTTTAATATTGCCGCCTCATAGAAAATTCAGCCTAATGGTGCAGCGCGCGACGACCATATGGCGCGACGGGTCGGCGAAATGCAGGCGAACTTTTACAGCTAATTGTTGTTGTTGTTGTTGTTGCTGTTGTTACAGTTGTTGTTGTTGTTGTTACAGTTGTTGTTGCAGGAGTTTCGTTGTAGGACGTTGGACTCTGATGGGTAGGTGGGTGCATAAAATTAACCATCGCCAGAAGATGAGTTTGTGAAATAAGCCGATTCAGGAAGCACGAAGGGACAGCAGGTCGTCGGTTTAATATAAACACGCACAACTGGAGTGGATTTTAATCGGCTGGCCGATCCAGCTACCAGCTGACACTTCGCAGTTGCACGAAGAGGAACTACTAACTTTTTTGGTACAAAGAATCGACTTGATTAATTGGATTCATCTGTTCTTCAATCTTAAGGTTGCGCCTTCGCGAGATGATACTGAATCATCTCGGTTGTGGCATTCGTAGTTGCGAGGAAATACTTGATTTGCGTAAACATATAATTCTTCCAGGTTTTGACAGTTTTCGCTTTCCAGAATGGTCTACTGGCCCTACTTCGGTGTGTGTGGCTTAAAACGCGATCTTTCTTCACAGGGTCGGCATCGTTTGGAGGTGTTTTTTCCTATATCGGCTCACATTAATTGCAGCAGTTGTGATGAATTCGTTTTTTTACGCTTCTAATTGAAATTATCTTCGGTGCATAACGAAGGTGGCGAAGGTAGAAACGTGACTCAGCGCGGTTGCTACGCGAATGCAATGCAACAGGTTGTTCTTGAGACCGACATTCGCTGTTGTTTTTCTCCAAGGACTCGACAGATTACATGACATTTACAAATTTTGGTGCAGGTTTCAAATTGTTGCTAGGGAATTTTTCAAATAAACTATGAAACTGCTGAACTGCGGACGCTTTTCATTGTAAAGTCGGGTTAATTTCAAATCTAATATAATCGACAATTCAACAGAATTTAAGGTGCTTTCAAGAGACCGTTAAATTTTGCAGTTATATCACTCGTGAGTGGCTCTCGGAAAGTGATTTCGAATCCCTTGCTCTTCCCGAACCCACTCCCTGCCCCTTCAACTGTCTCCGTAGTCCCTCCACGCTGTCCCTCCATGCTGTCCCTCCACGCTGTCCCTCCACGCAGTCGTTAACAATTTAGGGAAGCAATTAATTGCAAAAAAATATTTCTGCTTAGCCACCATTAAAACTCGTTAACTGTAAACAAGTAGTAAAAAATTAATTGCGCCCAAAAACTCTAAATGGATCGACCTGATCGCGCTGAACTCGCTGCAGCCACCGCGTGGACCACAATAAAAATTAGCACTTCCGAGGAAGAGAACGGGAGACGAGCTCGCCAAACCACCGCCTGCAGCTTCTTTCATGCAGCCCCCTTCTCCTTCTTCTACTTCTTCTTCTTCTTCTTTTTCCTCTTCCCCTTCCAACCCAACAAAAACAATCGAAAAGCGATCGCATAAAAAGTTTTTATAGCCTGCAGTGCAGAGTGTCACCGATCTAAGCAGCGGATATAAAATTTATTGTGCGATGCCAAGCGCTTTGCGGTTGAGGAAGCTGGTGATCAAGTAAGCAGCAGAAATGGGGCACCAAAAACGTGCCCCCCTTCACTCCTCAGCGGCACAAGTGGATCGCGGACCGCGGATCGAAGAGGAGCGAATGCGGCGACGGTCCTCGTTAGTGTGCTGAGTAGGCATCCTCGCGAGCGAGTCACACCAACTGATTAAACAATAAATTAATAATATCAACAACATTAACGGAGCCGCAGCTGAATGCGAGTTCAACTCCAGGAAGTGACTTGACTCAACTCTCGGATGCGCACGAGTACACTTGGAGAAATTTCTGTGAGAAAGCGTCGACTACAAGATGTAGCAAAATTTTGTAATTGTCGATATCTATTGCAGATTTAGAGTTCTTAGTAATCGAGTTGATCGCTTAAACGATGCGGTTACTGATATTTTATTTCGCCTACTATCGACTGATTAATCGATTGCTTTCTGTGATCGTCGGATTAATCGACCGCTTTCGATTAATCTGTCAAGCAACCGCCTAAGAAATAAATAATCGCGATCATTTCAGTAATTGATTACGAGACTGTGTTTGAATAATTCTTTGAAAGACTCGAATAATCTATTAATCCGGAGTTTCGATTAGTCGGTCCATCTTTAATTAATCTGTTAATGGACTACCATTGACTACCATTGACTACTTAACACTGTCAAGTAATCGACAAATCTGTTACTTCAATTCATTTATTAATCAACCATCTTCAATTGATCGATCAGCGTTTATTAATAGACACTCTCAAATAACCACCGCATCGATCACTTTTTAATAACCACTTAATCGTTCACTTTCGATTAGTCGATTATTTTCGATTAATCGACTTTTATATTAATAGACAACCGACTATTTGATCACTTTGCACTAGTAAACCATTTATGATCAAAATAAGAGTTATAGTTTGTTAAATAATTGTTATTTAATAATTGTTATTTGTAATTTGTAAAACAGTTTTAGTTTGTCAGTTATTTAGTGTAAAATTATTTCATTTATCGGAAGCGTTTATCTAACAGAAAAGAACAATTTAATCGATTAACACAAAGTGATCGTTTACTTGCAAGTGTCCGATAAATCTGAGCTGGGTGATCATTTGTGATTGGTGAAAAAGTCAATTAATTGGTAGTAATCGAGTAATATATCGATTTATAATATGATCGATCATTTAAAATTTATATGATTGTTCGAAAAACTCCCATTAAACGATAAACGACTAATCAATAATGGTAAATAATTCCGCTAATCGGGACTGATAAATCTATCGAACGCAATGAAATAATCGACCAATGGAAGGTGGTCGACAAGCGATAAATTTATTGATTATTCCACTAATATATAGTGGAATAATTGATACAATTGATGACACTTAAAAAAAAGATTCCCTCTGATGACTGTTAATTACTTCCGTCCAGTCTCGCCTTCAATTCTTCCATCCGCTTATTTCTGTTGGAAATTAAACTGAATTCCACAGCTAATTCTAGGCGTCGCGGCTTCATTAAAATTTTGTCTGAGTTTTGTATGAGTTGATCAGGTCTGATTTTTATATCTTTTTTCTTCTCTTTCTTGAGAACTCATGCCTGAACAAGTTCTTGTTTGTTGTTGTTGTTGTTGTTGTTGTTGTTGTCAAGTGGCAGTGGAGGAGTAAAGTTGCTCTGTCGTTGCCTGTGCTGTTGTTGCTGCCGTCCCTGTCACCGTCGCTGCGTGGAGATGCTGAAATTCAAGGTTGCACACTCATCAGTGGGCATCGAGAACCGCAACTCCGTGCTGGTCGCTGCCAGTGGGGTGTGGTACCCCCCGCGTACGCACCCAAAAGCGGACATTCAGTGTTTTTGTAGCTCTGGATTTGTTGCCATTTTTTGTCTGGATTTTTTCCGCCTCTCCGCTGTTCGCGATTCCTTTGAAATTAAGCGACGATGAGGAGGACGACGAAAGCCACTGAAATAAAAAAGGATCTCATTATTTTTTCGAACCCATTCCATTTTTACCGCACACAGCGTCGTGCGCTGGTTACTGGTGTCCCCGGCTGACTTTACCTGCAGTTTTCGAGCAGTGCAGTGAAGTGAGTGACTGGTAATCGATAACCGGTAGCTTGAAATAAACGATATTCGGAATAATGTGGACTGAGAATCACAAATTTCGTTGGGTAACCGATGTTTGGTACATTTTCTTTGAGAATTAGGTACAGGAATGGGAATAAAAGTACACCTACAATATTTCCCTGGACCACCGATTGGGCAACACTGCCATGTAATGCCCTATTTTCACTTTTTCATTCTTTTTCACTCTTTTGTAAGTGAATTTCCTCAAACTTTTAGTTTTCTTCATACGATTTTGGAATGAGAAACTCATGAAACCTGTGAAGCGGGTAGATAATCGGTTCGCGGCTGCGAGTATTCACGATGTGGTCAACACTAGTTGCGGTCCTCAGCCTGCTACAAATGCGCGGGCGTTCATTAAACAACCTGTTGCTGGCTTTTGCCGTCCCCGTCCCCGCAACCACGAGCGACGCACAGCCACGTCAACTCAAAGTAACGATCGTGACGCGGTGATGCTTTCGCCCTCGCCTTCCGCACAACCTGCGGTTCAGGTTCAGGTTCAGGTTCAGCGCGGCCACCAAGCCGAGTGCAACATTCGGTCAGAATGATGCTGGTGCCAGTGGTGGCCGGTGACTGGTGGCTGGCGGCTGGTGACTGGTGGCGACCGCGGAATTAATCAAGTGGAATAAGAGGAACCGAGAATGGTTCTGCGGATGCAGGTTGTTTGCGATCGGCTTATTCTCGTGAGTCTGTCATTCACGCTGTGGTTTTATTTTTAGCGAGCCCGAAACCAAATTTCGAATTGTGTGTTATTCGGAATTGGGAAAAAATGGCTTAAAATCAGGGAATCTCTGGAATGAAATGAGGGACTGAAGGATACGAGAGCAAGTCAAGTTTATCTCTAACTTATTTCAAGCCACTTTTATTTATATTAACACAGATTTCCATTTACAATCCCTGATGAAATCTGTTCCATTGAGATCAACGTCGGATTTCCTCATATTTTGGAAGCCTCTTCCGCCCCTCGCACCCTCCACCTCCCCTTCACACGCCAGCACCAACGCAACGCCAATTCATTCAATCTTAACTACATCTTTTGCACCAACATCCTGCTGATCAACACTTTCTTCCCTCGGTTGCGTTGTTTGCTTTGCCCCCGCATGCCAACCAACGCCGCACCATCGCATCGCAGGCCGATTCCGGGCCGGCCAGCGGTTGCAGCGGCGCTCATCGCCCGACAGCGTGTTTCCGCTGATGTTCCCGCAGTTTTTGTTTTGTAACCTGTCGAAGGTGTTGAAGATGATCATGTTTTGCCGCAGTGAACAATGAACGCGCCCCAACTGAGGCCGCTGCGGCACGAACCGATCGAGCCCAGCGACAGACACATCAACGGACAGAACAATACAATCGATCGCCGAGTGCGATCATCGCCCTCGCCGCCCTCGACGACCGCGGGAGGCTCTTCAGTTACCGGCTGGCTGGCTGGCTGGCTGGCTGGCTGCTGGCAAGTTGTGGCAGTTGTTGCCACTTGTACACTTGTTGCTTTCTGCGGGTTGCTCGATCGCTGCGCCATGCCGAGCGGCCTGATCATCTCCGGCCAATCTCCTGCTTGTTTGCGCTCGATTTGGTAATTTTTCTGCCGCCGCATCTTCTTCTGCGGCGAGTTCTGCCCGCCGATAAGCCGCGCGATGGCTATTTTTCCCATTGCCGATCCTTTGTTCTTCACGCATTCATTGCAGGCCCTTGTGGTCATCGCAGCATCTTTTTTGTTCTTGATTCTTTTATTAGTTGGTCGATAGGTTGGTCGGTCGGTGTGTCGGTCGGCTGGTCGGTCGGCTGGTCGATCGGTTGGTCGATCGGTTGGTGGATCGATTGGTCGGTCGGCTGGTCGATCGGTTGGACGATCGGCAGGTCGATCGGTTAGTCGATCGGTTGGTGGATCGGTTGGTGGATCGGTTGGACGATCGGTTGGTCGCTCGGTTGGTTGGCTGGATGAGGTTTTTGTGGCTTATTTTCAACTCGTTAAATGCGTGGTTGGCTCTGACTGGTCGCCTGTCTGCTGGTCGCCTCGACTCGCTGCCGATCTTGCGTCCTCCAGCCGCCGCGATCTTGCCGACGGAGTGGAATTCTTTTATAATTCCATTTAGTTGGAATCGCCCTTGGAGCAACACGTTTATCGTGTGGCTGTCGGGATGTCGGAACGGGGGGCAGCAGCAGCACACGTTCTGTCCGCTCTGCGTTCCGTGGAACTCCGGCTCGGCAGCGCTTATTGTAGGCGATCCCAAAGTGCCTTCCTATGCGACGAAATACGCGCGTGCGGTTGTGTGTGCCTGTGGCTGAAGGGTTACTTCAACCGAGCTCTGGCTGGCTTGTTCGGATACCTGTTGCTGTTGCCACCGCCGTGTACCTGTTGCTGTATTTGGCGCGTCACTGCCGCTGATCGTGCCGATCGGCGTTCGTGTTTTGCTTGTTTTGCGCTCCCTCTCAACGTGGCTAACTAGCGCACACACATCGGGCGCATTTTATGGTTCTTATTGTTGTTAATATTATTCAGCCGTGAGCGGGTTCATTACTTTATGCGGGTACAGGTGGATTTGTCCTTGGGTTACCACGGCACGGCTTTCCTTATTACGGCGCGGTCTTAAATTACGGCCGCTGCTGAGGACAGAATTGAAAAACTACGAGCTACGAGCAAAAATCCAATTCTTCCTTTTATAGATTTATAATTTTTAATTGCTTGGGGAAAAGTGAGTTTTATTCTGAAATCGAACAGATTTCAGATGCAAGTCTTGACGCTGCTTACTTTGTAACCATTTAATAAGCAGATAAAGGCAATAAATAATAAGCTCGCCATAAATCGTAAGACGATTATTGATTTTAGTGCAAGTTTTCCGTGGTGTTCGAAGTCCACGACGTGAGGAGGCTTTCTAGATTAACTTTTTCTGTTCACTTACGAATTCTTTTTTCTCAGTTTGTTTAAAGAAATTCTAAAAGAGAGCTAAAAAAGTGGTGTTTTTATAAATATTTTATCTTTAATCTTGTCGGACCCATCGAATGACTCACTTCCCGCAGTGCGATTTCCGCAAAATTTAGTGTACTTGTATATCTCAAGTTGCTATTTCGGATTCTTGAAGTTGGAGTTGGATTTCCACCACGCCTTTTAATTCCGCCCACCACTAGAATGAGATTACAACGATTAGAATGAATTTCCTATTAATATTAGATTTCAACTAAAAATTCTCGGCAAGTGGATCATAATTCTCTCTTTGTTGTTTAGTATTTGACTTAATTTTACCATCAAAATTTCGATCACTTCTATGGAAGGCAGAAAATCAATGAAATAAATTCAGACAGTAAATGCAAAATCAAATATTTATTCTGTAAATTATTCTTGAAAATATCATTATATAGCATCATTATAGGATAATTGTATGGAAGAAACATTACAGTTTTTGCGGCAAGCATGTTTTGTGCTGCAAAAAAGAAAGAAAAGACTAAAAATACATTAAATGAGATTCTTGAGCTACCAAATATAGAGATCATCCACCTGGCGTGCGTGTGTTATTAACTTTAACGGCTTCTAAATGGTAACCATTAATTATTTTCGACAAATTTTTTTTAATTTTATAATTTTTCAGCGTGAATGTAGCGCGAATCCGTTTAATACATCACGCATCCGTTGGCTAATCGTTCTAAAATCAAAGTAAAAGTTTCCTATATAAAAGCATTACAAGCGTACAAATTTCAAAATTGCCAGCTGTTGTTGTTGTTATTGTTGTCGTAGACGACTGTTGTGCGTGCGCGGAATGTAACTTTCCATGCCTACCCCGCTGTTAAAATTAATTAACTGAAATATTTACTAACATGTTCGAAAATGCTGGCGTTTTTTCTCGAGAGCCGAGCAAGAAGAAGAAAGGAGTTCGCTCACAACCGTTAATTTATGCTTATCACTTTTTGTTTTTGTTTTACAAGCCGATGCTACATTTTTCAGTTTGCCAGTTTGATTGTTGTTGTTGTGGTAGACTGATATTATTTGCAATATCATCTAATAAAACATTGAAAATTGCTAAAGAAACTAAAAAAATGAAATTGTTAATTAGTTAACATTTTAAAATGCTAAAACGAACTTTTTTAGCGAGTCAAAAAGCTGCCGAAATTTGAACAAGAATTTCTAATGTGTGAAAATCACTACAAAAATCTACTGATAAAAAATTAAGAAAAAAAAATATTAAAAAATAATCGACCGCTTAATAGGACTGAAAGAAAAACACCAATAAAATCGCTGTTGGTGGTCAAGCTGTCGATGGACACGCGGCAGCAGCGACAGACCCAGACACGTGTGAATGTGTGTGGGTGTGTGTGTGTGTATGTGTGTGTACGTGGACAGCTTAGACGGCCACAACAGCGTGTCAGCGCGACCAGCAGCAGCTCGGCAGACAAGATCATTAAGGTGGCACTTCACAACAACACACTAACAACAACAACAACAACAACACCAACAACAACAACAACAACAGTGACCAAGGAGCCGTTGAAGAAATTGCATAAAATGCAGCAAAAAAAAAAAAAAAGAAACCAACAACAAAAAAGGACCGAAAACAGTAGCTGTTCCACTTTATAGCGGGTTTTTCTTCACAGAACTCGCAAACTTTTGATTGAATTCACACTCCTCTGCTTCTGCCTTCGTTTGGTGGCTTCTGTGATATAAAAAATTGATTGCGATCGGTGACGATCAATCAGTCAGTCAGCGAGGCTCAGTCGGTCCACCTTCCAGTTGATCGGCAGGCATTCGCTCGCACAGAAGCTGCCGCAGCTGAAGCGGGAACCACGTGAATGCAGCGGGAACCACTTTTGCTTTTTTCAGAGGCGGATTTGGAGGGCGGGCAGCTGGCGACCGCGACCAGAGTCCTGCAGCGCCAACAACGATCGCCAGCACGAACTCAATGCAGCCCCGTCAGGTCCAGAGATGCGTGGTGATTCATTCAGCTGATGCGTGAGAAATTATAAAGGGCGCCCAACTGCCCTCAGCCGCCCCTGCTTCGCCGCAGCACGCAGTCAGGATGGACGGCCAGCCGCAGCTTCGCAGTTCTGCTTGCAGTCTCGCCGCGCTGACTGCTCGCTCGACTTGATTTGATGGCTCAACTGATTGAATTCTATCGCTGATGCATATCAGTGATGAGCGCGCTGGCGACGCCACCGCCACCGTCGCTGTCCTCTGAATTAACATAACGCGACGACTGGACGCGATCGCCTGCACCTCTCGTCCTCGTGACGTTGCTGTTGTTGTGGTGGCCGCTGCTCTCGTTCTCGCCGCTGAGAAGCTGTCGCTTGCTGCTTGGAATTCAATCGCTGAAAAATAATGATGTTGTCCGCAGTCCGCTGGCGACGGAACGAACTGTTTGATGAGTGTGTGTGTGATAAGCAGAAGAAGACGATGCAAGCGCGTCTCCGAGCGGCTACTGGCTGCCAATTTAGAGCAACCTGTCAACGGCTGCACCGATCACTCGCTCGCGAAACACTCACGAGTTGAAAAATAAGAGCAGCTAATTAGTTAAAGAGGACGGTAACGTGTTAAAATCAAGTGAGCGTTCATTAAATGTTGGTGTTGTGAAGTCCCTAGCGGGTTAAGAAGGCGAAACCATTAAGTTTCTCATTTTTACATTAGCCAGCTACGATATTTTCACTGCCTAATTAAGTTTTGAAGAGCGTATCGAACAAAATTAAACTCCTTTCTTTGCTTTTATAGTTGTTGTTCTAGTATTACATTTGCTATTTTCTTATATTAATTGTTTCTCTCGTAATTTGAATTGTGGAATGGAATTCTCCGCTGAGTAGAAATGCGTCGAGAGCGAAACGCGCCGCCAGGACGAGGTGGCCGAGTGGTTAAGGCGTTGGACTGCTAATCCAATGTGCTCTGCACGCGTGGGTTCGAATCCCACCCTCGTCGGGGAGGTGGACGTGTTCGGGGTTGATTTTCTCTTACGCAGTTTTTTTTTATTGAAATTATTTATTTCAAATTATTTAAATTGTTTATTTAAAATTAAAACGTGTGCATTTATATTAATTTTACAATTACATCGTTAAATAAAAATTATTAAAAATCCACAAAAAACTTCTTTTTATCCCTCGCGTCTCCTTCTACATTCCACTTCTTCTCCTTCTCGCTCTCCTTCTCGTTCTTCTTCTTCTTCTTCTTCTCCCTCTCCTTCTCGCTTTCCCACTCCTTCTTGAAATCTTCCTGCAACCAAAACGAATGCGACAACCATGAATTCGCGTCTCATTTTTGCCACGCCAGCCGCACTTCGAAGCAACTTCGAGGCAACTTCAAGTGTGGCGGCAACATAACGACGTCGTTGAGTTCTATTAAAAGCCGATAAATTAATAAATTAACGCATTAACGAAAGTTGGAGCGAGGGGGGGAGCGGGGAAGAAAGCCGCCGCGGACGGCGCAAAAATAAAAACTAGTAAATTGCAACTAAATGTTGCACGCTGCACATTAATTAAGTAGATTGAATGATTTATTGGCAGATCAAGTGTCGCTCACAAGCGTCGGCCAGCGATGCCGGCAACGATCAAGTTGTTTCGGTGTTGTTGTTGCTGTTGTTGTTGCTGTGTTGTTGTTGTTGTTGTTGTTGTATTGTTGTTGTTGCTGTTGCTGCTGCATGCATCATGTGGAGCAGCGTGATGGGCTGTGCAAGTGGACACCAAGCTGTTCTTCGGTGGCTCTGCAGCAACAAGTGCGACGCTCAATGAAGTTGTTGCCTCTTCGAGTGTGCGTGTGTGCGTGTGTGTGTGTGTGTGTGTGTGTGAAGATGACTGCTGCTGCTGTTTGAGCTGCACTGCAGCGGCTGCTCCTCCTCATCATCAGCATCATCAGCGCCAGCATCATCTCGCATTTTATGACAACATCAACGAGTTGCTGTTGTTGCTGCACCACTCGTCACTCCACGCGAGTACATTAACGAGTGGAGTGTGTGCGCGAGTATCGTTGTTGTTGCTGTAGCTAGCTGTTGTCGTTGCTGTTGCTGTTGCTGTTGCTGTTGTCGTTGTTGTTGCTCGCCTTTAACTATTTTCTGGCGTTCCTTCGCTTTTTTCAGTCTCCGCGCCTCTAATTGATGTTGTTGCGGCGATAATGATGCGTTGATTGAGTGATAATTAGTTGTTGCTTCGAGTTGTTGCATAAACGAGGCCAATTAGCGCCCCTGCGAGCTCAAGTGGTGCCCGGAGGACCTTCGGAAAGGACATCTTAATCGACGGCGTGCATTTTTTCATCACTTTGATTGACAGCGCGAGGAAGTTAAAGAACTTCAAGCGTTAATTTTGTGCCAAATGATGTTATTTTGGGGAGCGATGATGTTTTTAGATGAACTTAAGAAAATATAAAATGGGAATTTAATAGTTTTTTTCTTACTGCTGGAAATTTGTGCTGCTGGTTTTCAGTTCGAAACCAGTTGCAGCTCGAACTGAAGGTGGGCAGGATGCTCAGTGGCACTCGAAACTCGTAGGACGCTCCTAAATCTGCGTCCGTGGCTGCGTCTCGCCTGCGAATCTAATTCAAGTGTTGAAATTTAATCAGCGCCACGCCTGACGCACGTTGTTTGCGATGCGATAAATCGATGGCGTGCCACAAATATTGCCGCTGACAACTTAATTAGCGGTGGCAACATAAATAAGAACAACAAACGGGCGAGAGAGTAAAAATGGTGAAGGCGAAGTTGATTAAAATCCACGTGAAGTTGCGAGTTCAGCGAAAGGCGCTCCAATTTTATGCCAACCACGGAAGAACTTTTTGCAGGCAACAATTTGTTGTTAACGAATTCGAAGAGCGCTGGAATTTCTGAAATTCTCTTATTAAAATACCTGCATCGGCGGCATTTCGAGTTAAAAGTAGACTAATTTTAGTTTATTTTCTTGCTATTTGCAAACAGAAGACAAAAAACCGTCGCTGTGTTTGTTGCCTGCAAAACAAACAACAACTTCGCGATTGTAAAATGACTACTGCAACACCAGCAACAACAACAACAACAACTACTACTACTACCACTACAATGAAAAACAAGCGAGCGCCTCCAACACACAACAACACAACTTCCACTTCTTCAAGTTGCAAACAAATATTCGTGATTCGCGATAAGAATCTCGGCTTGCAGTTGCCGCGCTGAAATACAATAAAATGCGGAACCGACAATCAAAAGCGCGTTACAAATACAACAAATACGGCCAGCAACAACATTTCCACCGCACTGCAATCGCGCATTTTAAAGCAAAGCAAAGGAAAATCGCTTGAAAAGGATGAAAAAATCCCACCAAAGAGGCGAACGAACTCCGAAATCAGCGTGTCAAAGCCAAGTTCAGCACTGTTTTGCCTACACGAACGCAGCGGCAGCAGCAGCAGCAGCAGCAGCAGCAGCAGCAGCAGCAGCAGCGACGAGCTGGCGGAAAATACGAAGGCTCACGAGGGAGACGACGGCCCACGAGGGAGACGACGGCCCACGAGGGACACGACGGCCCACGAGGGACACGAAGGTCGGACGGGCGAAACGAAGTGAAACAAGGTAAGGAAAATTAAATTTACGCCGCTTTGGCAGCACTGGCAACACGTTTAAAATGCCATTTTAGTTGTACCCACCAGCTAATCGACTTGATGAGGAGGAGGAGGAGGTGGCAGCACGCTGCACTAGCGGCACCGGCATCGCTGCTGTCGTTAATGAGGTGGAAAAATGTAACAGGTTCGCTGCTTAAGTCTTTCGCAGTGGGTACACGAAGCGCAGCAGAGACGAAGTTGAGTGCGAGTCAAGTTTCGTGTTGAGTTTGAAGAAAAAAGGAAAGCGAATAAAAAAAAGGATAAAATAAAAGAGGACAACTAGAGAAAAAATATTTTAAATTAGAAATTTAATTATCAAATTAAACTGAAGGAAAATAAGAAATTCAGACGACATTAAATATCAAAAAAATCAAATAAATAATAAAAACGCTAAATAAAACAAAAGCAAAAATATTATAAAAAATATGCGTTTTTGTTGCACGCGATTTTAATTTGATTTTCAATTTGGTTTGATTTAAATTTTAATAATTTAACTTGTTTTTTTACTTAAGATGTGAAATAAAATTTTCCGCAGGCGCCGCTATCACGGAGTAAATGGCGTTCGCTGCTTGAGTCTTTTGTTTTAAACTGAACGCGTAATTTCTGAAATATCGTAAATTTGCAACTCACAAGAAACAGAAGTTTGCTCGTGTCTTTCTTGGCGCAGCCACCCGCTGCTGAATTTTATCACCGCATCGCCGACTTCAATGGATTTCCATTAATCGAATTTGCAAACGCTGCACTAAATTTGTTACCAATTTGCTGCTTAATTGCTGCAACATGCAAACAAACAAACAAAAGCGGCAATCACACACACACACACACACACACACACACACACACATGCCAAATATACTCATAAATGCTAACAACTGCGTCCACCGGCCGGCTGACAACGCGCGGCTGACCAGTCTGACCGACCGGCGCTTGCAATTCCCGGCCGCTCGATGCGCTGCAGAACGCTGCACGGCAAGAAAGACACGCAAATAAATGAAAATTTGCAACTAATAAAATCACACACACAACAACAACAACAACAACAACAACAACAACAACAGCGGCCAGACGGTGACTCATTGTTGCGCGCGCGTGTGCAGCGCGGTTAGAAATTCTATAACTAGAAAATCCAAAATAATGGATTCGGTTAAAATATCACAACAACCACAAACACAACAACAACAACAACCGCTCCAATAACAACAAATAAAGACAAATCTCGCTGTCAGCTGTAAAGTTGGCGGTTTGCTTCTCGCTTTTTATTTGTTTGAGACAATTTTTGGCTTTAGTGTTTGTTGTTGCTGCTGTTGTTGTTGCCGTTATTATTTGCACTTCTCGGTTGACTCGGTTGACTCGGTTGAATCGGTTCACGCTGCCGCTGCCGCTTTACACCAGAAACGCTTGAGTTTTATGACTGCACATGCATGCAACAGCAGCACACTTTGTCTGCAACATAAAAAGCCAACAGCAACAACAACAACAACAACAACAACAACAACAACAACAACACAACTGCCAACTACATACATTTGCAAGCTACTTTGAGTAGAGAAAAAAATTATGTTTGCTCTTTTATTGACGTTGCGTGGACAGCCGAGTTTTTCGATGTTCTCGGATTTTATAATATAAAAGAAAATCGCAAAAACCGAAAAAACACAATTTTTGCATATGAATTCATTAAAGGAGAGCGCGTGTGTAAATATCAACAACAACAACAACAACAACAACAACAACAACAGCAACTTGTAAATTGTTTGCAGCCGCACTGGCGCACGTCTGTCCACAAAAGTGTTTTCATGGCGCTGAAACAGCATCACAAAAACAACAACAACAACAAGAACAAAATATAAAAAAACAGAACAACAAGAACACCGGGTACGGGAAATTACAAAAACAACATTAGCAGAAGCAGCAGCAGCAGCAGCAGCAGCAGCATCAGCAGCATTAAGAACAAGAACAACAACAGCAACAACAACAACAATAATCATAAAAACAACAGCAGCAACAACAACATATACAACAATATACAACAACAACAACAACAACATCTACTACTATAACAGAACTAGAAATTGCAAAATAAAATCATTAGTAGCAGCAACAACAGCAACAACAACAGCAACAGCAACAATAACAACAATAATAATAAAAACAACAGCAGCAGCAACAACAACATATACAACAACAACAATAACAACAGCAACAACCACCACCAGCATCAACTTACAGTGCAGTCAGATTTTCAGCCGACGAAATCGCTGCAGTCGTCGTCGTCGTCGTCATCGTCGTCGTCGTCGTTGTCGTCGTCGTTGTCGTCGTCGTCATCGTCGTCGTCGTTGTCGTCGTCGTTGTCGTTGTCGTTGTCGTCGTCGTCATCGCGTTTTGGCCAGCATTCATTCAAGCCAAATACGAGTGAGTGACAAAAAAGTTGGTTAAATCGATTTTTTTAATTCAATTTATTTATTTTATTTTATTTTTTCCTCTTCCGTTTTTCTGTCTGGCAGCACAAGTGGTGTGGTTGTTGTTGTTGCTGTTGTTGTTGTTGTTCTTGTTGTTGCTATTTTTGCCGCATGCAATTCCACTTCGAATCAAATATCAATGAAGTTCGCTTTTGTTGTTATTGTTTGTTGTAATCGCATATAATTTAGCTAATGAATGAATTTAATGAGAGCTTTTTAAAGCGAAATTTTCGTTGTTGGTCGTGTTGTTGTTGTTGGTGTTGTTGTTGCAATTGTTGCTGTTGTTGTTGTTGGTGCATTTATAGTTGTTGTTAACTTTTCTGGTCGCAATGCGATCCGATTGCAAATACGAATCGTTTCGGCGACTTTTATTTGCTGGTCGCCGTTGTCGTCGTCCGAATAAATGAGCGCTTAAATTAATGTTTACATTTCTCGTATTTTTCGTATTTGCGTAAATTGGGAAAAACGTAAATTTTTTGTTTGTTTGTCTGCTCAGAAACTGAAGCAGGGTGTGACGCGATTTTATCGCACCGCCGACAAAATTAGACGGCAAAACAAGTACACGAAATTAAGAAGCGTTTTTCGCTTTAGTCGTGTTTTGAATATGAAATGAAATCTGAAACTTGAAAATATTCATTTTCGTTTGCAGTTCGCGATCGCAAAATTGATCAAATGCGTGGAAATTATCGCGTTCGCGTTGTCGTTGGTGCGTTTTTTGGAAAGGCGAAATTCGGTTTAAAATATTTAAAGAAAATTTAGAATATAAAAAAGTGCTGAGATTTCTGCAAATTTTGAGAGCATCTCGACTTGTTGTTGCATTTCCTAAACTCTCGAAATGCTATCGCGAGCCTGTCATCTCTGCTGGAAGAAGAAGAAGAAGGAGAAGAAGAAGAAGAGAAGAAGAAGAAGAAGCAGCAGCGGTGCGGCGACAGATGAACCCCCAAATGACCATCATTAGTGAAGCAGCGAGGACTTCGCGGGCGAACCGTGCAGCAGCGCGAGGTTCCGCGAGATACCGGCGACGACGTCGTCGTTCTAACAACCGTAACAACTGCGACAACCAGAATTACATCTGATAAAGAAGAAGCACAGCTTTGGCGAGGTGGGAGCGTGAGTGTGGTGGCAGCAACAGCAGCAGCAGCAGCAGGAACGAGAACGGCAGCGGCAGCAACGATTGTCAACGAAAAGTTTGTCCAAAATAGCAGCAACCACAGCGGCAGAGCGTCAGCAACAGCAGCAGCAACCCGCGTTGCTGGCTGGCAGTCATAAACGTGGCTTATGATGTCTGTTGCGCGTGCGCACACCAGCGGCGGGCGGCTGCTGTCGGCGGAGGCCGGCGTGTGAACCTGAACCTGCTGGCTGCAGGCGGCAGGCGACAGGCGACATGCGGGAGGCGACACGCGACAGGCGACAGACGGGTGGCAGCAAGCGCTCGCCGCGTTCTCCCGAAGTTTGGCTGCTCAAACCTGCGCTGGGCAATCGGAGACGCTTGTTGTTGTGGCAGCGAGTCCTCCCGCAGTTGGAGGTTTCGTTTGTTTTGCGTTTGCGGTTTCTTAACTCCGCTTAACCTGCGACTCTGTCGCTGCCGCTGCTCCTGCTGCTGCCGCTTCTGTTGTTCTGTTGCTGAGCTTATCTTAGCCAAGCCAATTAGGACGCCGTTTGCACCATCAACGAGGGGCAGCGCATCGCCGGCGTGGAGGGATCTCCCGCCAGAACGGAGGGATCTGCCGGCCGCTCGGCGAAGTCAATTACGATGACGATAGCAAATTTAATGGTTTATTACTTGTGGTTTGCAGCGGTAGCATCGGCAGCAGCAACAGTTGGCTGCCTCACCGAGCTGCACGGTTGCGGCGACCGCGGACGCCCGTCGTCGTCGTTTCGCGGCCGCGATTCAGTCGGCTGCGGGTGCGCGTTGCCTCAGAACGATTTGAGGAATTTATGGATTTTTAATAAACGCGCTAATTGGCTGCAAGTGAGCGCGGCTCGAACGTGATTTGGAGTGGCTTCCCGTTCCCGGAAGACAGCGACGCGATCGCTGCTTTCGTGGCTTCTAATTTATTGATTTATTCATTCTTTCTCAATGAGCGACTCTCGCTCGAGCCTTTTAAGTTGCTCTCCGCGCGCTCGCAGCAAACGATTTCCATAAACGAAGCACTTGAACTTGTGTTTGTTCGCCAAGGCTTCTCCGCCGCTCCACCGCCGCTCCGTCGACGCTCCACCGCAGCTCCTCCCGCGTTCCTCCCCCTCTCCTCCCGCGCTCCTGCTTGCGAAGTCGTCTGCCTTTTTAACCGAAAATATATGCAGGGAAGCAAGAGAAGAAAATGAGAAGCAGTCGAGATTCCGCATCGTGTTTGCGAGCGAGTTAAAAAGGGCATTTTTTCGCTGCACTGCCTCAGCCGCCTTTAATTTAATGACGGCGTCGAGATCAGCAGAGCGCAGGCAGCAGCATTTTAAGGATCAAATGTTAGCAACGGGAAAGGATAATTGAAAACTCCGATCCCGCTGGTTGACCTGGAATTCCTTAAATGTGTTTGAAATTGAGCGGGAAAAGCGTTTTAATATTAGAAAAAAACTCCTTTTTCGGGAACGAAGGAAGACCTAATTTTTGTTTCGAGGTTTCGCTGCACGAACTTCGTTAACTCAGCGTGGATGGCTGCATCTTTCGGCAGACGGTAACTTTTTCGGTCCCGTTTCTAGAGTTTAGATTGACAGATTTCTGTTGTCTGCCTAGAATTAAAATTTGAATTTATTTCACTCGATTTCGGAGAAGTCAACTGATATTCTCTGTCTTTCCTCGCTATCCTGCTTTTTACTCCTCGTTATTGCTTCGAAAAACTTTTAATTACTTGTTTTCAATGCGATTGAAACGCTGCGTTTAAATAAATGAACTCAATTACGCGATTTTTCCAGAGTTCGCCCTTTGCGATGGCACGACACGCGCGAAAGATTCCCACCGCGCGGAGTTCCCACCCTACCGAGCTCCCCTCCGCACCGCGCACAACCACTTCATCATCGCTGACTGAAAACCAGCAGCAGCAGCAGCAGCAGCAGCATCAACAGCCGCAGCAATAAACAACGCAACAATATTGAGCACTTCAGGCGGCAACAATAAAACTGCTAAAGCGGCAAACAAAACTGACAACACTCGAGGGACGAGCACGCGTGCGGCTGCTGACAAGGCCAATATGTTGCAGCAGCAGCAGCAGCGGCAGCAGTCGTCGGCAACAAAGCAACAACAGTAAACAGATTAGAGTGCCGCACAAACGCAACAAACAAGGGATGATCTGCGCGTGCAAACAGCAGAGGGACGCGGCAACGCATTCGCGAAGAAGGGATGAGAAATATGAAGGGGATTTCGGGCGTCACAAGGGGATTTCGGGCGACACAAGGGGATTTAGGGTGGCGGGTGTGCCGGGGGGTGTGTGGAGTGGGAAGGGAGGAATACACGCGAAATACTTGAAAGTGCAACACTGAATGCTTTGAACAAATTTTTAAAATATTGAGCACTCTGAGCTGCTGTTGGCGGAAACGCAAGTGAGGCGAGGAAAAAAGCGAAGCGAAGGAGGAACAGAGGCCGGCTGACGCTAGCTGGCTCTCTCCTCGTGCTCGATGATGACTGAGATGAGCATGGGAATCACGATGACTACAAAACCACCCTGCGGCCTACAATAACAACAACAGCGGGGACACAAGCAACACCAGCTTCTGCCCGCGGCAAGCGGCACGCGGAACGTGAGAACCGCGCAATTCAAAAGCTTCTTCTCGCTTCTGTTTGCACTGATGTTGCTGTTGCTGGCGCTGATGGCGCTGGTGCTGCTGCTGCTGCTGCTGCTTTTGTTCCTCTTATTCGCTGTTATTAGGATTTCGAGGCAAATTCGCCAGTTGCATGTTTGCCGTTGACGTTGACGCTGACGTTGAGTGCGTGCGTGCGTGCAACGTGTATGCCAAACAATAACAACGGCGCTGCGTTGCGATGCGTTCGCAGGACATGCGAGGCTCATCCGCGTTCGCCAAGAACTCGTCCGCATCTTTCACTTGCAAGCTGAGGAGTGCCACTGCTGCTGCTACTGTTTGCCTGCCGCTTTGTGTGGCGCGATATGATTTCTGCGGCTGCTTGTTTGCTTATCTTCTTGTCGATTGTTGTGGTTGTTGTAAGCAGCCTCTTGAAGCTCCTCGGCGCGTATGATTTGAGTGGCGACTGCATCTCACTGTTTTCCCCCCAACTTCGTCCCTTCATTTGTCCTCCCCCTCGCTGGAGGTTTTTTGGACTCTTTAATAACTTTTCATCTCATCCTCACTCATCTTCAACGAACTTGGGATGGAGTTAATGTTGATTTTGTTGTTGCTGTCTTGCTGTTGTTGTTGCTTATATTCCTTCAACGCATGCGGATGAACTTAACGTTGTTTTGGTTACTTTCAGCGTCGTCCCATCATATTCAGCTTTTATTCCAATGTAATCGTCACGGTCATCAAACACGCAGCGAACGAGCGAATTATCGGGTCACGTGACCCTTCGCTGGAACCTGTCACCAGCACGTCTGCTTGCGCACGCAAATCCGCGCAGAGAAGCAAGCAATCTGAATTAATACTAATAAAATGTTTTATTCGCAGATTTGATGAGCCGGCGGCAGTCTGCGAGGGAGTCTTCGACACTCCTGTGGTACACTGGGAATTTGCGGGGTACACGGAGACCAATAGCAACTCAACTTAACGCACTTGAAACACTTTCAGTTGTGTTGCTTCTAGCAATAAAAATTCCATCGTAAGTCAGAAGGGACTTTGGACTGCAGTGTCCCTCCTGCTTTTTCGCAGTGTATCATTAATATTTCCATCTCCACTCCCTGCTGCTTGCAAATCCATCCGAAACACGCGAGTGGCTCTAAACTAGCAAACTTGTGCGAGCGCACATCCTTCGTCCTGCGAAACGAGAGCTGCCGTTGCTGTGCCGCACTTCCGTTCCACACCTCCGGCACGCATTCGGCATAAAATGCATTAACGCACGGGCACGTGTCGCCCATCGATACGCATCCATCGCCGTGTGCAGAGCGCTGAAGGGCTGTGCCGCCACCCACCCCCGGACCACCTTCAGCGTCCATCGTCGGCCCCCCTCGAAAGCAGCCGAATTGAACGTCGTTGCCGCCGCGCACTGGAAGATCCGCCGTGATTTGCAGACACTTGCACACGCTGGCAACCAGCAGCAGGTCGCAGCAGGATGTCTGAAGGACACAAGGCGAGCGCGCCTGGGGTTGGGGAGCGACGACGCGACGACGACGGCGACGATGACGACGACTGCTATGGCGACGGCGATGCCAAGGCAGCCGCCGTGACGGAAAGTACAGTCGTCGCTCCTCCGCGGCAGTCGTCGCCGGCATGAATGCGCACTTTTGCGTCGCTCGCAACGCCGATTGCTATCAATTGTCGCGGCTCCACTTATCGTTGCGCTAATACAGCGACGACTGTTGCTGTTGCTGGCGGCGCGGTTGCCCGATTTCTGCTGTTGCTGGCGCTCTTCAGTGATGGTGGGTGTCAAATGCAGATGCAGTCCGCCGGGATGTGAGTTCCGCTCGCGCCATTTCACGCTCTCGTGGACCGTCATGTCAGATCATATCAGGTTTCGTTGTTCCCTCGGATATCATAAATTAAACGAATTTGTGTCCGCGGCGACCTGATTTGGTGTTGTATGTTGCTTGTTGAGGTTGACGTGGACTTTTCTCGTTGTTTTTTTCTATTACATTCGATGGAAATCCGTGCTGAGTCTCCTTTTCTCGAAGAGTTTTTATTCGTAGAGTTCTATATAAAGTTCTATATGAGGATTACGAGGTCTTGTAACCGAAGAAGACCTATTTGTCAAACAAATTATTTGCCAGAAGACCTATTTTTCGACTCTATCACAATTTTGCGAACGATTAAAGGGCTTCGAAGGGCTTCGGCGAGTACTTGAGGTTCTTCTCTCCGATGTTGATCTTGTATTTGTGGATATAAACAGGAACAGATGTCCATGCAAGATGGAGAGACCAGTGGTTGCTGCGTAATCCATCTCGTTAAGCATCCCCACTTTTTTCAGGATATACAAAACTCCGCACTTTCTACTTCATATAACTCAACTAATTTGCATAGAAATCGCATAAATAAAATTAACAACGCGCGGATTCCGTACTCCGAGACCCTCAAGATGTCATATTAAACTGCACTGAGAGAAATTTCCAACATTCCTAAGGATTTAAGGACTTTTAGGGGGATTTAAAGGTAAGAAAACTTTTCCAGGTATAGAATTCTAATTTCTAAATCTTTATATTTGACAAGCAATAATCGTCAGCGGTAATCGGGTCTCTCAGTCCACTTTTCAGTGTGTTCAACTCAAATCGCGTGGGAACGCCGCCAAGTAGACGGCAAGTGAAGCTGGAATACATTCGAAAGCGCATAAAAAAGGGAATTTTAAGCACCCACAAAACAAAAGCTCTCGTCCAGTCTTTCCCGAGAGGTGCCAACTAAAGCGGGAAAACTGAAATATGAACTCAACTTGAATGCAAAAAAACTAACAAAAGTTAAAAAAAACAAAAGGAAGACGAAGAACAACAACAACGACGTGCTTAAGGACAGAAAACAGACGACGACGACGACGGAAGGAAGAGAAGAAGTTGGAGTCGTGTTAACTGCACTCCAACTGCACTCAGCAGCGTACGAGATGCGAGCCGCGAGCCGCGCTAGCTTCGCTTTTGTGGCGTCTTAGAAGTCGCGGTCGCTGCAGCGCCTGCCGAGGGTCCGCGTATTTTTGGCGACCGCGACGCCCGTCCATCTCCTCGCGCACGCCTCACAGCAGCGCGAGCAGCGTCACCGAGTTGATTGCTGTCTGACACAAAACTGAAATGTTGGTCCCTCGCGCGACACTTTTAGTTGGCTGGCGCGCGGCGGCTGCTTGAGCTGCTGAATGAATGAAGTGGCGCCAAATGAATGCCGTCGCGAAGGGTTTCGAAGAGACAAAAGACGCTGCGGTGGGGTGGATGGGGAGGAAGGGACACTGCGGGGCGGGGAGGCGGGGAGGCGGGGAGGCCGGGAGACAGACAGACAGACGATCGTGGCAGGCGTTGCCGACTGGACGTCTTATATTGTCGCCGCTGTCATTTGCTGTTGTTATCGTTGTTATTGCTGTGGCCGTTGACGTTGTTGCCGCTGTTCTTGTTGTTGCTGTTGTTGTTGTTCCTGCTGCTGTTGTTGTTGTCGTTGTTGTAAGCCGGAGAATCGTTTCCTCGTTGCGCTCTTTATAGCGCGGCTGCTGTGTTGGAGGCGCGAAACTGGGGCGCGCTGACCCGCTGCAGTTGATGACGTTTTGTGTTCAGTTGGAAAATAAGCGACCGACGCCCACTTGTGTGGGATGTTTTATGTTTGAGCTATTGTTGTTGTTGTTGTTGTTGTTGTTGTTGGTGTTGTTGTTGATCTCATTGCAGTGCGGGTGTTTTAAGTGTTCAGTAGAGAAGTGTAAAGCGAAAAGTCCTCCGCACGCTGAGATTTACGACGAATTATGCAGGAAAATTTATTCTTCGCATATTTAAATGCTATTTAAAAGTCTCTACTAAACGGTGGCTCCAGCATTCTTAAACTGAAACTTCAATTTCGATTTAAGTCTTCCAAGAAAACAAAATTCGCTTAAGTTGTCTTAAAAGTTCGCCAAACAAGTTCCTCGCTGAAATCTTTTGTTTTCAAAAAAGTTGATATTAATGTGTGTCCATTTTTTCCAACCTCTTTGCGCTTAAAAAATCCAACTAATTCGAATTTATTTCACTAATTTCTTCATTATCTTGAAATCAATAAATGCGCGGCGAAATCAAGTTTGTCGCTTAAGTCGTTCGCTTTGTCACAGCCGTTACTTCTTCATGTTTGAATCAAATAAATTGAAAGCAATTTGAAACTAAGTTTTTCAATTAAATCCAGCGCGCTGAACGCTGGAAAATCAATTAATTTTTATTTAAATTTACCGCGATTGCACTAAATTTTGTCACCGCCAAAAAGTGTCGGCGAAAGAAAAAAAACCGAAATCACTGGATTAAGCGATTTTCACTGCAAGCAACGTCGACCGAATGCGACGCTAATAAACTATTTATTGGCACAAAATTAAATGCAGCTACTTTTTAATTTCTGCGGTTTTGTGGTTGCGACCAGAAAAAAAAAAACTAAATTTTGGTCCATATTAAGTTGCACATTCAACAATTTATGATTTCGCTGCTTATGCGGATTGCGTTTTCTGCGCAAAACGGCGAAAGGATAAAAAGAAACACGAGTGCGGCTCGCTGTTCGCTGAAGCGGCGGCGCAGCTTCGCCCCGGCGAGCCAGCAAAACGTGCGGCTGTGTCGCGTTTTTATCGCGAGGTGCAAACGCTTAAAACAGCGCGCTGGCATTTATCAAAATCACACATTTTCATTATTAATTAAGCCGGGATCGGAGCGGAGTCGGAGCGGAGTCGGCGTTGCACTCGTAGTTGACGCTGCGGCTGGAGGTGCAGCAGGAGCTGCATGTGCAGCACCTTGCGGATTACAGCGGCTTTTGCAGATAAAGTTGTAGATTTCAATACCGAAGCAGCTACTGATGGAGCGATTTAAGCAGCGAGATGTTTGAGTGGATCGATTGCAGAGCAAAGAAACGAAAGCCAAAACTTTGTCTCTGGAAAGCTTTGCAATAAAAAAGCGTGTTGATAAAATTATGTAAAGGAAAACGCTGTTTATAAATAGAATTATTAATTAAAATTGCTAATTAAAGATTAATTGTTAATTAAAGATGACAAAAAGCTGCTCAGAAGCGCAGAAACGCTTTTGTTTCTCCACTGACCACGATCATCGCAACATTTGTTGAGTTTTGAAAAAACTTTTTCTTCTTTTCGCTTCTCGCAAAACTTGCGCAATAAATTGAATTCTTCCTCAGCGCTGCCCCTTGCAGCACCACCATCACCAGCCTTTCTTCTTCACTCCCCTCGTTGTTGAACAATCGCAATGCATTCGAATCGAAATCTAAGCTCACGTGATTCAGCGAAATACTTGGAAATCTCGAACTAAAAGCAAGCATTTGAAACAATGGATTTATTTCAGGAGAAAATAAATATTATGAGCGCTTTTTTCCCTGATTTATGCACACCGCGACGGTTTTACAGCTTATAAAAAGCTACAAAATGCTGCTCGACTTCCGAGAATTGCAGGCAGCAGCAGCAGCAGCAGGCAGCAGCAGCCGCCGCGAACGCTTAACAAATTTTGGGTGGCGAGCAGCAGCAGCAACTTTGATTCAATATGATTTCCGAGCCAATTAAAATGATTGCTTTGCATATTTTAAGCGTCGGACTGCCATTGGTGGCCGCCTGGCGTTGGCTGCGGTGCTGCAAAACGCTTCGTTTCTCGCCTCGATTGCGATTTCAGAAGATACGATATTTTCTAATTTATTTGCGTTTTCGCGCTTCTAATTATTTAAAGCTGGCGGACAGCCGTTTATTAAGTTTCTAGTTTCCAAGAACTTGCGGCGGACATTCGTGAACACGCAGCCGCCAGTGGTGTCGCTGATTGCTGGCTGGACGAACTCAAACTGTTGGTTTTGGAAGCTGAAACGCGGCAATTAAAATGTGTGTTTCATGCTCGCGCATGCACTGCGAACACTGTAATTATTAGCTGAGAGTTTTTCTGGTTTCCCTTATCGTTGTTTTTAATAAATGAGACCAAAACTAGTTAATTTTGCACTGAATACGTGTTGTTTGCACTGCTGTTGGCCACGTTGAGACAACTAAACGATCGGTGGACATACAAATTTAGTGCAAAATTAATTAATTAGATTTTATCCGCGTTAAACACCGAAGTCAACTATTTGCAGCGGAATTTAAAACGTGTGAAGAGGAAAAAAGCGCAGGAAATCAAATTAGTAAGATAAACAAGTTGGAAAAGATGAAAACAAAACAAAATTTTAAATATAACACAACAAAAAATGGTCAGGAAATTCATTCTAAAAAATATTGAAAAAAATTCACGAAAGACTTAAGAGACGAACGTGAATTTTGCACTGGAATCTTCAGTGATTTTAATACTGAATTTTGAGAGAGGATTTCCTTGAAAACCAGAAGTGGAGTTACAAAATCAAGGATTAAATTACGAAATACTTTGAAGTAACCATATTTTTATGTTATAATTTCACTTTGAGTTTATTAAACCCAAAATTGAGGCTTAAAACTCAATAAAACTCGAGAAATAACTATTAATTCTCCGTTAAAAAATAGGTGTTCCTCACACTCACCGTTACACTGCAGCGCCGCGCCGCCGCCTGCTGAGCCAGCGAGCGCAATTTCAGCGGTTGTGAAATTTTATTGCTCATTGCAGCTGATAACAGCAGTTTTTTGCTGCAGCAAATTAAACGTCAACAGCAGCAATAATCTGCAAGCAAAAGCTGAAAATTATGTCGAGCACAAAAAATCGCAATTCATTGCTTGATGATGTTATCGAAAAACGAGAGCAACAGCAGCAGCAGCAGCAACATCAGCAGCAACAGCAACAGCAGCAGCCACAACAACAGCAGCAGCACCAGCAGCAGCAGGTTGCCGGAAAATCTGCACTCATTGCTGTGAAGTTCTGACTAAACGGATTTTCGTAGCTGTTGCTGCTAATTTGCGCCGCACATACGAGCCAAATTAACACCGAAACTGCGAGGTTTTGTTAATCGAGTTGAGGAAAGGAGGAAAAAGTTGCAATTTCGGGGTTCGCGGTTCGCGGTTCGCCCAACCCGCCCCGCGATCGTTTTTCCGCTGGTGGCGCTGATTGTGAGACGTTTTGGCGTGGCGTTGATTTTTTCACGACTCCACTTTATCATTTTCGACAGCAAACACTTGTTGAAGTTGTTGTTGTGGTTGTTGTTGTTGTTATTATTGTTGTTGTTGTTCTTATTGTTGTTGTTGTTGTAATTTTGGGGGCTTTTCCGACAAGCGTTCGTTCAGTTCAGTTTTAATTAACGACGATTTATTGACTGAACTCACTGATTAGTTGCACACGTAGTTGTTGTTTCTGGCTGTTGTTGTTGTTGTTCTTGTTTATTTGCTGATGTGTTTTTGTTGCTGTTGTTTTTCTTTGAAAAACGATTGCTAACAATCGATTGTCTGGTGCTCACATGCGTCCACATGTAGTCGTCAATTAATTGAAATTTTATTTTTCTGTTTGCCGGCTGTCGCTGTCGTTGTTGCTGTTGTTGTTGCTGTTGCTGTTGTTGTTGCTGTTGCTGCTTGCAGGTGGTATTATGTAAAAACTAACAACAACAACAACAATAGTAACAACAAATTTTGATTGCAAGCACGCGTTTTGGTCGCCGAAAAACGGCTCTTTAATTTTTTTTTTTCAAACTTCACAACAAAAATCGGAACGAAGCAGAACGAGCTCGAGTTCGTTTCTTCAGTCTTTTTTTGCATGACATGCGCGCTCAATTAAAGCAAAGCAACGCCTGTGATTCATCTCGAGCTCCATTTTTGGCGGTTGTTGCTGCTGCTGTTGATGTCTGGTGAATGTTAAATGGTTGTTGTTGTTGTTGCTTGAGAATATAATCAAATTTCCATTTTAGTAATTTTATAGTGAGCAACAAGTGAAGCTCATCATTGTCACCTTCAACAACCTCAAAATCTGATGAGAAACGAATCAAAACTAAATCTCGCTCGTGCGCAGCGCTAACCGCGTTCATCGTCGCTAACATCGGCGGCATCATCATCCGCAGCATCATCCGCAGCATCGTCGGCCCGTCGTCATCATCACGATTTCCTGCGCTCTTCGATTTCTACGCAGAAAAGGCGTGACTTGCACGCAACAGCAGACGTCGGCGGCCCACTAGACGCGGCAAATGCGATGCATTTTTTACCATCAAACTGGCTTACGGAGCGCATTTGCGACGCAGCGAACTGAAGTGAGGACGCGCTTCAGACTCGCGCGGATCGCACCGAACATCGAATTAAAACATTTTATTCGCAGCGCGTATAACGTCGCCCGTTAAATGAGCGCCCAACCCCGAGCAGACGGCCGGCCAGACAGTTAATCAGGCCGCGCGCCGCCAGCCATCAGCCAGCCAGCCACTCAGCCAGACACTGCGAAGCCGAATGCGTGGGAGTTCGTTTCGCCGGCGGAGCGCAGGTGATTTTAATCGCGTCGCAGGCATCTGACGCAAACAGGTGAAGCCGCGCGGCAGTGAGGCAGCCAAATTCAATCCACCAGCACCACGACAACAGCAACGCGGAGATCTAAAATCACGAATTTGGCTGCAAGTTATGCAAAACCAAGCAGAAAAGTCGTCGGAAAGGAAGGAAAAAACCGAATTAAATTGGAAAAATAGAAACAGCAAGAAAAACGAGAAGAAAGTCATTCCAGCGCGCAGAAAATTGAAAATGATTTCTGCTGCTGCTTTTTTTCTCCTTTTTTTTTTTGAATCTGCTGTAGAAGTTCTCAGTTGCGCCGCAGGATTTGCAACTCCTGCTGCACTGGATTCCTCTTGTTAGTGAAAAGTAAAGCGAGCGTCGCGTCGCGTCTTCACATAAATTTCAGCCGGAGTTTGCTGGCTGCACTGCGCTCGTTCTGCACGCTGAACCTGTCGTGGAAGGCGCTGGCAAGAGATCTCGCTGAGCAGAAGGGACGGCGCGGCGGCTCCCATAGCGACCGCAGCAGCAGCAGCGCTTAATCTGCATACACAAGACATAAAATTATTTCCATATTCGCCCAGGCACGGCCGCGGCTCCGGCGCAGCAGCCCTCTCAGTCCGAGCGCGCCGACACCACGGCCACCGCAGCATCGGCAGTCGACGGCAATCACTGGCTGGCAGTCGCTGGCAGTCGCTGGCTGTCGCTGGCAGTCGCTGGCAGTCGCCGGCAGTAACCTTGATCCTCGTCAACTAGCGAGCGAAATAAGTTCGTTCGTGGTTTGGCGTTTCCTCACCTCGCGCTGGTCTCACTGAGTTCTTCTCCTCATATCGTGCTTTCCGCTGGCGCAACAATCGTTGTCAGCGTCGTCAGCGTCGTCAGCGTCGTCAGCGTCGTCGTTGTAGATGCCACTGCTGCTGCTGCCTGCCGCTGCCTGCCGCTCCTGCTGCCTTCACGCCGAGCGCTCAATTTCGGTATGCAAATCTCCGCGCCTGCATTGCTTCGGTCGTCGTTGCGCGACTCCTTGCGCGCGTGCGGAGCTCCTTTTCGGGGCACAATTTTTGATTCATTCTAAGCGGCCGCTCGGCTCGGCTGTGCGGCGTCCAAATTAGTGGATTTGCATGTCGAACAAAGCGCGTGTAGCGCGGTTCTGCACGAGCGGCCGCGGCTCGTTAAGACGACGGACGCGCGTCGCCTGCGTGAAGTGAATGAAAGCGAACGCAAGACATTTGTAGCGCGATTTTTGGCTGGATTGCTGGGAGCGCTGGAAAGACCGGCGGTTGTTGCGTCTGCTGTGCTGTCTGTTGTTCTAATAAAATCTAATTGGCAAGCGAATAAATCGACATTAAAACTCGAGAGCAAGAAATCAACGCACACACTGGGATTCCATTTAATTTGACGCGGCGTAGAAAAGCGTTTTTCCTTGTTTACCTTTACATTGCGGTGTCCCCTCGCAGGCCGTTCGACGACATCGTCAAGTGGTTCCGTGCGGCGTTCGGCGACTTGACCGACACACATTCGAAAATCGCTCGGGCGGACAGCAACGCGAGGACGCCAGTTAGAGCAGCAAAGACACCGCTAAGCCGCGACAGCAGACAAAATAATTTATGCCTGCGCTGCCAGTTTTTCTCGCGCGCGCAGTGAAAACGAAAGCAAAAACATTGAAAACCAACGAAACGTCGTCGGGTGACGCCGAGCGGCCAAGTTAGTCAGTCAGCGCTGCGGGGCGAGCAAATCAAAGCAATTTTTCAAACCTGCTAACGTGTGCCGTGCAGGGCAGCCGCCGCCGCCGCCGCCGCCGCCGCCGCAGCCGCAGCCGCCACTGCAGCCGCCGTCGCAGCTGGAATTATTTTTATTATTACCACTTAATGGACGCGCTGGCCGCTGCGGTCGTCCGTCGCGCTGCTCGTATCAATTTCGCGTACAATTGGCGTTCGAAGTGCGAGCATTGATTAATTTTATCGCTGCATTTTAGGAGATTTATTGAGAGGCGCAGATAAATCATTTAGACAAAATCGATATGCGGTCGCGGCGGCGACGACGAGGCGTTTAAATGTGTCAATCGACTTTTATTAGTTTTTGTGGTGTCCGCGAATGAATCGATTGTTGGCTCAACATCGGGCGAGATGAAGGATGGATTTTGAATAGTTTAATGTGAGAGGTGGAGAGAGGGTGAGAGAGAGAGGGAGAGGGAGAGAGAGGCAGAGAGTGAGAGAGAGAGAGAGAGAGGGAGAGAGAGGAAGGAAAGAAGTGATTGGAAGCAGGAATTCAAGGAATTTGCAATGTAAACTCGGAGAAATGAATTTAAATCAAGCACAATTAATTCCAAATGCTTCTCAGGAAGGTTTAGTTGAAAGTAGATCATTAAAATCTTTATATTTAACTGTGATTTTGCGTTTAAAACTGTCGACACGTCCATTTAAACAAGCTTTTCATGCAAATTCTCTATTTTCATTGCAGTGAAACGCCAGAATATCAAAAATAGCTTTAATTTCCTATTTTAAAAAAAGTGTTTTTCACTTTCTAATACTTAAAATTTCAACTAATTTTGCGCAAAATTGAAATAACTTTGAATTACAAACCTCTGAAGAGAGAAAATCGAGTTTGTGTCTTAAGTCTTTTGGTTTTTTCGCCTGAAAACTTTGCGTTTTTCCTCAATTTCTGCTGCGACTTGTAAACAAAAATTGATGTTTGCTCACATTATTACGCAAAAACGTTAATATTTTCTTTTCCCACTTTTTTCGTATTTCTAACAAATTAGAAAATAAATCTTAATAATCAAATTAATTATATGAACAAACGTTTTGATTTTAATGGATTTTTACAGCATTTTTTACAGAGCTTTTCATTTACTGGTCGACAACATTTTTTCTAAATTCCCCCGCTTCAGCCAGCAACAACAACAAGAACCCGGCAACTTTTATAACATCTTGAAAGTCATTTAAAAAATGCTCAGCGTTCGTTCAGAGAGCCAAAACGAGTGGAAAGCACGCAGCAACGCGAAGAATTACCACGAGGAGACACTCCACCGCACTTCCTCCTCTCCTCTCAGGCCGACGCTCGCCACACTTCCTCACCTCCCCACCCACCACTCCACCCGCCACCTGCTCGATCAAGCCACCACTTCTGCTCGAGCTGCAGCCTTGACTACGCCGCAGACGAGACGGCCGGAGCCTCATTATCCGCCGCGGCCTCATCATCCCATTATCGCATTCCGCGGAGCGCAAGGAACGCACTTGCACATGCGCGCCGCGCACTCGAGATGCTCCAGTGAAATAAATCGCGCATTTGTTGCCCCGTCGGCGGCGGTGCTGCGCTGCTGCTGCGGCGGCGGATGGGCGGGCGAGCGGGCAGCCAACAATAAAAAATAACAGCCAGAATAACAGCAACAACAACGACAACAACAATGTAATCGTAAGCATAGAATTGTTGCTGCTGTGGGCGAAGTTCTACGAAGATCTCTTCGAGGGCGGATGGCGTTGCGGGCGATGAAATTTGCTGCCTCCTCCGTTGCTCGGTCGCTCGGCCGCGCGCACTCACGCCGCCGCCGCCGCTGATGCCCGGAATCCACCTGTTTTGCCGAGCTCATTTTTAATGCTTTAAGCGTTTCCACCGAGAGCCAGGAGGGGAGCGGCGAGCAGAGCGGGGAAAATGAGTGGACGACGATAATGATGGCGCGGGAATGAAGCGACTGGGAGAAGCGCGCGGATGAAAACGTGATGTTGCCGGATCATCCTTGGCCAGCAGGCAGCAGGCAGCACGCAGCATCCCCACCAGCACTGCACTGGACGCTCGACGGTGACCACAACAACAACGAAGGCTATAATGAGCGGCCGTCGCACGCAGCGAGGGCGGGGGGAGCAGCGAGTGCCGACGAAAAGTCGAAGAGTTCAACGCATTCCGAAGCGAGGCGCGGAATAATAATGAGCTGCACCGGGCAACGAAGCTGCGGGTCGAGAGACGTGAATCGCGGCTGCTGATGACGCAGCAGAGGCGGCGGTGGAATAGATCGGCGCAGAGAACCGCAGCGACTGTAAACCAGCACCAGCGCCGCTGTAAACGTGGCTGCTTCGATCTGTCCAATCAACGATCAACTCCTCGTGCGATTTAATTTTCTCCGTTTTCCGTCTTCATTTCTCCACGTTTTTCGTATTTCGTTCGTCGTTCTTGAATTCTGTTCGATCTCGTAACGCGCTGCACCTCACACTGAATTACAAGCCGTCCGACAGCAACAACCAACAACCAACAACAGCAACAACAACGCCACTCATGATGCCAATCAATCAGTGACGCGCGCACACAAGAACAACATCGCGCCCCGACGCACCGAGATGCTGGCGTCGCACTCATCGCGCTCGACTTCGACGTTCCGGACGGTCAAGTGTAATCGGTGCCCGCTGACGGTGCATTTAAGTAGGTGCGGAGGGGTGGGCGGGCGGCGGGAGGCTGGCTTGCGGCGGAGGAGTGGCGGGCGCGGCTGCAGCTTCGGCTCGACAGGCGGCGCGGGAGTGCAACGCGCTCGAGTTGTCTGTCTCGCGTAGGTTTCAATTTAATTGTTCTGCCTTCCGCCGGCGGTTTTCTTGTTGCTGTTGTTGCTGTTGCTGTTGTTGTTGGTGCTGCTGTTGTTGTTGTTGTTATTGGTGCTGCGTCATTTCGTGGTTGATCATGACTGCCATTGACTGCACGGCTTTCGTAAGGAGAAACAAAAGCACGGCGAGCAATTCAAAAGATTTCAATGTTCTTCGTGGAAGTCTTGCGCGTCTGGCTCTCGATGCACTGAAGTTCAATGCCACGGACACGAGATGTTGAGTTCTGTTTCATTAATTTATGTTTGCATTCCACGTTTTCCCCCGCGCTTCATTTTCTTTATTTATTTAACGTTAAATAAACATTTAACGCAATTCTCGCTACTTTTTAAGAACTCGAGTTACTAAAGAGAATGAATTTTTAATTATTTATTGCTTATTTGCTTTTCGGTTATTGTAAAATATGTGATTTTTAAATGTTTTCTGAAATTTAAGTATTAAAAAATTCGCACGAAGTCGTCTTCTGCAGAGATTCGAGTTTGTTTCTTAAGTCCTTCATATTGCGCAGAGACGAAATGAAGCGCGAAGATTTTCCTGAATATTTCTTGCAATTTTAGAAGGAATGCATTGAGATTGCTTTCATCGTTTGCGTTTATTTAATTAAAGTTATGTTTTAATTAATTATTTCACTACACATTTTCCTTCCCAGCCATCTCAGTTTCCCTTGCAAGTCCTTGAAAACTTTTATCGCTCACATTTGAATGCTTAAATTTACGATTTCTATGAAGCAAAAAGTGAAAGGATTTTATTTTCTTCTCCTCATTTTCTTTCCTCTCCATCCTGCAACGGATTGCCTGCTTTTATTACAATTTATTTAGGCTCGAGCCTGGTTTTCGTATTTTAATCGAACATTTTTCAATATTCGACAATCTTTTGTTTTCACTTCTTAAGAATTTTTGCGCGGCTGCCAAAAGTTGCTGCTGGCTGCTTGTGTTGAAATTCGTGTGTCTGTGCAACAAGTGCACAGCGGGGTGCTTTTGTCCCTGCAACAACAACAACAACAACAACAACAACAACAACAGCAGCAGCAGCAGCAATTTATATTTCGAGTACCGATTATGATCGTCGTCATCGAGGGCCATCGGGATCTCGAAGACATATTAATACAAAATCATATAAATTCCGATTGGCATTTGTTGTTGCTGCCGCTGCCGCTGCCGCAGTTGCAGGAGTAGCAGTTGTTGTTGTTGGCTGCAGCTCTCTTTAGCTGTTATCGGCTCTCGTACATAAATAATTCGAGTGCAGGGATCGCAGCGAAGCGAAGGAATCGCGGTCAGGAGAGCGACGACGATTTGCATATTAAAACGATGAAATGAGTTGTTGTTGTTGTTGTTGTTGTTGTGGTTGTTGTTGTTGTTGTTGTGTGAATTGAAACAATGCGTTGAGCGCGAGGAAAGCGAAAGAAGAAGAAGAAGTGAAGTCCGCAGAAGCTATGAATGAAAACACAAAATTCGTGACTTTTATTTATTTATTCTCCGCAGATAATCAGCGAAAGGATAATTTTAAAAGTTCTGTGGAATTCATGTGTGTGTGTGTGTGTGTGTGTGTGTGCGTGTGTTTGTGTGTGTGTTTGTTTTTGTTTGAGAATTAATAAAATTACTTGCGAAAAATGACGAGAAAATCTGGAATTTCATTCTCCGACGAGTGCTGAAGTTCGCGTCTTCAGTCTTTCGTTCGCCTTCGCTCAATTTCATTATTCATCGTCATCTCGTCTCTCGCGCAGACCTGCCGCGGTCCGCAATCACATGAATTCTTTGCGAAAATAGTGCACTGGACTGCGGCCGACGCCGATCATATTTAATTCATAACTCCCGCTAATGTATTCCGAAGTAAGCGCTTCCCTGCTTCCTGCGCCGCTCGTCATCTGCATGCGGCCGCGCGTCTCCTGCCTTCGCTCACTCGCGACGTCGCGCAGGACAACCGCGCGCCAACTGCGAGTGAAAACAATTATTCATAGTTTTGCAGTTATTATGCGCGCGCAGCTGATCGATCGATTGATTGATTGATGGCTGGATTGATTTAAATTTCCCCAGCGCTGCGGCAACGATAACTCGAAAAAAGATTCCTCTTCGCGGGCATTCGAGGCCCGCGTGAGTGGGACGAGAGATGCGGGTGCCGCTCGTTCAAACGAAAGTAGGAAATCGAAGGTGCATTAATTGCGCGAATGGAAATTACAAATACAACAGCAGCAACAACAACAGCGACAACAGCAACAACACTCGTAGTGAAGCAATTATTTTATAACTCGAAAACTTATTTGAAATGTCAGTTTCATCTCTGCGCTGCATCGCAGATGAGCGTGAGTTGATCGGAGAAACTGCGAGACACGTTGAGAGTGTCGATCACTTCCAGGTGTTCGGATTGCCAACTCAATAAAAGAAACAACGGCAATCTGCGCACTTCACTGCTGGTGTAAACGCAATCTCAGCCTCGAAATTCACTCACGTTGGCATTCAAAATACTCGTAAATTAAAACGTTTTCACGAGCAGAATTTCTTTCTGTTTTTTCACCTTCTTTTTCGCCTCATTATAATGTTGTTCAGCGGTTGTTGCAGGTTTTAAATTCGTTAACTTTAGTTATTTCCGTCACACATAAACTGTATCAACCTTACAACAAACCCAACAACAACTACAACAACAACAACAGCAACCACAACAACTGAAGCTCACGTTTTTCATGTGCGACAAGCCAAGTCAACTGCGGCGTGCGGCAACTTGATCGATCCGCGCCATCGTCGCCCCTTGGAAGTCAAACTGTCATTGACACGGGCACCTGTATTCAAAATAACAACAACAAGAACAACAACAACAACATTGATTCAGCAACAATGACCCCACCAACTAATGGTGACATTTTTAAAGCTTTGTAATAAAATTATAAAAATTGTAGCCAAAAAACGAACCAACGAACTACAAATCAAAGTCGAATTATTTCCGATTTCTTCGTTTGCATTTCGAATCGATGAAAAACTCGCGCTCACTTCAGAATCCGAGCAACGCTGGCGGTCGCCATCGATTTGGCGGTTTATATTGTCAAATTAGTGACATTTATTTGCAATACTAAAGTGCGCCTCTCATGACGTGTTGGCGGTGTTGGCGGTGTTGTTGTTGTTGTTGTTGTTGTTGTTGTTGTTGTTGGCACACTGCTTTGCAAAATGTTATCAAATATTGGGGTCAGAGGTGTACAATTCATGTAATGAAGTTGTGAAAATATTAACAAAACTAAACAAAGCTGAACAAAGCTGCACAAAGCTGGGCAAAAATGGACAAATCTGACCAAAGCTGGACAAAGCTGGATAAAGCTGGATAAAGCTGGGTAAAGATGGACAAAGCCGAACAAAGCTGAAGAAAGCTGAGCAAAGCTCAACAAATGTGGACAAAGCTGAACTAAACACTTAATAGAGCTTGAAAAAGCTGAACAAAATTAAGCACAACTAAACAAAGCTAAATAAAAGTGAACAAAAGGAATTCAAGAGCGCTGAGATAAAAGACTTCAAAGTGACAGCACAACAGTCCCCGCACTCCCCTCCCCACCTCTTTCTCCACCCACTCACGACAATCAACCTGATCATCACTCACTCGTGCACTCGCTAAAAAAAGATCCGATTGATTTTGAGCAAATTAAAGTTGACCCCGCCACACATGACGCAGCGGTAGGTCGCCCCATGCTACCAATTTTTCAGCAAAATCATTTATTTTCGTAAGAAGCTCGTCATCAGCGCATGATTGTGCGCAATTATTTCGAGCTCTGGATTGCTGTTAAATCAGAGGAAATCTACGTTTTTAAGCTCTCCTACTTTTACTCTGTCAAGCGATGAATTGATTTCGTATTGTTGTCTTGTGTTAGAAAAAAAAGACTGCTGATGATTGTGACCCAAAAAATCAAACAGATGATTTAGCAAGCGCGGATTAACGTTACCACCATCACCACCACCACCTGTGGATGTGAGGAGTACTCAGGGTAGAAAAACAAGGGACTTCAACATCTTTTAAGATCATCACTGAATGATTTCAGTTGTTCTTTTCAGTGTGCAAATACCTTAAAGTTTTAATCACAGGTGAAATTGTTTTATGTTAGGTGTAGCGTGTCTTTTACTGCTTGAAATTGTTTTCATTACTGAATTTTTTGCTATTGATCTCGCGAAATAAACTTTAACAACCTTAATGACGAGCTCAAGCTTAGTAGGGACTTCGAGTCGCGTTTATTGCTGTTGAAACCAAGATTTTCAGCCTAATATTTGATTAAGTTAATAAAATATCGATCAAAGCTTTAATAAAATCGATGAAATATAATGAAAAATTACTAAAAAATAAAGAAAATGTGAAAAACGCGATGTCAGTTGTCTTTTTAAGATCTTTGTCGATTTTTTAAGCCAGTTTTTCAGCTAACTGAAGTTAAATCCACGTAACACTGAAGCCTGACTTGCATCTCAATTTGTCAAATGTCTTCATGAAGTCTTAATTTTCCTCCTGCCTTATTAAAACCTCTAAACTAAAAGCGATTAAAAGCACGCCATCGATGTTCTTCGGAGCAGAACAGGTATCAGTTACCGGCCGCCCGTTTCGATGGCAAATAAATTAAGAGCGCAAAAATGATGAAGTCCCGCACTCCTAATAAACTCTCGACTCTGTACCCGCGTCCCCAGCTCACTTGATGCAGACACGACACGCTGCGGCCTGGAATCGAAGCACAAGAAAGGAACTCATTTTGGACGGCCGGATTATCGCGATCCTCATATCGAAAACGCGTGTTTACTCAAGGCGATTTAAGTGCAAACGCTCACGCAATGCGGCGAAAGCGTTGCGCGGCAACAGACGCAACGCAACGCAACGGAACGCAACGCAACGCAACGCAACGAGTTCACGCTCGTAACGTAAATCCACGCGCTTGTAATGCCAGACAGAAGGAAGTCCTCGCTCGCCCGCTCGGGCGCCCGTGTGCAACACGTACAGCTGAGCGTCCAGCGGGTAACTCGAGACGGACGCTCACTGCCTTAATTTAAGCCAAATTGAATTAATAAACCACGTCGAACCCGGTGTGCGGTCCAAATATTATTAATTTATGCACCCGAGTCACTTGAACGAAGTCGGTCGCAATCCGAGAACAACGTCGCTCCAGAGGGACCAGCGGGCGACGGCGGGTGTTTCGGTTGCTGGGCGAGGGACACTGACCCTCTAGACCCCCGTTCTCCGTGCAACCACACGTCGTCACGTAACTGCAAAACACGAGGAGGTGCCGCCGCCGCCGACTCGCTCGCAAAATTGCGTAGCATGTCGAAGTCTGGGATCAAACGATGAAGTGGCGTTGTTAGCGTAAACCAAGTTGAAACTGTGTCACGAGTGGCGGGTGGGGGGGGCGCACTGGCTTCGCGGGGATCACAGCTGAACGAGTTCTCTCCAGCAGGGGCCACCACCAGAGGGCAAAATGACGTTGATGCGACGTCGCACGGTGGCTAATTCGGCCAGCATGTCGAGTGCGAAGACCCAAAACTCGGACTTGCAGAAGTTGCTGGCTTATAAAGTCAATACGGAGCGACAACCTGTAGGACGACGACTGCAGCGTGCAAACACTGAGAAAAAGGGGTTCGTTAAACGATGGGACGAACAAGAGGTGCGCAAACTTCTCTCCGTGTAGAAGTTTAGTTAATTGAGGCAGTTGAGGTGTCTTTTCTACATTTTTGTAAAGGGAAGTCCAGAGAAGCTTATAATATTCTAACAACATTACTTTCAAACCCATATAAAATCCCAGTCACACCATATTTTTGCTCACACAATTAACTTGGTTCTTTTTCCAGTGTATCTGTCAGCCAGAACGTTTAATAAAACAATTCAAACACGACCATTAATGCTGCGTAGTTGCTGTAAATCCTTCAAAACCACCGCAAGGAAGCAACGCAGCAACTTTGCGAACAAATCAGCAGCAACATAGGTTAACAACAACAACCACCACAACAACAACAATCACAACAACAACAATCACAACAACAACAACAGCAACAACAACATCAGCGACAAAGAACTCAGCAGACACAACATGTGCTCAAAGGAACGCAAGAAAGCCGACGCAACTCAACACGCGGCAACTACAAGCGGCAACTAAACGCGCACCGCACCGCGCCGCACCGCCACACCGTCGGTCCGTCGTCTTCGCAGCCAGCTGATCACAACATGATTCTCACCTACAGCGGAAAGCCAACAACAACAACCCTCCAGACTCGTGCCTCCTCGCACCTCCAATTTTCGTCCTCGCGCCACGAATGCACTTCTTGACAAAATCAAAACAACTCCTTCTCTTGATTGCCGGCACTTCTCTCTCCCTCTCGCTGGCACCGCGACCCTCTCACCGGCCCATGTCGGCCCATCGGCCGCCCCATCCGACCCACTCCTCGTGGGGCAGCGTCGAAGCTCCTCGTTCGTATGCAACATGATCAATTTTAATTTATCGCGTTTGGCACAAGAAAGGAGCTCTTAAGTCGCCGCGGAGCACTGTGAGCCGACGAGCCGCCATTATTATGAACACGCAATCGTTGTGACATAAATTGTGACAAATTTTTCAATATGCAGTGTTATTAATGGACGCCAATGCGCGCCGGACTCGGCGGTGGACGCTGCTTAGACGGCTGGACGGCTGGACGGCTGGATGGTTGCACGCTTGACAAAGTGACCGAATCAAGGAGTTTATAAGGCTTGTTGAATCGATTGAGGCTGCGGCTGAATGTGGATTTCAGCCTAAGGTTTTCGAGGAGTTGTAGTGGACAAGACGAGATGTGGAAGGAAAATATACACATATTATTGTGTAAAAAATAGGTGAGCGTAAATGCCGAATGCTGATCGTTGATCGTTGATCACTGAAGTGCGCTATTCTTCGGTCTATTTTTCAAAACTTCCTTTATTTCCCAGCTTGAATACTTTGTTGCAGCCTTTTTGGCAATATAAATGAACATTTAAGACAAGCTTAAAAGTGCGTTCGGTAACTTGCATCCGTTCGTTCGTGCCCCCCCCACCCATCCTTCTAACCAACAAACTTTCGTGACCGTTTGAGATCAATTAAGATCGCGTTGATAGCAAATCGTCTGAAATATCAGCTGGAGTAAGGGAAATATAGAGGAAATATAGGAAAATGTACTAAAAAATTGTGTAGTAGTTTGAAAACTAAAGAAAAGTTCTAAAACTTCAATTAAATAACGTAAAAAACTTCAAATAAAAGTTATAATTCATAAATTTATATCATGAAATGGCATGAAATTCTTTTTCCACTTTCAACAGGTGAATCGATTGGTTTCGTTTGCAAAACAAAATCTCTGTTAATCATTTTAAAGCAGAAATTCCTTGCAAAATCCACCACGCGACATTCGAAGACCGTTTATTTTTTACTTCCTCGGAATTCGTTTTACAATCCATCGAATTCCTTCGAAACACTTGTTGCGAATTTCATACTCACAAACCGTCTGCGAATGATTTTGTTGGCTTGTATTGACTGGCATACTTCTTGCATGACTCACTACTGATCTGGTGCAGGCTGAAAAGTCCAAAACTGGCCTTAACGACCGGTGAACTTTTATCCTCTGAATGCGAAAAACAAGATATGAAAATCACAAATTTCATTCTCAGCGTGTTGTGATTTTTTGCTTGTTCTTCGGTTTGACATTTTCGTGTTCTGGCTTTATTAGTCATAAACCAGAGAGATAAGTAACACAACAACAATAATAACAGCAACAACAGTAACAACAACAACAGTAACAACCAGGTCCCTGAGGATTTATTTCAAATTTAAGCTTAGTTATTTCTCTTTAAAAGCCAATTGAAAATTATTACCATGTGAACAAATTTAAAGTGAGAAAAATGATTAATTCGATTTTAATTTTGATTGGAAAAACGAAATCTTTAAGATTTTATGACGTGAACTCTACATGAAATCGTATTCACTAATATTGCTGAAAAACACACCTATAAAAAAGTAGAAATAATCGAATAGGAAGCCCCAATATTCGAAACATCGTCTGTATTTCAGAAAACTCGTGTTATCAACTCAGTAAAACAAAACATTTTAATGGACTTGTCATTAGTGCATCCATGCATGTGCGATGTTATTATTTTTTAATCCTATTTGGCTGACGAAACATCGTCATCCCCGCCATGATGATGATGTTATTTTTAACCTGTCACATGTTTTGAAGCCTCGAAAATGTGGGAGAGGAACCTAATACGAAAAATAGGTTAATTGACGCCGAAAACTAACGCGTGAGTGAATCCAAATCCGTCTTGGAAGAAATAACTTGGAAGAAATAACTCCAAATAACTATTTCGGCAGCTTCACTACACCCAATTCTCACGACCTCACTCTCTCCTCTCTATCCTCTTCTCTTATTTGCCCTTGTTTTCATTCACTCTCTCCCTATTACCTTCTCTCACCCACGCTTTAGTTTTCTCTCTCTCTCTCTCTCTCTCTCTCTCTCTCTAACCATCTATCTGCTCGTATCTCTCTCTATCTCTCCTTCTCTTGTCTCTGTCTCCCTCTCTTGTCTCTGTCTACGTCTTCATTTCCTCCCTATCTCCATTTTTCTCTCCATCACCACATCACATCCTATTTTTACTTGAATCCTCTGTTTTGACTTTGACAGCTGAATGCTGTAAGCTTTTCTTGTGAGAAACGTCGAAATTATTTGACAAGTTCTTTGTAAGAAACAACAACAACAAATGTCACTATCTAACCGCAATATTACGGGAAGTTAAATTCCTCGTTGTTGCTGTTGCTGTTGCTGTCTTTGCTTAACCTGTATGTTTCGTGTTGACGGGATTAACATTCAAACCATTTTTAAGTTTAATTTTAATCCTTCCTTACCGAATTTCTCTTCTACCTTCACCGAGTTTCTTTTTATTTCAACGATTTCTATGTTACAGTGAAGATTTTCTGCTTCGTTGCGTCATTAATTAGAGACGACATGTGTACGAAATGTAGAATTAAAAAACTATGGGATTGTTTTTAGTTTTTCCTTTTGTGTCCATGAAGTGTCAAATTTTGTGGCCAGATTATAGCGGCGTTTTTCAAATGGATCAAACAGATTCCCAGAAGTGAAGCAGGTCTCCGGCACCGCGGAACACCGTTCGCCCAATATAAGTATGACGACCCCTAATGGGAAGGTGAGGCGAGTATTAACTCGCAACTGAAATATTTATCGACTAATTGAAGACACGTTAATACACGAAATGAGGTTAAGACGGTTTTGTGTGTCTCTTGTTGGGTTTCATGTGCGGTGAGATCGGTGAGTGATCGCGGCAACTTTAAGGTTTGCTTAAGATACCGTGGTCACTGCAGTATGATAATCTTGAGACTGAAATAATTTCGACTTGACCTCTCGAGTTAATCTTAATGAAGACGATAAATTGATTTGCTTTAAATGTAACGTTACTCCCAAAAACGGAGCTTTAAGGGTTCGAAAGGGTAAATGCATTGCATTCATATTAACAATTTGTTGTTGATTCAATTGACAGTTTTCATCATCAATATGACGGACCCTTTGAAAGATTTAAACTCTGAAATATTCGAAATCTCACGAAACTTCTGTGGTTCTCGTCGAAATCGGTCTAGAATACTGTAGTTCTAAAATGTCTTTATGTAGCACTCGATTTAGGTTCTTCTTCCAGAACACCAACAAGTCGTCGAGCTCAAATAACCAACCAACAATAAACAACAATTTCTTCACTAGAAATCGCCCCTACCTTCGCCTCCTCCTCACCATCGCCCACTCCGCCGATTCACTCCTAAGAAATTCCCTCGATTCCGATCCTCTCCGTACAACCCGCAATCAACTAATAAATTCATTAGTAACAGCAGACCGACAAATTAAGTCTTTAAAGTTTTTAGGAGAAGCCATAACCGCGAACGCCTCTGCAACACCAACTCGACCAACTTGCTGCTGGTGATGGTCGTCTGCTGGTGATGCTCGTGCACGGCAGCAAATAAAATTTATATTAAATCTGAAGACCTTAACTAGTTACTGCCGTGATGTTGCTGTTGCTGCTGCTGTTGCTGCTGTTATTGCTGCTGCTGTTGTTGTTACTGACGATGGTGATGGTGATGTTGTTGTTGCTGCTCTTCTAATGATGATGACCTTTCTTTAGCCAAACACGACAACTTAAGGTCAGCAGCAATCAAAAACCTTAAAGAGCAACCGCAATGCGGAATGATTATAGTTGTTGCCCAAGCTGTTGTTGTTGTTGTTTTCCTTGTTAATAATTATTATTATTATTTTCTTTTTTACTGCAATAACAATCTGCGAAAAAAGGAAAAACGCCCACTTGCCGGCTCTCATTTCGTTTGTAGATCTCTCTCTCTTCTCTCTCTCTCTCACCCTCTTTCTCTCTCTCTCTCTTCACCTGCTGCACAGTGTAATGTATGCAACTAAAAATTGGTCCACACTATAATTTTCATTAAATTGGTCAATAATTAAATCCATTTTATAGCACTTCGCATATTTCGCTTAAATGAGAAATGGGCGTGGTTGATGTCAGATTTTTTGCCTACCGTAAATTGCACCTTATTAATTAGTTGTTCGGTGACTAAAATTTTTTGCCGCAACTTCCATCCCAGCGATACACTGTAAGTCGGGATCGTCTGAAGGAAGCGCGAATTTCAAGATAGCGTGTCTTAACTTGCCTTTCTGTTTACCTTTCTGTTGGCATCATCATAGCAAAAAGAACAACAACAACCACCACCCAACAACAGCAACAACAACAACAACTACCACCCAACAACAACAACAAGAACAACAACCATAAATAGTAATAATAAATCCTGGCAACAGCAGTCGCCAGATGAAGACGAAATCGTAGCGTGTTCCGTTCGCTTGCCCTGTAGTAGCCGCCACCATTAGCAGCTAGCTTAGCCCACATTTGCGACTTCAAACACAGATGGCGCGCAGGTAGCCCACCGGCCCCTGATGGCCGATAGTCATCGCGAAGTCAGGACCCGCTGTGGATGGGAGTGAGAGCGGCGTGTAGAGGACGGCTGGACTTCATTATTTTTTGAAGGACTGCATGTGGTTTTTGTGAGGGATATGGAGTGGGCAGGGGGCAGGAGGGGAGGGGAGGGTGTTCTTCTGAAATACTTTCTTACAATACCCACATAAATCCCTGGCCATCCGTTGTCGGGCTCAAGTAAGTCGTAACTAATAAAGAAGCAATTTGCTCGCTTAGATTCTCCACGAAGTGGTAACTAAGCAGTTGGAATGAAGTTAGTTGGCTATCTGTATGAGCAACTTTAACCGCCTCTTCAACTTATAACAGTTTGAGGTTGTTGTTGTTGTCGTTGTTGTAGTTCGATTAATCGATTAATCTGTGCGAGTTTCATCTGATCGTGAAGGTGATGGGAAAAATTGCGGTAGGGGGGGCCAAATTAATTGCAGCAATCAATATTCACTTTATCAGAAATAAAAACATGAACGGAAAATGGACGATTTAACTTCGGTGATCTAAATATTAAATCTTAAATCAACTTTTCATAGCTTTCAAGGACTCTAATTAGAAATGTTGCCATCTTAAAATGACAAGAATAAGTTTTAGAGGAATTTATCTGTGTGTTTCCTAAAAAAATAGCAAGAAACAAATTACGTAATTGAAAAAGAGAAATCCCAACCACTGAAAATGGCTTAATTAGGCATGATCGGTATACTGTGTGCCGATCATTAACCTCTACGATCGGCACATGTTGAACTTTGACTGGCACTACAGTGCGAACCGAGCCGAGAAAGGCGAGCTCCGTGCACACGAGTGGTCCTCTCATTGCAGATCCCCTTCGCTCACCCCTTCGCTCTGCCCTTCGCACTCCCCCCGCTGCACAACGATCTGCTCTCTGGTAGCGGACCGTTTTTGTCTCTCTCTCTCTCTCTCCATATCGGTGCTGGACTAGGGAAATATTTTTATAAATTGCTGCGCAAATGCATTCATCACAAAGCTGTTGGCTGGCGATGAATGGAATTTTATTGCTGTTTTTGTATTGTTTTAATTCGTGCGCGAGCAGGTAGAGAACGCGAATGCACATGATCAGCATGATCGGAGGGATCCGTAGATGGTCAGTTTCAGTAAAACAGCACCAACCACTCGTACAACAACAACAGAAATAGCCATGCGATTGTGAGGAAATTGTAATAATGACTAAATTATTTATTGATAGAGTTAATGGGGGGAAGAAGGAGGGAGAGAGAGTGAGTGGCAGGGATGGAGAGAGGGAAAGAGACTGGGACTTGAAACCAAGTCGATTTCAAGATCGATGATACTGGAAATGTTTTCGAAGGCGGGTGGTACGCGCACAGCCAGTGCACCCAACTACCTTCATTGAACCGGAGCAGCAACAACAACAACAACAACAACAACAACAACACGAGTGGAATCAGAGAGGCACATTGGCAAACGGTACTTTTTTCTGAAGACTGCTTTTGTTAACTTCATTTTTGGGTAAGCAAATGAACGGAGAATCGTGACTCCCACATTTTAACCCTTGACCTCCGCGGACTCACTTAACCATCTCAAGAAGAGAGTGAATGCGGACGATTGAAGCCCCGTTTCAAATACGTTTCGTATGCACGCTCTTTTGGTGTGTGTGTGTGTGTGTGTGTGTAAGTGTGTGTGAGCCACGAGCTCTCATTCCTAAGTCGACCATTTTACCGCTCCACCAGCCGCAACGGCGATTATTTATTACTCTGCCGGTGAATTCTTGACTCCGAACGACAATAAATCATCCACAGCAAAAAGAGCGGAAGAGCGGCGAGAAAAGATTGGACCAGCAAATGCGAAATTAAAACGAAGTCATTGAATTAAAAGGGAGGCAAAAACAACATCGAATACTCATCAAACGGGATACCTTTCGGGATTTTTGGGATGTTTAGCAAAAAGCGAAATGATTGAGGTTGGGGAAGTCGAAAAAATATTGCTAGAAAATTACCTGTATTTGAAAACGGAGTTGATTTAAAAACGCAGTTGATTTAAAAACGGAGAGAAGAGAAAATGACGGTGTTTTAGGTAAAATATAAATTTCTGCGGCCAAGGTCTTCCAAACTGGAGGACGCGATGAAGAAGCCTGCTTGAGAGAAGTTAGTCTTCAGAACTACTAAATCTCTCTCTCTCTCACCTCTTTCCTCTCCCGGACAGCGTATGTTTGCATTTCCTCTCAACAAAGTTGAGATGAAGAGAAGAATGCAGAATTTCTTCCAGAAGAGAGCGAAATTTTTTGATCTTCTTAATCAGTTAATCGCCCTCTAAAAATATGTGAGTTATACTTAATAATTTCAAGAGGGTTCAATCGCCCCCCTCTCCCCTCGCATTACTCGTACGCCATCGCCTGAGAGCCTCAGGAAACCGCTGTACCGCCGCAATTCACTTGTTCACTTCGAATTACCATCTAAATCGGTAGCCAAACTTTTCCCATCGTTTACTTAGCATATCGTGGCCAAGCATCGGCCATATTTCGGAGGCTTCCCTGGCCGTTGCTGACGTTTTACATGTGTTGTCACTGCCACGGTCACAGCCAGTTCGCAAACCAAGCAGCCCACCCGCCCGCCAGTCAGCCCACCCGCCCGCCAGTCAGCCCACCCGCCCGCCAGTCAGCCGGCCAGCCAGCCAGCCAGCCAGCTAGCAGATCTCGCGCTCATCAAACGATCGTGCTCGTGCTCTGCATTTCCCGCTGATTTTCGCGCTTTCCGGCTGCGAGCGGCGGCAGGAAGAGCGAGCAGCCGCCGCCGCTCAGCATTTGAATATGATAATCAAGTCGTGAAGTTGTCATTTAACAAATTTTAACACGCTGCTTAGCAAGGCCATAAAAGATGCAGTTAACATTCATCGACGGCTGTGGGCCGCACTGATCCTGCGCGGAGAGCGGCGTGAGGAGGAGGAGGAGGAGGAGTCCGGCTCGGAGGATCCGCTGAGACCGCGATCGCGGCTGCTAGATAAGCGAGAGATATACGAACTGCAGCGCTGGGAGCGAGGCAGCGGCCGATGATCATCACGCGGTCCAGCTAATGATCGTGTTTGCTGGTATCTGCGTCGCCAGCAAGGTTTTGATTTCGCGCCATCTTCCCTGCGCTCGCCGCTCTGCCAAATCTATGCATTCAATTAATGAAAAACGTGTCACAGCCTCGGTTGTCCTCCTCCGCCCGCGGGAAGCCCTTCCGCGGCAGACGAACGCAGCCGCGCGTTGTTATGACATAAAGTCGCACGTTTCGGGATTCCGATTGCGTCTGCAGCCGGCTTATTGACACTTAACTTGAAATGTCGTGACTTTGAAAATGTGTGTCTCTCTCACCTCGCCAGCGAAGAGCGAAGAGCGGACAGCGGGCTGCGTTTGTGGTTTGCATACTAAAATGCGTCAAAATGGTTGTCATGGAACGGGCGACTCCATCCGTTACCACTCGCGGTGGACTGCTGAGGTCGGTGGTGGAGCGCGAAATTGAGATTTTCTTTTGTTTCACTTGTAAGGACGCCATTTAATATTATTTTTCTTGTTTTCTCTCTTCACTGACCATCAGAGTGAGTGTCTCTTGCCCGGTTACAACAATAAAAAGATGATGATGGCTGTCTTTTCAGTGAGTTTCGTTTCTCTTCTGCTTGAAACGTCAAAATCGTGTGTTGTTGACATTGTTTCACTACTGAAGTTATTAAGGAAAAAAATCGTACTCAGTTTTGGTCACTTTTTAGGATCTGGAGAAAGTGACGGCGAGCTTAAAAGCAGAAGCGTAACCAGAACGTTTTTTAAAGGGGGATTCGCATCAACTTCTCTTCATTTTTGCAGGTTAAAAGGCGTCAAAATTATAATGAAACATCGTCGGCAAATTTAACAAACGCAACAAAATTAACATCACTAACAACAACAAGATCAATGAGATATTAACAGCAGAAACAAATACAACAACAAAAAAATTACAGGCGGAGTTAACACCGAAAACACCACCAACAACATGGAAACCAACACGAACAACATCAAACACAACACCAAAAACATCGAAGACGTTAACAAAAACAACGAAACCAACACCAGCAACACCGAAAACAACATGAAACACCAGAATCAAACTAACAACAGCAACACCAACACCAAAACACTTACAAAAATATTTATAATCATATTGACAACTAGTGGTTGTTAAAGAAAATTGTTGTATTGATAAACAAATTTGTCATAATGACAGAAATTTTTTTAAATTTAACAATCAATTCATTTTCTTCTAAGGAATTGAATATAATTCTCTGATGATTGAAAATTGTCATTTTCAACTCTACAATTTTGTGCGTTGTTTGACTACTAAATACATCAAACTGAAGATTTCCATCTTTCATTCGAAAATCGCGATTTTGTATTGTTTAGCAGATTTCGTATATAAATTCAAGCGTGTTGAAGGTTTTCAAGCGAATTGAGGTTTCAATTTGAAGAATGAACTTGATCATTTCGACAACACAGAGAGTTGTCAAAACTAACAACTTTCCAGTGCAGTCCACAACATCCAGGAACAATATTTTTAAATAATGAACAACAATATTAACAACAGTTACAACCGCAACCTGTCAGTTTAAAAATTGATATCATTTTGCTGTTGTTGTGCATGCGGATGATGTTGCTGGAGCTGCTGTTGTGGTTGTTACTACTGTTGTTGTTGCTGTTACTGGTGGCGATGATGATGAGGATCATGGTGATGATAATCACGATCTACTCGTGCACTTTCTGATCACTGATTTTCCCAAAAATACATATAAAATGCGGGCTTGCATTACGCAGCCGACGATATCATTTTTAACTGTCTTGTTGCGGCTGCTGAGTTACAAGTAGCATTTAAATCTGAAAAATAACAGCAACAGAGGGAAGACACCAGCAAAGCCAACAACACCGAGAAAAATAGCACCGAATACCTGAAGTACATGAAGACAAATCAACTCTAATGAAGATCGTCGCCGATCACCGCCAGGCGATCGCTAAATATCACGGATTCCCTCTGCGGTTCACCTTTACCAACTCCGCAGATGTCATAATTGTGAATTATGTTTCGTCGTTAGTTACGACGCGATTGAAATCAGGTACATCGAGGAGAAATCGGACTCGGCAGTGGAGCGAGTGAGCCAGTTTCGAGTTCAGAAGAAGACTTTTTCCGAGAGGCAACCGCAAAGCTCGGGCAGCAATGACATCGGGTTACAGTGTCGGCTGTGTTGCCCGATAAGCTTTCGACGATTATGACTTTGCGGCGAACAATTTCTTCAAACAGGTTAAAGGTTGTTGCTTGGATCGAACGATGTCTAGAAATGGATGATTTTTCCATCAAAGACTCGCACTGACGGAATTCTAAGGAACACAAATTAAAAGAGAATTAAAGGAGGAGAAAAAGAAATCAATCAAGTCGGGTTCTTAATAAAGGTATCTGATTACAATAACAAACGATACTCGTTGAAATATGATGGCTTCCTTTGAGTTCAGACACTCGTATTTGTATCTGTAGTCGGCGAAGTCTTAATTATCGCGGTAAAGAACACTTTTTCGAGTACTGAATTCTTCAAACGATCAGCGAAGTTTGGTAGATAATGAACACGAAATAGCGGTGGAGAAGTACAATAATCCAGCCAAAAGACGATCGATCAAAAGAATCGCGTAGACGTTTCCAAAAGAATCGCGTAGACGATTGCTAGTAATAAAAGATCTTGAAATTTAAATGAAATCATATTCGCAATCGAAGGAAATCGCTTAAAAAAACTAAAGCAGTGAAAGAACGTTGCAAATATTTCAATTACACAAAAAATATCGCAAATTCACACTGAAAAGGTGAAATTTTTCTCAATTCATTCCGCTTGCCGCGCGACAGACTGTCGCAACAGTGGATCGCGTTGGCTTGCTAGCTCCTCTGAACTGATTTATAAGTACGTTAATGCGCCTGCTCACTGGCGTTCCACGGATCTTTCAAAGCTTCTACGATGTGACAGATTTTCTAATTTCTATTGAAGCGATCGCGGTCGCGTTTTACTCGAAGCGATCGCAGTCACCTCTCATTCGAAGCGATCGCAGTCGCCTTTCATTCGAAGCGATCGCGGTCGTCGCTTTATTTGAAGTGGTCGCTTCACTTATTTGAAGTGGTCGCGTTGCTTATTGGAAGTGATCGCAGCGGCCTCTTGGAGTTGCGCTGACTGAATTCGCGTGTCGCCTTCAGTTGATTGCAACGTCGCGTCCTGCTCGTTGGCCTGCCTTTTGTTTAAATTAATTAAAAAGTATTTCAAACACCATCGCGACGGTGAAATGCGACTTTTTTGGAGTCATTTTCACCACACTGATCGACAAGTAGAGTGAGTAAGAAAGTTTGTAGTTGTTTTTTTGTGTTTTACCAATTTTAGTGCTGTAATTCTTTAAAAATGCAAAAAGGAAGGCAATTTTATCTCATTTAAAGGCAAAAGTGACGAGATATAGAGGATGGCTAGTGAAACGAGAAGGAGATCGGGGGCATAACATGCATTAGAATTCAATAAAAAATTACCGTTTCACAGGAACGAATATTTCTGTTATACGGTTGTCATAAAGAATGATTTTGATCGTAACAATTCCTTTCTTGGGTCCTGCAATCTTTAATCGGTTACTTGTTGCACTAACCTACTTATATATTAAGTGGTGTACAACAACAACAACAACAACAACAACAACAACAACAACAAGAACCGAAACAACCACAACAACCACCACAGTTGCAATATCAATAAATTATCAACAAATTGCGCCAATGCTAGAACATCGCGGAACACACCATTCACGAATAACAAGGAATAACAACAACAACAACAAGAACCACAACAACACCACCAACAACAACCAAAACAACCACAACAACAACCACCAACAACAATGAAAATAAATTTTACAACTAGGTAAGCAAATTTTGTAAATTACGAGAATTTCCAGGCTTTTTCATCCATACGGAATCTGAACAAAAAATAGAATAACGTAACCGAGAAATCATCAATATAATTTTTTGTCTTACCGTCCCTCCCGCCCATACCGCCTCCCTTTTCGAGGCACTATTTTCTAGACTGGTGCCGAGGCCACTTCAATGGTCCAGGCAGTCAACTTCGGTCCGATCCACGGCCACCACTTGCAGCTTAGAACAATAATAAATCTCACCTCTCGACGAAAACGCCTGCAACGAAAATCAGAGTGCAACATAATTTCACTCGACATCATTTTAAAGAGTTGGGAACGCTGGACGCAGCAGTGGGGAGTGGGTTTCTGAGAGGGTGTGAGGGGCTACCAAAAAAAGTACCTTTGAAATTCATTTCAATAATTTTGATCATAAATTTTTCCACCTCAGATCTTGGAGGCTCAGTGCAACAAGTTGTTGTTATTATAGTTGTTGTTGTTGTTGCTGTTGTTGTAGGGGTCGTTGTTGTCTACGTACTTGTTTTTTAGGTTTTTTTCTCTTGTCTCTTCTTTTCTTTTCTTTTTAGTATCTCAGTGCGATCGGAGTTCGGTTTGCTGCTGCCAGAACTCATATTTCATCGGATTCTTTCACTTCTTTCGGCAGCGCATTCGAATCTTACGAGATGAATTTGAATTTTATGAATGCCGCTGACTGACTTTGGCGCTCGTTGCTCTTCGTCCAAGCATTCTCTCCCAGCACTCCTATTCGCGCGCACCTTCAACGTCTTTTCAATGCTAGAAGTAACAAATCATGATGGGTTGGTCACTTCATCACTCCGCGAAGTCTGCGCGAGTGCGTCAAGATCAGGAAGGCACAGTGCGACGCTTTCTTATAAATTGTGGTAATAATTTTGCAGTAAGAGGACTTCATATAAATATGAGGTGGGCCATCGATTGGTTTCTTTTTTAACTACGTGTTTTTTTGTTTGTTGATACCGACAACGCGAACACACTTAATGGTAAAGAAAATGCATGAAAATGGTCTAAAAAGCACCCACCATTAACCACGCCCTCCTCTTATGTAACTGAATTACGAGGTTTTTCTACAAATGTTACATCGCCTCCGCTATTTGAAATTATCTTAGATCTTGAAGAGTTTCCAAGAGTTTAATGGATTTTTTCGGTGTACTTGAAAGCTACCAAAATATTTAAGCAAAAAATTAACCTGTTGATATCTGTATATATTTATAAAAAAACTGTATATTTTTATAAAAAAACTCTACCACTATTTTTATTTAATTTTTTCCACTCACATACCACTGTGCGGAGTGCTATGAACGCCTTCGTAACCATCAGTGCTCGTCATCATCATCATTATATTCATCAATATTATTGCTATCATCGTCGTAAGAATAAAAACGCAAGCATTGTGAGGACCACCATCATCATTATCATCGTGCAATGCAGTCTCATTATTAAGATCAACCGACAGTTTGTTGGGTCGAGTGCAGAGTGCGTTTGTTGTACCTACAAATTTGCATTTAACAACCGACAACAAAAATAGAACAGCAAATTTTTACTAGAACAAAAAAACCCACCGAAAAATTTATGCATTACAGTTTAGGAAGAATTATTTTGTTATCGGGGAAGTTAGAACTTTTTTTCGGATTAGATTCTTCTTAGTGCTTGTCTATTGTTGTTGTGGCTGTTGTTGTTGTTGTTGTTGTTGTTATCGCTGTTATTGCTGTTTCTATATCATCGTATTGCAGGCTGGCAACACCACTACCTGCTTCATGGAACTCGTATGCAAGGATGATTTCCCTGGCGTTGCTATGAATTTCAAGTATAGTCAGTCAGCTTCATCGGTTGCGTCTTCAAACATTCTTACGTAGTAGACGTAGATGTAGAAAAAGTTGATGGACTCCTCCAGTCAAAGTCAAGTTGCTGGCGAAGCTGAGGAAAAAACGCACTTCTTTGTTTATGAATATCATGGAGACTTCAAAAGCCCAGAAAGAAAAACGCCATCGATGGCGAATTTATTGAGTTGTGGCTTGGCATGTGGCAGGTACATGTGGCATGCGTGGAGGATGGACTCCGACGCGCCACAGCAACTGACAGCTCGTCCAGCGTGAGGGGCAGTGGAAATAATTTCGCAGTTTAGTTTTTATTGGATTTAAGGATGTTAATGTTTGACTTCCTCAAATTATCACAGGACTTTTCTTGTTCGGGATTAACAACGTGGAAGATTACATTCTAGAAGAGTAACTTTATTCTGTAGCAACTTTTTTTTATATTAACAATTTTAATGATGACATTTTCTATATATTGCGTTATATTTGCTGATGTTTTTAGGGATTCAGTGAAGTTTAAGGAATTATTAATCTGGAAAACTACTATTGCAATATAATATCCTCAACTTTATTAATGTCGAAATTCTCCTAAATTTCAGCAACTTTTTCATTTCACAACGACTTTGTTTAATTTATTTCTCAAAAAATACAAATCATGGCTGTTTTTTTTTCTGTGCTCAGATTTCTAAACCAATTTTTCCCAAAGCCCTTCGAATCTGTTTTGGAAATAAGGCAGAAATCTTTTTTTCGGGTCCACGAAACATGCAGCAGATTTAACTGGATTCACTTCACTGCTTATCTGCGCCTCGCATCTGTTCGTCGTGCTGTCAGGTACGGCTTTGATATTTCAACTGAAATCCCCACTTCAGCCAATCAGCCAATTAATAACGGTTTTCTCCTGATTTCCGATTTCGTCTCGCCTGTCTCACGCTACTCGCTGTCTGCGTCTGCAGTACTAAATATTCTGCTCCCATTTACTGTAATTCAGTTGTTTTTATTTTTCTATTTGTTGTCCTTTTTTTATTTCTGTTTGTAAATATTTTTATTTCCCCAATATATTTGTCTTGTTCTTGTTGTTGTTTTTTCAACTGAACTATTCTGGGTTTTCAGAAGAAATTTTTGTCTTCACCTCTGGGAATGCATGTTAACGGTATTACCGCTGGGAAAGGTTGTTGTTGTTTTTGTCAGAAACGTAATCGCAACGCAATCCAGTTCAGCGAAGAAGAAGAAGAAGAAGAAGAAGCAGGGATGATGGCGTAGCACCGTCCGTAGTATTTGTTGGTGGATCTTTGGCGTTATTTGTTGTTGTTGTCTTGATGTTGTTGTTGTTATTGTTATGAATCGGTGTAGATCACCGTAATCATTCGAATATTCAATTGAGCTCTAAATAATCGATAACCGATAATCGTTTAATCCGTCTAAAACAAGCATTCGAAAAATATTTGAAATATTTTCTGTAAATCGATTAATATCTAATTTTCAATAAATCGATTAAACTATCGACTGAATAGACCGATAACTTTCGATTATATCACCATTTTTGATAAGAACTCGACTCTCGATTATAATTCAGTGGCCGATTAGCTAACAGTAAACGATTCATCGACAGTAGACCATTAATTAGTTACTGAAGATGAGTAATTAACGATGATGATTAATTAAAAGTGTTCGAATATTAGATTAAGTGAAAGACGTATAAATTAATCAAATGCTCCCTACTAACAAACAATCGATTATCAATCGGAAACTTGAACATCAGCCGTAGAATTTTAATACTGCACTTTTTCTTACATTATTTGGTAACAAAGTTAGCCTTTTACTAACAAGTAGAATTATTTATTAAAAATACAATACATAAAATTCATCAAATACATTAAAAAGAAGAAAGCAATCGCGTTTATTGAAGCTTTTCAGTTATTCATTACGTTCAAGTCACGATATGAAAGAATGTGATTTCTGGCCAGGCATCTGGTTTTAACCTTTCTATTTGCAGCCTGCCCCCCTCGCCCCGCTACCACCCTCACTCAGTCCCACCACACCAAAGGCCACAAAATGAACTCAATCGATAGAAATGCGATGCCGAGCGGCGAAAGTCAGTCCGTCACTCCGCTCCATTATCATATCTGCTCTTCTATTATTTTATTATCGCAGTAATGTTATTATTACTGCTATTTTCCTTTTTCTGCACAGCTATTAAGATCGCAACCGGCAGCGGCGACCCACCGCCACCACCACCTCCACTGTATTGGCGCGCAATCGATACCCGACGACGACTGAAGAGCCGAATCGAATCGAACCTTCGCCGCAAGCTGCTTCCACATGCCGGAGGCCGGAGGCACCACGCGGCCGCAGTACGAACTTCGCAAATTATGCGCCGGCTGTCAGCTACCAGATAAAGCTGCCTGCCAGCCATTAAGTGGAGAAATGTTACCGCGTCGCAGATATCCGGCCAGAGATCGGACGAGAAGTGTATGCATGCGCTCTTGAGTTGTCGAGATTACTCGCAGCTTCAACGCTCGACGCTGGGCGGTTGACCCGTCGCCGTCCGTCGCCGTCCGTTGCCGTCTATCACCGTCTGTCACTGTCCGTCGCCGTCCGTCACACGGCAGGTACGACAGCTCTAGAATACACTTGGCGCTCAAGTTGAGCCGAAATTTCTATCGTCGAGGCAATGAAATCATTTTTAATATACGCAAGAGACACGAAAAATTGACCACATCACGTGAGTAGACCAGATCAGATCACTTCACTGAGCTGGTGGATCGGTTTTCGGGGCTGCATGTTGAATTCTAATGATGAACTTGTTGCGTCAGCGCTGACGACCTTCGTCACCTTCGCGTTTGTGGAATGTGGGCACCTTTGTTGTGGTGATTCAGTCTGATAGAAGAGTTGCCGGCTCCAAAAGTAGTGGTGGGGATCTTTAGAAAATAACTTCAAGTAGGGAAGCAAAATTGAATCAAAGCCATAAAATGGGAAAAATAAATAGAAAACAGAAAACAGAGATGAGATGGATTCTTTCATTCTGTTATTTTAGCTATTATTGTGGACGTTTGTTCTACATATTCCGGTATGGAGGCGTTATTGTGCCTGGAGTCTCTTTAGTATTGTAGGAAACCTCGATTTCCGAAGAAATTTAGACATTTTCAAGGCTCTTATTGCAAGTATAAAATTCATTTTCTTTCGCATTCCTTTAAGAAGGCTTTATTGTCCAATTTCACGATATTCTGGTTTTGGAAATATGGAAATATGTGGACATTACCATTACAAAACCATCAGCAACAACAATAAACCTTTAGAAAACATTGCTTGCACAATAAACAAATCAATTGAATGTCCCCCCCTTAAGAGTTACCAAAAACATATTCAAATAATCACATAATCAGACTTCAAATGAGGTTCAAACAAGCGTCCAACGACGACGGCTGACCAACTATAACTTCATGCACCGAATCAACATCCAACATGTTGACTCTTTACTTTGATTGCGCCTAAAATATCTCCGTTTTTCTCCCATTTTTGCGTTCTTGACATTTATGGATCATAAAAGTTTGACTTTTTCCTCCGCACTCACAGATGCACCGCTAACAGCCGGTCTGCCGTGTGTGGCACTGCAAGTAGATGCTAAAAACCAACAGATTTGGCCACACGTAACAATGTGCAATGCCCGAGGGTATCAATTTACTACCAGTTACCAGTTACCAGTTGCGGCTGAATGCTTGTCATTTCTGCAGTTGATGGTGCAAAGTGTGTGATCGGGGTATTCGCGATGTGGAGGGCAGTGCGTGGGGCACCAATTTGAATGAGGGGGGGGGGAACGCCTGTGACTGCAAAATAAGAGCTAAATTATGATGTGTGCGTGTGTGTGGGAGGGAGAGAATGGATCGGAAAATGGGTCAGAATTGAGTACAGAAAGTAGGATGGTGACTTTGGGCGAAGGAATCGAAGGAAATGAATGGAGATTTCAAATGCGATTAGATATCTCTGCGTGGGAGTCGGAATTTATAGAACTGCTATAAGTGAAAGTTTAGATGTGACTACATTCATGTTAATATTTTGGGTGCAACTCTCAAACTCCAAAAGTTTGAAAGATGTAGTTCTGAGCTGGAAAAAAATTATGCCTTTTAAATGTACATTACGTTGCCTTTCCTATATATATAAAAAATGTTCTAAAATTTCATTAGATGAAAGACCTATTTATACTTCCTTAATATAAGTTAATCTTTCCCTCTCAAAAACCACCGCTAAAACCGGAAGTCCTTCGATGATTTCCCATAGAATTGCATGTAAATGAGGCAGATTTTCCAAACCATTTTCGAGACCCCAAAATACATCCCGTTTGAGCTACAGGAGGACCACAAAGACACCCAATAAATATCAATTAATAAATAGTCGACTGTGAGAAATGATCCACTTAATGTTTATTAATTCGGAAGCAACCACAGCAACAACAACAACACGCGCTCCCCTGCGATCCCTTGCAAGATCAAACGAGCGCCATGCATGACCCTCCCGTTTGTCCCTAAGTGGACAACGGATTGATGATCTGCTTAAATGTTCCGAAGATGCGATGACGAGGATCAACAAGGTGTGTTGCATTTATCAAAGTCCTGTTATAGACAACAGCAAGGGTCTGGTTATACGCGACACCCTTGCAACGGCACATCCTGTTGATCGAAGGGACCAACGGCAACGGTGCCACTTCCGCGACCGCTGCGCTGAATCGCGGGCACACCACGGACGAAGATAACCAAATTTCAAATTCAAACATTTTTCAATATGTTTTCCCATGATTTGATAGAAGAATTGCGCTGAAAACAAATACAAGGCCACGTCGAACAAAACAAGAACGCAGTGCTGTGGGAATTTTTTCACAGGATACTCCCGAACTCTGAGTCTACGGAGTTGAATGGCTTTATGCGAAGAGAAGAAAAAGAAGGCGAGGCGCAACAGAGAAGCAGAGAAATGAAAGAAATTCCAGTGCAGACAGAAACACAATAGAAGTACGAGTTGTAGAAGGAACCAAGAAATGCGAGGAACAGGTTCATTACGAAATTTGATCCTCGGCTTATTGTGATGGTGATTATTTCTCTCTAAAAACGAGATCCTCCTACGGCTCAATGCTATGTGAACTCAAAAAAACGCTCTGTTGACACAGCAAAAAGGAAGAAAAACACCAGCAACCAGTAGTTCAACGTTCTCTGCTTACAGCATCGCACACTCTACACGCGGCATGTGAAACGCTCGGACACCATCTTTCTCAAGGCTACACCTACGCAACGACTTCCTGCATGCGCACAAATACACTCACGCACCCGCGGTCCGTCCTGCTGCCGTCTACCGCACTGAATGCGAGTGCACTTGGTGCGATTATCGAGCCATGTTAATCAGAGCCACAGCTGAGCGAAATTGTTCGCACAAAACGTGCAAATAATGGCACCATCTTCGCTAATGATCTGCAGCAACAACATCGCGTCCTCTGGGCTTCCTCGACGCGGAGTAAATTGCGGCGGCCACGTTGTGCGGCAACTACTAATTGGGGAAAATATTATGTGTACCGCAATGGCGAGTACCACTCGTATCTCAGCTCACGCACTCAGCGAGTACGAGGATCTTTTCACCCGCAATGCCATGCTGTAGATGCGTACGTGTAGATACTTCGTGTTTTTAGATACCTTTGTCTTTCTTAGTAATGTGAAAATAATGGTTTTTATTTGTTTGGAAGGTCCAGAAGCTGAAAAACTAGGAAATACCAGACAGGACGTGGAATTTCGAAATGGAGGATTTAAAACAAAAATGAACGCGTGGATCAAAGATGATTAGGACGATCTGAGTATAATTTTCTAGATCATTTTACACTCTCGTTGTCTCGTCGATTTCGTCTCTAGACGGTTCTACGGTTTTCTAGACGGTTTTTTCTAATAGAGACGAGAAAGAGCTATTGTCAGTCGAGAGGAGAACCGAGATCCAGAACACCAAAATTTGAGGAAATCTCAGTCGTGCGCATCACCATCTTGTAAAGATCATCTCATCCAAAAATGTGTGGATGAGTTGGTCTTTACAAGATGGTGATGGGCACGATAATACTCGTAAAAAAAGGAAACTATAAATTAGTTTGTTTTCTCGAGAGTTTTCGCTGGATTTCCGAACTTGAAATCAAATAATGTACGAGTTTACGAAAAAACTCATCTCACTGAAAAGAGAAATCTAAGCCTTAACTGGAACATCCTCACTGCGGTCCCCGATGGTATCTGCGGATGAATGTATCCGAAGAATTTCCAAACATCCGACTCATGCTGGATGATAACTGAAAACAGCAAGTGTTACGAGGCGAGAAGGCGAAGACGGAGAAGGCCAAACAGTAGCTTTCAGTGATGGTTAAGTGTTGAATTATCATATTAATTACTTGGTATTGACTTCGATAGCATGACTGGCAGCAAACAAAGCGTAAAATGCGGCGCAAAGGCCTGGTGGAGCGGTGCGAGATGCTGGGAAGTGAGGCTGCGGAACCTAGTTAGGGTTAAGTGGAAACCTGCGCGCGGAGAAACTCCGGATCGCGATTGAGACGCGGATGACACGTCGAGCGTCGAGGTGCCGCACCAGCGGCGGTAAATCAAGTGAAAGCGGAGCAAACTGAGTGAAGCAGCAGAGAAAAGAGAAGAAGAAAATTAGAAGGCTTCGATCTGAGGAATTGAGAGCGCTGCGAAAATAGTAGGCTGAGACTGCGTCGCCACCAGAGAGCCGCCTGTTCGACTGTCAACTCACGAAACCCACTAAATATCAGCCTCACACACACACACACACACACACACGTAGCAATGCATCTGCACACATCAGTTTATCCCGTTATATGAGTTCGAAACTGCCTCCAACAGTCGTCGCCGTCGTCGTCGTCGTCATCGCGTCGTCGTCCTCGTCGTCATCGCGTCGTCGATCAGTACGAATTCCTTATGAATATGCAAACTTTTCGCCGATTTCGTCGTTCGATTGGCGTTTCGCCGCTTCTCAGGTTGAACTTTTATATTTCCGAGTGAAGAACGAGCACTGACACCTCGCACGAATACACTCGCTGACAGCCGCAGCCGCAGCCGCCACCAACACTGCGCTCCCTAATAAACTTTCCCAAACCCGCCGCCGCAACCGCAGTCGCCGCCGCCGCCGCCGTCGCATCCGATGCCGAATCGATCGCCGCAGCTGAGCGCTGGAGCGGTGGAGAAACGCGCGATCGTCGCGATAACGTGCGCGTTTGTTTGTCACGAAATTTTGAAAGCCCGATATTTTGCGCAAAACCAATTGAATTGAATTTCGGCTGCGGCGGCTGGATGGGGAGACCCTTCTGTTCCAGAGCGGTAGCGGGAGTGGGTGCGGGAGACGGAGACGGACGCGGAGACCCCATCTTTTGTTACCGTTTAGGTACGAATTAGAAGACGACTGCGCGGCCATCGGAGGAGCTGCCGCGCCGCCGCTCGTACGAAAGTGTGAAGCGAAATGCGTGAATATTAATTTTCTCGCTTGTATTGGTTAAGCACGCTACACACCGCTTCGATCTTCCTGCGCCCCTGTCCCACGCTCCAATCCACTCACTAACACACACACACACACACACATAACACACACACACACACTCATACACATACACACACACCGAGAGGGACACGTGAGGTTCAAGCTGAGTTTCTGCCGTTCGGCGCTGATGATCTAATTTGGCAAAATTGTCGTGCATCTCTTTGTTCATATTGTTGTTGGCTGTTAGTTTCTCTCATTGTTTTTGTTGTACAGGACCTTGTTGTTGTTCGTCTACCTTCAACGGGGAACCTATTTAAATTTGACCGTGTTGTTGTTGTTGTTGTTGTTGTCGCGGCTACAAGCCACCAAGCGGCTCCCCGTGTGTGCGATCAATTTGGAGTCAATAAATGTGTTTCGCCGTTGTTGTTGGGCGATCAGTTGGGCTCGATAATGAGTTTAGCGCACCCATTTTTCCTCGTCTTCCTCCATTTGTTTCATTTTTTCAGCCCCCCAAGTCTGAGTTGTCGTTTTGCTGTATTATTTTAATAAGTTTTAGAAAAAGATGATCATCTCCACATATCGATCGCTCAGGCACTGAACCGTGATTTATATACTTACACACACACACACACACACACACACACACACACACACTCATACACACATACATACACACGCCATACTGAGCGATATTCATAAATACGAGGACGTAATAATCGACGTGTGAATTTCATTTTCAACTTTGAGGTTAACTATTGCGAAATATGGATCGAGCTGGTTCAGCTGCGCTTCGTGCTGGAGGTGGTGCAGGCGGTCCCCTCGTAATTGGCACTCTTTAATTGTGGCTGCACTGGTTCTGATGAATCGACTGCTCACGGGATTGTTTCGAGTGGGGGAAGAGACTGCAATCCTTAGAACAAAATCGCATCCGAACGATCTGCGATTGAACAGAAGATCCTAATTAAGATCGCGAATGGAAATGAACAGGAACGCGATCGTAAATGAACAGGAAAAAGGTACAGTGATCACGGCTTCAAAAGGGGTCACTTGGTCGTTCATTTTTTGGACAAAACTCAAAAACCAAGCGAGATTCTTCATTTCAGAATAGTAGAAAATGTAATTTCTAGTAATGATAATGTAAGCAACAAACTTTATTTACAATCTTCTGTAGAAAAGTTGGACGAAATAGCCCTAAAAATTGCACAGAAAGCTCTGAAATGTCCTTTAATTTCATTATAGAGAATGAATTATATAGGGAATTGTTATTGTATTGTAATTATATTTAATAAGAATTGTAATTATCTTGTTTTTAATAAAAGCCACAATTAGAGGGCATAATGGGCCAATTATGCCCATTAAACTTCCTCTTCACCGTAGATTTTGGTTCCCAAATGGAATGTGGAAGATCAAATGGTGTGAAATTTCATATTTAATGGATTCATTTACATCACAACCGTTCATAAACTCAAATATACGCCACAACCTATTGGATCCACAGTTCCAATCAGCTTGAATTGCTAATAAGATCCAATAAAAATTGGAAAAGATGAGATAAAACAGAAGTTCAAATGAATTCTGTAGGTAAATAAAGTTTTGCAGATATTTTTTTATTTAAAATATCACTACTTTTAAATCTTTTCCAATCTCGATAACTTTTTTCTATAAATATAAAACTTTTAATTTAAGAAAAATTGAATTTTCTTATTGAATTTTGAATTGAAAGTTGAATTTTCTTATTAAACTGCAAAAATTAATCTAAAAAAATACTTTTCGCATAAATTGTGGGAAAGAATTACCAAAATGTAAAAAAATACACTAATATATTAGAAATTTATTCGTTATTAATTTATTATTTATATATATTAATTATTTATATTTGAACTCAATCGATTTCCTCGAAGAATTACAGAACAACGCAAGAATTTCAATAATTTCTTTCCTCCATTTTTCCTCATAATGCCAAATAACTCGCAATGTGTATTAATTAAACAAAAACGCATTCATATTTCATTGAATTATTCTCAGTTTATATTTTCTTCATTCAAATAAATTACTTCTTATAAAGTAGAAAACACTTCTAGTATAAAAATAACTTAAAAAATGAACTGCTTTTCTTATTCATTACTTCACTGTATTCATTATAAACTTAAATGTTAAAAAAGGAAACTAAGATCATAATTTAACTTAAAACTTCAATCATTTCTTCCACGTTTGTTCGTTTGTTTTGCTTGCTTACAAAAATATTTGCTTAAAATTAAATTCAAATTGCTTTACTTTACAGTTAGAAAGGTTTACACTACACAGACGATATCAAAATATTGTAATTTTAATGTGTAAAGTTTTCAGAGAGTTAATTCGAGGCACTTTCAGGCCGCTTATTAAAATGCAAAGTTTGAGAACATGCAGTCTCAAACGTGAGAAATCGTGTTTTTTAGAAAAAGTTGACTAGAGGACCTATTTTTCCATTTGTAGTTTTGTCACCGTGCGCTGGGATGACGCTGCCGAACCCCGTCATCCTCTCAGGTGGTCGATTGACCCAGCGGCGATTTCGTCGTCGTCGTCATCGTGGTTTCAGCTTAGGAACTCGTTTTTGGTGGAGATGGCAAACTCAGAAGAATCGCGGGATGCGACCGGCGGCGCTCTAGTGCTCGGCGTAGACGGGGTAGCCGTTCAGCTCGGCCACACTGGCGGCGGTGCCGGCGACGGCGACGGTGACGGCGCCACCCGGGCAGCCGCCCTCCGAGTGCTTCGTCAGCAGCGACATGCGCGAAAAGGTCTTCGAGCAGTTGGAGCACGAGTACTTCTTGATGTCGGAGTGCGTCTGCAGGTGGGCGCGCAGGTTGGAGCGGTCGGCGAAGGCGCGGTGGCAGTGCTGGCAGCTGAAGGGCTTCTCGCCGGTGTGCGTGCGGATGTGGCCCTGCAGCAGCCAGGGCCGCGAGAACGCCTTGCCGCAGATGCTGCACTTGCAGGGCAGCGTGTGGGTGCGGATGTGCATCTTGAGCGCGCCCAGCGACACGTACGTCTTGTCGCAGTCCTTGCAGCTGAACGACTTCTTCACCTGGTTGCCCTCGGCGGCCGGGCAGTGGAACTGCTGGTGCTTGGTGAGGCCCGAGAAGGTCGAGTACGACTTCTGGCAGTCGGGGCACTGATAGCGGGGCGGCGCGCTCTTGTCCCGCTTGTTGGTGACCGAGGCCGAGGCGGAGGCACAGGACGACTGCGACGACGCGGAGGACAAGTGCGCCGTGTGGCCGGCGGCGGAGTCGGGCGAGCGCCGAGTGTCTCCGGAGTGGCGGCCGGAGCACGCGGACGACGGCGCCGACTTGATGCCCAGCGCGGCCGAGTGCTTCAGCGAGAGGTCCTCGGGCAGCGAGGAGCAGTTGGACTCGGGCGTCAGCGAGCGCATCGAGTAATACGAGGAGTCGGAGTAGGCGGGCGAGATGGGCGCGTGGTGGTGCGGCATGGCGGGGTGGTAGCCGAGCGGGTACGCCGGCTGGTGCGGGTGGTGGTGCGGGTGCTGGGGGTAGGCAGCCAGGCTCGGGTAGGGCACGAAGCGGTGTGGGTGCTGCAGCGAAGGCGACTGCGGCACGTGCCGCACGCCGATGGGTCGGTGCAGCGTGTCGGAGCGCATCGGCGGCGACACTGAGCAGGCGCGCCCGTGCATGTAGTGCGGCTGCGGCTGTGGCGGCGGCGGCGACAGCGAGCCGATCGAGTCGGACGGCGAGCTGGGCGAGAGAAGGTCACCGCACAGCGGTGTGGCGGTGGCGCCCAGGTGCGGGTTGTTGATGGTGCGGTAGAACTCGGCGGTGTACGGCGACATGTGGAAGTTCCAGGGCTGCAGGCCGTACTTCGGGTAGGTGGGCGTGGGCACGATGAGGCCGGACGCAGAAGCGGCGGAGGCTGCGGCAGCTGCGGCTGCAGCGGCGGCCAGTGCTGCGGCTTGAGTCGTCTTGTGCTGCTGACCGCGGCCGTCCTCCTCCTCGTCCTCGATGTCGACGCAGTCGATCATTTCGTCGTCCTCGTCCTCGCAGTCGATCTCCTCGTCCTCGTCGTCCGTGCGATGGTCCACATCGACACCTTCGTCCTCGCAGCTGTCGCTGACGTTGATGTGCACCGAGCTGCTGACGCTGCTGTTGCTGTTGCAGTTGCTGTCGAGGAGCGTGCTGGCCGCGGACTCCTTCTTGAGGCTCAGATTCTCGGGTTGCTCACTGGGCAGCTTCGCCTCGATCGTCGGCTTCACATCCTCGTCCTCGAACTGGTAGTTCACGGGCCGCTTCTTCAGCGGACAACGACTGTAGTTCTTCTCCACCAGCATATCCTCGACGGTATGCATGATTGTTGTTTTTGCCGCTTTGACACTCTTTTTTTAAACAAGCTTAAATTTTTAAGGCTTTTTCACTGGGTTTCTGAACAGTTTTTATTATCCTTCTAACGAACTTATTTATTCGCTTTGTCTTCACTTCACATTGCACGATTCATCATGAATTGTTTCGCCTCAGTTGCAGATCAGTACACGTTTTCTGTTCTTCCAGACAACTCGCAACTCCTTCGCAACAACCAACACTGACAAAACCAACGAAGAACTGTGCTAAGCCAGCACTCTGCGCCGCCTTTTAAAGCGGCTGCGCTCAATTCTGTTAACAGCGCTCTCTAGCCGGCGCTGCGTTGTTGCTCTTTTTCTCCCGGTCTGTTGCTGGATTCCGTTCCCGCAACCCGTCTGTTAACTGATGTTTCTGTTTATATTTCGGCGCAACCAATCGCTCCCAGCGTCTGGTTTCTACGCCACAAAACCTGTCTTGGCTTTTCTGCGCCGTTTGGTGAGCTCCGCGAGGTTTGCATGTGTGCTCACACTTCAGAGCGTGTTTGTGGGGCGATGTGCCAATCAGCTGCTCAGAAAACACAAAAGCAACACCGAACTTATTGCCGTAATATGAAAGACACAGAGCAACAATAAAAAGCGCTACTAGACTGAGAGCAGAAGTTGGCTTAATTAATGCAGCAACTCCGGCTCACTCTTGGCTCTGTCGGTTAACAGAGTCTCCTTGGAAACTCATTTCACCCATCTGCTGTTACAGCAGACGTTAACCGATGTTAATGTTATCTGCTAAATAATTTTGCGGTTTGCTAGGAGATGCGCGAGTCGCCACTGATTTCGAGGATTCTCTCCTTGTCAGGATCAAACACTACTGGTGAGACAGGCGACTCTCTTCGGACGAGTGGTGGCGATCCTTTTAAAATAATCCTTTTTTTGTTACATTTTACTTGTCTATTTTTATTTTATTTTAGTCTAACTTTTTTGTTTTATTTTTGTTTATTTCAGTTGATTTTATTTGTATTGATTTTATTTTATTTTATGTTTTTTGTGTTATTTTTATTTATTTTATTTTAGCAGAGTTTATCGTATTTTAATTTACTTTTTTCTATTTGATTCCTTCTGTTGTATTTCCTTGTAATTTAATTCCTATTATTTCACTTCACTTAATTGGCTTTTAATTGTGTCACACTTCCAGTGTTCCAATTCAATATTGTTCTAGCACGACTTCTCTCCTACAGTCATCGGTCTCTGTGAGAGAGTCTCTTTAGTTCACCGCTCAACGAAGATCTCTTCCACTGTAAAACTGTTCTCCAAATTCTTCTCTTCTCTTCTTCTACAGTCTCTTCCAATGAGTTTCATTTTAATTTTCTTCTTATATGACTGGAGTGGCGGCAGTGGATATCTATTGCAGTATCTGCCTCGTTGGTTGACTCATTCCTGTCGTTGTTGTACTCGGCTGTTGGGTGCACCGATCGCCGATCGTGCTGTCTGCCACACTCGCTGCAGTGTCGCACAGCGAAACAATCGAGTCCAGGTGTGCACCGTTTTGCTGTGCCGAGCTAGACGCGGCGACAGAGTTCGTGCGTTTGAGATCGCGGCAGCAGGCAGCAGGCAGCGGTAGACAGACAAACCGCACTTTACTGTAAATTGAATTTATTGTACGTACGTCTGTCTGGCTGGCTGGCTGTCTGTCTGCTCGAGTATTGTCAGTTGTGTTTCCTATGTAATAAATGCGAAATTTGAATATCTTATTCATGTTCAGTATGTTTTCATGCCTCTCTAGGATGCTGACAGGTATTTGGAAGAGAGAAACAACGTGAAGTTTGCTGTTTTCAGCAACAGGGTCCACCTGAGGAGAGTTTTTTTCCTACTTTTTCTTGAGTTTCTCTGTAAAAAATATGTATTTTTGTCTATTTATATTAAGACACACGAATATAAGGTGATTTTTTCAGTTCTCTGTTTATTATAACTATTATTAAAGAATATACAATCTAGGAAAAAATATTATCTTTTTAATTGCTGATCATGCAATCTCTCTCTGCTCTCCTCTTCCCGTCGCCCGCAACAACACACGCATTTTGCACTCTTTTAGGCGTGTCTGCGTCTTTAATCTCTCCACGGGTAGTGAGCGGCACACTTCTGCCTACTGCGCTCGGCGCACCTTTGTTTGGCTTCGGCTTCACTGCCAGCTGCCTGCTTCCGATCGGACGCGAGGAATCATGTTTTCATCTGATCTTCTTCGCCGTCCTCGCTCTGCAGTTCTTCCGTTCGATTCGGCTGATCAGCAGCGTTTATCCCGCGTGCTGCGTGCTGCGGGCATCGAGCGCACTTGGGTTTCAATGTCAATAAAACGCGTGCAACTGTCGGGCGACTCCACGGCTAGAAGTTCCATTATACAGATTTTCGTTACTTTGTTTTGTGACTTCGTGTGGAAATTTAATACCAACGGGATGCACAGGAGGTTCGAAGGTTGGCTGGGTTTTCAGTCTGCTAGAATGCTGAAGAACCGAAATCTAGTTTTTTGCTCTCAAAATTCGGCGGGTGCTTCCCTCGTTCGCTGGAGGAATCGCTTCGGTGGAGAACTTGTTGGTTTCTTATGCTCGCAAGAAGCGACGACTGATGATAGCCATTCCGTTAGGATCCCACATCCGTTACCGCAGCAGGCTAGCGGTTTTTTATAGGGAATTCAATTTGATTTCACTACAGTTTTTCCCGGAAATCCTGACCGGATATAATTCAGAACAGTGTCCGGAATTCAGAGTTTAAAATATCGTTGGGAAGAGCAAACAGTTTTAATTATCAGAAATACAGCGAATACATCGGATGGAATATATTTCGGACCGGTGAGGGATATTCTGACGTTACATATAACGGATTTGGAAACGAAAAGTGCTTTCATATTCCGTCCCAAACATTCTTAGGACTCCACAAAGTCTAGAAGAGACTAGAAGACAAGTCAACTGGCTGACCTGTACAAAGTTGAGATTAAATTACAAGTAAAAACTTTTGATAGAACTTTGATTCCTAGCACACAATCTGCTGTTTCGAGTTCAATAATTTGTCTAAAATTAGATATGGTAATCGTAACAACTAATGAATAATTATTTCACAACCTATTCATCGAGATGAAAATCAAGCGAATTGTTTAAATAACAGACTTGTGTGACTTGGAAAATAACATTTCAGTTCGGAGTTTCAGTACTAAATCAACTCCAGGGTCCCTAATTATTTTTGATTTCAGTGCAGAGGGTTTCTTTTATTTTTTAAAATAAAAAGAGGGTTTCATCTTCAACCCTTTCATTGAACCGCTCCAAGTGCATACAATCCATCAATTCGATTAAAACTCAATCAATCAAACGATCACTGATGCAAAAATTATGATTCTGTAATCTTTGGCAGCTCTACGAAACCGAATAACTATTGTATGCGAATGCAAACCCCATAAAATTTGTTTTGACCCGCATCGGAAAACCTTTGATTGATGCAAGACTTCGAATTGGATAATCAAGTCTAATGTAATCTAATACAATCTAATAACGACACAAAGTTGCAGGCAAATTAAATTTATAGGACAGCATGAATGGGACGGAGTGATTGGTATGAAGTGAATGGGACGGAGAGACTGGGACGGTGAGACTTCGACGGAGTGACTGGTATGAAGTGACTGGGACGGAGTGACTGGGATGGAGTGACTGGTATGAAGTGACTGGGACGGAGCGAATAGGACGGAGTGAAGAGGACGAGGTGAATAGAACGGAGTGACTGGGACGGCTTGAATGGAATCGCTAACCCTGAAGTCCTAATTAAAGTAGGCTGTTTAAAAATACACCCGCATCTGCAAGGAAAACTTCTACAGTTTCGTTCTGGTAATGAAGTGGTGATTAATTATTTCGCCACAAATTATAAGCCGCCGTTGCGAACTACGACGGTACCTAACGCGATTTCTGCAACTAGTCAACCTCTGAAGCAAACCTCTGAAAATGTTTAATTCTCCCCTGACGTGGCAGCTACACACTTGCGTATGGCGCGATCCCGTGGCTACTGAATTTCGGGAGAAGTACGAGCAAAACGAACCCTTGTTACTTTCGTGACTACTGGCTGTCGCGCGACTCGAATGTCGACAATTCCTCTATTCAACGGCGGCCACCACCGACGCCAACAAACATGACACTACAGTCCATGGAAGAGGGCCGATCTTCCACGAGGGTGATCCTCAACGAGGGTATTGCGAGTTATGCCAGGGGGTTATTTTTAAACCATAACCATCACACCGACTAGAGTCAAAGTGCAGAGTGTCGTTTTGTGTTACTGGTGTGCTGTACCTTGTGGAATATTTCGGAAAAAAGGCAGGCAAGCGTGCAACACTTTGCCGATGCACCGTTAATTGAGTTCGTTGAGTGATGGGTAGACCTGTAATGAAAATTCAGGCAGCAGAACTCGCGAAGGGTGTGACGATGGTGGCATCTGGCATGCGTCCTGGTGTTCCACATGCATGGATGTGGACAGTGTTGAGGAAAGAAGATCAAAACGGTCTGCTGTGAGGGAAAACGCAAGTTTTGAAGTGTCTGTTCAGCTATTTAGGGCATTATGTGACCCCTGAATCCCCCAAATGTGTTCACTCTTTAAAACTAAAGCTCTACACACCTCGAACTCAGACTATCTTCAGTTATCAGCGTTTGCGGAGCTACGAGTAATTCCTCTCCAGATGTATAGTTCGAAAAAGCTGCTTTTGGATTCCAAATAATTCGATAATCAGCAAATCTGAAGAAACGCCTCATGCGTGTGGTCTGAAGCAGGTTTGGAGGCGCATTGCTTTCCTACGATAATCAAAGCGGCTGCTGGACTTGACGAGTGTGTTAACGAGAACGCTGCCAACTGCAGCAGCGGGTTGCCGCACCGTACTTTCTACCAGCACCCCAGCGCACTCCGAGCTGGCAGCCGGATTTCTTCTTCTGGTCCTAATAATGCACACGAGGCCGATAAGATAAGCGGCGGCTGTGGCGGCGGGCGACGTGTGCAGATCTGCCGGAATACCACGAAACCGTAAAACACTCAATGGGTGATGCTGGTGGCACTCGCATGGCCGACAACCAGGCAGCCACAGGCGGGCAATCGGCATGCAGAAGTGCAATCGGGTGCAATCTTTCCGCACAATTTATGCAGGCACGAGTGCGCCTCCGCTTTGCACTTGTCTGGTCTGGTCGCCGCTGCCGACCACTCTGTGGCGCTGCTTTTGCAGCTACAACTTTATCTGAGTGCGGCTGACCGATGATCACCGATGATAAGGTGGTTAAGACGACTCATCCGGCGATGGGCGATCGTGTCGGCTGCAGCAGGTTGCAGCGCCTCCTTCTCGGCGATGTCCTGTGTTAATTTTCTAGAGAAAAATTAAACCTTATAAATTACGTATTCGGGCTTGTGCAAGATTGAACTCGGCAATTAATTAGTGTGATGTTCAGTTGCAAGGAACTTGTAGAGCGATTTATTACGCCGCATCGTGGTGTTGTCTGAACAGGTAACTGCGTGGTGTGTGGCTCAGAGGAGCGAAGAGATGATAAGATGGAGGTGTGACATCTGCAGATAGATTTCCAGAGGAGAAACTTAGTGAAGTATTATCGTACCAGATTTATCTGTATAATATTTTGAGAAGTTAAAGGGTCCGAACTTTTTAAATGGTCGCTATTCTCTATAATTCCCGATAAGTTCTCGAGGTTGCCGATACTTATTGCGGTCTGCGGGACACTGAGTTCTCTTTTCGGCTAAACTTCCAACATGCGGCATCAGTGAAAGTGAAGATCGCGTGTTTGGACGGTTTGCGGGGAAAGCAAGAAGGTGCGTGCAACGTGTGGTGGCAGTAGATGATTTCATGCGTTGCAGCAGGAACCGCCGACAAGAAAAAAGATCGCATAGCCCGCTTTCTTTCCCCACCAAAATACTTCCTTCATTAAATCATTCCAACGAAATAAGTGGCGCCCACTTGAGTGAGCCGAGTGAGGTGCTGCAAGAGTTTCCTTCTTCTGGGGACCCCACGTGTTGGTTGTCGTCAATAACCATGTGGCAGAGCATACAATGTTGCTACAAAAACAGCAGCAACAACAACGGCAACAGCAACAACAGCTATTATATTAACTTCCCTGCGTTGGCTCGATTATAGTTGCTGCTGCTAACCGGTGATCCTCGGTTATCTCGGTGGTGCTAAAAGCCGAACATCTTTTATAAAATTTGTGTATATTTTCTCCTTTAACTTTCCAACACAAAATATGTTCTCGTCACTGTCGTCGTCGTTGTCGCTGGTTCGTGGTATCACTTTCAGCAAGGTGTCGATGCATCCCGAATTTATGTTGAAAACACTTAAAACTCACTTTCCCGATATCCTTGAAGATAAAGTAGGGAAAGGGTGTCAACACACTGAGTGTGCACTTTAACGAGATGCCAACAACAAGTCTTCCACTGACAGCGAAGGTCGAGGAGAGGATTTTTGATGAGTCCACATTTTTTCAGCGGCTTTTTCGTTTTGGAAAGTCATCACTTTCTTTTCTGTTCTGAGTTGGTTTCGAAAATAACAGCAAGTGACGTTGCTGGTTGCTGGTTGCTGGTTCCCCTTCGAGCGCACTTTTCTGTAGCTCTCTTCTGCCCACGCCGCTTCTTGCTCTTCTTCTGTGGAAGGAGAGGAATTCGATTTCCTTGCTTACATCATAACGTACTCAATGTGTGTGTGTGTGTGTGTGTGTGTGTGAGCATCAACCCAATTTTTCGTCGCTGTTAACCTCAGATTTTGGGGTCAGTGGCGTGCATGGTCGCCGCATTTTGCAATTATTGAAAACCAATGAGATGAACACCCGAAACCTCGACAACCGCGACGAGGAGGACAACGATTATATCGGGCAGGAACGGCAACCGCAACAACCACGTCATCGTAAAATCGGAACGAACGACGAACGAATTCTCCTGAGCAGGCTTAACTTTTGAGTTCAATAATAAAAATTGTGTCCAGAAGTAATTTTCAACTTTATGGTCCGTCCAACTCAAGAACATGGTTTGTAAACAGTTAACAGGCTTCATCGTCAGGCAGAAAGACAGGTAGAGTCACAGACGGTGATGCAAATACAGGATTTCGACACAGCTACAGTACCTAAAGAGATATATATCGTCTAAACAGAGATACATATGAAGATACAAGCACAGATGACGGGCAGATAACACTACTAATTATTATTAGATATGAACTTATTATCAGATATAAACTAAACATAAACAGAGATATGGCTTCAGATGCAATTTCTGAAGCGCGTGGAGACTCAAATAGCGACAGTTATGGTTTTAGATAGAGCTATACTTTAGATAAATTGACGAGCATGGAATATACAGTTCAAAATAGATGACAATAAAGGCACAGGTTGAGATAAGGTTGCAAATATTGATAAAATAAGAAATATCAAAAGCGGGTAAATATAAAAATTTAAAACGAGTACACATTCAGTTGAAACTACGGATATGGGTGAAGTTACTATCATATTTACATATACGGACTTAGTTGAATTTATGGATACAGGTACAGATGTAGATATAAAGTCAGATGAAAGTATGGAAACGCTGGCAGATGCAGATGATGATACAGATGTGGAGTCAATGGAAAATAAGATAAAGTGTTTGAATAATTCACTGACACGAGAAGAAAATCTTAATAGATGTAGATATGGGATTCTAGATTGAGGTGCAGGTATGTTTACGAGTGTATATATGAACAGATATTTACCAGGACATAGCCGTGGCTATGTTACAGATAAGTTGCTGATGGAGAGATAATACAGGAGGAAAAGGACGCAGTTACTAGATACAGATGTGGACTAGGGTCCTAGGAAAATATGGAAGCTAGGAAAATATGGAAGCGTTTACAGACACCGATATAGAGTCTGATGTAAGTATGGAAATAGTTACAGATAAAATTATAGATACAGAGACGGAGTCTGGGCAATTTGTGTCTGTTGTTTACTTTCCAGGGTTTTAGTTGAAATCTTTTTCCCGTCTTTAACAAAAGCCAAAGCCGACCTGTCGTTTCCTTATAAGAGACTCATTCGTAAAGCGTTTAAAATGTCGTTATTAATTTGTTGCTTTCCTTTTCGACTTTCCTTATCCATCCACGCCTCTACCCCTCGCCCGACAGTCACACATCCCTTCCTTTCTTAAAGCTTCTGTGATTGTTCCTCATTTATTTTACCTTTTTGCCTTTTAAATGTAAACCTCATACCTCATTCTGATGCGATTGTGTCGTAAAAAAGTTTTATTGTTACTTTTAACCTGAACTTCCTGGGAAGAATTAACTCGTCCCAAAAGGATTTCTTGCGTTTGCTCACTAAATTTTTGCTAATAGCGTTGGTTACGCTTTGCTGTTATTCCCAGATTTTTATGTTTTTCGTTTTTGTATTTTTCGCTCGTAATTTTTTAGTTCGTAAATCTTTTGGCAACATTTATTTTGACCCGACTTTTGAAGCTTCATTTGGCGATTTTCAAGGGTTTTTATGCCGCACGAACTTTCTCTCTATATTTTGGTAGTTTTATGGAGCTGGCGAAAGTTTAACTCAATAATTAAATTAGTCAAGTAAGTTGAAATGTGTAAACGGCATTGGTGTCTGGAACAATAGTGACATATAGTGGTCACAGTAGATAACCAGATGCAATAAAGATTCAGGAACTGCAATATAATCCCTTCTGGTTTCAGTGATATTTGGGAAGAGTAGAAAGGCAGACTCATTTCACAAAATAATTAAGGTAATTTCGTTATATCTCAGCAGAAAACTCGAAAAAAATCATCGCCATCCAATTATAGCTCTTCAAGACTAATGAGACCCTTGAAGAAACCCACGACAACAAAGCGTTATACGACCTGCTGCTGCTGTTGGTGCAACATTAACGTAATTGGTACCTAGAAATACAACCGCCTACACACCTCAACTTCAGATTGATGAGCTTTTTATGAGGCTCGCAGCGTATAGCAATTCGAGCAAGAAGTGACGTGCCGCTCAGCGCGTGAAAGTGGCGATGCCGCCAACTGCAGGATAAAAAGGAGTTCCGAACCTGAAGCAACTAAGTAATGATTAATCATTTGGCAGGTGGCAAGTAGAGTTCCATCACGGCTCTGCCACAAAGGATCTGCCCGAGACCAAGCAAGAAAGGGTTCGGGTTTTTAATTTCCATCTAAAGACTCTTTAACAAGAAACTATTTAAGGTTCTTTAGCGGCACCGACGATAAACCCAAAATAAATATTAAAAATCCTGTCAAGTGGCGGGCTGCCAGCCACGGCTGAGCGAGCCTGCTGGCTGGCTGAAAGGTGTTGGCATCTCGGTCGAGTTGAGGAAGCCGAGGTGCGGAAGGCGAGTCCAAAACAGAAAGGATTTAAATATTTGATTTGTGTCGATGAGGAAGAACGAAGGCGACCGAAGGCTAGCGGACTGCGTAGGAAGGTGTGAGCTCGACTTGACTTGACTGCCCCTTGTTGCCGTTGGTCGACCGTCAGGATGCCGGGCTGCCAGTCGGCTCTGTGGCACGCTGTCGTGCGGAGGCGCCTTCCTTTGAGCCGCAGTCCCAATCATCCGCTTCATTATGTAATTTGATGAGCTGCCCATGCGTTGATGACGCGTGAAGCGCGATGTCGAAAGGTGTTGCGGTTCGTGTTGCTGTTGTTTCGTCCTAAAGTCGGCCACTTTCTGAAGGAACTCGTGTCAAGCGTGTGATTAAGCGTTATAATTCAGCGCAAAATGATGATTGACTCTGGAGTTTTGAGCCCTCAAAACAAATCGCGGCGTTTTTTTTGGGTAAGGTGAGGTCTTTCATGGTGACTTTTGGAGATTTTTCTTCCCTTTAGATTCTTTTTCTCTTCGCCTTTTTTACTTTCTAGATCTCTTTTTCGATTTATCAAAAAACACCATTCTAAAATTTTACACTTTAACCATTTGAATTCGTAACTCTGCGTTTGTAGCCAACTTACGATAATTATGACTTTCAGTGGAGGACAACAACAAAAGCCTTACAAAGTAGCCTTCCTTCGCTCCAAAAATTACCTACTTGTGGACCAACTGAGATCCGCTGAAACGACCGTTTCTTCCAAACGTGGTGCTCCTCGCCAACTTTTTCAAATTTTAATCACAGCTTATTACTTCATCAAGATTTATGACAATTAATAACAGGGATGCGCGTTCGGGCACCGCCAACTGAACCCTTCCGCTCCGTTCCGACTATTTTAGTGTTTTCGTCTTCTGATATTTGATTTCAACATTTTGAATGAATTGAATTCGATTTATTAAGATTGAGTTTCATATAAATATCCGTGGAAAGGAGGTGAAGAATTCCTTATAAATTAAAGAAAAAACGTTGCTAAAGAAATTATTAAGTTTGTGATCTAAATTTTAGTCAGGCGCACTAAGATTTCAGTTGATTTCATTGCACAGGCTTGTAATACATGAATTGAGAGCTCTTCCTCGTAAAGCACAACTTGTTGCTCCATAAAATCCTTTAAAAGAAACAAGCTTACATCTTTTATTAATCATATTTCGGTCCAGTGATGCAATCTCTAGTTAGCATCTGGCAAAACTCGTGTTTTTTAAGAAAACAACCAGCTGCTTCACCGCAATAACACAAGCAACTGTTACAGCTGTAACAACTGTAACAAATACAAACAACAACAACTCCCTTTAGACAAATAGGTCTACGAATTCCAATAGTTCCTTCTCGATATCTTCTCCTGTTTCTTCTTTTTTAATCTCACCTGTACGTTTTCTGCAAAATGAGAAGCACGCTGAAGAAAAGAAAGAAGTACAGTTCGCATTTTTACAATACTGCAAATACAATCACCGGAATGTAATCTGCGATCCTTGCCTTCTTGCCGATGTTGCTGGTACCATCATCCCGAGGGTACGGCAGCACCTGTCCGGTCCAGCTTTACACAGAAATCCTAGCAAATCAATTGTTTCGATCTTGAGTTGGCTACGATTTTGCCAGGTTGTTAATTTTCTGTTTGTTCCACAAACGAGTTGATTGTCTCGTAGGGTGAGCACGTTTCTCTTCTGTGGTCCCTTCAGTGTTTGTTTTCGGGTAGGAATTTGTGGCGCGAACTGATGCCTCTTGCATCAGGAAATCGATGGCATGCTTCTAAAATTTTTTGTTGTGCGAAAATATCATTACAATTCCTCAAAAATTCGTAATCGTGCCAATATTTTATAAGAATCTTTTTACAAGAAAGTCGCATATCGCAAAAAATCTTCGTATTTCTTTTAATTACATTTTACAATTAAATTAAAATTTATTTCATTTCATTTCATTGCAGTGTTGCACGCTAATCCCGCAACACTGACATCCGCGTGGGGCAGCTTTACGAAATTCCAGCAGAAAAGTGGCTTCAGTTGCTCAACTTTGTTGTTCGAGAGCCGCTATTTAATTTGGCCGAGATAACCTTACCGACGACCCTACCACACCGAGACATGGAAAAATTGCAACAGTTCTTCTTTCCAGATTTCTTCTTGTGGCACAATAAAAATTGTTTCCATTCTTTGCGCGGCACTACAACACGTTGAGTCATCCGCCGCGACGGACCGACACCGCAACGGATGCAGAAAATAATATATAGAGCCGCTTTTAATGCCACAAGATGACATTCAGCTCGTGCCAGCGCAAGTTCGAGATATCAAAGCCAACTTGTTTCGGTCCTACTTATTTTTTATTGTTCTTGTTTTTGATTTGAGCAGTTTTTATGGCTCGAGGAGTGTTGCAAGTTCCTGGAAGCGTACAGGTTCATGCAACGTACGCTTTTGGTCAAGATTGAAAGTTCTTTATGTTTTGTTTTTAATGTGCGCCGATTTGGTGACACTTTTGTACAGAAAATTTCGACAACATCTTCGAAATCCCAAATTTCTTCGGCTATTTTGGATTAACATGATTTTTCCAATCTTAAACAGACTCCCGGTGCTGTAGAAGGCATCCGTGATTATCATTTTCCTTTCCCAGATTTAAATAACACGTATCTTACTACAAAACCTGATGCAGCAGCGGTTCCACCGACAGCCGGCGTGCGCCAGGTGGAGCGGCACTCAACGAAATCCTGTGCGTTTCGAATTTCGTACGCGTGCGCATTCAGCTTCCCTCACTTGAAAGGATCTCATTGCACTGAAGCAGAAAACGAAAAACCAACACCAAATCCTAGCACGGCTTTGTGGAGCTCCCCTCCCCGCGTCTCCGGCACCCTGTACCGCTCCGCCACTGAGCTCATCCGCGCGTTGATCCTGGCTCAACGGAGTTGTGAAGCTGCTCCGGCATTCGTCACCCTCACAGCCATTCATTCATTTAAATTAGTTAAAAATTTTTCCACACATAAGCACGCAGCCAAGACCAACAGGGTGATTTATTGCACTCACCCCACACACGCACACACATACACACACACGCGTGCATTCACGAGTCCTTTATTTCTATGCAATGATTTTCGTATATTTTAAATTCAAATGCTAAACATCTGCTTTTCCACTTTGATCCTGATCCTGATCCTGTTTGCGCTGACGTCAAGCTTGTTTATATGTATTTAAAGGATATGCAGCGTCTGTCATTAAAGCGCTGGCTGGCTGAGTTCGGCGGCCGTCGCGACGCGTCGGTTGTAGCGACCGTTAAGTTTTGAATTCGATGCCCCTGGTTGACACATGTTTTCTATTTTCTCTGAACAAACAGGCGGACGAATTCAGCTGCAACTCGTGCAATCAAGTAGGAAGACAACAAGTGCGTAGAGGATACGTTAAAATCCTTAATGAGGAAACAAACAGCAGCGTACAATTATAAAGAGAAAGAAAAGATTTAGGAGCGTCCATCCCCGCAGGCCCTCTCGAGCTACGTCACTGTATTTTTAGATTCTTCCTAAGCGTCAAATCCTCAGACGATTCAGTTCTGTTCGTCCATCTGTTTGTCTGTCTGTCTCTCAGACGCGTTAAAAATAAGAGTCATCAAAATAAGGTGTCGCCTTCGAAAAATCTCTAATAAAATCGCCATTCTTCGCCGTCTTCTTCTCCTCATTTCTAAGATTAAACAGTTACAACAATGAAGTTCAGTTTTAAGCTGGCATCTTATGAATTTTATAACTCAATTAAAAGTGTTTTCATCAAAATACTACGTGTTAAGATAATAAAATAGAAACGAGCTGCTGAACAGAAAAAAAATCCCAAAAAATCCACTTTAAATGAAGTCAAGAAAGTGTAATAAAAACTGAAATCTTCTACAGTCGCATAAGAAGCACCAACAACTACAGCATCCAGAGATCCTCTGAAACAAGAAAACATCTCAGTTTCAATGGAAATTTAATCCAAAACGTGTTTCCACGTGTAACCAAGCATTCATTCATCATAAAAATACGCGCAGAAGCAGCTCGGAATACGCTCGCCGTATTTTGTCAGGTGCTGTAAAACTGAATTTATTGCGCGTGCGTAGCATTGAGAGCAGCATAAAATAAGTTGAGCAACCTTTTTCGGGCGCAGTCAGTGGACGTGTAAGGAAGTAAATCATTTGTGAAGGGAGTCCGAGTCCGAGTTTTGAAAATTATTTGAGAATTTCTATCAGATGAAGAAGAAGCTGCCTGACAATGTTGAAAGTATTGTGTAAGAATTCGGTGTAAATGCTAGATAGGACCATTTTAGACACCGGTTTCGGACGAGGCAACAAGAAGAACTATAAAACTCCGAGACAGTGGCGTAGATAGATGAAATGTCAGCTCATGAAAGCGTTTCTGTGTAAATAAAGAGACGCGTTAAAGTTGCGTAAGCGGGAATAAAAAGATGGCTGTAAGTCTCTGAGATTTGAAGACTGCAGAGTGTCTTTAAAATTGTCAAGCCAGTTTTAGGTAGATTTGTATCATGAATTTCTCTCTCTATTAAATTATTAATATTAAATGATTAAATAAGTTCAAGTTTTAATAAAATCGACAAGTTTACAGTGAGTTGAAGTTTCTTCTTGTCTCTTTTCTATATAATTCTACAACTTAATTCGTGAAATTTAATAACAAAATCCTTCATCAGCTGGTTTATATAGTTAAAAATACTTAACACTCGATTTTATAAGGTCGCTCATAAATCGTTGAGTGATTTACACTTCTAACAAGAAATAAATTTTACTAAACAATTAAAAGTTGTCGTCTAAAAACGTCGCTTTCATCCTTAAAGGATTCCGTCCTGATGCCAGCTAGCCAGGTGTGTTGATTTCTTGATTCTAAACAGCCGAAAGAAGTTCTTCTCTTCCACATCCTTGCAGTTCCTTCCACATCCAAAGCAATTCATCAACCTCCCGGTATTGTTGGAGTTTCTTTGTTGTGACTTCAGAACACACGCACACACGCATCGACAATACATAATCTGACGGTCCTTACTACCCCGTCTGCCATGTGGCACAGGACAATGCTTGAAAAACGTAGCCTTTGTTATGATTTCTTCGATTTCTCTTATTTTCAACGACTCCTTCGGATTCCCAGATGGATGTTAAGTTCTGTATCGTCACGATGTCTGAAGGGTTTCCTCTTCTTTGTGAGTGAAGCGAAAGTCGTCTGCTATTTTATTAGAACAAGTTTTTGGGTGTAATAAAATTTGAAGGTTGTAATAAACAGGGCAATAATGTGACCATTGAATGAATTGCAGTTGTTATTGAGAGCAAAGGATGAGAGAAAGAAGGGAATTCTGCTGTTGGAAGGCTTCGATTCTTACAGTTTTCCATTTTATTGATTTCAATGCTGACAGGTTGGTGTTCTGCGGTGCATTTGAAGGATACCTGATGGTTTGATTTTTAACAAAAGCAAATAATAATGAGATGAATGGATTGAAATATTTGTTCGGAAACTTAACGAATATCGAGAAATGTTTGTATTCCAAGAACTCCTGCAAGGGATTAAAGTTGTTTTGGGGGAAGAAATTCCTGAGGATAATATAATAGAAACTCTCTGTAGTTTCTTATTTTAGAGATTTCAACAAATCCGAGTTAAAAAACATTTTGTGGTTTAATTTTTTATTTTAACACTCTACAATACTTTCAAAGTGTTGTTCGTGAAAGGCTTAAAATTGTCAAACTTTGCGCTGGAAATGTCAGAACACATGAAGTGTTTTGCCGCAATACAAGAGGCAAAATTTATGGTTTCAGAATGTCCAGCTGGAATTCAGTAAGTTTAATGGATTCGTTAAATATTCAACAACATATTTCACAGAAATAACGTCAAATCCCTTTTAAAGAGCGCTGCAAATACCTGCAAACATTACATTTCTTCTTTCATCTCACACCAGATGTCTCAATTTACATTCTACGAACACTGGTACTGGACAAAACCTTGAGTTCCAGATGGCTCGACTACTTCAAGTCTTTTCTTAGAGCGCACATTAACCCACAAATCAGGGGCACTTTAGAAATTGCACAAGCTGTATCGGGCCTCACACAGGCCGTAAACACCTGATGTTGCCGAAAGAAAGAATGGAAGGAAGAAAAAAATATGCATCTGCATTCACTGCCATCTTTAGAGAAAATTAGTTGCTTCCCCAGCTGAGCTACGAGGAGGCTTCCAGCCAGGCAGCCACCAAAGGAATGCATTAATTTTGCAAACCTGCTCACAAAGGATCTCCATTATTTGCATCAACAAAGCAGAAGCGGCCTTCCTTTCAGAACTCATAACAAAAACAGCCTGCCGCGCATGCTTACAATACTTGCAGGCGGATGGGAGAGAGATCAGCTGAAATCTCTGTCACAGAATGACAAACGAATTGTTTTTCGAGATGAACAGATCTTTAATGACGTGACAAAATGAGAGAAAGAAAGAGAGAGAAGGAGAGAGAGCGAGAGTGTAGCCTGTGCTCCGACTGAGATGAGCCCAGCCGGTGACTCTGAAGCAGGTGACAAACAGTTGCTCGTAGAACTATTTAAGCCTTTGAGGGTTTTGCACGTCACTTCGTCTTGCCGATAGGAATCCCTTGTGTCTTTAAAGAAAAAAAGAGTGGGAGTGAGAAAGAGATAGGAAGGGAAAGAAAAGAAAATTATTTAAATTTTCAAAACATCTGCTTCAATATGTTGTTGATGTTTCGTCGCTTGACAGGCGCGATTTAAGTGTGACTAACTCCAGTCTCTCTCAGGTTGTGGATTCTTTTCTCAGGCATCTCTCGCGTTATGGTTTCTTTTTTTGGGTATCATTAGAAATGTTAAAAGGCATTCAAGACAACTGAGTATTACTATAACTGGCCCATGGTTGCTTGTATAGAAGGAGGAGGGAGAGATATATTTTAAAAATTGTGCTATTATATAGAACTACGAGTACTTTCGTCTGTTATTCCCTACATTGGTGTGGAGATTCAGGCTTTCTTCTGTTTGTAACGCGGAAAAGGGCACAAGATTGACAACTTATAGTATATCTTCTCTCTCGTATGTCTGTTTGTTCTTTGCAAGATATTAAGAACTTCAGACTGCTTTATTCTATAGTTTTAGCTTTTTATAGTTTACTAATCAACTAAACTGATATTTTTTAAAAACGGGCGAAATACCTTTATTTGTGTTCTCTACTCTGTCCACATAATAAAAGAGAGCCAAATTGTTTCAGAATTAGGTATACAAATATTACAAATATCATATACGAGGATAACCTAGAAGATAAGAAAGTTTATCTATTGAAGCAAACTATGATATTTATAATATTAACATATTAAATAAAGTTTTTTTCAGATTGACTGGAATTTTTTTCGTGTTAATAGAACTTTTCTCTATATTCCATACCTTTTTTCATTTAGTGATCTACTTTAGGTTTATATATTTCTTTTGGAGAGTATAAAGTAAGTAATAAAATAGATAATCCTGATATCAGTAATCAACAACCAGACCAGTTCTTTTAACTTGAATGTATCTGAGCTCGAGCAACGAAATATATGAGAAAACAGAAGAGATTCTAGAACAAGTGTCTCCAAGTTTTAAAGCAGATTCGTAAACTAAATTGTCAGATCACTCAAGACTTTCTCGACGCAAAACAAGCAATCAATAAATATATTTCCCACAATAGAACTCACAAGTTAATAGAACTCCAACTTCTACGTACAAACGCCGTATTTATAAACTTTGACCCCTCTCAAAAAAATGAACGTAGTAAAAACTAGATAAGCACAGAAGTAAACAAAGACAGAGAAATGTAAACGTGTCTGCGAGTCCTAAAAAGATAAGACTTAATCCATACAAAACTGAGAACTATTATCATTACTGATCCTGTCGACGCTGTACTGAATTGCGTAAAGTGTTGTGTGAACGTGCAAGCGTAAACAGAGACCCCGACCCAACCACAATTTATCAGCGTAAAATACTCCAAACGAATAATAAAGGATACGATTTCTATCGCAGTCTCGAGGAGTATCTGTGGAAATCCAACGCAGTTGGAACTCCTTCCACGCGTAGATAAGCGAAAATACAGCACTTGTTGTAACTTGAATCGCAACACGAACACTTATTAGAGACTATTTATTGAAGGAATATCGGCAGATATCGCCTGAGTGGACAACGCTATTTGTAAACAATACGAGTTTTTTCTGCGCGTATCTCGTACTCGGTTTGTTCAGTTTGTTCTCAAATCAAGCGAGAGATATTTTTACACGGCACCTGAATTGTTACTGGCGTCTCAGTGCAAACCCGGTCGGGATGACTGCGATGGCTCGACAAGTGTTTGTCCGAAGTGATATGAAGACCAATGCTAATATTTCAGTTTACTTTTCTCTTGGAATGTCTGTTGACCAAATATTGTTTCTTAAATAAACACGCTTTTGGGAAAAGTATTTCCGAAGAGTCAGTGGTATTTGTTGTTGTCTACATTACAGGTGTTTTTTACAATAACTGAGTGTTTTTCACAATATCTGGTCAGAGATCGGCTTTCGTCCGTCGAGTGTGTTGGTTGACAGGTAGAACAACAGATATAATATTTTAGCACAAGAAATTGTGGAATATATGAATCCCTTTGGGAAATGTTGAGAGAGAAATCGTTTGCATTTTCCGAAGCAACAACAGATTTTATAATTTCATTGAAGTTATATAAAGTTAATTTATTATAAGACAGACTTTTCTATATTTCGAGCCTTAAAAGACCTTTTTAGCGACTGATAAAACCAGGACTTTCGACAAAGAATCCACTTTAAATGAAGTCAAGGAAACGAAATAAAAACTGAAATCTTCTTCAGTCGAATAAAAAACACTGACAACTACACCATCCAGAGAACCGCTGAAGCAAGAAATCATCTCAATTTCAATGGAAATTTAATACGAAACGTGTTTCCCCTGTAACCAAGCATTCGTTCATCATAAAAATACGCGCAGAAGCAGCTCGCAATAAAAAGTCAGGATAGATTTGCAATCGTTTCCTTTCTAAATATATATTCACTATTTTTAAGGTAAAAATTGATTTTCATCTCTATATAACGTGCAACAAAGTTAGTAGGCATATTAATGGCACAGAATTCCTCAGACTCCATTGTTGTAGTTGACCTGTTTGACACGCTGCTTCCTCCGAGCATCCTGTTGTAACTTGTTAATGCCTGCAGGATACCAAGAAGTGAGACATAAATGTTGCTTTAATTTAGTGTTGCTACAGTCGCAGTTCTACTTTTGCTGCACCTCTACATTCTGTTGTCGGATTTCTTCCTTTGAAACAAGGAAGAGTGACTTTTATAACACCGTTCGGCTTTCTTCTGGAGCGCGCCAAATTGTCTGCCACGGACGACCATAAAGATGGATGAGGATGACGTTGCAGCATGTCTACGAAGAATTGTTGCATCGCTCCGGCAGGGACTCTACTACCGAGTTTTTAATGATGTGAGTTTCAAAATTGCACGAGCAGTTGTAACTTTGATGAGAAATTTTGTGTTCTGGAAAAATAAAGTCTTTCTATATACTATACGTAACCGATATTCATCCGTGAAGAACTGAGTTATAGGCGCTACATTAAGTCAATCTTTGATGATGCAATCTTTGAGGAATTCTTAGATTTAAATATTAATTTTTCTATATCAAATATCAAGTTATGTATTTGAATTTCTTCCATGAATGACAGGCAGGTGTCAACTACGCTTCCTTATCTATCAGAAACTTATTTGCTCGTTTACTCAATGGATTAAAATGGTACCCATTATAGAGGACGCTACAAGTAAATCGAAATATTTGAATATATTTAAGTCAATAACGAGGAATGATAACGCTGGAGGTTTGCGTGCGAGCAGAAGCAACTCTTCGAAGTGGTTTGAAACTACGATTTCCCCATTTAACTTGCTTTAGAGAACAACAAGAAATCAAATAGAGAGTGAGAAACAGCGTCGCCCAAACACACAGTCACTCAAGTAAACCGAAATACTCATGGTGCGCCAGGTATCGTGCGGCATTATTGGCACAGCTGCCTCTCTGGCGTACTCGCGTTGAAATGCAAAAGAGTTGAAGCACCACTTCAGCAAACCTTGATGATGACGGCCTGTACAACCAGGCAGTCGGTCCTCACTCGACGCGGCTGGTAGGCGTAGCGTAATGTCCACGAATTCCTCTACAAAGGAACTCTTTGTTGTTGTTGCTGAGGTAGGGAGGAATATGTTTCGAATGATGTTTCTTGTAGCATAAATACTCTCATTCACTTCTGCTCTAGTGAGTCGAGCAAACGATCCGTGCCTCACTACCTCCACCCGTCGACGACTAGTGTCCTCACACCCTCTCACCCTCTCGCCGTCTCACCCTCTCACATTCTCACCCCGTGCTTGTTCAAATACACCTTGCGGGCGAGAGGTACGTAATGCCCGTTGGGTATGGAGTGTCCTGCCAGCCGTCCTGGAGAAAGGCATTCATAATGAAGGGTGGTGGTGCTGCTTGTGATCGTAGTTTTTTTTTCTTGAAATGCTATCATTAGCGTTTGTTTGCTATTTGACTTCACTGGTGGCACCTCATTTCGGCATTTCGAGCATATGTTGCCGATGTGTTGAGTGTGGAAGTTTTAAGCTTCGCTTCACTGCAAAGTGTTGGTGGCTCGTGGTGCAGGTTATGCGTCGGAATTCACGCCTGAGTGAGGAGGACCTTTTCTGCATGAGGGACGCAAGGCAGGTGGCGACGATGAAGGTGGTGGTGGTGGCATTACTTGGATGTAATGCAAGTGTATCGAAATTCAAATTCTACATATTTTAGGGGGAAATTCCGAGTCGTTCTTGCAATTTGATCGTTTATACTAAAAAAAATACAAAAAAATAAAAAAAAATTTAAAAAAATAAAAGAAAAATAAAAACAAATAAAATAAAAAAATAAAAAAAAATTAAAAAAAAATAAAAAAAAAATAAAAAAAAATAAAAAAAAATGAAATAAAATAAAAAAAATAAAATAATAACAAAAAAACTTTTACTGCAGTATAAAATAACCGCAGGGAAGGTGGTATATTAAATATTTCTGGCGTTACCTTGGCGTGTCTGTCTGTCGAAATCATGATTATCAGGGAACTATTTCAATATTCTTCGTTTCGAACAAGAGTTTTAGCATGGAATATGAATTGAAATTGTATAATAAACACGTCCACTTACTGTACAACTCACAAATACAAGTCTACCTCGTTTCGAAAAACTTCAGAACTCAACTTAGCGCATTAAAATATCAGCCGCGAACATCCTTTCAAACCCAAACACTTAAAAAGCAACTCAACATGCACGCCTGCTTGCACAGCAAACCCTCGTCTCGTTTTTAGTTCAACGAACTTCCTGTCTATTAACAGATTTCCTCACAGAACGTGAATCAGGACTGCAGCCATGAATAGGAATTCAGCTTGCCAGCCGAAACAGGTGTGCGGCGGAGTGATAAAAAACTCGGCCAGCCACAAAAAATGCAGATCCTGCCGCCGCACTTTCCTGCACTTGCTCCACTTTTTCATTGTCTGCGCTGCGGCGCGCTACGCTTTCGGAATTTCAATTCAGAGCGCGCGTCTCAGATTAAATGTATTCCAGGTTTTATTTCTCGTGTTGTGTCACCACTGCATTCAATCGAAATGCTGCGCTTCCGTGTGCGCTGCACTTGGATGTGCGCGCGGAGATTCTTTTGCCGGGCCTCCGCTCTGCACTGCGGCGGCTGCGAGGCACTTAAAGGAGTTTCCGGCGGCGACAGGAAGCATATGCGACGCGCAATTCGCTCGGATGTCTGGCTGGCAGCAAAGAATTACCGAACACAGACGCGCGAGCGATCATTAGTGTGAACGGCGTCGTTGATCGGTGTCTGTGTGGCGGTGGCGGTGGCGGCGGCGACGGCGGCCTCGGTGTCGTCGATCGATCGAATGGCTGGTTTTTCGTGTGCTTTGATTTTATCGAGCTGTTAAGCGTCTTCAAACGGCATCTTAATTGCGCTCCTCGCCGGCTACGAGCGGCTCTTCGTCGTTTGAGCCTTTCAAGCCTTTCGCTCGTTTCGTCGCCGATCACGTGCGCCGATCGAGCCCAATCGTGCGCTTCTGATTCCCCGATATTTGGGGACACTTCGGCGGCCGCCCTTTGTCGCGTGTTGCCGCCCGCCTAATTGATGTGAATGCAAATGCCATGAATTTTCTTTGAGGGCAGAACACGCAGTAGAATAATTTCATTTGTTAAGTTGAAGTTCCGAGTTTGTGCTGAGAATATATTAACGCATCGGATTTGAATCGATAGCCGATGAAGCGAAAAGCTTCGGCAATAAAATTTATGATTTTTCCGCACCTTGATTACTAGGAATTGTTAATAGGAATTGCTGAAGGTTTCGTTCAATAAATGATGTCAAATAAATTGAACTTCGCCTTCCAACTGCGTTCTATATTTTCATTTTCAATTTCCATTTGGATCTTAAAAATTCTAAAGCTGAGCAAGGCAACCTCAAGCACTTCTAACGTATTTTATTTTGAATTTGAAAAGGTTTCCAACAACATGTGGCAACTCGGCCGCTCCTCCCCGCTTGACTGCATCCGGTGACCGGCGAGCGCGCAGAAAAAGTGGAAAACTTCAGGCACACGTCCTCGCTGAGGTGCAGGAGGACCCACGCACGCCCTGCTACACTTGTTCCTCTCCACTGCTCGCCGGCGCAGTGAGGCGGGAGGCAGCCGTGCAAAGCCTCGCCAGCAGAATTCCAGGATACGACTTGGAAAACCTGCCGCGCACCACAAAAAATATGCAAAAGCATTGAAAGTCAGCGCAGCGCAGCGCAGGAGGAAATGCAGGAAAACTCGTGAGCGGCACGAGTGACTAATTATTCAAATTAAGCCACCACCAGCAGCAGCAGCAGCGGCGGCAGCAGCAACAGCGACCACAATTCATGATGACGGAATGCTTAATATGAGCGGCACGAGCAGAACTGACTGTCAACCCGTCGAGCGGCACGAGGACCGGGAGGCGCGGGGGGGACCAGAAGCAGAAAGTAATGAGTGTCGCCGTCGCTGACCGGGCAGACGTGCCGCGCGCGACAGTCGCCTGCCCTCGCTTGGCCGCCGCGCTCCGCTGCGCCGCCGGAACGTGCGTCCACTCGAGCGCGTCGTGCGGCGAGCGGCCGCTGTTGCTGCTTGATAGGGGTGCGCAGGCGCATCCAGAAATACCTGCGCACGCCGTCCAGTGCGTCGCGGCGACCCAGCGCTTGATCAGCGCGTCGCCGCGTCGAGTTTTCGTGCTGCAACGACATGTGCGCCCGCTGCGGCGCACGTTTGGGTGTCCGCTGGCTGTTGTTTTCGAGTCCGTCGCCTCCTCGCTGCTGCTGGAAATTTATTTGAAAGTCCAGGGACTACTGGGCGTCTCCCAGTTGGGCTGACGGTGACCTGGAACAGGTACGGAACTCGGCACGCTTGATGCATATTTAAATGCGCCCGAAAGTGCGGCGCGTACGCAGATAAATTACTCTGCAGGACTTGATTAGCGAGTGGAAATGACTTCGCAGGATGTGAGTTGCGTCGTCTAATTGCTGTTGTTGTCGTTGGCTGCAAGCAGGCGCGACGGCTGAGTTGTCAAGGTGCAAGGAACGCATAACTAAACTCACCCTTCGAAGGAATTTCGGCTGTCAGGTGTGAGGAAATGTGAAGTTTTGAACTAAAACGACACCAATTGAACTTTGGAATCATTTTAAGCAGCAGTTAATTCAAAAAAAGATTAAATTTGATCGTCGCTCCTTCGCTGTCATCGTTTTCTTCTTAACATCTCTGGAACGCATTCGCAAGTCCAAGAAATGCGATAAAATCGATGCAAAATGAAACAATTTTGTGACTCACAGAAAATCATTTGTGATTCTTAATCGGCTTAACTTTTGTGAGCAAAACTAATTCGGAAGAATGAAATGAAGACCGAAAACATTCCTGGAAGGTCTCAAACTCGCAGGTTCGCAGGTTCAAAGTGCGCTTCAGTTCCTTAGTCCTGCCGCAACTAAAGAGAAAAAGAGAGAAGTTGACGTGGATCCTCTTGGCGAGTCGCTTCCGTTTCTCTTTGAAAACACTTTGCAAGAATGGACAAAAATCGAAATCTGAGTTGTAAAAAGTGAGTAATTGTTGCTGCTTAAGAAGATAAAAAGTGATTACACTGACTTCCGGTGTCGCTGGGAGGGACTTTTCTGGGTAGTCGAGGAAAGTGAAGAACTGCCGCACCTGCAGCTCACCTGCGAATATTTTTAGCACAAGAACAACTCCAGCGAAATGTGAGTACGAAGAGGGAAAGAGAAAGGAAAATAAATTAACAGAAAATAACGTAGAATAGAACTGAATAACGCTGACAACTTCTCGATCTCCCATCTCCGGCTGACAGAAAACGAAAGACTTGCGAAACGAACTCCGCTCTGCTACTCATTCATTCGATTTTCGTTGCTCTCCGCTTTGACGCTCCTGCTGCTGCTGTTGTTGCTGCTGCTGCTAAATATTCAAAAGGTTAGCAATCACAAAACGTATCCTCTTTTCAACAGCAAAGCCAACAATAATAAAAATTTGAAATTCCAATTCAGTGGAAAGCACTAAATCAACGCGATGCCACCTAGAAAAAGACTTCTTCAAGTGCTGCAGCAGACGTGGCAGGGTTCACTTGAGCCTCCGCAGCTCCAGCCGGCCGCCCGTCAGCCGCCACCGCGCGCGGCCGCACTGAAGTGAGGCGAGTGAGGCCGCCGACCACCCACGCAAGACGCTGTTGCAATTCAATTGTAGCCGGTGTCAATTTCGCGTATCTCACTGATGTCGATGGCGATGCCGCTGCTGCTCCTTGCTGTAGTCACTGCTGCTGTTGTTGTTGTTCTTGTTGTAATACGGTTGCAACTGTTGCTGCTGCTGCTGCTGCTGCAACTAACATTCATTGGAAAAATATTATCATATGGAAATTTCCGAACGATTACATAGTAGTGCAGCAACAACAGCAACAGCGGCAGCAGCAACAGCGGCAGCAGCAACAGCGGCAGGGGTGACCTATACACTCCCCCCACGCCCCACTCACACATGTGCGCTGCTTCTGAGACGTCAAAACGCTTCATGTGGGCTGCGCGTTGCTGCTGCTGCTTGCCGTTGCGGCGCCTCAGCAGCGAAGAAAGCGCCTTCTAGCAAGTTTGTTTCTAGCCAGCAGCAGCAGCAGGTCACCAACAGGCAGCCTCGCCGCCAACATGAAGGCTGCAGCAGCAACTTCTTGTTAGCCACGCTAAACAAGAACAAAAAAAACCAGATAAACAGTCAGCAACAAAAAAGGAAGGCGAACTCGTACCTGTTTAGCAATTCCGGGGCAGCACAGCGTCGAGTGGATGGTGGAGTGGATGTTGTTGCTGCGGCTGCTTCTTCCTTTTCGCAAACTGTTGCTGTTGTTGCTGTTGTTGTTGTGGCTTTATTGGCTTCTGTTTGCTTTGCCCGGAAAGCTTCCATCCAGCGGTTGCCGCGGTTGATACGTGTTGCTGCCGCTGCTGCTGGGCGGCTGCTGTTCGGCTGCTTGGATTAACTCGCTCTTGAAAACCTTTTATTTGGCTCTACCCTCTCTGCTTCCCTTCCCCGCTTCACCTTCTCCTTCTTCTTCGGCTTGAGCTTCATCCTCAGCCGAACTTCCTGCGGTTTCAACGTTTTAACATTTCAGTTCAGTTGAAAAGGTGGGTGTGGCGCTGCGGCGGTGATGCGGCTGCTGGCGCGCCGTTGCTGTTGCTGTTGCTGTTGCCGCTGTGGCAGCCGCAGCCGCAGCCGCAGCCGATGCCGGTGCAGATGCTGGTGCTGCTGGTGGGCTCGCTGCGCACTTGTGATGATCAATCTTCATAAAGTTTAATGCAATTTTGATGGCAGCCTAAATGATGATTTCCGTCAAGATTTGCGCGTTTTAGTGTAGCAAACAACCAGCTACTGTATTTGAAAGTTTGCTTGCGGGCGTGGACGCCTCCTAGAGAGGAGCAGAAGGGAGGAGGAGGAGGAGGAAGACGAAGGGAGCGGTGGAAAACGTTACGTGGAAAGTTGAAAGCAGTTAAAAGTGACAGAAAATGTAGTTGGAATGGGAACTTTTAAGGGTGAAGAATAAACTGTGAAATAAAGAGATTATTGAAACTCTTTAATTAATAAAAGACACAAAAATTAATTAAAGAATCCATTAAATCGGATTCGTCACTCGTTAACTTAAAGCTAAAACAAAAGACTTAAGAAACAAACTCGTCAGGCTAAAGCGAGGAAGATTGTAAAGCGAGTTTGTTACTTAAGTCTTCTGTACTTTACTCCTCAACTTTTTTAATTCTTCCCTTTTTTTTCTTCTACACATTCGAATTAAGGAATTCTAATATATATTTTTAATTTTGGATATGCTGAACTCGAAATTTCCAATCTAAATAGAAAATAAAAGGAAAAAAATGTGAAAAAGAGACAGATAGGTGAAAAAATTCTCAAAAAATTTCTTTCTATTCAAAAATTCCCACAACTATTTTTCAAATCATACAAAAAACACACACAAACTGCAAAACTCTCTGGCAAAAAACACTTGTTATGAATTCCAAGGGAATTCAGAGAAAACCAGCCAACCAACCAGCCAACCAACCAACCAAAGAGCTGACAAAAAATCATAAAATAACAAGAAGCAACAATGAAACACGAAGAATTCTCAGGAACAAGTTCACCACTGAAGCGGAGGATTTGAATGGGACGCAGTGGGAAATAATTTGAGAACAAAGCCGCGCTTAATCGGCAGAATGGCAGCGAGTTCACATGCCAAAAATTCACAGGCTGCGGCGTGAAAACGAGCCGAGGAAGACGCGTCGGGACGCAGCAGGAAGCAAACGCGCAGAGGACGTCTAATGCGGCACAAAATGATTGGGCCGTCATTCACTTGTTGCTCTGAGAGGGAGAGAAACGAGCGCAGCAGGTCTCGGCTGCGAAATCAGTAGCCTTTGTTGCTGCAGTTCTAGAAAAAAAGGTGGTTGTGGAGAGGAGCGGGAAACACAGGAAAGCAGGGCGAGGAAACGTGGAAGGATGTGCGCAACAGGTAGCCGCTGCACTGAACCGGGAGGCAGAGGCGTGGCCGATGGTGTCCACCGAGTGCCGGCCGAGATGTGGCAACAACGACGCCTCTGCGCGTTCGGCTCGCCGCAGCATGAATGAAGCCCCTGGAACCTCCATTCAAACGCCGAGCAACGAAGTGCGAAGTAGTTTTCGTCGAATGCCGTTGCCACCCGAGGCCATTCGGCGTTCGACGATGGGCGTTCGGCTTCCAGTTGTTGTTCGTGCTCTCGGCCGCAGGGAATCCTGTGGAATCCCTTCTCGGAATTGGTTTCTCTGTCATTCCCTCACTTGTTGCCAAAAAATTTCCGCTTGTTTTCTCTTCATGCTGGTGATTTCTGCTTGGTAAAGTGAAAAATTGCAGTCAATCAAACTGTACCACGGTACTCCACGGTGGTGTGTTTACGAGTGGCACAGTTTGCTGACCACATTTTCAGTTCCCACGCAAAGTGCTGCGCGCTGCTGATGTTTAACTGCGAATTTATTTGTTTTCGTTGCCCGCAAAAATCGCCGCCACTCGCAGCGCGTTCGAGTGTCAATTGCTGAAAATCTGCAGCGATCTGCAACTTTCACGCTCCGCGCCGCTTGTTGTGTGCGACGGTGCGACGGTGCGAAGTGCTCATCACTGAGTTCTGCGGTTCTGCGTTGCCGGCGGTGGCCGCGAAACGTGCTGCCGTCGCTCTGCCGCGATACGGATTTTATGGAGCCCCAGAAAGCGGAGATCAGCGCTACCTGCATCTGATAGGATTGCGCGGCGGTGTTGCTTCAGCGTTCGCAAATCTTCCGTCTTTGACGGAGCGATGAAATGCGATGATTTGGCGCTTTGAAATTGCGTGCCGAACCGGAGCAGCCGATTGTGGACTTCCAGATTGAGGACTTCATTGCGAGGAGTGAATAATTAGATGAAAGTCGAGCTATTCACGCCCCTTCCGCTCGCCTTTCCCTACTCCTTCCCTTCCAAATAACTCGGCCGTCTCTTGAACAGCACTCAACAATTAATCTCACACGAAATAAAGGTTTTGCAGCTTAACAACGCAATTAAATTTGCATCTGCGAGACATTCGTGGAGTCTTTCCGCTCGACTTCTGTGTGTCGACGAAATGCGAGGGAAATCCGCACCGAAAGCACGAGCATCTCGTGCATTCGAGAGCTGCGATGTGTGGCTCGTAATAGGATTAAACTTTCACCCGCCATCGACGCGGCGAAAAACAAGCAAAACCGATAATAGATTTTCAATTACGAAGCGAAGAAAAGCGAGTCAGCCGAGCGACCACCTGTGACGACGCGGGACGCCGCCAGCAGCAGGCAGGCGAACAACAAATAAATTAATTATTTCGGCTCTTTCACTCGCGCTCCCCTTCCCCTCGCTCACCCCTTCCCTTCGCTCACCCCTTTCTCTCGCCCCAAACACTCTCAAGTACCGCGGCTAATAAAATTTATTCACTCCAGCGAGCGAAAAACACCAACAAAAGCACTTCAAGCACTTCAAAGTGCAGCGAATTCAATGTGAGCGACTGCTGTTCGCCGGCCGCTCGTCGGGCGGTGCAAACGAAGCCCGCTAACTCGGCGTAGAGAACTTAATTGCGATTTTATTTGCCGCTGCGTCGGCGACGCCCGCCTGTTTGCGCTGCTAATGACGGTGGCACCGCCAGCCGGTGGCCGGTGAATTGTGTGAGAGGTTTTCATGTGCGGGAGACCGCGTGGATTTCGAGAGGAGGTCGAAGCGGGTGCGGGTGGGCGTTGCAAATCCTCCTAAATAACAACAACTGATGCGTAGCGAGGAGTTTTCTTTTTTCTTCTGGATTTCTGCTTGTTTGTTGTGAGAATTTGACAGTTTTTCCGAAATACCGGCGTCCCTCGTTGAGTTCCTTTGCTTCGTTTGGCGAGAAGAGGTTGCCAGCGACCCCGTGCAGCAGCAGCAGCAGCAGCAGGTAGCTCGCTGATTCATTTCGTTTTATTTTGGCATTCCTTCTTCTGCTGCAATTATTTGCCGGTTTAATGCCATCAAATAACGGCAGCAGAACAGGTCTTCGGTGTCCGCCTTTGTTTGTTTTTTCTCTAATTTTTCTAGCAATTATTTCTTTTTTTCCTATTTCTAAATCGCCGAAGAGGGTCGTCGAAGCACGCAATTGTTTGCCAACAATTGAATCTCTTATGTTACTGACTGGAGTTTCCTAATAAATTTTTCTGGAACCGCTGGTATTTTTAAGAGCGTCCGGACAACGTGTGTGGCAAACTGGCTGCAGGTTTCATTTGAATTTCTTATTTTGCAGGTTTTTCAGGGAGCTGAAAAGTGTGAAGGGAGTGACGGACATTCGAAGAGAACATAAAAAATTGCTGGAAATAATGTTAATTATTAATTAATTCGAGTTTTAAAAGTTTTAGGAAAAAATCTTTAAATCTTTTTAGTGTTTGTAAAAAATCAGAGTTGTAAAAAATCAAAAGACTTAAGATATAAACTCGAACTTCTCTATTACAGCAGAAAACTACTTGTGAGAGTGTGGAAAAACGAGAGACTTAAAAAACGAACTCGATTCCAAACTACTGCCGAAAAGAAATTGTGAGAGTTTAGAGAAAAACAAAAGACTTAAGAAGCGAACTCGAACTTCTCAACTGCAGCATAAAAAAACTTGCGAGAGTTGTGAAAAAACAAAAGACTTAAGAAATGAACTTGATTCTCAACTTCTACGTGAAAAGAAAATTTAGAAGAAAAAAATCAATTTAAAAAGTTTAGTTATTTAGTTACTACAATAATATTTAATTAATTCAAATATCAAAAATTAAAATCGCAAAATCAAAGCTGAAATAATCAGCTTAACCAACTAAAATCCAACTGAGCCGTAAACTTTTCAAATAGCAAGCTTAAAATATAAATCGAGATGTGAACGTGACTCCCGTCTCTCCTCCGCTCGGTCTGTTCGTCTGTCTAACTGTCCGCTTGTCTCGCTGCAGACAAACAGTTCTGTCGCTCACTTCGCTTCAAAACACTCAACTTTTTTAACAAAAAACTTAACGTTTATCTCGTTTTCTTCTCACCTTGCGGTCGTCTGGATGTTTGTCTCTCCACCTGTCTGCTGATCTTCCGCTTGTCGACTCCGCTTGTTGTAAATAAAACCATAAAAAGTAACAAAACGCTTAAAATTTTGCTGAAAAATCATAAAAATAAAAAAAAATAAATAAAAAATGAGTACAAAATGAGTAAAATTGATAAAAAAACAGAAAAATCAAGGAAACACATGATATTAAAAAAGCAAAAATTAAAAGAATCACTGAAAAAACATTAAAAAAGTTAAAAGTTTGTTGGTTTAAAGAAAAACAGCAACAACAACAACTCAGCCTCACAGTTCCACTTCGAGTTAACTTGTCACTCAAACAATAACAACAAAGCAAAACCACACACACGCACACACACAGTCGTAATAACATTTATGTTGACATTGTTGTTGCTGTTTTTCTGCTGCTGCTGCTGCTGTGCTGTTGTCAGCTCTTTCAACTGAAGTGTTGCTGTCGGCGACAACAAGTGTCTCTCCACAGTTGGCGACCCCAATGACGTCGACGCCGACGCCGACACCGACGCAGATGACGAAGACGACGACGACGACAAGTGCCTCGAATCGAGCGCCTGAAGTCCCTCGCCGGCGACAGCAACGAGCTGTCAACGCCGCCGCCACACTGCAGGAGCAGCGCCTCGAGTGGAGCAGCGCGTCGAGTGGAGCAGCGCGTCGAGTGTCGAGAGCACCGTGACGAGGCGCAGCAACGCGAAACCTTCACTTCTCTCCCGCTCATTTGATGCGCTCGTCGCGACAGGTGAGAGCGGATTTTATTGTGTTTTAATTAGTGTTCGGCATTCCTGGGTTATTTTTTACTATTTTCGCCGCGATTACGGCGACTTTAAATTGCTGACTTGCAGTCGCTCGATTGAAGTCCCTTTTTAGGCGACACGACATGATCGCGCGGAATTCCGTGGAGCTCCTCAGGCCTTCTTCGGCGTTCTTCGGTGGTCGCCGGTGCTGTGCGGCGGTCCACCGACTTGACAGCCAAGTAATTGCGTTGAACGGCGAGTAAAAATAAGAGTGTGAAAACTGAAATTCATTCAATTTTCGCTTTATTTGCTGAACTTAAATTCTTTTGACTTAAAGTTAAACGCAAAGTTAAGTATGAAATTTTGGTTTTATTGTGGTTGAAATCTGCCTGTAAAAACTTGAAATGTAAAAAGTTTTCTTTTCAATTTTTTTTGGCATTCATTTCGTTTTCATTTTTTCCATGACTTTTATTATTAGTTACATTTTTACTGCCATCCTAAACACGTTTTAAAATAAAAAATCGTTCGGAGAAAATGCTGTAAAACTTTTAGAAGACTTTTGCAACGTTAATCTTAAAAAATAAACTGGTTTTGCTACTCTTGTAAGTGTAACAAGTTGTAATAAAATGTAGAGGTTTTAATTTCGAGCTTCAATTCTAAGAATCGTCGAAATTTAACATCCCACATGATGTGGAGCAGAAATCTGAAGGGTTTCTTCTTGACTTCCGTCCAGATAGCAGGTTGCGAGACACACACGCGCGCGCGCGCCACATTACAGCGTTAAATGCTTCAAAAAACTTGACGGAAGCAACATTTGTAGACGCGAAGCGTTTAAATCCGGGAAAAGATTTCAGAGAAACGAAACAAGTGAAGATTAAAACACGTACAGGAAACACAAACAACATAACAACAGCAGCAACAACAACATCATTACAATTAAATCCTTTTTAAAGGTCACGCAATCATTTGCGATGGCAGCACCTCGTCGAGTTCTGCGTAAAAAGGGTGACGTCTGTTGACGGTTTCTAACAAAAAAAAAAAAAAAAAATAAAAAATAAACAAAATTAAAAAATAAAAAAAAATAAAAAATAAAAAAAATTTTATTATACATAAAAAAAAATAAAACTCACAAAGTACGACAAGTAATTTAACAGCAACAGCAACAACAACGCCAACAGCAACAACAACGACAACACCAACAGCAGCCACAACAACCAAAATAAATTATTACAGCCGAGTTAATTTCGTTAAATTCAGTTTAAACGAAGCTCTAGAAAGGAAACGCGCTGCACGTTTAACCCAGTGTGGTGCACCTTAACCCGCAGCATACCAAAAAAACCAAAAAAAAGAAGAAGAAGAGTAACCACAACAGCAACAACAAACAAACAGCAGCAACAATAAAAAGCGAGCGCATTTCTGCGGTCGGCAACAGCGAGCGAGTAAACGTGGCGAACTAGAAGGCGAACAGAAACTGAGTTTTGTATGAAAGTTTCGTTAAAAGAAGACAAGAACGACAACGAAAGCGACAACAGCGACAACAACAACAGCGACAACAACAAATACAAAACCCTTTTCCTCAACAAGCCAACAAATTAAAGTTTTATTTAATTAGTTACAAGTAGCCGGCTTAAAAGAAGAAGAGGAAACTGAAGCAGAAAAGCGACCGCAAACACTTGCTACCAGCAAGTGGAAGAAGATGTAGCAACAACGGCAGCAACAACAACAACAACAACGACAACATCATCATTAAAACAGCCAACAACACGTCGAGTATCCCGCGCACATATCAGTCAAAATTAATCTACTAGTTAGCTTGAATTTTCGGCCGGAGTTCCAATTAAGTTCGCGGCTGCTTCATCCAGCATTTAAACGTCCTTCGAACCGCCGCCGCCGCCTTCTTCGCGCTTCTTTCAAATCTTTTTTATCGTTAACTGTTAATCTTTGTATTCCTCTTGTTGAGCTGCTGCTGTTGTTGTTGTTGTGGTTGTTGTTGTTGTGGTTGTTGTTGCCGTTGTTGTTGCTGAAATTTGTTCTTGCTGGCTTTTCATGCCTGAGGAGAATTATTTTCTCAAATTTCAGTGAAAATCAAGTGAAATCTGGAATCTGTAAGCGATTTTTCTTATTTTTTACTTTTGTTTCTGGAGAAAAAAAGAAAAGTTTTGTTGTTGTTTTTGTTGTTGTTATTCCTTTCTTGTCTAAATTGCTTAAAAAAAAAATTCAACAAGAACTTGGAATATTTTATAACAATTTTATCAGCTTTTCTCAGCCTACGAAAACTTTTCCTTCCAAAAACACGACCAGAGTTGCCATCATTACCGCTTAATTCCAAAAAATGTTAGTAAACAGCAGCAAAAACTTGCTTGCGCTGGAGGGAAGCGACAGAAGTCGGAGATCTTGAAAATCTAATCGGTTTGCGTTGATGTTTTCATTGCTGGTCGCTTTGGAAATTAAATTGAAATTCTGTTGCCGTTGCGGTTGCTGTTGCCGCTGCTCCTCCGGCTCCTCCAGCTCCTCCGGCTCCTCCGGCTCCTCCAGCTCCTCCAGCTCCTCCGGCTCCTCTTCCTTCTTTCAATCGCCGCCACTCGATGCTTATCTTCTCGAGCGCAGAGCGCACTTGTTGCTGACCTCCGCGTTGCCGCGCTCGCTGCCGCGACATCGGATTGCGTACTAAATTGGAATTTGAATGAAACCAAATTGAAATTGAATGGCGTGGACGCGTTGAGGACGCGTACGCCGCCGCCGCCGCCGCCGCCGCCGCAACACTTGAGTGAGCGAGCACTCGCGCTACCCACTTCTGGCTCGAACGAAGCGCATCTTAATGTCGATCTTGACAATCTTCTAGCTGCCGTTGGGCATCTTAATAAATACAGCGACCGAGTGAAGAGCAGCAACGGCGAGCACGGCAAGCAGCTCGAACCCGCATCGAAGTTAAGCGGGTTTCGGCGCAACCGAGATGGCAATCGAAATTCCGCTGAATCTGCAGTTGCGGCGATGTGGAGCAACAAGTGGCAGGACGGTTGTTTCAATTAAAGTGGTTTTTTCTTCCATTAGCTGAGGTTCACGCAAGATGCGTTCATGTTAACAATTTTTTCAGATTTTTTTCTGCTTTGCAAATGAATTTATTATTGAAATCGTCGCGGTCAGCTCAGTATTGGAGACTTAAAATAGTTATAAATTATTAGCATTCACAATTACTTTGAAAACATTTCTGGTTTTTTCACTAATTTTCTTTTTTACTGAATGCCAACTTCTGCTCGATATGTGTTGCGACTTGTGAAGGCAAGTGATGCGTCTTCAAACTGCCGTTTATTTGATAAAATTCTCAATTTCAAGAATTTCTCATTAGCTAAACACGTTTTTTTCATTTTCTGCACCGCTGTATTTCAATGATTTCATGAACTTTCGTACAATTGTGAGTTGCATAAAATGCTCTGTCGCAGTATATATCGAGCGATCTTCGTGATCTTTTATGCTTCTCTTGTTTAAACACAACTTATTGCCGAATTACCATCCAGCAACTCCGCGCCAACTTAAAACAAAGCAACGAAATTGCTAAATAAATGCAAATGTAACGCGAACAAATTACGGGAGCCACTCATGTCGCTCAAACAGCGAAGCCAAGTGCGGACCGGACGTCATGGACCGACCGGCATGACCGACCGGAATGGACCGACCGGCATGGACCGAGCGGCACGGACCGAATACAAGACAGGAGAAGACAAACAAGCAAGCGGAGAGACAGACAGACAGACAGACAGACAACGAAATAACATGTGTTGCACCCGTTTTACAGAAGGTACCGCTAAACAATTTTCATTCCTGGCTCTACACTCAGCACTCTTCGCGAGAGGCGAAGGGGCAGCGAGACCAAATGTTATGGTGCGGGTGGCAGTCGTGTGTACGTCCAGCGGTAACTCGAACAAGAAAAAAAAAATAGAAACGTCGCTGCACCTGCATGAAATCCATTTAAATTCAAACATTTGAATCCTAATTTGGTGGACATGAACTAACAACTAAAACAACAACAACAACAACAACAACATTAATGGCAACTGCAACAACAACAACAATAACAACAACAACAACAACAACTGTAATCGCAATGAGGATGCCGTAGAAATTCACAGCAGAGATCCGAGAAGTTCAAATTGCTAATTTAGAGAATTTGTAGCTGCTGAGCGAACATGAAGAAGTTGGAGAGCTTTTGTTGTTGTTGTTGCGTTGTCTTTTAAATTACCATAAAATGTTGCGACAACAAATTAGAAAGGTTTGGCGAAAAAAGTAGGAAGTCTTGAATTATCCTAACTATTCTTCAAAAAACCAAATCTTTGACTCAATCGTCCTCCGTCCCGCGTCCTCCTTCTTCTGGTCCTCTAGTGTCATGCGCGCCACCTGTGCCACATCAGGTCTGCCACCCAATTAGAAAACCACTTAATTTCCACACCTCATCAGGGAAGGACATTAGAATTCGTTGCAACTCAATTACGTTGCTTCCCTGTGAGTTGGTAGAAAATTTAAATGAGTTTTTCTCGAATCGATTTTCACACATCGCACGTGATCGATATTGAATGCAAGGCGAAGGAAATAATCAACGTGTGCCGCACACATGTTACTCGCGGCCCTCCTGCGGTGGCTGCCCTTGTGGTGCCCTTTTTTTACTACGATTCGTTTCCCTTCCCTGTTGGTTTAAAATGACAAAAATGGCCTTTAAGTTGCCACCAAATGTCGTCTGAATAGACGAGATGAATGCGTGAACTAATGAATAGAAAGTCGATTACTTAGTTTCAGTCTTTTGTTGGTTGTGAACTGTGGAACTCTATCGAATTGATAGGCATTGACTCACCATTGACTCACCATTGATATCGTTAGCACTTCATTAGAACTGAAGGAGGACAACCAGTGGTGCCACCAACGTAATGGTGTCTCGAACATGGCAGTTGCTGCGATGGCGATATGATGATGATATTTAATAAGGGAAAAACAAACTCGATTAAAGTCGCATTGAGTCCTTAGAAATCCACTGCTAAAAACCAGAGAGAAACCCATTTCTCAGTAGACTTCACTCTGACAGAAGGGCAATAAGGAATTACTGACTACATATCCCGAATTCCCGAATTCCAGCTTCCTGAAACTTAAACTTCTTCAGCTGTGTGTCTGCTGATGTCTGATGTGGAAACCGATATCGTTATAACTCACTATAACTTCAGAAAGTGCGATTGCTTTCGCAGTCGCTTCGTGGAAATGGTGTCTGTTATCGTAATTGACGATGTGTTACTGCAAGAACACCAAATTTATCGACACAACTTCGGAACGAAGCAAACTGAGTCGATGCGAGCAACGAGGATGTCATAATTCACGACTTTTCACACAGCAAGGTAGCTGCAGCCGATGAAACTCTACCGACCGACCGACCAACCGACCGATAAACAACCAGCAGACACAGCGGCTCATCGTCGATATCGTCACACGGCGAACGTATTATATTTGTAAATAATAATTAGAGATGATTGCAGCTCCCAGCATCGGATGGGGTGGCGAACGCCAGGAAATCTTCAGCCGAACTGGGAGCGCGAGGGATTTTCGGATGAATCGAAGTATTTGTCGAGGTGACGACGGTGGCCTCGTTGCGCGTCTCACCGCTGTGAGTGACAGTGGCAGGCAGCAGCCGCACCAAATAATTTCCTCTCGTTGCATGCAAATGCGGAGGATGTGAAGAATGCAGCGTCTTCATTTCTCCCAATTTTCTCACAACTGTCAGCTTTCTTGCGAGGATCTGAGTTCGTGGCTGGATTTGGATGGTTTGAAGGGAGAGGAATAAAAGCGACGAAAAGAAGCCGCTTGGAAGAGTTTTTATTTATTGTCTGCCACAAATCAACAAATGAATTCAGGAAGCGGCAACTGTATTCCACCCCCTTTATTGGATATCAACATCGACTGCGTTATGAAGTCCATATTTTGTCGGTAAATCAAAATTGAAACCTGAGATGAACTTTTTTTCTTGATTTTGATATCAGAATTCAGTCGTTACTACGCGCGACTTTTTGGTGCAGATAGCACGAGCTGCTGTTAGAAGGGGTGAGACAGACTGGGGAAGGGGAGAAGGTGGGGGGTTTTCTCTCCCTTTTTTTACTGCTTAAAAACAACGCATTTTCATGAAATTTAAATAGCGCAGCATGGCACTTCGTGTGTCCCCTCCACTGCTTTTCAAACCGCCAGTCGCCAGCCTCTTCTGGCTCCGATTGGCCACCCTGTCATTCCAATTATCTGCCATTTGGGCCTCTTGATCGCTTTCGTTCCAAATGTTTGCGCTCCTTCCATTTTCATTGTTTGATTTCGCTTAGCCAAGTTTAGCTGCCAGATTCGCTGCTTTGCTCGATAATCCGCATTCGCTCTCAACGAATTACTCGTTGCATGTCTTCCTCGTATCTTCGCGACCATCTTTTCGTTTGTCTCGCCTGCTCGTCCGCTCGCCTGATCGCCTGCTCGCCTGATCGCCTGCTCGCCCGCTCGCCTGCTCGCCCGCTCGCCTGCTCGCCCGCTCGCCGGCTTGGCTGCTCGCCTTCTCGCCTGATCGCCCGCTCGACCGCTCGCCCACTTCACAGCCCCGGATTTCCCTTATTTTCCATTTCGACAGTCATCGCGGCCGTGACTGCGCTGACCCAGAATACCACCAACTTAAGTTTTTTATTGCCTGCCAACGTTGTCGGACGTGTTTTATGGCAAATTATGATTTTATGATCAACTATTTGCGGTGAACATGCAGGTTGCAGCCGCCCCCGATTATCGCGAGGCGGGGCGCAGCGCGCAGCGTGCCGTTCAAGTGTTTCGAGAGCGACTACTTGAGAAATTCTCGCAGTCACGAAATATTAATAGCCAACTTTCTTCGGAAAGTCGTGTAGCGAAATGTTGTTCATTTTATTTTACTCCACTTAATTTGGCTTTTTATTCCACTTAATTTGACTGCTTTTGTTCCGCTTAATTCTGCTTTTATTTCATCTTAAATCATTTATTTTCTTTGTCTTTTCCTGCTCCTGCAAACGTCAAGTGGAGCCACGAATCGCTCGCTCAACATTCGAGCGAGTAGCGAATATTATTCGATTCGATGGGCGGCCAAGCAATATTTTCAGCGCCGGTTTGTTGCATGCAACGCAGCGCCGGTGATTCATCCATCAAACAGCCGAGACTACGTCAGAGTGGCTCGATTCGCGGCGCTGTCACTTGTCAACTCCGACGTCTGCGCTTTTCCATCAAAACTGGCGAGCGATAAATTCAGAAAAGCCGAATAAATTCGGCGGCTCGGCGGTTGTGTGGGGCGGCGAAGCAACTGCGATCGCTGGCGGTATTAAATTGCTGTTAAATTATTAAGACCGACATACTTGCTGCGCGCCCGTGTTGCTGCAGCGGCGGCGGCGGCGGCGGCGGCGGGTGTTGTCAATTAGAAGGAAGACAATTATGCGGTTTTTGTGAGTTTTTCCGAAAAGCTGCGGAGAAGGTGGAAAATTTAATGGGCAGCCAGAAAAGGCGGTCGAAGTGTGGTTCGGTTTTTTGAAGGAGCAATTGAAGGAGAATCCAGCAGGCGGGAAAGTGGAAAACGGGGCGGGTTATTGATTGAAATGTGCCGTCAAAATATTGAGTTTCGCTATTACAGGCGCTCAATAATCACACTTAATTGTCTCAGCGCAACGCGCAGAATGTCGACTAATGAGATCGCGAGTGCGGCTTTCGTCGCGCATGCTGTTGCTGTTGCCGCAATGCGGTATTTTAACGAGCAGCGAGCACCGAGCAACCAGCAGCGAGCAACCAGCAACGAGCAACCAGCAGCTTTGAAACTTTTAACGAGTTTTGATTTCTCGAGGTTTCATTGATTTTGCTCGTAATTTTCACTGATTTCACGTACATGTGTTTAATTTAAACGAAAAAATACTTTGTTTCTCTAATATTTCGATCATAAAATCAACTCCAACTCCGCACTTCAACCATTAAAACTTCAAAATTCATAATCATCGTTAAAAACGTTATATAATCTTCGCCCGCAAATGAAAGAAAAAGGAAAACATCAGCACGAGCAATACAAGATTTACGAGTGCGTCATATGCGATGCACAACAGCGACGCATTCGCAATGACTGACGACGCATTTACGCCCCCTGTAGGCGCTCGCGAGGAACACTTAAACTGTCGACAAACTAAAATCGCGCCAAGCAACCGCAATAATTAACAACTCGGCCACATAAATTCAGTTTATGCTCGCATTTACGGCTCCAAGTGGGTCGGAAGTTGGTGCAGCTACAGTGGGTAGCTGGCGATATCCAGGGATTTCGTGTGTAAACACCGGGAAAAACTAGAATTTGTTTAGAAGTCTTATATTAATTAACTTCTTCATTTACTTTGTTGCAGGAGAAAATCTCTCTTAAAATATCTTTCAATCATTTATTGGACTGCCGGAGTTATTTTTATGTTTTCCTTGTTTATAAAACTCAACTGAAACTTGGAATTACAGTGGAATTCCTGAAATTAAACCCGAAATTCGACTTACATTTCAAATTTCGGAATCTCGTTGAAATCTTCTTACATTTCGTAGCGTGTCTTTGCGGTCAACATCGCCTCTCTCTCTCTCTCTCTCTCAATTCTCTCTACGATCTCCGTTTTAATCTCTTTATTAATCCAAGCGGCTTTCCCGCGAAATGAAAGCCTCTCCCGCTCGCGAGCAGCTCGTCAAATGCGCGCGGATTCAATTAAAATGCAAATTTTCGTGCGTCCGTCGCCGAAATGCTGTCCGAGGCAACACCGCGCGCAGCACAGCACGTTCAGCACGTTCACGGTACGCCAGCAATTAAAGCCTACATAATTTTTAATGTTTTCTTTATTACGCGGCGCGTTTCTTGGCTCTAATGGAGCTCGACTGCGATTTCGCGCGAGGTTTCCAAAGAGTTTTCAGCAGTTGTGAGTGTAATTAGTGCGTAGATTACTTTATTAACTTGGCTCAAAGCGATCGTAGCCAGCCGCGATACCAAGTTTCGAGTTGAAATAGAAGAAAAACGAGGGCAATCAGGGTGTGGTACCGACATGATGATCGCTCTCTGGGTGAGGGAGTGGAAGAGACTTGCGAAATGAGAGAGGAAGCGGGACTGCTAAAGATTTGCGCAGAATTGCATGACTTTTGGAAGAGTTGACATTAATTGAACCTCCGAAACTACAGAAGAATTCATTCAAAAGAATTCAAAGGGTGTTCCGAACACCCTTTCATCGCTTTCAAATCTAAAGCAACAAAGATGTGCAGTGGATCAACAGCAGAAAGAGAGTGAAAAGTGCAGTGGATCCCTTCGCATCTCGTGATCCACTTCAACACTCAAGCGATCGCTTGACGACCACCAATAAATCGCAAACGGTTCACATGCCTCCGAAAATGGTCAGATTGGCTTGGATCAACTCGGGCCCGCTGGAGTTTGCAGCAGAAAGCAATCATCGCATTTTTGTCGGCTCTAACAACATCGCGCACACGCACACTCACATGCAGCGGCACCGCCGCAGACAGTCCTCGCACTTCAGCAGCACCGCCGCAGACATGCTGGAATTTAAAAGCTTCTCTATGTTCTGCACGTACCTGCGCGCTCCCCGCGTCCCCCTCGCAATCGAACTCCCTCAACGCAGCTAAGCGGCTTCTACTGCAGCAGTTAGTTTCAATTAAACGCAATTTGTTTGCTTGCCGCGTTGCTGCTGGAGTACATCGGCAACGGCAACGGCAGCGGCAACGGCAACGGCAACGGCAACGGCAGCGGCATCGGCATCGGCAGCAGCAGAAGAGGCCGCGCTTCCAGTGGCAACAACAGCAGCAACAGCAACGATGTAAACGCCGTCATCATCGTAGTCATCCTCTGCGTCGTCGTCGGCGTCGTCGTGGTCCACATCACTTGCCACCCGGCCATCGTCACATGCCGCTCGGCACCGTGCCGAACAGGCTGCACTGAAGTTGCACTCGGTACGCGCGCTTGCGCACTTTGTCGCGCGACCCTTTTCACGTAGCTGCTGCTGGGGATTTTTTTACTCTTGCTTCTTTGTTGTTGTTGTTGTTGTTGTTGTTGTTGTTGTTGTTGTAATTGCATGCGCTTAAGCGCAATTGCGGTTGATCGAAATTGAGTTGGACGTAAATAAACGAGATCGAGATCAATCAGTTGATTTATTTTGACGAGCTGTAACAATGCCGTCGTAGTGCAGCCCGTGAATGCCTCCCGGTGCTGCTGCCCGACGGCGGTGGCCGCCGCAGCAGCAGTCTCTGGGGGGCGCTCGGAAGCCTTTGCTCGAGAGCTGAATGATTGCCGCGAAATTTGCGCTAATCAGGTTGACTTTTCGAAGTCAAAGCCCAGGTTCGAAGCGAAAGATTGAATCACTCATTTCTGAGTCTTGTGACTCGTACTGGGAGCGCCTCAGAAATCAGAAATCTCAGCTCGCCGCGTCTCCCTCGCCGTGATTAGCCGACTCCTGCCATCTGCTCGAACTCCTTTCAAACGATTTCATCCGAATCTCAGCCGCTCTTAACTGTCTGCGTTCTGGCATCTCGGCACGAATATTGGCGGCGCGATTTCCGCGATTGTCTCGTTGCTACTTCACTTGTCTCAGCAGCCAGCAGTCGGTCCTCGCCTCGGTGCAGCGGTCACCGTATCTGCATAGCATATCGCGCAAATTTATTGACTCAGTGACTGGATGTGTGCTGCCCGACTACCGCGACATCTGACTGCCGAGACATCTGACTGCTGAGACGTCTGACCGCCAGGATGTCTGCTTGTCTGGCTGTCTGGTTGTCTGGTTGTCTGGCTCCCTGGCTGTCTGGTTGTCTGGCTGTCTGGTTGTCTGGCTGTCTGGCCGCCTGGTTGTCTGTCCGCCTGGCTGTACGTCCACGTTGCCCTGATTGATTGCTCACTTGTTGCGAGTGTCGAAATTGTGCGCTTATTTATTTGCTCTCCAGCCGCGGCCCGCTGGTCTTATTTTGTCAATCAGAAATTTGCTTTTGCCTAATTTATCAACTGCCACCGCATTCAAATGCATGCATTTGCCGGCTCGTTGACTCGGCCGAATGCACGGAGAACCACAAGCGCAGCAGATACGAAGACCAGTAGTCGTCGCTTGCGATATCCCAGTCAGTGCTGAGTTTCCCCCCACAGAATGACCAATTTCGAAGCAGCATTCAGCGCTCGACGATGATATGCCAACTTGTTGGCAACTTTAAGTAGCCGTAAAGCTAACAAAAGACATGCTGGAGAAACTCTAATGATTGAATTACGGTTGAGTTAAAGATGCAGATAAAATGATTGATGATGGAAAACGAAAAAGTCTGCTCTGGTAGGTGCAGAGAAAACTTGCTTGTAAACAAATTTCAAGTGTTTTTAGCAACAGGTAAATTGCTACCGGCTTCACAAACTCAGACGGGCTTAAAATTAATGAAAGTGGTACAGGAGAGGACGCGTGGTTTCATATTAGAGATGGTAGTCCATCAAATGTGAGAAGTGACAGTCCGTTATACAGTAGAAGTTTCCTATAAAAGGTCTACGAAATGATATCAGAAACAAAAATTATATTAAAAAGAATGATATTAAAAAAAAATAAAAAATTAAAAAAAAATTAAAAAAAAAATTTTAAAAAAAATTAAAAACAATACGTCCACAACAAGATGCACGCATATTTGATGACTTGCATTTTGTCTTTTTTTTTGTTTTGTTTGTCTGGCACTTCGCAGAAACCAACCAACGTTCCTCGAATGCACCAGATCATGTGGCCAGATTGGCAGGATCACGCGTTCGCAGTGGGACTGACCCGTGCTACGTGCGAAAATCACGTCACGTTAGATTAACGCAAGAGATCATCAAGCGGGTGACTGAGTGAGCAGCGAATTTCGAATAGGTGTGGATTGGTGTGAAGATCGATCCACAACGTTGCATTAAATAGAATGTATCTGCGAGTGTTTTTAAAATATAATAGTGGGATAGAAAAAAAAAAATACAAAAATATAGAAAGCCATAAGAAAGACAGAATGGCAGAAATACGTTTGAGATTCGGAGAAATCAAAGCTGGAAGAATATTTTTCGGGAATCACAGGAAGTTCGACGGCATTAGGAACGAAAACGTGTGAAATGCGAATGCATCTCATTATCTGCGCGTGCTATAAGTTTCTTAAATTGCAGAAATTGAAGTTGCAAATCCCTCATCGCTTGAGAGTACTGAACCTGGACATCATGGCTGCACCGATCTGGTCGTTGAACGCGCTTAAATTGATTCGCAATTATAAAATACATCTGCACCGTACAGCGGTGGCCGCAGCATCCATCCTCCGCTCTTTTTATACTTTGTCGCATTTGCATTGCATCATTTGCATGCAACAGGTATTTCTGAGGTAACGACGATCGGCGGTACACCGGCTCTTGGCAACACTTGGGCGCAACTAACTGTCTGGCTGTGCTCTCGCTGCTGGAGTTCGTTGATTCCTGCGGTGCATTCAACTCGAGACGTCCTCATAAATATCCGTCTGGACGCTTTCATTTGCGACGGGCCGATTCTTCCTGTTGAGTTCTATTTGGATGCGATGACAAAGCAGAAAAGTCGTTGCTTTCGGTGCCGTTCACCCCTCCACTGCATGTATAAATGCAGATTAAGGCGATTTCTCCAGAGGTGTTACTTCGGTCATCAAATTTATCGACTTAATTCTTCAGAGCATTAAAATTTCATCAGTTCCGTCCGAAACAAACGCCGTCTTGCTTTTCTTAATTATGTGCACAAAATCTCTCTCCGGATCATGCAAACGCGCTATTAAAACATGAAGCTGCTTCCACTCCTCCACCTCTTGAAACCCTATTTCCACCCACACACCCCCTCGCCGTCCCTTCTTCTTTCTCGTCGGCTTAGCGACAAAGCTTTCATCATATTAATTGTAAATTATTGATACGAAGAAAGTGAACAACAACAGCAGCGGCGAAATTGTTGTTGCAATTGCGGATGACAACACTGAGCACAACAATGTGCACAGAAAGCTGTTGTTGCTACACATGTTTCTGCCACACATTTCCGTGTCGGCTGCGCATGCGCAACGCGAGTGTAAATAAAACCTCCTTAAATGTCACAATCAGCTGCCACTGAAGTGAGAAGGAATGTGACGGAGCCAAGGAGGGAGAGAGCGCGAGAGAGGGACTCTCGGACAGACTCGTGTTTTTTTTTAGAGGCATTTAAGGCGCAAGCGCAACCAATGATTGGATGCGTTTGAGGTTCGCAGTGAATGCTCGAGCCTTGCAGTCCCTGTCTTCCACTTTCCTACTCACACCTCTCCCCCTCCCCAGCTCCCCTCTCACCCTGACCATTCTGAATGCCACCGCATCGCAGATAAATAAATTTCGGAATTAACTTGCCATATATTTTCATTATGGCGGACACAGAAAGTCGTGTTTTATTTCGTCACAAGTGGATTTAATAAAATGTGTCTAATTTTCACTTCGCTCTCTGCGTTGTGTTGGCCGCCGCTGTTGATGGCATTGTTGTTGTTGTTGTTGTTGTTTTTGTTGTCTTTGTTGTTGTCGCTGTGGTTGTTGTTGTTGTGATGGAAATTATTGTGGGGGTCGCAAAAGTCACCTGAAATATTTGCCAACAAGTTTGTAAACCTGTTGCGCCTTCTTATATCCCGGTCCCGATTCGATCTGCATCTTCTTGGCCTTCTTCCTCATCTCCCCTCTCTCTCTTCTCCCCACCGCCATCTCCATCGCCATCATCATCACCATCGCCATCATCATCACCATCGCCATCACCATCACCATCATTTGTTGCTGGAACTGTAGGCGCGCGTTGATGAAACGCGTGTTGTGAAGACTTTTGCAATTGTTGTAATCCACACCAAGTCACCGAGCCGAGTCACCAGCAGTCACCGAAATCCACCGCCAGCGTGGACAGCAGAGGCGGACCGCAGAGCGCTGTCGGAACAGGTATCCCAACACAGCGCGCGAGACTCCGCCGTGGTCCGTGCTGGCTGTCAATGCTTCATTTTCGTTGTCATCTTAAGTTGATTGCAAATTACGAGCGTGTGTTGCCATCTGACGGATACAGCCGTGTCCAGTACGCCGACAATTGTTCTTGACACTTGGGATATGCGATGGAGTATTGTTGTTGCTTTTGTTGTTGCAGCTTTTGTTGTTGTTGTGGCATATGAAGCGATATGCATCTCCGAATTCGGCTCGAAGAGACGCAGAGAATGTTGTCAGTGGGACTTCAGACTCAGGTGAGTTTATAGGGTTGCCACCTTGTACGCTGAGGTTAAACCTGTCAAGAAATAGGCTACTGCAGTGTTGACTGTAGAGTAGTCATAATTTATTTTGTGGGGGTGGTAGGGGTACTGGGGGACTTAAAACAGTTCTGCCACAAGTAGATTCAAGTTTTTTCCACGTTATGGTGTAAAAATCCGAAAATTACGCTTTCGGAAGCTTGAGACCATTTTCTTGATAACTCCCGACAATCGATAATCTGCTAAGGATTTGCTAACAGATCCATATCTCTGAGAGACCATTATATAACTGGAATGTATGTGTAACTTTATTTATGGAGAAAATTATACTCATGTTCATACAGTTTACACACTATTTTCTACATTTAGCGGATATATTGCTGAGAACTTTGATATCTCTGGTATGTGAGACTTATATACTCTTCTGTAAACCAATAATATTCCCAATAATATTCTCCAAGACCACTACGGACATTTTAAGATCCACGGTCTTTCATCTTCAAGTTGATAAGGATTTTTTGCAGAATCTTCTTGATTGCTTTGCAACTACGGGCCTTAATGGCTATTCTTTCCATGAATGAATGCCCGGAGGTCCTGCAACGTCTACTAGAAGACGCAGCGAACGCAACATGTTACGATATATCATAAAAACACAGATAACTCTCGACATCGGCAATAAACTTTGAGGTAGGCGAACATAAATTTCAACTCTTCCTCTCGCTCTTGTTGTGACTCCGACGTGCTGGTAAATAAAATTCACCTGTAGCCAAACTTGTCAGAGTGATCAATAATAAATTAAAGCGTACAAATGCTGCGCGAAACATATGCACGAGCAATAAAAATCCGCGTATAACCCATTAACTCAAAATGACACTCGAGCAACATAAATCTTCGGGGCGTACGAGTGCGAGGGAAATAAAAGGACGACGGCGAAAATAGCAGAAAACTACGGCGCGGAGAGAGGAAATGGAAGACGTTGTGTAAGCGATCGGCCGCGTCCGAAGACACACCGACAGGCGGACTCGTAGACTGAAGCTCTCGCCCGCCTCCTTGTGCTTGGAAGAGAGCCAACAACCGCATGCCGCAACCCACTACGTCGGCGTCTTCATCATCGTCATCATCGTCACCGTCGCGTCGTCATTGAAGCGGGGCAGGAAAACCAACTGAATCCACGAATTACCATTAACATTTATGAGCTACGAAGCGAAATCCAATGAATCCGAACATAAACGTGCAAAAAAGGACTCCGCCAACGAGACAGAATCAAATTAACGACCTTGTTGCCAGCTACACATGTATCCCTCCGAGTATATGGATACAACAGCATCCAGTTGCAGACGCAAAAATATCTATAGTAAAATATTTTTGCTATTTCGGCTGGTTGTCCGGGCTTTTTGTGGATTTTCGGGAGAAAATCTTGAGCAAAATAAGTTACCTTACGATCGTTGCCATTGCTATAAATATTTATAATGCGTACTCAAAATCATTACGAGTTTCGTGGGCCTTTAGATTGAAAGCTTGGAAGTCTAAAAGTCAGTAAAATTTTATTAACTACATAAAATAAGGCAAACATTTTGTTATTTCTTCCAAAGTAAAAAAAACCTTTTTTTTGTGATTGTCCTTAGAAGACCCATTTAAGTAGGTTTCAGTTTTCTGTTACCATTTCACACATGCAGTGAAATGGCAAGAATCCATGTGATCATGTGGCTGCCACTCTTACTGGACAACAACATCCACCAGAGGCCACACAGCCCCCTCCTCAACTCCCTCAGATGATCGCGAATTCCTATCACATTCATAGCCACGAATAAGTCTGTCGCAATAAAGATCGAACAGAGAAAACAACAACAACAACACAGGTAGCAATATATCACTCTCACATTTCGCCGCCACTACCCGCCACGACAGACTGACCAACCGACACTTCGAGGAGGCCTCGAGGTATCACAAAAAACGCATCACAAAAAATGCATCACAAAAAACGTGTCACAAAAACCCATCACAAAAACACAAATGAGCGCTCAACTATGCGCGCTCCATTGAATTGCATTCAAACAAGTTGAAACTATTTTGGTCATAATTGCAGAAAGTTCGTCCGAAAGCTGTGCTGCTCTCTGGCGATCCTAATTCGACACGCTCTCCCCTTTCTCACCTCAGCGGAAGCGGCGAAGAGTGATAAATGGCGTTCCTGGCGTCGAAGAGTAATTCGCACGTTTCTTCGCGAGGAATAAACGAGGGAGCGGGTGGTCAGTCGGATGTACAGCCGGGTGGTCAGTCGGGTAGTCAGGCGGCTGGTTGGAGATGTGGAATCACTGGAGCTCGGTTGAGCTGCGAATATTTGCAGAGTCGCTGTCAGTCGGGTGTGCAGCCGGATGGTCTGTTGGGTGTACAGCTGGTCAACCGGGTGGTCAACCGGGTGGTCAGTCGGTTGGTTTTCGGGGGTGGAGTCGCTGACGATCACTTGAGCGGTGATTATTGTAGAGTTGGAACATGATGATTGCTCGATGACTGTTTGAGTGGAGAAGCATTTGCTTGAATATGTGATCGATTGGCTTGATCGTGGTTAATTTGGCTGCAGGATCCCTGATTGCAATGATGATCACTCGAGTGCGGATCTCCAATTTTAAGATCGACGTCTTCTGCGGTTTAAAAAATGAAGTGCTAGTATCACCAGTGGCCGCGTTCACAGTCTCAATCGGTGCGACTTTGAAGTCAAATGATGTGTCCCGTGGCCAGGTTGCCAGCACATTCACAGCTCGTTCGGGTACAGCGCGCATCGCCTTCGCTCCTGCAGAGATGCAAGCTTGCGCTAGGCGGCCTCTTCTGAAAATATGCGGCTTGTTCAAGCGTCGTTGCTCTTGTTGTCACTGTTGTCCTCCCTCCCCGTTTCTTGCGCCACAACAGGCCTCAAGAAGTGCTGTCATGTCTCGCCTCTCGTCGCCTCACCTCGGCAGCGGTCGGCATAAACGATCACATTAATAACGCAACTCCGCCAAAAGGTTGGCATCAACAGCCGCCTGCCGCAGCCCTTCCACAGCCTTCCACGCCACCATCACATTGAGGAGGGAACAAAAAAGGGGCATCTAGTTGATCTCATAAACCATAAAAATATGGCAACTACTCAATGCCGATCGTGCAACCCACAACTAGTTGCCGCTGCCGGTGCTGCCGCGGCTGTCTTCGAAAACCGACGCAAATGACCCGGGCGGTCATTATTCACCTGCGAGAGCTGAAAGCTCCACGGGACTCGGCCGTCGCCCGAACGCCGTTTGGCTAATGACCAGCGAAACATTAGCCGGTCCTCGAGCGACCCACTGCTCGGTGCATCAACAGCCGCACGCACTGAGGCGCACCGACGCACCGCCGCACCGCCGCACCGGATTCCACACCCCACTCCAGCGAGCTTGCAAATTATGAGCGGCCTTCACTGAAACAGATGCGCACGCGCAGCTTCAGATACGAGCATTCTAAGCACCGATCGCAGTCCCTCGCAGTCTGGCCGCGGCGCATCTTCGCCGTGCGGAATTTATTTATGGCATTCGCTCGTCGGGCGGGTTGCGCGATGCACCTCCACCACCGACACCGATACCAGTAGGAGCAGCAGCAACACCTACAACAACAACAGCAGCAGCAGCAGCAGCAGCAGCAACGCACAATCTGGCCAGCATATTTTTATTGGTGTTTTAACAACGCTAATACCGCAGCCATAATAATTAATTTTACGGCTTCGGAGGCCGTTAAGTTGGCACCAGCCGCCGCGCCGCATCGTAGGATTGGCGGAGCGCTAGTTGGTCGCGCTCGGCGGCGAGTACGGACGGACGGACGGACGGATGGACGGACGGATGGACGAGGTGCCGGTGGTTGGTGCAGCGGCGGCTTCAGCTGCGTGTGCGGTAGCTTTGACGTGTAGCAGTGGGGATCTGCAGACGATCAGTTGTTGTTGTTGTTGTTGTTGTTGTTGTTGTTGTCTAGTAATTAGTTAACTTCAACGTTTTTCCGTACCTTGGCAGTGGAAATTCGAAGGTACGAGTGAATTTAATTAGTTACAGAAAGTTAAAGGATTCCTAATGAGTCGCGTCTGGAGGAGGGCTTCGGTGCATTTGAGTCCTGCGTGGGGCCGACTGGATGAGAAATGGAGGTTCCCGGTGAAGCCCACTTGACGGCTCCCGTCGCTTGCCCGGTGCGATCTTCAATATGATTTCGCTAGCGATTTCAATTTCTTATTTTGCGCATGAATAAAAAATCGAGTCTCAACTCGAAATCTGTTTCTCGCTTTGAGCGGCATTAATAGAGCTGCAGGGGTTCGATGCACCCGAGCTGGAAACCCAGATTAGATCAATCACATTTATGCTAATTTCGCTTATACAACGCAATGCAAGACCGAGAGCCGAGAATGCCAACTCTCGGGAACCGAAGTCATTCCCGCCGAGTTCGCCGCTTAGATAACCGAGCGTTGAGATACTTTTTAAAGATACAGTTGTGCGTCTCCGCTCGCCGGCTTCCCGAGTTCCGCTTGCAACACATCACATCGTCATTTGCATCTCCGCTATTCAAGCAGCCGGCCGTCCGTCCAGCGTAATCAGTTGCAGCCGCTCATGTTGTTGTTCTCGTCCACCGCGGGAGCTCATTCATCCGCTAGAATCGAACGATTTCCTAACTCAAACTGCGGCCGATTTTGGGGTTGGCCGGTCGCCGATCGCCGGTCGCCGGTCCAGATCAGCCCCTCGAACCGTTAGACGGCATCGCTGGGCGCATAGAATTGCAAATGCACGTTAGCTGGACTCAATCGGTGGCGTCGAGTGCATTCACCCGCTTCAACGGCTTCGTTTGAACGGCGAATGACTTTTGCCTGCCGAATGCATGCCGAGCTGTACTTTTCACTGAAATAATAACAATTTGAAAAAATTAATAAATATTCAATGCTTGTGAAACTAACGATTGAAAGAGTAGCGAACGCTCTCGAAAAGTTTTTACTGAATAAAAGTGTCTTTGCATGGATTATTATAATCTGCGCGATCAGAATCCACATTAAAAATCTTGTTACTTGTTATGGATTTCAATGGCTTTACGTAAAAACTTATATAAAATTAACGGAGCGAAACCAACAGGGAGCATTTAGGGAATAAAAGGGGTTTATTAATATCAGTCTGGTGCTTCAGAATGTTTTGCTGCATTCGAAACCACCTTCTGAAGTTCCCCAGAACCACTTAAGGTCTCCTGATTGATGGTAGATCGTTGAATAAAAAATCCTTAAACTTCTGCAAACCAGTGATGAACGTTTTTCGGGAACCCAAGGGCTGATAGAGCTTTTCCCCGCACCTTCTTTTGCAAAACTCTGAAGAGTTGTGTAAATAAGGATTACGAAATAGCAGTCGAGTAAGAGGAGGATTTCAAGACTTTCAGAATTTAAGAATATATGGAAACGTCTGAAATATTCTGAGATCTATAAGAGTTTTGTAACGTGACAGGGAAAGAGATCTACAAATACACTTCAAACTTGTTTTCCAAGATCTAATCAAGACATCTGTAAAAATCCTGGTAATGCCTTTGAAGGTCTCATTAGGCCCTTCAGTTCATCTTGTTCCCTCCTTCGTTCGCTTCCAATCCGTTGAGAAATCTTTATCCAAAATATGAACTAAAAGTTTTCCCTTGATTAGTTGGATTCCACAGAAATCAGAATTCGATCCTTTTCATCGGACAAGAAACTTGAATTTCTCGTAAGTGGAATTCAGCTGTAGAAGGCACGAGGTGCTAGAAGTCTCTTTAGACATTTATTTCGTTTAAGAAGTATTAGGAACTCAAGAGAAGCGATGTTATGATTATCTGTGTCTGTAAGATTTTTTAGGTTTCTCACCTTTTTTAGATTTTATATAGGGTTTTCCTCGATAGCAGCTGATATTTTTATAGTATCATTTAAGGAGTTCGAGTTTGTGATGATTTCTGAGTGATGATGACTGCTAGAAATATAAACGGATTCTAAGAATCTTATGAGATTCTTCAGAATTTGTTTAAAATCCAACGAAGGCTTGTAAAAATTATAAGTGACGGTTGTCAGTGAAGAGTTACTCAAGTGCTGCTAAAATGGCGCTCCGGTACCATCTACTAGGTGCCCTTCTATGATGAAATCTTTAAACTCTATCTCAGCTTACTAAGAAATCTCTCTTCCTTTCCTTATAATATAAATAAAAACCCCTAAAATTAAACAACATTTTGTGAAATCCATGTAAATTTCGATTAAACGACGATTTGATTGATTTGTTTTATTGCGACTTTCTTTTCTTCGCTGCGGAAAAAGCATGTAATGGTACTCGTATTTAAAAATTTATGGATCATCAATAACAGAGGAAAAGACGCCCAACCTGAGCAGCTCCTCCAGCTCGCCACGCAGAAGAAACCTGCTGCCGCAAGAAGCAAATAATTTCCAGTGCAGCGCAGGCTTCCGTGCTGCATGCGAGTATAATTCAAAGCGCGATTATTAATCGAGAAAATCGAGGCAAGTGTTTCATTGCGAGCTCATTTCAGATAAGCGATGCAGCTGCGCCTTCGGCAGACAGGCGGCTGCACGATGGCTGCGGCTCCCGTGCAACACCAGCCGCAGCACCAGCCGCCCAACTCGTCCGTGAATGCGGCGTGGAGGCAGTTAAATTCAATACGATTGACACCAGTCATAAATACAACTACAACAACAAACACAACAGCAACAACAACGACACGAGTATGCCACTTGCCTCCTCATACTTAAGAGAAAATTAATATTGCGACTGCGCAACGCGATAAACGCAGTACGAAACGCACGTGAAGTTACGAGCGCTGGAATGCTTTTCTTATTTCAAGGCGGCGAGGAAGGGATTGGGGCGGCAATGGGAGCCGAGGTAGAAAGCAGATGCGGGTCGGTGCAGTGGGTACGGCGAAAAGTGATTAAAGTTTGAAGTCTTATTAGTTGCCACCTACGTTGGCTGCCACGCTTGCGTCTGATATGCGAGGCAGCAGCACGCACGCGTGCACGCCGCTGGAGAAAGGCGTCGCGATCTGCAGTTGAGGCAACGCTGGTCACCACCGCCACCACCACCGCCACCGCCACCGACTACAAGCACAAGCGCAGCAACCACGCCGAAATCCAATCGCAGCGAGTGCATCCGTCAGAATGTATTGGATTTTATATTATTTTGCAGATGTTATCAGCGACGCAGGCAACGTGTTGCGCGTGCGCACAAGTGCAGCTCGAGAGCGATTGTCACTGGTAGAGGAATGATTGTTTCTTTCAATTTTTTAATTTCGATTTTTTAGCTTTTGCACTTCCTGCACGAAGATTCGAAACGTTGCGTTCGTGTGTGAAATTCTTGAAACGTTTTTATTAAGTCGCGAGTTCTGGTGTTAATTTATCCCAGTATATATTAGAACTGTTTTGCTCCATAACTGATTTATTGGCTCCGTTGCGATGATTATATGACCGATTTATAAACCGTTTCATTTGCGTATCTTGCGATTTGTCGGTATTATGAACGCATGATCCCATTTGAAGTCATCAACTCCAGCGTGCAATGGGACAAAAGCATCAAACAAACCGATGCATACATTGGATGGAATGAGTTGTGGGGGAAAACGACGATTTCTTGTGTTTTATGACGATAACAATAACTAACAACAACTAATCTGGGATTTTGTTTATTCGCACTTCTTCAGTCTTTTTTGATTTAATGAATGCAATCAACGTGAGACCAGTCAATCATATCATCAATTCCGTTGTAAAATAAGGAAAAAACCCGCATCAAACGCATCGAAACAAAAGTGTGATTCAATTACTTGCAGGGAAGATTAACAGCTTTCAATCAAATTCCGCTAAAAAGTCACATTGCGGCTTGTAACTTGTAACAATGAAAAGTCACATTGAGACCTTTTAAAAGAAAAAGTTCCCAAAATCTACGATTTGTTGTGAATTTGTTATTATTAAAAGATTTCCAACCTTCTTAGGCAATGAAAGAAAACACTCTAAATGGTCAAATTTGGCCCGAGCTGGTCTAAAAATCGATAAGTAAAAGTGGGCGGACCACCGATTCTGCCAGAGGTGGGCGGACCAAGCCCATTTTTTGGCCTTATATACTTTAAAATTTATTAAGAAGTGATTCAGAGGATAAATCACTCCACAGTGCGTAGAGAAAAGTCGACGTGCAACTTGGTTAGCTGCATAATTTTGGAAAATTATACCGACTGAAAGTTTTGGAAAACCACCGATAAAAATGTAAAAACAAACATGAAAACAAATGTAAGCGAATAACTAACTATTGGACGCAGATAGAAATGTCGATTCAGATAAAGACACGAGTACCCGCTCAGCGATTCAGAAAGGCGTTGGACTTTAAATGCTCGAGGTAATTCCTTCGAGGATAAAATTAAGCTGAAGCTAGAAAGACCAATAATATTTAAATATGTTTTAAAATAAAATGCGTTACCTTTGAAAACATGACGGCAACAGATTCAATTGTTGCCACCTCGAGTTGGCGCAGATAACAAAATTTTACGTGATTTCTATCATTCAGTTTGTCCAACACATTTTCCAGGAGTTGCAAATAATGTTATTTAATTATTTAAAAACGAACCCTGATTAAAAGAAAGCAAAAAATTTAAATCCAAAATGTGTTTCTCCGAATTCTCACACGGAATATATCATCCGAATCAATATCGATATCATAATATCGTGATATTAACACTGCTAATCCACATTCAATAATTAAATATCAAGATGGATTATAGTCACTCCCTTGTGAAAACAAAGCGATCGTAAACGCGGCGCTTGAGACCACCAGAGAACCGCTTAAGAAACCTTAAACTCTGATTGATACGCTATTCCACCCACCGGAGGTACCATTTTAAATTAATTAAAACAGCAAAAATTATAAGCACGGTAATGAAATCACTGACGACGTAAATGTTGACAAGCGCAATAAATGGCAAACAATGAGGCTCGAGTGGACCATCCTTGTGGGACGTCCTTCTTTGCAGAAAACCAAAAAAAAAATTAATCCGAGAGGCTTAAGATTCGAAATCGATTGGAATGGAAAAAATTCGGAAGTCTGCATTGGGAGGCCAACCGACGAGGGCGATGATGGTGCTGGAAAGATGTGGGGCACACGAGTATCGTATGCTGCATGCAGCTCCGCCGTTGCACTGAAGGCATGCCTTGGACCGGAGTTAAAAGGGTAAGACATTCCTTATTTCGTCGATTACTTATTTCTGTTGTTTATGACTTTTTATGAGGAAGGGAAGGATAAAAAATTGCCGCAAAAACGGTTTGTGAGAGGCTGAGACTCGTGCAATGAAATAATCATTATTATATCTTCGACTTCGTTATTATTTTGTTGATTATCGCGTTTATGATTCGTGTGACCATCATGATGCTTATCACTCACAGAATAATTGTGGTTATCATTACATCATATCAACGATATTTCTATATCAATGACAATCATAGTTAACGCTCGCTTGATCATTCTTTTTATACGATGCGATCTTTCTTTTTATATCGCATAAGGTGACTTTTAATAAAGATAACTTTTAATATGATCTTCATAATTTAGTTACCGTGATTTGATTATTATTTGCAGCATTATCAGTTTTATTATACGCAGTATCGATAGATTAGTCTTGTTCAAGATCATAACTTCGATCTCGCGTATCATTCACACGATCGTCATTATAATCTTATCGTCAAATCATGACTATCATTCGCACGATCTTCAGAAATTTGTGTCATTAGATAGTTTATTAGCACGATCATTTCGTTTATTTCGATAGTCATCACAATAATCATTTACATGAATCTTTAGGATAATCACTGACACGCTCTTCGTCACAGTAATCATGATCCTCTGTGTTTTCTCTCACATGAATGTCACCTTCATCATTTTCATGATTTTCGTTACATCTATCGATCGCGTAATCATTACGATGATAACTTTTATCATTCACGTGATCATCGCGTTCACCATAATCGCGCACTTTATCGCGATCATGCTTATCACTGACATTTAATGTATGGCACTGTGTCAGTGTGGCCGCCCCACGCCCATCAGTTATATTTTACGTCAAGTTAAGAGTATTTTAATTTTATTGAATGGTTATTGTCGTCGTCGTTGTTGTCGCCGTTGTTGTTGCTGTTGTTGTTGTGAGTCGATGTTGTTGTGCAACAGTGTACGGGGTTTAATGTCAGGGATGTAGAATCTTATAAGCAGCGTCAGGTTTGAAGGTTGAACGCGCAGGAAGATCCGCACTCGCGATGGCACTCGCGGCCACTCGCGCTCCATATGCAGCCGCAGCTTTCACTTGACCCGAACCTGTCAGCGCATAAATTTGCCGCCACTCGGCTGACACGCAGTGCAGGGTTACCGACTGCTAAGTGAGCATCAAAGTTTTGCAGCGCGCTTGCAGCGATACTTGCAGCACCCAATATCGCCTGTTGATCGAACAGTCGAACAGTCGAGCAGTGAAACAGTCGAGCAATCGAACAGTCGAACAGTCGAACTGTCGAACAGTCGAGCAGTCGAACAGTTGAGCAGTCGAACAGTCGAGCAGTCGAACAGTCGAACAGTCGAAAAAAACCCGCTACAGTCACTGAAGCGACAGTTGAATCGCGAGCAGGAAAAGTTGTGTGCCGAGTTGATTTTTCATATCTGCAATTCGGGAGCCGCTGCGATATGGCAACGCTGTGCTCACGTAATTAGTTGCCGAGTCGTGCGACAAAGTGTCGCGCCAGAGGAACGCGTGCGCACGCGCATGTGACGCGTTGCCAGCCCACAGTCAGCGGTTCGGCCGGCTGCTGCGCCACAAGGAGTTGATGGTGCTGCGGCAGTGGGTTGGCGGGAGAGGCAGTGGGTTGGCGGGCTCCTTGTTGAGGTTTTTCTTCCTTTTTGTCGTTTTCGTTTTTGTCGCTTCCATGTGTGTCGTTTTTCTCGTCTTTACACTCCGAATGAAATAAACGAAAACTTGTCAAAATATTAACGAAATAATAAATTCGGGGTGTCATTCGTTGAAAAATGTCTTTTTAATCTACGATCAACTGCGTCGTCATCCTCGGCGTCACCGCACCGTCACAGCCGCGCGACGGTCGTCGTTTCGGTCGCGTACGCCGCTCGGTGTCGCACGGCGCAGTTGATGTCTGAACGAACGTCTGATTGCGACAAGATATCTGTATGAACAGATTTATTTTTATAAAGTGAACGTCGCGCCGATCGGCTGTTGTTGTTGCTGTTCTTGTTGTTGTTGTTGTTGTTTTCGTATTCATTGTGCGTACGGAAAAGAGTTTCAATGCAGAATTTGAAGGCTGATCGGTTGAAGTTGACTTGCGAACTGAAAATCGTTCAGCCTCATCGTTCGCCACATTCCACAAAATCTTCCTTCAACGCTGAAAAACAAAAAGTTTGGAAGTTGCAACGTAGCCTGGAAATTGCTGGAGAGGTTTTCAGATTGGAATTAAATTCAGATTTACAAGTACGATACAAGTTGTGGCTCCTCGCTTCTTCCCGAATGTTCTTCTCAAGGCGACAGAATCGAAAATAATGCATTCTTTTCAAGAAAGCTGAATGAGCATTCCGGAAGATTGCATTCTTTCACAAAAGCTTTCTTTTTCCTAAGCTCTTCATGTAGAGGGCGAAGTTGACCTTCCCTCCTCGCGCCGGAATCTCTAGAGAATTTGATAAAAACCTCTTTGAATGTGCGTCAGACTTTGAAACGAGTTTCATATTTTAATTGACTACAATGGATCTCTGGACGTCCCACTAATATATTTCCGCGTGAGGGACAAGCGTGCTCAATTGCACACCCCGCTCCGGCCCGTAACCTGCCAGCCTGTCTATCAGAGCCGTCCGCGCGCCCGTCGGCCGCCGCCCGCCTGACGTCCGGCCGCCTTGCCGCCCACCAGCCGGACGGCCATCCAACGCTGATGAAATCAATGACACTGATGTGCTCAATTTCGAGTAATGGGCCAGCAAGTGTTCCAATCATAAAAGCCAACAGCCAGCGGGCCACAACGCCGGCAACAACAACAGCAACAACCACTTTCTTTTCAACAATGCATACAATTTCGTCTTGGATAGAAAACTGTGCATTCTGACAGATACTTTTTTTTTTTACCACTGAGGCTTTTTATTGCCGTAGATTAATCACGTTTTGTTGTTTGGTTATGGTAAACGGCTGTGGTGTTGTTGTTGTTCTTGTGTTTGTTGTTGTTGTTGTCGCTGTTGTTTCTGTTCGCCTTGTTACCGGGTTTTCTGAACGTTTTGTGGAAAAATTAATGATTGATTAAACGTTTTAATGGTGCAGCTTTCAGTATCGACCGGTAAGAGATGTACGGTTGGCCGGAGAGGGCGGTAGGTAACGGCAGATGGGGGGAAGCAATCAGCTACGGGTGAAATTTTCCTCTACTCAGGTTCTCTGACAACCACGCAAGCTCGCTCTCTCTCCACACACTTTCTAGAGAGAGCGCACTGAGCGCCGCGCATTATTAATATCATTTTGTGGCGAATGCAATCAATTATTTGGCGGAGACCTACGCGCTGCAGACGCGCCGCCGCACACACGTCGAACGTCGCTCTTGTTTTAGGCTCTCGGCCGCGACCTACCGTGGAATGTGTTAAAATCAACGAGAAGAAAGCGCGCTTTGATTGGTGTTTGACAAGAGGTGGTCCGCCGGTCCGTCGGTCCTCCGGTACACCGGTCCGTCGGTCCTCCGGTACACCGGTCCGCCGTCCGGTCTGCATGCAGGGAGTGAGCGTTGCGGGCACACACGGCGGTACCCTCATTTGTCGAAGCGTGTGGCTGCAACACGGCGTTCAGGTGAAACCTGCCGGCGCGCCGCGACACCCGCCCGGCCTCGCGCAGGAGAACCGCGCGAGATTGATGCGCACCGGCTTGGCTGGAAGTGTTAACACTGCTGCAGCCTTGTTCGGCCCTAATTTGTCGATCACCAGACTCATTTGTTAATCGCTTGTTAAAGCGATTCATCGGGTGTGACGATGTGAGGATTGTGAGGGACAAAGCGGCGTCGAGCATTTCTCATGACTGTCGGGAAACACGAGAAACTTTCTAATAACAATTCTTGCCCAGCTAAGGCTGTCCGTCTCTACGTTGCGTGCATACAATTCGCTCTTCTCTTCCACCTTCTTTTTCTGCTTCTCTTCCTTTCTTCTTCCTTTTGCTCCTTCTTTCCCGTCCTACATAAATTAATTTTCCGCTTTAATCCAGCTGTTTGTCGCTGCCTATTTGTGTTGCAGCGTCAGTTGTTGCAATAGTTTAATTGATCTTCCAACGATTTCACGTGTTCAGCAGCGAGCCTCCCGAGCGCTGCGACATCCAGTGAGTCGCTCGCTTGTCGTCGTCCAATTTAGATGCGATATTGTGGACCAGTTAAGAAATTGCGTGGTTTCGCAAGACTTTTCAGCGCTTTTCAGCCGCAGAGTTCGTGTTCGTGAGTGAAATGAGGAAGTTTGCGAAACGTCAACCTACATGAGTTGCATCGGCATATCGGAACGGCGAATCTTCGAGTGTCTTCCAGACACCGACTGCTGCTCTCGCTAAAAAACATACTAAATTTCTGAAAAACGTGCGCTTTAATATTCTTCTTGGTTTCAAAGCCTTCTGTGGTCCTGCGAGGTGGTGGATTTTAATGGCGGTCCTTCGAGCTGAACCAAGCTAACAAAGCAGCCAGCAACGCATTCGTAGAAAGTCCCACTCAATGGGTTTCCGCGACTGATGGAGGACGAACGCCTTCTATGAAGACGTTAATTGCAGCAGCGCGCCTAAACAACACCTCGACGCGGTGCCAAGTGCGGTTGACCCCGAGTGTCAGTCGGCATCTGCGATGTCGGACGAGCACGCGGATGAAGAGCTGCGCTTGCAGTGCGAGACTCGAAGCAGCGCCTCGCAGCGCTCAACGTATGCAAAGCAGATGGACGCGTCGAGTGTTGCAAGTGTTCTGCGGCAACGAAACTTTTGACAGTCGGCACAGCGTGTTGCACGAGTTGCTGGCTGGCTGCTGGCAGCCTTTATAAATACATTTGGCCAGATGACAGCCGGAGCAGCAGGTGGTTGCAAGCGTTTGAATGGTGGCGAGAAGGCGGTGGCGGGGGAGAACAAGGAAGAAGTGAGTTTTTCAGCTGCGAAAGATTTTAGGTGTCTAAAAAACACTCGTGTGGTTACCTAATTTGAGTCACTTTAGCTGCTGCCGCTCTGAAAATTGCTAAGATAGTTCGAAAGTAATTTTTAAATGTTGCATAAATTAACTTTCGCATTTGTCATTGCGACTGCGATACCAACAGTGCAGCAGCAGCGGCGGCAGCGACAACACCGGCTGCAGTATCCGCAATCAGTGTCCTGTGCCGGTAACAACAACAACGACAACAGCGACAACAGCAGCAACAGAAACAACAAGTTGGGCAATAATCTGCGCTGCTTATTGGCCGAAATGTGTAAATTAAGCCGAGTTAACAAATTTATTATGTCCGGGGCAGACATCACAGCTTATCGTAGTTTTGCTGACATGTTTTCTCGAGCTCCTCTGCTCCCCCCTCCCCTTCTCGCGCCGCTCGACACTTTTGTTTCACTCGGGCAGTCAGTCGGCGACGATAAGGGTCGGGAGACCGAACTGCAGAGCCGAAATGCTGACAAAATCAGCGGCCTGCAAAATAAAGCAAAAGGGAAAACTGAAACCAACGCCTCACTGTGGACACAGTGGGCACTTTTAACGCAGTTCGTCCAATGTTTTCTGTAGTTCTTCACCTTCTCTGCCCTGCGGTCACTGCAAGCCTGCGATTCGAGTTCCTGTAAGCCAACCGTCGATTTATGCAGCACTTCTTGACATATTTTAAGCCAGAAGTTTTCTTCAACGCTGTCCCTGCACCGTCCCTCCGACACGGCCCTCGCCATCCTCCCGCTCTTCCCTTCCGCCACCATCACCACCACCGCCATCATCATCACCACCGCCGCCATCATCATCGTCATCCCCACATCGCCATCGTCTCATTGTCACTGGCTAAGCCAACTGCAACGAGCCTCATATATTGTCTGGCTGCATCCCGGAATAGCTTGCAACAGCCTCCGTCTTCGCCGTCTTCGCCACCACCGCCGTCTTCGCCGCCACCACCGTCTCTGTCGTCTCCACCGTCTCCGCCGTCCGTCCGTCCGCCAGTCAGTCCGATTTCCACGTAGGTGCTGCCACGTCCGCACCTTTGGCTCCGCTATTCCGTGGACACAGAGGTGAACGAATGTTTATGTGACGGATTTTATAGTCGCCTTTTTCCTACCTTGGCGAACCTACTCGGTCCCGAATAAGATATCAAACGAAGTTACGAGTCGTGTTGCGGGATGTGGAGCGACTTTTCGTGGGGGGCGGAAGCAGGGGGAAGAGGGGTGGGAGGTGGCTAAGATTTAAAAGGTTTCAATTTTCAGGCATTCGCTTGAAAACTCTCTCGCTGAGATGAGAATTCTAATTAGATTTCAGCAACAATTTCTATTTTAAGATTGTGAGATCGATAATCTCGACATATTAGATTAAATTATCGCATCGACGATATTAGATGGAGGATCGAATGCGGTTTCATTATGAAACAATCAAAATGCAGCATGAAATTCGGGGAAAAACCCTTAATATCGTGAAAACACTTCACTGTACTAAATTTTCATTATCTTGAAACTGAAACTCTTCTCTTCGCATTTCTGAGTGTGTGTAAAACTTTTCCCAAACAATTTCCCTCCCATCAAAAGCAACTCGAGTTCGCATCTCTAATTCGAGCAAGTTAAATAAATCAAAATGCGATTATTTAGTAATGACGCTGCCTGGAATTACCATCAAAATCGCATTGCATGCCAAATGAGCGCGGACGATCTACACGATCGGCGATCGCCTCTCGCCGCTCGCCGTAATAACCAATTTAGACATTTCGAAGCCACTTTGCAGCGATCCGAGCGCAGCTCCGGCCGACCAGCCTCCCTCATTTGCCACCATAAAAACTTTTCTTTTTGCCATTTCGCTGGCTGGCGTTTACAACAATTTCGCTCTTGTCTTCTGTCGATCACAGCGCCACATGGCGTATCACGGCCGCCGCCGCTGCAGCAGCCGCCGCCACTGGATCACATTTGCCGGCGGCAAGGTGGACAAGGATTCCGAGTCGCACTGCGATCGTGCCGCCAGCCATGACTGTGACTTTGACTGTGCGACTGTGACGGTGACTGCGACGGCGACTCCGACTGTGAGTGCAACTGTGATTGTTCTGCTGATTTGGCAATCTGGCCAACATTATTGTTGACATTGACTTTGTTCGCGGTGTCCACGCCGAAAGCCACATTCCGTCGTCGGACGTCGAACGTACGGCAGTCGTAGTTACCGTAAAGCAGCGTCAAGATCGCCGCCTCCACCCGCACACACCCTCCGCGATCTCTCCGCGATCACTGCGATTCCACGCGGTTCCGCGCGACTTGTTGACTGCCTTGTTTTCGGCTCATTTGACGAACAGAAACGCGAGGTGAAGTGGACGGTTGGACGGAGGAGGACCCTCTCGCCGCATTCACCGCTATTCCATTATTTGTCTTAAATTATCTTATGGCCCACCGGAGGAAGAGACATAAAAATCCAGTTGCGGATAAGCAGTCGGGGAAAATGCAACTGAAAAATGTCGTCAACGCGCCTCATATAGTCAAGTCGAGGTCGTTTGGATTTCGGGATTATAAATTTCAGCGGCCGAATGGCTCTGCCTGTTTCGGAAAATTTGTATTGAGTTGGAGGAGACTGGCGGCTGGGAGAGATTTGGCACCGTTTAATCGCGCCAACATGTGGGTTAAAAGCGGCCAGAAACCTTTTCTGTGCTGTGAAAGTAAGAGAAATGGTTTCGATGGAGGCACCGCGGATTTCCGATGGATGCACCGCGGTTTACCCGAGATTTGCGTGATCTTGTACCGTCTGAAAAAGACTTCCTCGAACAGGGTTCTCGTCTCGTGTGGAAAAGGACGTCTCAAACTCGACTATCGCTTCACATTCGGGAAGAAAGAAGAAAAGACGAGGGCCGCCTCGATCGCGATTCTCGTCTAAATCTGAAATTGACGCATCCGTCCTGATTATCGCTTCACATTCGAGACGAGAAGAAGATGTAAGCGTCGCGCTTTACTTTTTGTAGGTTTTTTTTTATCTCGTGTCTCCTTCTCGTTACTCGTGTGGAGGGACTTCAAACAGACTTCCAGAACCTCATGGCTGGCCGACTCTCAGTTCTCATGAAGTCCCATCTAATCGTGAACGCGACACATCTGAGCGCTGAGCGATCCTTAATTCGTACGCTTCCAGCGAAATAAGAGTGCTTAAAACTCCTTCTTCTTCGCGTTCAGAGCGAGTGGCCTCGAGTGGTGCGCGGCCGGCTGCCCGCTGCACGGGCACTCCTGACCCTGCAGCCTCAAAACTTTGAAAACCCGAAACTAATTAGATTGTCAACGACACGAAAACAACCTCATTTACCACGGAGATTAAGCTTCGCGCTACTTACAAACGAAAACACTGCATCTGCATAAACTGCGCCGAGTTCATTAACATGCTGAGGTTAATTACAACATTTCGCGGCAGCAACAGGCGACGCGGCGGTGCGGCAGGCGAATTTTCAAGGAAATGAGACATTAAGAGCGGCCGCGGCCACTCGATGAGGCGGGCGGCAGCACGGTGCCTCGAGACATCTTCTCGTGGCTGCTGCGCACACAGTTTCCGAAGTCGCCTAGACAGCCGCGCTTCTCTAGTGGGTGCTCCACTTGTGCCCGGCGATGGGCCGCCGACTACTGGAGGCGCACGACAGGCAGCAACAGCAAACGCGGCAGCCGCAGCCGCTTGCAACTGATAAGCGTACATGTGAGGCCGCGTGGCAGCCCATTAGGGAGAAGCGCAGCGCTGGAGACCTCGTTCTGACCAACAACAAGGACTGCACGGCCGCAGCGATCCGCGTGAATAACTAATTTCAACGGTAGCCTCTGGAGCGGAGCGGAGCAGCAGCCACATTTATCACCATCAGCCGAGAAATCGTCGCCAGTCGTTTGTCGCTTGGCAGCAGCCTAAATGTTGCTCCTCGCCTCGTCGCGCGTGGCGAGCCGCGGAGGCGACAGAAGGGGGCGGCGCATGATGCGGTCCATAAGAAGCAGCGAAGTCAACCAAAACCAAGTTAATCTGCAACACGTCGTGTATAAATGAATAACGAATGCGATCGGCTGTTGGGAATTCGTGCAGCAGCACCGGCATCCAGCGTGGGGCAAAAACACCTGATAACGGCGAGGCGCTCCGGCAGTCCTCGTCGACGCGGACGCGGACGCGGACGCGGCCATGGAGTGCAGCCTCCGAGGAAGCCCTTCCGACAAGCCAACGCGGCTGCTTGCGCGTCTGCCAACCGACGCGACAGGCCAAGCAGTCTGCGGCCGCGGCACGACGCTCGCCTGGACGTCGCGGCTTGGTCGAGGCGGCACTCCGCGGCGGCGCGCCTCCTGCCTGCCCGCCTGCCACTGGTCGCTGGTCGCTGGTCGTTGGAACGCCGGTCGCCGGTCGCCGCTCGGCGGCTGTGCGCTTGATGTTTACAAGTGTGCTCAGCTGTTGAATGCTTACACAGTGTGAGATTAGCCAGCCGCGCGGATGCTGCCCGGTCGCGCCGCGCCGCGCCGTCCGTCTTCCTGGGCCGGCATGTGATGTGGCCACTTCTTGCTCCCGCTCCAGCTCGAGCGCATTTCAGTTTTATGGCCAGCTTATCGCGTCATTCCGCTTCCTATTCGTGTCTTAAATTAACCTTTTATAGCTGTCGTTGTTTTGAGTGGCCGCTGTTTTCTTCCTTTTGGCGAACCGGCGGTGGAGGCCGCCACAGCCGCCTGGCTGCACCGAGGCGGCGTATCATGCGAAGGCAATCCTGCTGAGGAACGGGTGCACACACACACTCCTGGCTATTTCGGCCGCAGGAAGTACCGACGTGTAAAGCAATTACCGCCTCATGTGTGGGATCGCGGGATCTCGCCGGAAAGGTTGTCCGCGCATTCTTTTGTCTTCTTTAATTACAGCTGGAGGCGGCGAAGTGAGTCGGCGGGGACTTCTAGGAACTGAGGGAGTCCTGGTGTCTCTGCGCTTGCCAAGGGATTCGGGAGCAGCGAAGTTGATGCGTGCGATTTCTCTTCGACTTCGAGATCAGGCCGGTGATGATGGGGTTTCTAAACCTCAATCGCTGTATCTCTCGTTAAATCGGGCGACTTCTTCGCTGTTTGCTGCAACTCTGGACTCGCGCTCAACCCGTAAATTACCGATCAAACCCGTTGCCCCCGCTTGTATTCTTAGAGGAACTCCAGCTCTGAGCTCCCGACATCAATATCGTCAAATATAAATTGAAATGTCGTCGGCGGCAACGTAAATGATGACGCGGAGCCACTCGAAGTCCGCCTCGGAGTGCTACTGTGCGCCGTGCATCACAACGGCTGCCTGCACCAGCGGCGGACGAACACAAGTAGTCATCCCGCCTGTCTATTAATTTCTCAACCGCAGATCGATCCTGCTCGCCGCACACGGTACCCGCATGACATGCCGAAGCTGGCGAATGCTGCCGCGCTCCTGCCAACCGCGAGCAGCACACTGCATCTCGCGATGCCAATAAATTTTAAATATCGAACGGATGCGCTCGCTCGCTCGGCTTCGTTCAGCACCACAGCGACGGGCGACCATTTCCACGCGACTCATGCTACTCGACATCTAGCAGCCGGAATTCATGTTTCAGCGGCGACCCAGCAAGACGCGGCGGCGGCCCAGCGAGACGCGGCTGCGGCTGCGGCCACAGCGTCACGGTGCGCGAAGAGATCCATATTTGGTAACGCATGCGCAGCGTCAGGGATCGCCGCTGCAGCGCCACCCAGCAGCGGCAGCCGGCTGGCACCGCGGCAGCCGTTCAGCCGCGCTCAAGTGCATCTCGCTGCCGCTGCGGATGCAAGCGTGCGGATGAATGCGGCTGCATGTGGGTCGCTGTGTGAACCGAGTTGGCCCTCGTGGCCGCTATCGGTGCCGCGTCGGACACGCCGCCGCCGCGCCGCGTCCCTTCACGGCTGCTGCCGCGTGAGCAGGAAGAAGGCGGTCGCGCGACTCACGTGCAATCGACGGCGATTCAGTTCTCAACTCTTTTTATTGACCTCCTGCGCTGGCGTGTCATGCGAGCCGTTTTGCGGACGCGATTTGGTGGAAATGGCTGGCCGACGAGAGCGTTTTCGGAGTTCTCTCTTTTTTGGTCGGTCTGTTGGTGGGAGACTGCATTCGAAGAGCTACGAGTTGCGAAGTGAAATCAGCGCAGCGGCGAGAGCGCTCGTGGCACGTGACATGCGATAATCAATCATGAGAAACATTTTCCGATTGCATGCAACACAGCGATGGATGTGAATGAAGCTGCGGCTGAGGGAAAAGCAGCGGGAGCAGGGCGTGGCGCGCAACATCAGGTCGCAGCGCAGAGTGATTGACGCAACTAGACTGAAGTTTGCAGGAGCGACGAACCCGTGCTGCACTCGCGATGACGGCGGGAGGCAAGATGTGGCGGCTGCAATTAACCAAACTTTCGAATTCATCTCGTTGCGTGTGGCACGTGGTTGCGCGGAAGGGAATTAAAACACAGAAATACCAAATGTGAATTAAATGCAATCGTAAAGAAGGTAAAACCTGCAGCGAAAAATCGATTGTCGCCTTCGACGAACTTTCATTTTCACTTTCGAACTCCGTCACTGATAACCGCAGCGACTCGACAATGTTGCCACTTTATGCAAATAATTCTCTCTCTCACATACACACACACACGCGCACACCCGAATGACATTCCTCTGTTCCAGCTGATCATGCATCAGCGTGTCGCCTGCGGCAAGCGACGCGACGCGACGCGACCCCTTTCGCCACCCGCACTAATAATGCAAAATATTTTCTACGCGATAACTAACTGACTGAAAAATGCGATTGTGTTAACTGATTGCTTAAGTTGGTGGCTAATATCCAGCTGAATTTGGCGCGCTGGGTGAGCTTTGAGGCAGCCGCGGTTGCCGCTGGAGTCGCGTGCGGTCGCCTGTCGCTTGAAAGTGGAGCGATTTTCATTAAGCTGCAGCTGCAGCTGGAGCAACAGCAATGAATTCCTCTTACTTTTTATATCACCCGCTTCCTCAAATTTCTCCTCGTTTATCCTCTTTCTTCCACCACCATCGCTTTCTTTCAAGGTCACCGGTACACCGGCGCCGTCGTTCAGATTGAAATTTAATCGCGTCTTCCGTCTCCACTGTAGTTGGATGACTTTGAAATTCATTTCACTTCAGTTAATCCTGTCGCTGCCATTCCTCCCCCTCCGCTGTTTTCTTTTCCTCGCCTACTCACGTCTTCCTCCTTGAATACCGAGTTTTCTTGTGTTACTTTCAATGTCGCTTTTCACGCTTCACGTATCGATGTTGACAGTTTTCGCATCTCTAGCAGTTTGGTTGTTGTTGTTGCCAATGGCGGCCATGATGACAACCTAACTGTCAACCGCATCGCAGCGGTGAGAGCAACACATTCAACGTCACTTCATCACTTCACTCACTCTACGCATTCAACGTGAAGCAATCAGTGTTGTAAGCTGTCGCAAAGTCTGGCAACAAGTCGTCAGTGTTGCCGTTCAAGCAATTCGTCGGTGTTGCCGTTCGGTTAGAAAATTGTGTGTGCCGAAAAGAAGGAGAGGAGTGCAGCAAACCCTGCAACAGTATTATTTCGGCAACACTGTTGCCCGTTTCGAACTGGATTGCCTTATGTGTTTGTTGTTGTTTCAGTTTTCGTTGTTGACGCAGCTTCTGCTAACACCGCTGCTGCCGCTGCTGCTAACACCGCTGCTGCCGCTTCTGCTAACACCGCTGCTGCTGCTGCTTTTGCTCCGGTAGTCCAGTAATTGTTGTTGACAACTGCTCTGACGTCCGTTACAAGTGTGCAAATCTGCCCGAGAGAGAGGAGAGAAGCAGCACCCCAGCAAGAAAATTTGCACGAAGCGGCCGTGAGATTTTTATGAAACTCTATATTTGTGTATAACTGTATCGTGAAGGAAATAATGGAAAATTTCAAAGTATTAAAATTGAAATCATTTCACAACATTTTACATTAATTTGCTAAAAATGTGTTTTTAATTGACAAACAAATAGATGGGAAATTTAATCTGATCCACTTTTTCCCGCTGGATTGATGTGGAGGAAATGTTGTGCGCTCCTGATTTTTGCAGTTTTCAATGATTTGGTTGTTTAACATTTGTGATTTACTTCGAATTTGGTCACTAAATGTCGGCGGTTACTTTTCCCCTCACTTTAGTTCTCAAATTCAGAGTTGAAAATTCGAAAAGCAAAAGTTTCCTCCTTAACCTCAAATTTATATCAAAATACAATTTGTCACCGGTTTGAGTTACTCAATCCAAAGCACAGACCTGCTGCATGCAGACACATATTTCATCGTGTAAACCACCCAAAAGTGTACCGCTATCTGCCGCCGATCTGGCAACTCCGTCCTCTCCGTCTCTTTCCACTCGCATTTGAAGCCGTTGTGTGCTGATTTTTATCACTGCTACGAAGCGGCGACCAGCTCAACTAATCAGCCGTACGAATCAACTGACATGTGTACCGCCCGCCCGCGTGCCGCCACCATCAACGGACGCAACGTTGCTTTTCCGGGCGACCAGCCTCTCTTTACACACCTGAGCGGATTAATTCGTAAACAGTTCGTTGTAAAATTAAACGTAACGATAAATCTATTAATTACGTCGACATGCTGGAGAGCCGCCGCGGAACCACGCGGTTCAGCCGCAGCGGATCCAATCAGCGCGGTACGAAGTCCACGAAGTCCACTGCGCTGGCTGCGGATTCTGCCGGCTGGACGCGGGGCGCTTCGCACGCTGCGGCGTTTTTAAATTGCTACGTTTGTAATTCCGGCGTTGCGTTGTCGAGCTGCCGCGGATGTGTTGCTCTCACCGCTGCTCTGCACTTCTACTCGACTGCACTGCGGCCGCGACTGCGACAACGAATTTGCTGAAAATCCAGACAGTGGGTGGTCGCGAGCGAATTTTAAATGATTTTTTATTTATTGCTTTTGTTTCTCAGTTGCTTGCATTTGCTTACTTGCTGGCTGCGTGACCGAGTGAACCAGAAATGAAAGACGGAGAAAAAAACTGAACGGCACTCCACTTCGCCCCACTGCACTCAGTTGCCAGCAGTGTGTCTGAGTGAATGAAAATTAATTTTCTGCTAATGTTCACCGCTTTACACAAAGAGCATTCGAGCCGCCGCCGACGCCGCCGCCGACGCCGCCGCCGCCGCCAGAGCAGCTGCGACGGGAGAGCCACTGTTTCACTTCAATTACAACAACTACTGCGTGGCGGAGAAATAAATTTGGCAAGTTAAAGTGCGCTGCCTCGTTGCTGCAGCACCAGCAGCCGCGTACATCGGCGACAGCCACTGCCAGCGCCACCCACTGCGGCTCGCGAGGGCGCCCCTGCGCACGGATGACGCAACGGGGGAAACTCAACGCCGACACTGAATTCCATAAATAAATTTCTCGAAATCAAAGCGACACAAGCGCCAGCACAAGCCAGCAACAAGTCGTCAGCGCTGAGCGACAGGATAAAAGTGGGCAGCGGTGGGTGCGGTGGGTGCGGTCGTTGCCGTTGTCGCGCCCGTGTGCGGTCCAGAATTTTGACGTTGCTACAGGAGTTCCAACAAGAGTGGAACTCAAATTGAGTGGTTGAGTGGCTGCATAAGTAATTGACAACAACAGCAACAACATCGTGTGAGTAACGAGAGTTTAACTACGGCTATGGAACGGTGGTTGTTGTTGTTGCTTCTGATTAAGTGTCATTAGCAGATCTGACAGTGAATTATTTTCGGGAGAAAATTGTTTGACTGCGAAATTTGCGAGGAGGGGAAATCGGCGAGCGAACCGAGAGATATTAACAAACTGCTATTCTCCCTCAACAGCTGAGAATACTTGCAGCAACGGTATTTAGAGCAGAGAGCAAAAACTAGAGATGTGTAGTTTGATAGTCGATTAATCACTTAATCAATTTTTCGCTAATAATTTTCGGTCTTTTTAAGTCGATTAGCGTACTCGATTATTATTCAAATATCTATTTCTTCAAATTACTCCGTGAAGCCTGCATTAGATTTCATTTCTCGATCGCTACTAGAGTTTCCATTAAATTATTTTGTCTCGATATCGAATATCGTCTCAAGTTCGAGACGAGAAAAATTCTGCTTTTATATCGGCTTTCATGTCAACTGAAAAAAGTATTTTGATTTTCGATGCTCTCAATTGAAATCAGCTGTCTCGCTCTCGATTATAGCATCGAATAATACGTCTCGATCTGGAATCGATTCTTTGCACAAAATTAATCGACGTTAAAATAATCGACTACTTAAAATTTAGCAAAAACCAAATAATTTAAAAACAAACTTCGAATTATACTCTCCATCACCTGTAAAAACCTGCCTTGAGTCCCAATGCACCGCGCCAGTCCTGCAGTTCTGAAATCCGTTCGAAGCACACCTTCGAAGATGATTGATTTTCGTTGTCAAATGCATTCTTCAAACTTTCTAAAACTCCGCCGAGCCCGACGGATTTCCACGTCGGCATCTCGCATTCGCTTCATTCGGCACGCAACTCAAATTCCCGGCCTTCCATCACCGATAGCTCGACTCTCTAGCTTGGCATCCCCGAGTTCCAGCGCGCACACGCTGAAGAAGACGATATCATGCGTTCAAAAGTCTGTCGCTGCGACTCGTGAGTCTGAGATCGAGTAGAATTTGGTTCACTTGTGGCGCATGTCATGTGCCGCGATCATCATTTTGCGTCAGCCTCGCCGCCACCGTTATGTGTCTGCCGTGCTGAATGCCTCCACTCCATTGAAATCCTCCTCCTCCGCACTCTGTAATCTGTCGTGCGAATGCAAGAGTTACGAGAGTGAAGTCGTGGGGATGACCGTGAGTGGAGTTGTTTTCGTGACCCAAAATCGGCGAAGATTAAAGAATCGCCATTTTGGGGCACCATTGGGTCAGCGGTGGCAGTCAGGAATTTCTGAGAGGGTTTTTCATTTGGCATTTTTGTGATACAATGGAAACTTTTTAGAACATTTCTAATAATAAATATCAATCTGTAATAAATAATAATGATGAGGGTGATGTGTTTTTTTAGTGATGTGAAGGATGATAACTATGGTGGGAATTATGTGAATGATAGTTCTGTGAATGATAATGATGATGAAGATGGTGATACACGCGTTTGCATAATAGGAATGACGACGATTTGGTTTTGATGGTGTAGACGTAGATAAAATCTAATAAATATCCGATGTTGTGAGATAACGATGGTTGTGGTGATATTTTTCTGATGCTGTAGATGATTACAATGCAGCTGGTGGTGATAATGTGTACGCCGAATTAGAAAACTCTTTGGTATCCAGAAGATAATCAAATCTATCATACATAAACCTGTGATAATCACGCTAACTTCGCTAATATGTGCGATGCTTCTGTAGATAGCAGTGATGTGAATGATAACGATGAAGTCATTGATGTCAGCTTCAATATTGATTTTGATAGTGCAGATTGTAGAAATGTGAATACTGGTGTGCTAAATGACGCGCAAGAGGTGATCTTCATGATATTTACTGATGTTAATACTTTATGTTCAACATTAATTTAGTTGGGCGAATTTCTTATAACGCGCCTAGCAAAAGTGCAAAAAGTTGTATAGTTAAAATGAGTTGATGATATTGTTTTTGTTGTTGTTTTTGTTTTTGTTATTACTTTATTGCTCTTTTATTTCTTACTACTTCTCCACGGGGCAAGCAATCCGTATTTGGTTCCTACGATCTTGTTTCCAACACCATCGTTTTTGTTGTTGTTATTTGTTGTTGTCTTCTTTGTTGTTGTTGTTTTTGTTGTTACCATTACGCTATTGTTGTTTATTCAATATTTGGTATGCAGAAAGTAGCGAATTGATTTTTCCGATATCGAAATTGCATTCACAGTGTATGGTGAAAATTGGTGGGAAAATGTGGATTTTTGTTATTTTCTCCCTTTTTATTTCACTTGCCTGGAGTAATCAACGTGGGAATTCTCACCGATATTGTATAGAAAAATCCCTCGAAACGATAATATTGCATATGAAGATAAAAAAGAATTGTATATGCAAAGTCTAGACACTCGTGCAGGTCGCAATATTTATCGAGCGTCATATGTGTCTTCGTTATTTCATTGATATAGACAAGAGAAAACAATAAACTGTTGAAAACAACAATTACGCATTTATTCCAACGACATACACAATCCAAAATTCCGTTCCCTACCATCTAAAAACCTTCCAATTCGTCGTATTCTCAGAAAGTCTGATCAATCATAACCCCAAAATAGGGAAAATCGAATAAAATGAAAACGTAGAAAATATGAAATACAAATTTACTCAAATGTAGGCCGACGTGTAACATCAAATAATCGAAGTTTCAAGTCAGAAAGTATCTGTGAAGTAGCAATTTGTTTCCTCTTTCCCATATCACTCCCTCGTTCCACAATTTTCGTGGTGAATTCTACAGACAAATAACTGTATTTTATAGCTCTAAGAACAATTCCAGCACTGCAAGACCACAACAACAACAACAACAACAACAATAACTATGACAGCGGTAACCTTCTTGATTGATCTACATTGAAAATGGCACAGCATGAGGTCCGAAACCTCAGAGTTGATTGAAGTGCATTCGAAGAACATATGAAGAAATAATTCTCTTCAATTTGAAGATGGCATCGACAGTGAAACCTTAAGCTCTACCAAAACTAACCGGACAGACAGACAGACAGACAGACAGACAGACAGAGGAGCAGACAGGCAGACAGACTGGATCACCAGCGGAGGGAAATCTAGTTGAGTGTCAAATCGTTAGCCTTTATATCCTCCGCTAGATATGGAACACAACCCAGTTTTTCTGCAAAGCAATAGAGTTTTCTTCTTCTTTCGCCCCGCCCCCTCCCTCCTTAGCCGCCAACACCTCCCTCTATTCTCTCCTTTTGGTATTCCGTACCGCCAACCAGCTCATGGTTGCTTCCTGTCGTCTTTTGTGTGTCAAACGGGGTCATTTTAGGGCGCTGGTCTTGAACGCTGGATTTTCATGTTCTGATGTCAAAACCCGACCATTTTTGCGGTCTGCGCTGCTTGGTCGCTCCAAGGCTTCTGGCAACCAAAAAGAGAAATCCAGCAACGCCATGAACTCGATTCTATTTGGCTTGAATTTGGTTCTTTTTGGCCTCGAGTTCAATAGCAACTTAGGTAAAGTTGAGGGGCAGGAGGAGAGGAGGGAAGAACACTTTGCTCGTGGTGCTTTTATTCTTCCGTTGCAGTTGGTTCTGTTCTTGTTATTGTAGTTTTTGCCGATACAGTTGCCACTTGTCTCGGTCCTTCGTTGTTAAATGGGCGAATTTGACCTCGTCTACCGGCTTCAGTGGGGTTTCTGAACCGCTAGTTTGTTTCTTGAGAGAGGGAGGGAGGGAGAGAGGGAGGGAGGGACGTGAACCCAAACAAAGCAATGAAATGCGCTAACAAAATGTTGCCATTTTACACGTAACAAGTCGAGATTTACTGGCGTAACGAGTGCATGAAGTCTATCATTTGTCACCTCAGCCAATGGTGTCAACACGTTAACTCATCGGTTATTCATCGTTAAGAACGGTTAATGGTTACTCACCCATTTTTTGCTCCACAAAATAAATAAAAAGCAAATATAAAATTGTGAAAATGTTATTTCAAGAATTTACGAATGAACGAAATGGGGGTTTTTAATCCCGTATATTTGAAAACAATTCTCGATTTTACCGAAAAAAGGCGAAAATAGATCTTCAGTTTGAGAGTGATTGCAATTTTATGTTTTTTCAGAGCTTCCTTCATTATTCCCTCCTGCCGTAAGCTATTTCTGGTCACTCTAGTGGACATAATATATGCATCCAAACTTTGTTTAGCGTCATATTGTACTAAAAACTTGGTTCACAACGGAATCAACAAGCACCACTTGAGTACCCGAAACCACTTGAGTACCCGAAACCGAGTATCTAATCTTCACCGAAGTATACATCACCAAAAATTCAAAAGCACTTTAAGGCGTGGAACCAAGTGCCACACTTTATTGCGACTCCCTGACAATAAATTGAAATTTCACCGGACGACATGGGAAGCCATGGGACAAACAGAAGGAAAGAAATGCACGCCAAAAAGTCCAAAGGAACCAAACAAAATATTCAAATGAACAAAAGTCAAATCCAAATCGCACTGAAACCCAAAAACTGAGTGAGGGAAAAAGAAAATCAACGAATTTCCATGCGCCAATTTTGGTAGCTTGATTTGTCACGAAATTCGAGACGCTTGCGCAAGTACCGTCCCCTGGAAAATGGTGGGGTGGCCGAAGTGGGGCGGGCGGACGGACGGACGAAAGGAATATCGAAGAAAGAGCCAAACAAATTGGTCGCTAGTCGAAAATTGACAAGAATTTCGTGACTTTGTCACCTTTCTTGTTGGAGCGCGTGCGCGCGGGCGCTCGCGCTTCCTTTGGCTTTGATTTTTGGAAATTTCTTCAATTCGAAGAACATCAAACGAGGGAGAAGAAAAAGAAATCGGATTGCAACAACAAGGTGGAAAAGAAACCTGAAAACGCTACTTCATCAAAGAGTTCCTTGATCGTGAGGACGAATAGAGGGAAAACGTTTTCCAAAGTTTTGCGGCTGCCATGGGCGTGCGTATGGTTTGGTCGAGAGGTGCGAGGGCCATACTTAAATAATTCTCAATGAAAGTGCTGAAGGTACTTGTTTTCCAATGAAAGTTACCAGACGGGGGCCCTGGTCGCCCTTTCCCGTCCCCCTTCTGCACGCCCTGGTTGTGCCTGTTGTCTGGTTTTCCTAGCTGTTGCGCGCCACAGAACTTTTTACCTGTAACCTTTTGCACTTGGGCCGGACAGACAAACACTTCCATCCAACACGAGGCAAACAGACGATTTATTTGTGGCTCGTTGTCGGCTGTTATGTTGTTGTTATGCCGTTTGGGTATTTTTTATTAGTTCGCTTGAGGTTATACGGCAACAACAGCAACAACAACAACAGCAACAACAACGACAACAACAGTGACAGTGACATAAAGTACCGTTAACATGCAGGCACGCTGTCAAATCACTCATTGACTTCACGTCTCGAACGTGGCTTTGATTGAATTTAATTGATTTTATGCATTCCTATTTATTCCAGTGACATTTAAGGAATTTCTTATGCGTTCTTCTTTTCGACGAAACTCTCCGTGTCGTCTCGACATCGAGATAATCGATAGAGATTTTGTTAATTGAAGGAATCGGATCGGCATTTTTATTCGAGACTTTAATGATAACTGAGATTGACCATCTTTTTCAGTCGAGATAATAATCGAGACCCAGACACAGTCATTCGAGATGATAATCAAGATTGAGTTAATCTTTTTCAGTCGAGACAAGGATGACATCTCGAGAGAACTCTGAATCTCGAAAAATGTCGATCGTGTGCATCAGATTTGATTTTCTAGAATATGCGGGGTTTTCTTTATCCGTTTTGACGATTTCACTGACTATTCTGACAACTGCGATTTTCAATTTTTTAATTCTATTTGAAGAATGAATAACTACATTCCTTACTGATTGAAGTTTTCTGTTTTCAATACGGCAATCATAATCAATATATGACCAATAAATTGAAGTTTTAAGGGTTTTATGACTTTAAGTAATGGTTTCAGGGCTACTGGAGTCAACGAAAGGGGATTTTAAGTCCAGTCAGGGCTCGGAACTTACGTCGTCTACAGTATATCGTATTTTCTTAGTCCACTGTATCCGATACTCTATTCGAAATTATTTTCGTGGAAGGAAGTCCTTTAAAGATACGCATTTCCAAGATAGTTTTTCAAGGAGACAATTAAAAAGTAAGGAAATTCTCAAAATTTAGTAAAAAATTGTACGTTTCTAGAAAGCAACGAAGCTATCACAACTTTTATAACCCTTAAAATTCTTTTTCTTCTTCCTCGCTTTCTGTCATAACTTATTTTATGTTTATACAAAAACTAAGCCGCTTGTCAACGCAGAAATTTAAGCTTCATGGGAACATTTTTTCCATTATTCTCACCTCCAACAGTCAAACAACCTGTAAATCGACTGACTTGGACAACTTTAATCCGTAAATTTATAGCTTAATTTATAGCAAAAATTCAAGTTGAGAATTCTGAGTGAGCAAAGTAGACATCAGAGTTAAAAAAATATCATCAAAATAAAGAAAGAACCACATGAAAATTTAAATAATTTATACAAATCCATCAAGTTGCTGCCTTTTTGATTAACCATTTTTAACACTAATTTTATATAAAACCGAATTTAATTAAAAATCGTATTCCGTCATATGGAATAAAACTGGATTCTTCTGATTTCTTTTCCTCTCGCACTAAAAGCGAAATCCATCATTAGTTTGAGTAACAGCGACGTCGCGTCGTGTGACTTACGGATTCCGATTTAGTGCGTTTTCTTTTCGTTTTCGACATTGCGGAGCGCATCGCATTATCGACATTCAATCTTATTGATTTACGATCCACAAATGAATGTCTCGTAAAAATCCTTAAATATTATTGCCGGCATAATTTTAGCCGAAGACAAAAGATTTTCGCTGTGGCAGCTCCGCTCTCGGCAGTAGCAGCCGTGACAGTCGATCGATTGGAGAGGAACGGGAGAGGAGCTCGATTATTCTTTACGACAAACGAAAGCGGAATATTTTTCCACAGTCTGAGGAGCATTTCGAGGTTAACTTCTGAAGTTATTTACCGTCGTAAACCACCGACAAATGAAATTTTTTAATTCCGTGAGAGGATGAGCAAGAGAGTGTAGAAGAGAGAGAGAGAGAGAGAGAGAGAGAGAGAGAGGGGTAGAGAGAGAGGGGAAGAGCGAGAGGGGGAGAGTGTGTGAGAGAGAGAGAGAGAGAGAGAGATACAGTCAGACTCTCATAAAGTTATGGGGAAACCTGAATTTTTCAGATTAAAGAATTCGTTAGGAATTTTTTTTTTTTTTTTTTTTTTTTTTTTATGGCAGATAGAACCAAGCTCAGGGGATGCCCCCTATCCATGCAAAGCATTCGTTGGTTTAGAAGGGTAAAGGTTAGTGGGAAGGGGAAAAGTGGGAGTAGTACCGATTTACACCTCTTTTGAAAGCATCGACGTTAAAAAGCATCGAATGAGTTAAAAATAAAGTTACGAGATGAGGGAGAGAGGAATTTAAGGGGGATCTAAGATATTTAATATTAATAGAATAAATCTGTTGGTCAATAGGGATCTGGAGCAAATTTAGATGGTATTTATTTAATTTGTTATTATTTTCCCAGGTGTTAATTTCTTTTCTAGAGTAATGAAGCCGATACATACTTCAGAATGCCTCCTTTGCCTCGTCTCTCTCCCTCTCTTTCACCCTCTCTCTGTCGCCCTCTCCCTCCATCTCTCCGTCACTCTTCGGAATTCACATACCAATTAATCCGATACACTGAAGTAACCACCTGAAATGATCGCATGTCGTGAAAACTATAATTGAACCTTCAACCCGGAGGCAACGCGACGTGACCGCCCCGTTTAGTGTGGCGCGATGATTCTGTGGTACAGAAAATTTCAATTAAAATGGAAGCACTTGAAATTTTCATCAATTCATTTATAATGAAAGTTCTGCGATTTATCACGGGTGCACCAGGAGTTATGGTGAGGAGCGCCCTCTGGTGGAGAGTGAGGCCAATAATTAAAGCGAAATTAATTCAGCGCAGTTAGTGGGCCAACCACGCCATGATAATGAAGCGGAGTGATGGGGGGGCAAGAGGCGATTCAGAGGTTAGTGATAATGATGATCATTAAATTGCATCATGCGACTTTTTTGAGATGAGGAACAGATGATGCAACTGAGAGTGATGATTGTGAGGACGAGGACGGTAGCACTGATATCGATGGTGCTGTAGATAATGACATTAAGGCCAAATAGAGGTGATGATGATAGCGATGACGACGTCACAGTCACGATCAAAGCAACGACGATGGCGATGCCAGCAGTGATCACCACGGCGATGACGAAATGTCGTCGCTATAATCTGCTAATGCAGTGATGATGTCAGTAATGAGGACAACCATAATGAAGGCAAGGCAATAATGATAATGCAACCGATACCCACGATGATGATGATGACCACGATGATGATGGCGATGACGACGAAGTTAACGATGTCAGGCTTGTCGCCGCCTCTCGATGACTATCTGTCTTCCGCGGCCAGGCGCTGGGATGCTAGACGACAGCCCGCCAACTGGTGGCATGCTGCGGCTGGCTGACTGGCCGGATGCCAGTGGCTGCCACCGCCGAACAGGAGGAGGTCCGGCAACGAACGCGCGCTGCCACGGCAGAGCGGACTGCCACGAAAATGCAGGCCACAGTCAACGGACAGTCGATGAATGGATTTAATTACAATTCTCGAAGCTGTTAATTTTTCAGCTTCGTGGATTGCGCTCGGCCACACGCAGGAGGTGGATGCCGCGAACGAGGACACGCTGCGAGCGGCTGCCTGCCTGCTACAGGTGGTCGGTCGGTGGGTCGTTCGTGCAACCTTGCAACGACTCGCTCGCCATAACTACTGCAACTTGTGATGCATTTCTCGCTACTGCGGCCGCCTAGTTGTTGCCTGCCTGCCTGCCTCTCTGCGGCCTGCTAGTTGTTGCGACAGCATTTCGAATTTCCCGCTGAAGCGCCACTCGAGTGCCGGTTGTAGTTTACTCGATTCCTGCTTTAATTAATTGCAGAATGGGGGGGGCCATCGAATGCTCGCGTCTCGGGTTTCAGATATCACTGCCACCGCTTCCAGTGCTGCGACGGCTGGCAGGCCAAGCAAGGTGCACCGTGCCATCGAGGTTGCACGTTACGTTCGCGGGCGGCTGGCCGGCGCGGCTTCCGTGCGGCCGGATCGCGTGCTCGTGTGTGGTCGGTGCTATCATTAGTTTTAATTTAGCGGCGCTGGCTGCTCCAACTGCGCTGCTGCGCGGCCTCCATGCGTCCAAATAACCGCCGTCCGCCGCTCGCCGCTCGCCGCTCGTGGCCGCTCAACTGCTTAATTATCACGTGACAACACCGTAGATGGCGGTTCCTCGCGTGCTCCGCCAGAATTATAATCGTATGCGGGGCGCGTTGCGTAGGTGAGAAAGTTGGGCGGGTGCGCTGGGCGCGGATTCTTCGAGTCGCCTCAGTCGCTACCTGCTCTTTGTGCCGCAAAGTGGCGCGTCCTGCGATCTGGCCTTCGGTGGCGAACTCCTGGCGATTCTATTCCTCGATAAGCAGGACTTGCGTGCAGCAACTGAAATTCACCTGATTTCGGCTTCGTTTATTTTACGAACGTGGATTCTTAAAAACAGATTAAAATGATTACCAATCTTGAATTTCTCACTACCGTTCGTTTCTTTCGTGGCTGCTTTTATTGCGCTTTTAATCGGATTTCAAAGCACGAACGATTTCGTGGGAAACAATACAAGTTTGTAAGTGGAATAAATTGAAATTAGATTTAAAATATAAGTTTTCGTTGCATATTTTCTCCCCGAAACTCAGCCTTCCTTCTCGGTTTCCTTCTTCCACATCGATTTCCTCCTTGCACACCGGTTTCCCCACGTCATCGAAATCAAAGTATCGAGTGCAAAATATTTGATTGGTATTCGCTCACCTTTGGCGCGCTACGTCTCCCCGCTAAATACCGGCCATCGACGGACTCGAGTTCCCTCGTCCCGCAGCCGTCAAAAGCCATTCAGTACCAACTCGTGGCGGACACGCTATAATTAGCGACGATCAATAAAATCGAAATGCCATAACGTAAAACTGCAGACGACCGGCGTTTCTGGCACCGTCGCCGTTCTCAGCGACTTAGCGGCCGCCGCGCCGCGCCGCAGGAGAAGCACTTGTTCCCGAACTCGGTTCCCGCACACTGACACCCGTAACAATTGCTAACAGAATTTATTGCGCACGCGCGCCACTGCGATGTAACAGCGACTGCCTGTGCCTCAACTCAACTCGACTCGGACTCTGCGAATATCGTCGCAAATCGATGCACCAACACTGGTTGCAATGACAGGCCGATGGCGACGCGGCGAGGAGGGGCGGCGTGGCAGAGCGGGAACGCGATTCTAAAACAGACTGCAGTTGCGGCTCCACAAATTAGCCGCAATTAAGGCGCGAAATTTTAAAATGTCTCAATTCGAAGGCGAACTTACTGCCGCTTGTTGTTGTCTTCTTCTCCCTTCAAGCTGCAGGACGCCTCCTTCCCTGCAGCACGTGGGTCGCGTGTTGCCAACACTGCTGCCTCTGCCTTCATCGGCTGCAACTACTGCACTGCCGTGATTTGTTTGTTGTTGCAACTGGATCCCTATAATTTGCATGCGCGTTTTATTATCCTGGCGGGCGTTCCTTGCGATTTCCTTCACTAACTTATTTGATTTTAATTGGCGCTCCAATTGACGGCTTGGTCCGGCTGCAGTGGCGGCCTAATTGCAGGCCAGTCTTCGCAGGAGGCTTGTTTGGTTGACGAGTTATGAGCTTGTTAAATTTACGATGAAAGAGTTAATGAAGCGATTGGAAATCGGAGAGGAATTGAACTTCCCGATAACTCGCAAGCTGAAGCTTTCTAAATTCGGAAACTCATTTTCGTTGTAAAGTTTTCAGGTTGAGAAACAAATAAGTCTCAACTGTTCGAAATATGCTTCAATAATCGCTCGCTTATGTCATCTTGTTCCATGTAACTATCTTAAAATATTTATTTTCTAACGAAAAGTTATAACGTCACAACTAGCGAACTAATTTTGTTCCATTTAATCTTCTACTGTGTGGCGATTGTGTTTCAATTATCAATTCTTCGCGTTATTCAGAACATTCAAATGGGTTTCTGTGATTCTGGGACATAAACGATGATACGATGATATTGTCTATTATGTTCCCGAGGAACGATTATGTTTCAGGGGAACAATTGTGTTGCGGATGAATGATTATGTTCCGGAGGATTGACTGTGTTCTAGAGTAATAATTATATTCTAGAGGACCGACTGTGCTATAGAGGAACAATAGCGTTCCTGAGGAATGATTATGTCCCACAGCAACAATTATATTTTAGAAGAACAGCTACGTTCCAGAGCAACGCTTACGTTCCAGGCGAACAATTAAGTTCCAGAGGAGCAATTATATTCCAGAGGCTAATATCGACAAAGATTGCAGAAATCATACGACGTTGCCTGTTGCGTTAAAGTTTCTTAATCATAACAATCTCCAGAAACCTATTTATTCTACATTTCTAATCTCCCACCGCCCCTCCTTCCCTCTTATTTAACACCTTTCGTCTTACCGCATCCCAAAACTTCATCCCGTGGTAATCCAAACCCACTACGAAGAAAACTGCCCGCTACAAACAATCGCGACATGACAGGCGACAACTTGTAACATACGACTGCGAGATGAGAAGCCAGTCGAAGTCAGTGGCCAGTGCCGAAGTTCGCTACCTGTTGGTACCGAGGTTGGCCTAATAAATCGCAACCAAGGAACAGCACGGGCCGCCGAGCTTATCACAGAGTTGTGGAAAAATTTACCAACCAACAAGCGGCACAACAATTGCAACAAAAGCATCCGAACGAATAGCATCCAGAAAAACTGTAATAGCAATAATGATGGCAAAAAACATTCGAAGCAAGCGCTGAGGACATCATTTTGGGGGTGTGCAACATAATGTTACACGGTGTTTTGCGACAGGAACAACCACAGCAGCAGCAAGACAACAAACAACAGCATCAACTGCAACAGCAACCATATCTGCTGCAACAGCAACAATATCTGCTGCAACAGCAACCATATCTACTGCAATAACTGCAACTACTTGACGAGTACAGCGATATCGTTGGGGACTGACTGCTGTGCCGAGATACTGAATCTTGTGGAGCGGTGAAGCCTTTTAACCCTTGAGTGGAGTGTGTCGTATATCGCGGTTGGAACAGCAAAACATCGTAGTCGTTCTTGTGCTAAAATGTCTTTTACCTTATTTTTGACCAAAAGACGGGTTAGAACATCATCACGACATCAGTTACGATTGCACGATGAAAATATTTAGACATTTCTTACCAAAGAAAGAAAAGGTTAAAAGAAAGTAAGAATATATCGCCGCTTTAAGTTGTAAACCAGCCAGCTGAGGGTTAATATTTCCCTGCACAAAGCCAACTCTAGGGTCTCCACAATTATGTACTCATATATGCAAATTTTTAAGCTGAAACTAAGCAGGGGATTAGGTTCGGGTACGAAATATGGACGGATTTGCATAACTCACTGCGCCGCGTACCCACTGCCACTGAATGGGTTGGTAAGGCGATGCCTGTGGCGCAACCAGGAAATATTGTGGAGGGGTAGTTCTGCTATAAGTTGATTAAGGGTTTTTCCGAGTGGTGTTCGAAACCCTCAATCGTTCCTGCTACGTACGCCCCTGAATGGTAGAGCTCAGTTCTGCTTCTTGCTGATGGAACTATTTCTTTTGTTTTTGCTGCTATTGTTGTTGTTGCTGTTGTTGTAGTTGTTCTGGCTGGACTTATCTGTGACTTGCTACCTCAGTTAGTCTTAAATTAACTCTGCCACTAATTCGGAGACTCGTGGAATCAGAGAATCGTAAAGAAGATGAAGAAGAATTTATCAGGCGAGTATAAGCGAGCGCAATTTGTGAAGTTCGAGAGAGAGAGAGAGAGAGAGAGATTGTGAACTTGACACAATAGAGGAGCGCACGAGCGAGATCTTCTGATATTTGCGCGATCTCTTTCTCAGTTCTGACGCGCGGACGGAGATCGAGGCAGTCAGTGTTTTCTAGTCGATACGAGAAGCAAGAATGATACCACCTCCTTCTCGTCTCGAACGTAAGGCGATAATGGAGGCCGAGGACGCTATTTTCAGTCGAGACGAGAATTGAGTTCCATATCGAGCGAAGTTTGCAAAATCCCGCTCGTATGCATCACTAAACATCTCGAATTCGATGCGAATACCAGACGGTAATGAGAATTTCCACGCCTCGTGCGCATCGAAATCCCCACCCGAGTAGCGACCAACGTGGAAAGGACTTCTGCTGCGTTCGAGGTAGACGAGGTTAAACGCATTCCTGAGTGAAACGATTTCAATACCGTTCGTTACCCTACTTTCACCCCGGACTTGCCACTGCCGCATGCCACGAGCCCTCAAGTGGCACGCAATGAAAAAAATTAAAAGATCATCCCAAAAACTGATTTACAGCTCGGTGAGAAGATGTCAGACGAATTTAAGATTGCCTTTGTAAACATCACGTCAACACAAAAACGCCCATAAAAGCGCCCCAGCATAAAGCAGACGGACGGACGGACGGAGGGACGGACGGACATGACAGAGGCAACCGACATGTCGGCCCGACTGCGGTATGCGAAGAGGTACCCAGTCAGGATAGACATACAGAGAGACAGACGGACAGACAGACTGCAGCTTTTGAGCACTAATTATTTATTATTTGGCAATTGAGACTGTCAGGCTTGCCGCAAAATGAAATGCCCCACAACGGCAACAACAACAACAGGCGCAAGTAAGACGGCCAAAATTTGAAAACCAAATAAAATAATTATACGTTGAAAGAAGAAGTCAAGAAAGCGGAGAAACTGCGGTAAGCAGGAAAACCCTCGCAACGTTGGCAACGCGAACACGCTCAATTGGCAACGCTTCGCGGCGAGGTGGGCGTAGGTGCAGCGAAAAGTACAACAAAAGTCATTCGAGCGTCCACACCCAGAAAGTTCAACAGGTACTCGAGGAGGAGCCGGCCAACGCCGACGAGCGGGGCCGGCGATGGCAGCACAGAATCGAAAAGAAGGTTACCACGCACTTTTACAATGTTGTAACTCCGAGACAGAATTTCACTTGGCTCTCGGGATCAAGCGAGCGGCGCGCTGCAACAAACGACCAGTCAACGATCGCTGAAGGGGAAGAAGAGGCGGGGAGGGGAAGCAGAAGGAGAAGGAGGAGGAGGAGGTCGCCGAGCGGCGCGCGGATGATGATGGAGATTCAACGTGTGGAGAATTATAAACGCTAAAACCCGAAAAAGAATTACCTGGCAGCGCTGTTATGTCGCATTTTGCGAATTAATTACTTTATATGAGGATCGTAAAAAGTGATGCGCGTGGATGTTCCTTCGGCTCGGCGGATCCACGGGGCGGCTGCAGTTCGAGGGAAGGAAGGAAATTAATTCGTTTTAGAGCTCAACGCGCCAGCATATCGTACTTGAAGCAGCAGTCGCACTGAAAAGGGGACCGCTGTGGATCACGGATGCGATCAGTTGTGGGTGGGATCGAGAGAAGTTAATGAAGTTACGTGCACAAGAGTCGCTCCACAATTCACTCCTCCTCGCGATCTGTTCGCGTGGGTGCGAAGTAGGGATTCCGAGCTGCTGGATTTTTACAGTCTGCAGATTTTGGGGGAACTGGAAATAAGTTCGCTTCACAAAATTATCTGACTGAGAAGATTTCTTGTATTAAAAGAGAAAAAAATTAAAAACGAATTTTCCTTAATAATTTCCTATTTTTATTTCAACGTCAAAGCCATTTCTCTTCTCTCATTAAAAGTCTACAAATACAGGGTCTCCACAACAGTCTCCCGCACTTAGTTTGAAGTGGTGACCACGTTGCCAGTCAGAGCGATGCATTCGATCTCGACGAGAGCGTCCATGGGCAGGCGAGCGACTTGAACAGCGCTGCGAGCGGGGAAGTTTTTGGTGAAGACTGAAAGCGAGAGAGTGAGAGGATGAGTAAATTAAATAAGAAGAGAGTTAGAAGCGTATGAATGAAACACTAGAAATAAAGAGCAAGAAAAGGCTTATCAACACACGATGACCGCCATCGGGTCGAGACAAAAATGTTCTGCTGATAATCAGCCCCCCCAACAAGTTCTCTCAACAAGAACAGCAACGCACTTTGCTCAACACTCACCGCTCTGGTAGACCTCGTTGACAGCAGCAAAGTCACTCAAGTCCTTGAGGAACACGGTGGTCTTGATGACCTTGTCGATGCCCGAATCGGCAGCAATGAGCACGGCTTCGAGGTTCTTCAGCGCCATCTCGGTCTGCTCGGCGACACCGCCCTGCACCAGCTGCATGGTGTTCTTGTCCAGACCCAGAGAGCCGGAGACGTAGACTGTGCGATCGGCAATAACAGCTTGGCTGCGAGCAGAGAACGCCGAATGGAGAGAAAGAAAGAGAGTTTAATTAGTTAAGTATAAATTAGGCAAGCGGAATTTACTCAGTACAAAAATGCAATACTCTTTTCTCGCTCATTACAGTTATTACTCACCTGTAAGGCGCCACGGGTTTGGCAGCGTTCGACGTGTTGATCACTTTCTTCACCAGAGATGCCATTTTGCGGAAATGTGTGTGTGCGTGTGGTTTTTCCTTAGTTGAGCTGAGCTGAGCGAACTTCTAAGTCTCTTGAAAGCTGAAGCTGTACTGCGTCTTCGAACGGGAGGTTCTGGTTTTAGCGCCCGAGGACGGACCGTTTTATAGTGGATTCGTTATCAGCTCTCGTCTGGCGGTTGTGTTTGCTGAATTCTTTAATTTGCCTGTCGGTGCGGCAGAGCTTCGTCAGCTCTTGCGTTATCCAAGACTTTTTTGGCTTTTTGACCTTTGCGGCCTATTTGTGAAAGCGAAAACCGGAGGAGGAAAGAGCGAAGTTGTCACTGTCAGCAGAGACCAGAAAATAATACGATGTAGTAGAAAAATACAAGTAGAATCTACGATAGTACTTAAAAGTTGACGATATGTTATTGCTTTACAATAAAAATAGCTGTACAAGAGGGGAAACCTATTGATAATCCTACATCTCTATGTTTTCGGTAACAAAACAAGGCGGACAAAAGCATTTATAGATTATAAATGTTTTTAATAAAAATAGTTGGGATGCGCGGAGAATAGAAGTGAAAAAAGGCTAAGATATGAAATAATGGATCAAGATATGGCAGGATTTGAGATCGGATATCGAAGAGGGTTTCTTAAAGATTTTAATATGTAGGACTCAAAGAAGTTCTAAGAACAGAGTAGAAAAAAATGGGGTGTGAAGCGGTCGCTAAAAGTTGAAGAGTTCAAACGTTGATGGGTTGAATTGTAAAACCTAATATAGGGCAAATTAGGTTAGTTTAAGGTCGTGAATAACGTGAGAATGTAATAAAAAGTGGATACAATACGATATTTCACGTCGAATTATGTAAAAAGAGACGAGGATTCGCTCCAACTGTTAACAAACCTGTGAACGAAAGCAACCCTTTTATAGTGCCATAATGGCATCTCGAAAGTGGGCAAAGACCACTTAAAAGCCAACCGTCTGCCTCACCACGACTTCATGACTGTTCAAAAAGAAATGGTTACGACTTTTATTGGCCTTTGTGGGCTTCATCTGAGGCAACACCGATTTCAGTATCTCTCGATTTAAGTAAGAAGTAATTTCGTGGTCATGATACCTCTTCGCCATTCCGTAACCTGTCAGTATTTCAACTACAACAATGCAACACACGATCAAGATTACCATCATCTTCACAACCAGAGGTCATTCGATGAAGATGTTTCGACTCTAGGAATTCGTTTGTCTTCGCAAACAGCGTCATCTCACCTGTGCTGAGGCTCCGAAATTGGCTTGACTTGGTAACAACTGAGTAGCCAACCGACTCGTCATCATCAACGATTTTAACATCAAGTGTTTGGGGAGAAAAGAAGTTGCAACACTCAGCAGAAGAAAAGGAAGAAAAGAGAGATGAAAACGTACAAATCCAACAAATCACTTGAAGTTAAAATATTGTGAAAACAAAAACCCGAAATTAGATTAAATCATTCGAACCAGGAATCACGATTTTATTTTCAACATTTTACTCAAATTCATGATTAGGCTGGGAGCGGGAAAACTTTGTGGAAGCGACTTGCGATGGTGATAATGAAGACGAGATCACGATGATGGTTATGATGATGATGATGGAAATGATGTAAAGAATAGTAGTGACAATGATGGTGATAATGATTGAAGTTGATGAGGAGAAATTCACGATGAGAAGGATTATCCAGATAATGTTAACTGGATTGAAGGATAACGATGAAGGATTGTAAAGCAATGTCCAAGGATTATTGTAATGATAATGATGATGGAAGTAATGGTGATGACGATGGTTAGGCGAGGGCTAAGGATTGCCATCGATAATGTGAGATATTACACGATATTATGACGTGTACACGTACAACTTTATAGAATAAATGATTCTTTGCACAAACTATAAGAAAACAAAGTTTACTTAAACCACAACAGCTAAATAAAAAGTAGTTGCATGCAACCGTCAATGGCCTTCGGCGCATTCGACCAACTGACCCATCTCGCGAAGGTCCATTCATTTCCCAGCGACCCACGGCGAACGGGGGCAGCAACGCACGTCATAACAAGTTGCCAACGAAATGATGTTAACAACTCGCGATGTAATTAACAAAAATGTTTACAATCCCAAAGCAATTCCTCGCCCAGGCGGCGGTGCGTACTCGAGATGGTCGCAAAGCACGACTAAAATGTCGTGTACGCGCAATAAGCGACTTTAAATCCAGAATCCCACAGCGCTCGGCGCTTGGTGCTGCCTACGTGTGTGCAACATGTGCGCGTAGCATGTCGCCTCCACCCACACACGCGCGAGGTGCGGTGCCTCCCGCCTCCCACCTCCCACCTCCCGGACCCACGCTAACTGACCGGCAATGTGAGCCGCGGCTCAGGGCTGCCGACCCGTCGCGTTCGAAAATCGCGCATGATAAACATCTTCGGCCGCCGGTAATTAATTTCGACATTTCGAGCAACGTGCTCGTCGTAAGTGATCCTCGTCGGGTAAAACATGAGGTTTCCCCACTTGTGGTTTCCGATGAAGCCGGTGTTGTTGTTGTTGTTGTTGTTGCTGGTGGTGGTTCCTTTAAATGCTGCATAATGAAGCGTCGCAGCCTGAACGTGGCTAAAAGGTCTGCGTTTGGTGTTGCTGCCACTTCTGACTGTCTCTGCCTGTCTGTCCGTCTGTCCGTCCGTCCGTCCGTCCGTCCATCCGTCCGTCCGTCCGTCTGTCTGTATGTATGTCTCTGCTGCACCTCATCTGCTCTCATCCGTCCGTCCGCCTGTCTGTCTGCTTTGGTGAAAGTTTCTTTTATTGTTGTTGTCATGTTCTGTTCATGTTCGCAAATGGATTTTATGAGCAACGCATAATTTTCGATTTTATTAATTCATATTCTTAATTTCTGATGCTTTATTATAGGCGTTGTTGTAACTGTTGTTGTTGTTGTTGTTGTTGTTGTTGTTGTTGTAATTTGCTTATCGCTACGTTCGAATTCGGCACGCATCGACGACTTACAGTTGCAGATACGCTTGCACGCGCTGCGGTCGATACGATCGGCCAACCCCGCCGCCGCTTCGTCGGCATTCGCGGCTTGAAGATGCTGCTGGCTGCCAACACAAACAGCAACATCAACGGCAACATGAACGACAACAACAACGGCATTAACAGCACCAGCGGCAGCGGCAGCCACATATTAATATTAAATTGAATCTTATCGAGTGTCCGCGATCGCCGCCACCGCCACCGTCGCCGCCGTCTGCCGCCGCTGCCTCTGGCGAGGTGTTGCCGAGGGTCTCGCGCTTTTATTGTTTATTTATACCTGGCGTTGCTCGCTGCCTCCCGCCCCTGGCGTTCGTGCATTATCGCACAACATCGCGCCGCTTGTCATAATTAAATTATTATTAATAATTTGCAGCGTTTAAGCGAAGGATAGATGCTGCCTCCGGTTGCACTCTCCACGTGGGGCGACACATGCTGCGCTGGGCGGCTGCGCGCGCCACTGATGCGACGTGATGCGATGCGATGCGCTGCGATGCGATCGCCGCACAGGGCTGCGCATCCTCAACACCTGACAGTGAATAATTTGCACAGATTGTCACTTTCATTTTGTTGCGTATCAAATCATTGCAGTGATTTATATCACTTCAGCAGAATGTGATGGATTTTCTTGAAGCTCGGGAAGACTTCATTATTTTGCTTTGCTCTTCGAAAGGGAGGAAGGAAGGGTTTCGCTAGTTAAATGGGTAAAATGGGCCTCTGCCGTCAAGGACGAATGGAATGTGATATTGATATTTGTCAATTAAAAATACGATGATCGCCTGCTCTCAGTAAAGGAAATTACAAGCCTGTGAAAGTTGAGATCAGAAGTTGGTGTTGAAAACGGCTTTAGTTTTGTATAAAAAAAAAAAACTAATCGTGATCTTTGCACCTTCACTAGATGTATATTACAACAACAACAACAACGTTATGCATTTTCATATTCCAAATAAGAAGCATAAATCAACACACTGCAGACAATTCCGACCAAATTGCATGAATAAATGAATGGAAAAGAAATTATAATGATAACAACACACAACAACAACAAGTGACTTGCAACAACCATCTACAACTCATGTAGATCATTTTTCTGAGCAGGAAAACGTGAGACAAAGTTAACTACACTCAGAAAAAGAGATTCTAAGAGTTTTAGAGTTGTTAAAAATTCTTTATTTAGTAAAATAAAGGATGTTTCAGATCAAAAGGCAACACGTAGCCCACCGATTCCAAGAAAAAAGGGGGGGGGGAGGCTATTTTTTTCCTTTTTGTACCAAAGAGTTCTGTTTTCTCAGAGGAGAAGAATTTTTCCCTGCAACAAATCAACGCCGCAAAACACTATTAAAATCGGCGAAGTACAAAAAAACTACCGCCAAAAAAACGCTACTACCGTTAGAAATGCATGATTTGCTTAGAAAAAGACTTGTTAATGTTAGTATTGTTGTTGTTGTTGTTGCTCCTGTTAATGTTCGAGCTGCTGCTGCTGCTGCTGTTGCTGCTTCTGTAGCTGTTGCTACCAAAGTGGCAGCAACGGTGTTGATTTATGCGGTTGCTTTGATGAAATTTAATATCCACGAAATCGTATCAAAGCTAGCCAGAGCTGCAACAACGAGAGGAAGCAGCAGTTGTTGTTGGTGTTGTTGTTGATGTTACTCGCCTCTGCTGTAAATCGTGCTCGAGTCGGAGTTTGGGTGTTTCCACCGTAACGGGTGTTACAGCGGTGGGCATTTTTTAAACAACTTTTTACAAAAAGCCATTTCAAAAATTTAGATTTTTGTATTTCAGATTTCTTTAGAATTTACAAGAAAAGCAAACATCAACTCAAGCTGCAACGTTTTAAATAAATACCTTAAATAATTATTTTCTTCTGAATAAAGTGCAATTTCGCATGGAAATACCCTTCCACAATTCACTCGATCGTGCATCATCGTCTTCTGACCCTCCCTCCGCAGCACTCCTTACCCACCACGTACAATTAATCAATTTTTTTCCTTCTTCACTTGACTGTCTGCGGATGAAATGTTCGTTAAGTGATTTGATGCACGATTCTTCGCAACACCGTCGCGATACTGTGATCTTCTGCAGTAAAATTTAACAGTTTAATTGATTTCACTTCATTTGAATGTGAAGTGATGAACAGCAGTATCAACGACGAGCGAAATTTAATAATCAAGTTTCAGAAAAATATAGATAACTACGTAAGTATAAAATTTATGTCGGGAAAATTAAAAATTCACTCTTTCCGTGTGCAGATAGTCACCTACTAAAATTATGATTTCTAACTAATTTGGCATCATTAGGCGACAAATAATTTCATATAAATGTCTCTAATGATGAAACTAATCACTTAAATCATTAATTGTAATAAGTACTCAATAAAAACCACAGACAGACCTTTCGTGTGAAAGTAAAAAGTAAAATCCTTTTTACCAATTTCAAACGAATCAAATTGTGAAATTAATTTATGCAAATCCTACAATCAGATTTATAAAAGCGATAAAAAGCTCAAGAAAGGCAATAAAAAAGTGGTTTTAGAAATGAAAACACGCTAAATTAATGTAAAGTTGTTTTTTTTAATTAATAGTAACTTTTGCTTGCTATTGTGAATTGCAGAAATCAACAAAAGTCACGAAAGGGAAGAAATTCTTTGTTTTCTTACCATGAAAAGCAAATAAAAACGGCTTCACGAATAAAAAGTAGCAGTAAAAGCGACGTGAAAGTTGTCGAGTCTAAATTATGCATATTTATTAATAAAACATTAATTGATTTTACTTTTTTATATATTTTTGATTTTAATTAACAATATATATCAAATTCCACTTAAAGTTGTTTCATTAATCCATTTTTCGAATTTTTAATACTCATAGTTCTTAAAATGTTACATTAGATTCCTGTTACATAAATGATTTTACTTGAATTAAATTTATGTTTTTTATATTCACAATTTGATAGATTTCCAAATTGTGGAATTTTATGTAACAAAAATTTCAGAGCATACTTTTATGCGCGAAATATAAATCCATTGATTTTCGTAGACACCCTGCAAAGAACGAATTTGGCATCACTGCATCTACCCTCGAGCCACACCAAAACAGCTGGCTTCCCAATTTAACCAACTTCCTTTCCACTTGAGTTACACGTGAATCATTTGTTGCTAACAAAATATGAATAAATCTGCTGCGCGGATTCGTTACAACAATTGCAAGTTACCACACACCTGGTTGAAACTAATAATCGCGACGAGAACAAAGGCAGTTGCAACTCAGCAGCGCGACCGAAAGGACGACACACTAGCAGCCCGTCTTCGCCTTCAGGTGCTGAGGCCGCACCACCGTGACTCTCACCACAGCCTACATTTTGCGTCAACAAATTTACGGCACGGAAGAACGTGTGCAGCACAGATTAGCGACAAACACGAACCGGAAGCAGCGGCAACTGGTGGTTGTCGGGCACGGAAGGAAGCACTACACAGCTTAATTTTACAGCCATGTCGATTTGCGCCTGGGTAAACTTCCTTGGCGAATTTGCATTTTATAATTGATATCTTGCAACCCCAACTCTCACCCGCAGGGCGCCAATTCGCATGGCCAACTTGGCCTTGGCTATGAGTCGGAGCTCTGTATGGCACCGCAACTGCTGACAAGGCACTCCTTCAACGTTGCAGCCGTTAGAGCCATACGTGGGGGCGGAGGCCATGTTATGGTGCTGGACAGTTTTGGGCGCATCCACACCTGCGGCTGGAACAATCGTGGCCAACTGGGTTTGGACTCCGAAGACGAGCTTCACAATCAGTTTCAATGCGTGCCGAGTATATTCTTCGAGGTGAGGTACCAAGAATATTGGGGATATCTAATCACAAACTTCATCTTTTCGTTCGCTTGCAGGACGTCCCCGTCGAAAGTATCGCTTGCGGTTGGGACACATCCGGCTGCATTACAGTCACCAAGCAAATGTATGTCTGGGGCTCGAACAGCTTTCAGCAGCTGGGCGTGTGCCAGCGAGGCTTCACTGCAGTGCGCCGTCCACTCGCCTTGAAATTGCCGCGCGGTGACCTGGCACTTCGCTGCAGCTTTGGCCTTCGCCACATCGCGGTGCTGACGACAGATAGTAAAGTTTACGTCTTCGGACGCCTACGAGTGAACGACCTCCCGTCATCGGAAGTGACAGTGACCTCGATAACACTGAATCGAGCAACGGTTATCAAAATTACGCCCAACAATGGCAGCTGTAACCAGCGCTTCATAGCCTTGGCCAGCGGCCAGAACCACGTACTGATCAAAGTAGCGGACGACGCGGGATGTCGACGCACAGTTGCGCTCGGCGACAACAAGTACGGGCAGTCAAATGCGTTTCAATTCGACTCGGACATCAGGCGCATCGCTTGTGGCTGGACGCACAACGCTGCGCTGCTAAAGGATCAGCGTATTATGATGTGGGGACGTAATTCGTATGGCCAGCTGGGTTCGGGTGCTGCTGCGGATTTCGGGGCGACACCGGTGAAGCTGCGGCTGCCTGACGACGTTGCTCCTGCACACGTCCAATTGGGCTCGGAACATGGTCTGGTGAGGAGCAAGGAGGGTGCAGTGTATACGTGGGGTTGGAATGAACATGGCAACTGTGGCAATGGGAGCACCGAGAATTTGTATAGAGCAGTTTATATTTGAGCGTTTAGGTTTAATAATTAAACTTATTACACAGGTACTCACCGACGTTGATCGATCTGCCCGGATATTGCAGAGTCGCAGGCGCTGGCGCTGGTTTCTGCTTTGCAGTTTGTGATATGGATGGAGAATAGATGTTCTCTATTTTGGTGTTGTTAGAAAATATAATTGTGTATTCCAGGAAAGTCCGGAGGAAGTATTAAAGTAGTCTTATTCGTATATCGTCAATAAATAAAATTTATACTATGCGTATTTCAAATAAATGAAACTATAATTTGAACAAAAAGATTTTATTTTTAAAAGTAGTCTTTGCATTTCTGCAGCAAAAATTCAATATTTTATTAAACTCAGCAAATGAATACAGCTTAAGTTGCCTCAAGAAAACGGACAAACTCAACAAAATTCCAAGTTTTAACTTATACAAATTCAAATTGACCGGACGACTGCCGCAGCAGTTCGAAGAGAGCCAAACTTGAATTTTCCACGAGCACGGAAACCAACGAGCAGCATAAACTTTTAAGATCTTCAAACCAGAAGAAACCGTTACAGACAACAATAAGAACGCAGCGGAAGCAGAACGCGCCGAACCGCGTACCGTCTGGAGCTCGTACTCCAAGCTAAAAACTCGCCAAGGCAATGGAAGCAAATGAAACTCAGCAAGCAGAAAAATTATTGGAAGAAATGCTGGGATTCCTAGAATGTGAGCATATAGACGTTTAAAATTAATTATTTCAGTTTTCACAATTGTCAAAAATTCACACGGAAATGGAGCCAAAAAGCTCAGATAGTTTGCAGCGAATCAAAGGTTCCAAATTTTCAGCATCAACTGACGAGGAGGACGAGGACAGCGTAGATGACGAAGACGCCTATGAGAGCGCCAAAGATGAGCAAATCGATTTAAACGACAAGGAGCAGCCGTGCAGCCCACTGCATAAGTGCATTGCGAAGAGCTCGATAGCAAAGGAAATAGAAAAGTTGCGGAACTCGTTGCCCACCTGGAGCCCCAAAGATATCGGTACAGAAACTGAAAACTGAAGGCTATTTTTTACGCTCTATAACTCGTTGCAGCACCCACTGCTAAGCGCTTGATGGATCCAATTTGGCGTAAAATATACGGAAGCCCCACCAAGCTCGACCAATCGGCCATCGACAAAGACTGGAACACAAAACTTAAGTCGAACTGTCGACGCAGCGGAAATTCTTTCGTGAAGGAAGTTAGTCGCGCCATCTATGCTAATACCAGCGAACATCCGGCCAACAACAGCCCGGACTACTTTCAAGCAGCGCAAAACTATGCCATCTATGGCAAGGACTTCCTCGACTTCCCCGAGAATTTGGCGCCACTCTTGGGCGAGAAGAGCTCAACGGCGCCTGTCGTGTCAAGCATCCGTAGTAGCTCCCCCTACTTTCCTGCCTCGTCGCACAGAATGTCACCTGGTTGTGGCAACGGTTTGTATCCCACTCCAATAATAGCGCACGAATCGGCACACATGAATTATGCGAACTTTGGCGTAAGTAAGGTTAACCAAAAACATAGGTGAAGCATTCATTTAAACGTCTCCTTGTTTAAATGACAGAAACATCTGGCGGCATTTTCTGGAACTTCTACCGCCGCTTACTATCAAATGTACAATGGCTTGCAACCCGTGATGCGTTCACCAGGTGGTACCGCTTCTGGAAGCAATGCATACGGCATGTATTTGGGAAACAAGCTCACTTATGTGGCAGCCGCTCCAACAGCTCCGCCGCCTCTGGTGTACAACCAGCACTCGTCGACGACCACGAACTTTATTTCTAACAGCTTGGCCAACGCCGCCCTCGCCTCTCCCCCCGCCATCCAGTACAATAATCCCATGTTGACCACCACGACCCAGCAGTACCTCAACACGTTCTTCAAGGACACCCAGTATTTGAGCGGCGCCACAGCGCAGGGCACCACCACGGGTATCTACGAGCGTCTCGTCTACGCCCAAATGTTGCAACAGCAAATCTACCATCAAACACAACAACAAGCTGCCGCGGTAGCTGTGATGTTCCAACACAAACATCGTCCGCGTTCGAGCGGATATGTACCGATGGGAGTTCCTACTGGTGCTTGTGGTGGGGTGAGTGCAGCTGTTGGCGGGCCTGTTTCTTGGGGCGGAGTAGGGTGCGGGCGGCAGTCCTCAATAGCGAATACATCTCCCACCGAAATCCTAGCAAATAATGTCAGTTTCGCCAGCGGAGGAGAGGAGTTGGCAACTACTGCCGCGCTGCCTGAATAAAAGAAGCCGAGCGCCGCATCTCATCTTTATTTGCTCAGTTATTTAGTTTCAATTTGTTATCTTGTTAAATACTGTTGCAATCTATATAAATATCTCTTTGTTCAAATATTTCATTCACAACATTAAAAACCAACATCAACGCAGTTGGGGAAGGACTGCAGCCGACTAAATTATCGCTCCCAGTGCATTCCAAAACCGTGAGGGGACTATTTTGGAATACCTGAAAAAGACATTTTACTGCTGATGCACATAATGAAACTATGCTGATTTACACTTAATGTATTTCCTCTTTTCCGTGTCCGAAGTATGAGGTTTTCTTTAAAATACTTTATAAAAATTTAACAGCAATTCATCTTTTGGCGACTCTTTTTCTCTCACAAAGAGCATAACTCCGCAACTGTTAAGAAGTCGAAATTTATCATAGCATCTCAACTGTCCCCACAAAAGAAAATTGAGCTGCCGCTAACAGTTCAGGTTCTATTAATTAATTAAGTTCTACTGACACCTCATTGTGAAAAGAAGTACACAACGCTCTCTATGCGACAACCACCTATGCACATTTTGATAATAATCTATAATCGATTTCGGTTATATAATCACTAACGTAAACTTATATTCTTATATATGCGCCGCCAATAATACCGGGTAACCGTAAAAAATTATGATCGGATTAATGCCGTAAACACAAACTAAACAATTGTAATCGATTGAATTCTTTAGGAAAAGATTCGTTTATCTTCTTTATATCGTTTATCTTTATCTATTTTATTGGCGGACAAATTTTCTGAAGTTACGGATGTAAGCCGGCATAAACTGTTTGTAGCGATTTTAACTATATTGCGCCGCCGCCAAATATAATGGCGTAGGTTTCTCTGGACGTACAATTTTTATGAAATCGTGGATTTGGATTGCTTCCAAGTACTTTCCACAATGGACTACGAATTCAAAATGAAAACACAGTTGGAACGCACCAAAGTAGAGAACCTCTTCAACTACGAAGGCTGCAAGGTCGGACGCGGCACCTACGGCCATGTCTACAAGGCCAAATGGAAGGAAACGAGCGATGGCAAGGAGTACGCGCTGAAGCAAATCGATGGCACGGGTCTCTCCATGTCGGCATGCCGCGAAATTGCATTGTTGCGTGAGCTTAAACACCAGAATGTGATCACCTTGATACGTGTGTTTCTGTCGCACAATGACCGCAAGGTGTTCTTGTTGATCGACTACGCTGAGCACGATTTGTGGCACATCATCAAGTTCCATCGCGCCGCAAAAGCCGCAAAGAAGCAGGTCGTTGTGCCTCGAGGCATGGTGAAGAGTCTGCTCTACCAAATCCTGGACGGCATTCACTACTTGCACAGTAACTGGGTGCTGCACCGTGACTTGAAGCCAGCAAATATATTGGTAATGGGTGACGGCAATGAGCGTGGACGTGTCAAAATAGCCGACATGGGATTCGCCAGGCTTTTCAATGCGCCACTGAAACCGCTGGCAGACTTGGACCCTGTCGTGGTAACTTTCTGGTACCGCGCTCCCGAGCTGCTGCTGGGCGCCCGCCACTATACGAAGGCCATTGATATATGGGCCATTGGCTGCATCTTCGCCGAGCTGCTCACGTCAGAGCCGATTTTCCACTGCCGACAGGAAGATATCAAGACTAGCAACCCTTACCACCACGACCAACTGGATCGTATTTTCAATGTAATGGGCTTCCCACAGGACAAAGACTGGGAGGACATCAAGAAGATGCCGGAGCATCACACGCTTATTAAGGATTTTAAGCGCTCTACGTACTCCACCTGCTCGCTCGCCAAGTACATGGAGCGGCACAAAATTAAGCCGGACAGCAAAGCCTTTCATCTCCTGCAAAAACTGCTTTTAATGGATCCCAACAAACGGATAACGTCTGAGCAGGCGATGCAAGATCCTTACTTTCAGGAGGATCCTCTGCCGACGCAAGATGTCTTCGCCGGTTGTCCAATACCATATCCGAAACGCGAATTTCTTACTGACGACGACCAAGAGGACAAGAGTGATAATAAACAACGTCAGCAGCAGCAACAACAACAGCAGCAACAACAGCAGCAGCAGCAACAACAACAACAACAACAGCAGCAGCAGCAACAACAACAGCAGTCGCAACATCATGAGCCGAGCAACAAGCGGATTCGCTTATCTGGCCCTGGTGGCGGAGGACAGCAGCAGCAGCAGCAACAACAACAGGTGCAACAACAGCAGCAAGATTTCCATCACCAGCAACAGCAACAGCAAATGATGTATAATCAGCAACAGCAAAACTTCCAGCAGAGATTCTAAATTGTGGTGTGGAAGCGACGGCGAAGCACTAGTCTCAGTATTGCATAAAATCGCGTACAATTAGTTTCTCATTAGCAAGGTAAAGTTAAGTTAATGTAAAGCGTAGAGGTAAATTATTAGTAATGGAAGTATTTTAAATGCCTAGAATTTTTGATACTATTTAACGTTAATTTAGAGTATTATAAAATATTTTAATAGGTATCCTTGCAAACACTTTCGAACGAGAAGATTTCTCAACGAATCGAGTTTCATCGCGTCATTGTACACAAAATACCTGAAAAATTATTGGGTTTTAATGTTTACTTAAAACTACGAGTAATTCTTTCATTTGTAAATAATCTAAAAACCACAATAAAAAAATTTAGATCACGGCTTTATTGTAAGTTTACATAATTTGATTTGATTTGATTATGTAAGTTTACATTGCATAATTGACTCAATCAAAAGTTATTAAAGTAGAATAATTGATTAATCAATTAAAATTAAAATACTCTGATTACTTCCCTGTAATGGCAAACGTAATCTAAGAAATGATGTCACAAATACATATCATTAAGTAATTTAAACTTAATACAATTAAGTAATTGTAAGCAAGTAAAGTAACTTGTGTTATTTTGCTTGATCAAATAACTTTTTGTCTGATCATGATTTAATTTGTCGTAATTTTAATATTCACTTACGTCGCACGACCCATGTGTCGTCAGTATCTTACTAAGACTTTAATTCTATTGACTTGAGTGCGATGAGAAACTTACTTTTGTTGCTAATGTAATTAATGAGCTGTTTTTAAAGCATAACTTTCGGAAATAATTCATGTCCGCGTTTTACGAGTAGGGTTTCGAACTCAATTCGTGCACGAAATAAGTTACGTAGTCTATGGATAAAAAAAATCCCTCTTCCGAGAGTGTTACAGTTCCACTAGGAATGAGTCCGTCCGTATTTGAAGTTGAAATACTAATCAAGACAAGTGGGGGAGGATGAAGTTGTGAAAATGCTACAATATATAAGATTAAGTCTAATGCTATCAGTGTGGATGAGATAAATATAAGATTCTTTAAGATTATATTTCCGCTTATTGTTGGTCCGCTTACACATATTTAAAATCATTCCTCTACAACATGTGCATTTCCTTCGCTGCGGAAAAGCACTATAGTTCTGCCTCTTGTAAAGAAATCTAATGCGTCTGTTATGGAGGTCTACAGACCTATCAGCATTCACTCACCGCTAGCTAAGGTCGCCGAATCTATCATAGCTGAGCAAATATCATCCTTTTTACGTGATAACAATCTGTTAAGCTCATTTCAGTCAGGCTTTCGTAACTATGACCTTACAATGCTACTCGCATTGTAAACGGGGGTCATTAAAATTATCTGTTGCATTTAATCATGCCAATAGATATGTTTTTGGTATGATATTTTAATTTATCTAGAGATAAGAAATTGTATTTTCTTGCATAAATTGATGTGTTCCAAACGCCTTTTTATGTATATTAAAAATTACGTTTTGGTCAAACGCAAAGACGATTATTGCTTATTGCACCGGTATCTAAATCACTGCTATCAAGCAGATTCTTTTTTGTTTTCAATGCCGTCAGATTGTGGAACTCATTATCATTTAGCATTATTACGATTTCGGCGGCATCAAGTTTAAGGAGGCTGTTATCATTTACTTTGCATGAAAACGCTAGTCTGTTTTCCCATATTTACTCTTTTTTTATTTTCTTCTATTCTTTGTTTCACTCTGACTTGCACAAATTGCACCGTTTTTAATATGTCTATTCTTATTCTTATTCAATTAGTATTTGAGTAATATAATTATAACTCCAATCTTTATTTTTGATAATACGAGTATCTTTGCTATAAATTTTTAATAATTATTATGATTGCTAAGTTCACGAATGCCTCTATATAAATATGTATTTGTAGGAATTTATATATATAGTATGTGTAAGATACTTAAAATTATATTTCACCTCTGTAAGTTTTTGTCGAGCTGTCGTATCGTATGGTTGATGGAGTAAGGAAGCTCTTCTGTGTTTCCTATGAATTCTCCTATTTTCTATCAGTCTAACAGTCTACATTAAATAGAACTGCTACGTGCTTCCCGGTTTTTATCTCCAAATGGAATTTCATAACATTGTGAGTCGACTAATAGATATACGATGGACTGTCTGAAATCAGTTAGTCATGCGACAGATAACACCAGCAGTGTAGCAGTTATAAAAGGCAGTCATGTGTGATATCGTCTTACAGTTGTTTTCTTTTGCTGATAGGATGACCAACAACGGATTCGTATTTTTCGCTTTCACTGCTGTTGCAGTTGCGATTCTCGCCGATTTATCATCGCAGCAGGGATCAACTGCGGTCAAAGGACGATTACCACTCGATTACTTGGTCACCGCAAACCAACAGCAGTTCGTTGCCAATATATCGGTGGGAACTCCGGCAAAAAACCTAACCGTCCTCTTGAGTACAAATGCTGCGGATTTAATTATTTACGCGAGTAAATTCACAGCCAGTAACTCGACTGTTTCTGTAAATCGACCTGTTCAGGGCGGCATTTTGGTCAGCGATTCCGTAAAAATCGCTGGTTTCAACATGGCCGGACAGGAAATCATCGTTTTGTTGTCCAATCCACCGCAAGAGGGTATAGATGGCGTCCTTGGACTGGGTTACACGGCACAGAACGCCTCACCACTGTACACGCTTTTTACACTGTATTCCCAGGTGCCGCAGCTATTTGCACTGCAGTTGAAGCTGCCTTCGGACAACAGTTCGGCCGTGCGTGGTGAACTGCTGCTGGGCGGTGTGGGCGACGGCTATCAGACGAATCAATTTACTTATGCCGACAACACCAACTACACCGACTGGAAATTCAATTTGACGGCGGTTTACATCAATTCGACGTTGGTGAGCAGCAACGTGAGAGCGGAAACGAGTCTCAGTTCGAGTGGAATTGCGGTACCTGATGCCGTTTTTAAGTCGCTATCGCAGTATCTGCCGCAGCAGGGGAACGTCAGCGATACCTTCTCGTTAGATTGCAATGCTGATATTCCTGTGTTTGCATTCAACATCAGGAATTCTAATCTTACCTTGTATGCTAGGGACTTCTTACTGGCCGCTCACAACCAAAGCAGCAGCAACAGTATAAGCAACAATACAAGCAACAATACAAGCAACAGCAGCAGCAACAATACAAGCAATGGACCAGCAACATCCTGCATTCTCTCCATACAGAACTCCGGGAGTGAGATATGGCGCTTGGGGACCGTTTTCCTGGCTAAATATTACACGGTGTTCGATGTAGCAAATCAACGGATTGGTTTTGTTGCATATGAGAATTCTACAGATACCACTACGACAACAACAACAACAACAACTACCACTTCGACCTCGACCACGACTAAAACTACAACGGCGACACCTCCATCAACACCAGATCAACACACAGGAAATAATGCGTTGGCTTCCTTCACATGGTCGGTGTATCCTAAAATACTTTTAACTTTCACTGTCGCTTTGCTGCTTAAGTAATCTAAAAACAGTTTAGTTCGAAAGTTACATAATAAAAGTGTCGATAGTAGAGCGTAAATTGCACAAAGGGCAAACTATTTTTATACACATCAAATGTAGCTATTTAAGTAAAACATCTAAATAAAGTTCGCCTCTGTATCTCTGAACGAGTGAAACGATTTATATATTTCAGACCATCACCAATTCCTCTCCCTAATTTTCAGACTATAATATACTCTGCTCTGTGAACTGACGTCCACTAAAATCACGTTGACGTATTATATTTCTTAACTAATTTTTGATCAGTTTGATGTATTAACTTTTTAGGTTCCCTGATTCGACAGTTTGTTCTGTTGTTGTATGTGGAGAAACGAGCACACTTACCCAACCCTTACCTGCAGTCATATATTTGTCATTGGTTGTCTTTTGTTCAACCATTAGGACTTCTAATTTTTGTGTATTTTACATTTCTTGTTGGTTGGTTTTTATCAGAGTTACTGGCAGGTAACTTTTTGTTTCTTTATTGATGACTAATGAGAGCGTGATAATTGAATTGATAACGTTAATTGATTATTTCTAAATCCTCAACCTTTTAATTGAATTTTCTATCAACTTGTAGTCGAGAAAGATATGGTGCGAGTAACTTCGCAGAAGTTCACACATTCCGAGAAATGACTATAGAAAAATATATTGACGAGTGTATTACTGTTTCTCTATAAACTCCACCCCAAATTGGTTTCGATTGAAAAAAAATAGTATTTGTATAAATTATTGATTCTCAAGATTTTATTATTAAGATAAACATTTAATTTTTATAGAGTATCATTAACATTATTTATACGCCAACAATTAATCTGCACCTTTCGAACGCAGGTGCAAAACATGCACGGTTATTTTCCACATCGAATCCGGTACAATATTTGCCGCTGAAAATATCGCCCAAGATCCGACAAACCGCGTAAATCAATTGATGTTAAGAGGTTGTCAGCCTCTCGGACGTTGTAATCATAACCAGTGAACGTAAATATAGTAGTTCACCGCTGATAAGAAAAGTCAAGCAGTTCAAAGTAGTGGGTTCGTAATATTGGTCCTGCAGGAAGTAAATCGGTCCTCAGCGTGTCTAACGCTTGAAGGGCTTTTTGGGTGGAACTCTGATTACTTCAGTAACCGTCACCCAAATAAGGCACAGTAACGGTGGTCGGTCTGTCATCAACATGGCACTGAGTACTGATAAAACAGCACTGCAGCTAAAACCGATTAAGCAGAATATGTATTACCTTCGATATCTTAATGAACTTAATGAACACGGTGACTTTTATAAGGCGCAGCATGATATGGCTGATAACAAGCCAATCTAGTAATTTAATAGCGCGATAACAAAACGATGAAGTGAGTCTCTTGAAATTAAGGCGTCCACTTGGCTATTTTTACCTTCTGTATTTATATCACACTTTTATCGAGAGCTTATTTACGATACATATTTGGTTTTATTTATTTACCTCTCTGGTCTCGGTTCTCATCTCGACCTGAGAAAGTCTGCCTCGATCTCAATTATTATCTCGATTAGAAGAAGCCACTTCGACTTTGTCGGTCGCATCGAATTTGAGGCGAGAAGAAGCCTCGATCTCGTCTTGGTTCAAAAGATTGATTTCACCTCTATATTTGGCTCAACTTAAAAGATGTCATAATCTCGGTTATTATCTCGAATATTAAGGGTTAAGAAATCCATTTTAGTGCCGGTTATCGGTATCTTTCGAGTCGACCGATAATTGAGATTGAAACAGCCTTTGTCTCGTCTCAAATTCAATGCGATAATATCTACAGATTAAAATGGTTTTTTTAACCCTTAATATTCGAGATAATCGTTTCGATTTCGACTCGATCTCGTTTCTTGCCTTGACCCGAAGCGTTTGCTCCGTTTTTCGTTTTATCCCACTGCAGGTTGAATTCTCGTCTCTTAATTCTAATCTCGACCGAAAATAACTGTCTCTTTTCCGTCTTCTATCTCAGTTGCTTAGGACAGGCGTGAGAGATATTGTAGACCAGCCTGAAGAGGACCATCGTGATCACTTATCGTCTCGAATGAAAAATGCCATCACGTCCACAACTATACTGAAAAGACTGAATCGCTCTCAACTCTCAGATGAATCGAAAGTATGATAATCAAATTTTTATTTGGTCTCACACATATTTAATTACTGAAGTATAAAGCAAATATTACAGGAATGTTTCATATTTAAAATACTTTATTGCATATACTTTGGTCTTAAATATTAAGCTACTGGAGCGAAGCCGACGCGGTTGTTACCTACATCGAACTCGGTGTAGTACCTGCCAATGAACACGTCGCCCAGAATCCATAACGACATGCCCATGGTGGTGAAGCTGGACATGCAGTAGCCATCGGACTCTATAATGTAGGCCGATGGTGGCAACACGAAGGTTTTCCCAGCAATCACAAAGACCACATTCGGCAAGTTGTCAACGGTAGAGCAGTCGACATAGTAGATGTCACCGATCTGGGTACCACCGATAAAGTCATTGACGGCATAGAAGGTGTTCACGTCCACTACGAGTAGACTGGTGCCTGTGTCGGCGATGGCCTGGCAGCCCGAACACAAATTATTGCCTTGGATGGAGGCAGAGTCCACCGTGAACTGCCAGTAGCTCTCGCTGGAGAGGGGCGCGTAGGCCAATTCCCCAATGTAGAGCTCCGGGTCGGAGCCGCCGAAAATAAGTTCACCGCCTAACTTGGAGGTTCCGTCGCGTTTCAAGTAGAAGGAGAAGACGTTGCGGTCCACCAGTCCCTGATCCCACATGTTGTAGAAGGGTGGAACAACGCCATCGACTGCGATGGACGCGAAGGCCATGCCGAAGATGCCGTCGAAGTTCGCGTCGACAAAAGTGTCGCCGGGTTCATTTATGGCCTCGGCGAAGGTCTGGCCTTCGATCGGGTAGCCGTTGACGGTGACGGTGTCGGTGGACAGGAAGCCGGACAAGCTGCCGGTGCCGTACTCGATGGAAAATTTCTGGCCGTTGTACTGGTAGGTAATGGAGGCGCAGGACTTGTAGCGGTTGTGGTTGAGGCAGGCGGTATTGGAACTGGGACACTTGCTGGAGGGCACCCACAAGTTGGAGGAGCCGGAGTCGAAGAGAACTGTGAAGTTTTGCGGCGGAGTGCCGATGGTGATGTTGCCGTAGTACTCCATGTTCAGGTAGTTGTTGAGCACCTCGGCTTTGATGCCGGCATACTTGTGAGCTCTGGTCGGGGTGGAGTACTTGCTGCGCAACACGGACAACTCGGCGGCGACGTGTTCGCGCGTCTTCACGAAGTTCTCCTGTCTGTGCAGAGGTATCCTGACAAGGGCAGCACTGGCCAGAGCCACGACCGTGGCAAGGATGGCGAATATTTTCAGCATTGTGCTGCGGAGGGCGAGAGGAAAGTAGACTTTACCAGCTGCAGGAGTTTCTATATACTTAGCTTACCTTCAAGTTCTCCGGTTGGCTAGAGGAACCAAGTTGAACTGTTTCGTGCCATTCTGGCGCGGCGCTTATATAGCATTCGAAGGTGATCCACTTACATATGCTTCCATATAATTAGCGGAGCTTATCTGCGAGTATTAATGGCTCGATCTAGATAGTGAAATCGATCGATCCGAATGATCGAACGGTGGAAAGGTTTTAAATTTTATATCGCGTTCTTATGCCTGTGCTTGCTATCTGCTCTTCTATGCTTTGGGTGGAAGTGTAATGTATAAAATTGTTTTACGGTTGCCCGTTGGCTCCACTCATGAACTAACTTACATCGGAACCCTAAAACGGGGGCTGATATTGGTACGCAATAGCTCTCTACGAAAATTGTCAGTTTTGCATACAAAGACACCTGTCAACCTCAAACTGTTTTAGATCCAAAGAATATTTGTGCAAACTTTTATCGTGGCCGCTTTTCTTCTCCCGTGAACGTGATTTCTGCGGACAGACAGCGAGACGGGCGGACAGGACTAGATCGACCAGCAGGTGACCCTGAGGAAGAATATATATCGGATGTGTGGTAAGAACATGTAAATTTAAATCTTAAATTATTGGTTTTCACAAGAATTTTCAGTACTGACGTCGATCTTTGGAAGGGAGCTGGGGACTTCTTCTTCCCTCTGGAAAAAATCGTGAGCAGGCCCATGGAATTAGCTCTTAATATATTAATCGCTTTTTAGATTATTTGATTGAGCGGTTAAACACTTCACAGTGAAGCTGACAGCTTTGTTTCTCATACATTTCAGGAAATTGCGTCGAAAATTTATTTATGACTTATCTTTCGTACGCCTATCTAAAGAAAGCGAAAATTTGTGATTTTTCAAGAGTTCGCTGTCGAGATTAAGGTGAAAAAACGCTTTAGTGTCGATAAGTAGCAGCTACACCTGCTGCTTACGCTGATGAACGTCAATTCCCTGAAGTCGTACTCGGCGTAATTTTCCTTACAATTGTATGGAAAATCCATTTTTTTTTAAACAAGCAGAAGTTGCCTTCGCTTTCGCGACTACGTAAGTCTGCAGGAAACATATTTATAGATAGAAACGTGACACCTGTGACTGACAACTTGCACAGAGTATCGAACACCCATTTTTCAAAATTCCATCGTGACAATAGCGCTTTTAATTAAAAGATTTCGAAAGGTCTTAAAGAGATGTGGTACACGGTAACATGCGTAGATATGACTATCTTTACACGCAAAAGCTGGATTACGTCAGAAACGTTTAAAATTTTATACAAACAGCGATTTATTGGCTCTCGATCGCAATCACGATCCTGTGATTACCCGGACATTAAGACCAATATTATAACAAATATCTAAGCTTTTCAGTAATTTTGTGTACAATTTACTTCCTGCCATTTTTTGCTTAAATTATCCGCAAAGACTTCGAACTATAAAAAGTAAGACACTTTTGCTAATTTGTTCATCCATTTCCGAAGTCAGCAAAACCATGTATGCAATCATGTCATTGATTATAAACTAATAAATATCTTTCCGGGAATTAGAGTTACTTGTTTTTTTCATTTCAAGTCATTTAGCTCCAGGAGAAAGACTTTTAGTGAGGGTTCAATTCTGAATTTAACTTACATGACGTAAATGTAAAACTAAAAAATTATAAAAATAAATATGGAGCAGAATACCTAAAATATATAGATTGATAAATTTGTTTTTCATCAAAAGAATATATTCGCGGTTTGGTCGAAATCAATGTGGCGAAGATTTTTGTATTGCCACTGATATCAGGCAATGAATAGAGTAACTTTACTGCTATCTTGTTCTTTCAAAGTTTCATTACGATTTTATAATAGTTTGCATTTTCTTCTTAATTTATTTTTCCCTGCTGTAAAAGTTTAATCCATTCTTTCGAAATAAATTGACCTTCTGTCTGGCTATGGAAATTTATAAATTTGCTGGAAGCACCCAGGATATTTGGAACAACGCCCGGAATAGAACGTTGCATACGCATAGGCGCTGCTCGTACGAACCAAGGCATTCAATAAGGTATCAAATATCAAATGGCCGTCGCAATGCAAGGTTCGTGTCTAGACTAGAGGTCAAACATTAAATTCTACTGAATATCGTGCACCCTGTGCTTAGACTCAGCTTTCAACACAGGGCGTGTGTAATGACGGTAAAACAAAGAGTATTCTTGTAAAGTTAATTTTGTAAACAGCAATGACGTCGTCACAGCAACGGCAAATTCGTGACATTACAATGCGGCTACATTATGAGTTTCGTAGTTAAACTCAAGCAACCCTTGACCATCGCGTACGACTGTCCATTCAGTGACTGAAAAGAAGAATTCAGTGGAATCGGAGAACATCATTTAAAAGCAAATTAGATGTGAATGCACGTTCGTTTCTGGCTTGTATATCAAATATATTTGTCAATATATTTTTGGTTTACAAATGGTTTACAAATTTTGGTTTACAAACTTCATCCAAATAGTGAGAATTTCTGTAATAATTTCGTGGTGAGAAGCCCAAGCTTGCATTGGCTAATATCACCACAGTGGAGGACGACGATATGGAAATGTCTGACGATAGGGAAATGGAACTGGAGGAGTCCGACGAAATCGCTTCGTCCAGCGCCGCCAACTCGCCGCCACAAACTGAACGCTTTGTGGTGAGGAAATGGCATTGTCAGGCTTTGTGGGCGTGGGATGTCGCTGTGGAAAACTGTTCCATCCGTCGCAATCAAATCATGGATCTGTGCATCGAGTACCAGGCAAATCCCCAGGCGCCACTGGGGAGGAGGGCTGCACCATCGCCTGGGTAGCATGTAACCGTGTTTTACACTTCCACTGCACTGATAGATGGCTGAAGACGCGCCAAGTCCGTCCGCTGGATAACGAGAAGTGGGAGTACAAGAAGTTTGGCCCATGAAGAAGTTTTGAAGTCAATGCGGAAATGCCTCGCGGACACAAATCGTTTACGTTATTTGATAGGCTGGCTTAAGAAATTTTGCATTTGTTTATAATTGAATTAAATTTTAAAATAAAATTCTCTAAATGCCGTCATGACAAGAAAAACAAAGAGAGCAAATTTGAATTTAAAAAGCTTCACACTTCCACAATTAAGTTAAAAATAATGTGATTGAGATGCTTAATTCTAGAAAGGACTGGCGACAGGAAATCGCGGCAATTTATATTGCAAAACATTTAAAAATTGTACAGTAATTAAAACGAAAACGCAAAGAACAAAACAAAACTCAGATCTCAACAACACCAAAATGACCGCGAGTCCCTTTGAAATCGAGAGAATCGTGAAAACTTACGGGACAATCGTGAAAACTTTCCTTCTTTGAGAAGCGCCTCAAAAAAAAAAAAGGAAAGCGTTTGTCATGCGAGACACTAACAACAAGTTGCAAACATCACTTGCACAAAATACCGCATTCGGAAAATGTTTACCCATTCAATTCGGAGAACGATTTTCCGCAATCTCTGTTCACTGCCTTCAATTGTTGTAATTGAATTTCGTTTCGTGTGATGGAAGGGGCAGAATATTCTTGTTTTGTCGACGGTTTGTAGAAGAATCCAATCGTTCAAGTGGTTCTTTCGTCGTCTGATGTTCTTCATTCGGAATTTTTTCCTACTTGTGAGGAAAAAATTACATACATACATACATACATACACATGTATGTATTTTCACCGCAATGAAGCGTTAAATTGACAAATAACGTTGATAATTTACAATTTTTAATTACAACTGATTACAACTATTAAGCGATACTAACTGCGATTCAGACATCATGCGATTACTTCTCTCTCAATTTCACTCACAATATTATTTATCAGTAATTAAAATAATTGATTTTTTGGCAATGAAATCGGTTAAAGGTAAAAATGATATTTTAAAAGTAAAAATTATTAAAAAAAAAAGAAATCGTTTAGCAAACGAAATTCATTAAAGAAAAAAATATATGTGCGATATATCATCAGATCAATAAATTAATTTCACCACAATTTTTCATTGTCAGTACAAAAACAACAACAACAACAACAACTACAAGAACAAATGACAATAACATGAATGAAGTGGATACAATAAAATCAACGCATTGATTTCATACGGAGTTTAGCCGCGGGCCAAGTTAATTATTTCAGCAATTAATTTTAAAGTTATAACAAACCATAACAGCAGCAAAAACCACAACAGCAAAAGTAACAACAACAACAAGTATTTAAAATTAAAGCAACAATAATAACGATTTAAAGCGAAACTGAATCACGACTAAATCAATAAGACGAAAAAATAAATAACTGAAAAATAAATCAATTACAGGTGGACAGGAGTTTAAATGTACAAATACAACAACAACACCAAAAACAACAACAACAACAACAACAAAAGGAAATAAACATAAACAACAGCAAAAACTGGAAGAAAAACAAGAAGAACCACAATGAAACAATAGCAAAAAACAACAACAAGAAATAATAACAACAAAAACTACGATGGCCACAACAACTTACATAAGTCCTTGCAGAGATCTCAATAATAAAAAGATTCCCAAGATTCGCTTCGTTTTTTCCACTACTTTTTCGTTTCTGCCCAGTTAATTCCAACTTTGACTGCAAATATTTAATTAACCTGTTTCTCCCTCTCTCCCTCTCCCTCTCCCTCTCCCTCTCACTCCACTCTCTCGCTCTTCCTCTCTGTTTTAACTCTGCGATTAGTTATTATGGCAGCCTAAAATGAACCGCCCTTCACCGGAGGCAATAACTTTCACTAATCATCTTTATTAAAAACGTTTAAGGTGTGGATATTTTAAAAAATTTTTGATTTTTCATTATAAAATAGAGTGAAATAAAATACAAATTCTACTGTTGAAAAGCTAATTATTATTATTACAAAATCGAAGCTAATTATGATTAAATTAATAATTACTAAAAGTGTAAAAATGATGAATAAATGATGCAGGAACTGAAAATAAGAGTTCAGACTTCCCTTCGCCCCTGATGATCCACCGCATCCGCAAATGTTCGTACAACCCCATCCATCAAGCTGTGGATGTGTTGTTGTCACAGTCGTCACCGAAAATCACGACTAATAAATTCTAAAAGCACGTGTTACGCAGAGAGGCACGCGTATTTTTCACCGTCACCGTAAGTTGGCAGTAGGCTGCAAGGATGAAAAAAAAAAATAAAATAAAGGCAAACAATTGGCAAAAGCTCCCAATTCATGACAACCAGCTCACCCACCATTCAACCCCCTCGAAACAAGGAACGCCGAAAAAATGGGAAGCAGAAAGAGCGCTTGAAAAATACACCTCCTCAGCATGAAGGATATTCAACACTCTTTTCTTTTTCTTCATGCACGAATCTGCAGATAATGAGTTTTTCAACGAGATCGAATAAATCTGATTGAGCGGTGCTGCATGCACGAGTGACTGAATTATTTTGCATCCTTTGTTGTACAGTTTTTCGTCTCCACGTTTTTTTACATTGCTTTTTGCATCGTCCCACCGTGCTGTAGAAGAAAATGGACCGATCCATTCGGGCGGCGATTCACTCAGCATTTTGTGGGCGAGTCGAGTGAATGTTAAGCGAAAATGACGATGTTAAAAGTACGTAAGTAATTTTGAATAATGGACGATGCAGCAACAACAACAACCACACCAACGACTATAAAACAACAGTGCAATTAAAAATGTCAAATCTACCAAACAAATAGTGGATGAGATTTAGAAGTTGTTAGAGTTTGCATGGTTTTTTTGTAGTGTAAATGATCCCAGACTTTTACACCTTGAAATTTATGCCTTGAACAAATTATACGAATTAGAACGATTTGTTTTACTTTATTTCACGTCGCTATTTTACACCATCTTCCGCGTTCCTCTTCTTCTCTTTTATTCCATTTCTTGCCGCCGAGCAAGCTGGCTTTTCTTTCTTATTCTTCTCAAATCAAAATCCCACACTAATTGCACGGATTTTCATAAAAAATGGCCAACTGCCTGTAAAATTTCATGACTGCGAGGATTTGTACGCAAAAAAGGGACGTTTGCGGAATTGTGAAAATGAGACTTCTAATTAAAAGAGATTTTCTATAAGAAAGGACTTCTCATTTCATGCTTTTATTTTGATACTTTAACAACATTATAAAAATGTCAGTCGTCACTACAATATTCCAGATCTTCCCCCGAAATAACTACCAACTTTTCTCCCGTATCGTGAGTTATAAAATAAACGCAAATCGCATTAGCAAGTTTTCACCATCTGTGTAGAAAAATCGCCACATTTAGATGCGCATCACGAATGGTTGTGGGTTGAAAATCATAACGGCTCGAGCCGTCTGGCTGTCCGCACTAAATTCCTATCTGTCTGTCTACCTGTCTTAGCATATGTTTCAACTTTACAATCCACGTACGCAATTCTCGCATCCGATTATCCCTCCCCAGTTTTCGGCAATTTGATATCCATGTGGGGCCACATCGAAAAGCTGCACCGAATATTATTTTCATATTATGCAAATTTTATGATTTCCTTAAAAGAATAAAAATCATATTCCGCAAATTCTCGAATAATAATTCGATGAAATGTTGGGCGATTTAGTGGAACTCGTGTGGTTCTCCCATTATTATTCTTCATATGGAGGAGTTTTGTGGTTGCTATTCTGGTAATGGTCCTCATTCACGTACAGAGAAGATTTCGGCACCACTGTTTATCCACTTAATATTCCTGATCTTATTCTGAAATCAGTGCAGAGCTATTCTGAACCTTATTTCCCTGATTTCTTCTCAACCTCCTGATCAGGGGATAACGAAGTAGGGCAAGGACCTCATTGAAAATTCGAGGTAATTAATGATTTCTGCATACAGTCGGTTTTTCCTTACAGATCACAAATATGAATTTAGTTTTCATTCAGTTCTTCAGGTAAACGTAATCAGATGTTAATTAAAATCCTTTGAACTCTAAGGGGCGTTTTGAGTTATTTAGAGGAGCATATCTATTAACAATAATAAACAAGGATCGTCAATGGACAACGCAATCCAAATGAACACATGAAGGTGTCCTGCCAGTCGTAAACATCAGAAATATGATTGAAAACCACACACAAACATTATTAATTTCTTCACCGTTCTCCTTATTTTTCTCCATATAAAGACGCATCGTTTTTACAAACTCGGTCCGTTCCCTGGTTTTCGGGGGGATCCACTTGTTGTTTTTTAACATCATTTTGTAGTTTTTCTAGTGGTACATAAAAAAAGGCGTGCGCCCTTCTGTTGCAAGTAAGAATATTAATTAGATTAATTCCAGAATTCTAGAAGAGTAACAGTTCGCATTTCCGCTCGGTATCGTGAGGTGTGCGGCGGGCTGAGTGGCGGGCACGAGTAGTGAGGTGATAGTACGAATAATTGATGGATTTCGCGGCTAACTGAACTGGATCAGCCAGTATGTCGCCACCATAACTCGGATATCGTGTATAGTACGTTAACCTTTTTAAGCAGCACACCGAAATTCAGGGAACCCATTCTGAATGAGGAAGTTGAATTCCAAATATATCATGCTGCTTCATTTTCTCAGTGCTAGTAAGTAATTTCTATCACATATAATTAATATTCTTCAGGTTTATCCTCTAAATTAAAGGGAATTGGGGTAATTTATATATTCAAAGGTAAATTGACATGAGTTTTTGTAACGAAAAGTTGGAACGATGTCGGGAAAACGATATTTCAGGCGAAACGTATTCTGAGAAATATGATGAACTGTTAAACTTGTAGACTTCGATTAAATCGCTAAGAAGGCCATACTGAAGTTATTTTCTTCCAACTAAATAAATGACGGTGAAAAAAGTCGAAAGACAGTGAAATAATTAAAGTTTTGATTATATTTGCAGATCGCCCGCCTCGTTTTTGAGAACCAACTGTAGCCACAATGAAATATGTGCAGCGGCATCCCGACAAAAGATCGCAATCTTGTGTCGCCCTCGTTGCACGCTTCATTTGCGTCCATAATTAGTGGGATTGACGCCTGCAGACGTTCTTCTCGAAAGTTCGGTATTAAAAGCGGGATAAAAAAAGGAATTGCAGAAAAATTACAATATAAGATTTCATACAACGACAACAACATTTGTTTATTGTCTGCACGACATGTCAGCAGCAGCAGAAGCAACAGCAGCAGTAGCGACAGCATCAGCAATATCGGCATCCTCGGCAACGGCCACAGTTAATGTTAACAGCATCCCATCAAGCCGACTGCTGCTGTTGTCTGTGATCGTAAAGCGCGTTTTACAACCGCCAGAGGAAGATTCATACGTCTTACCCGCAGCGTTGCCAGCCGGCATTTTAATTACATATTTGTTTGTGAAGACTTTTCCGCTTTTATTTTTGAGTTGCAATTTGGTAGAAACGAAATAAAACCTTGTAATAAGTACAGTTTCATGTGTTCTTGTTATTGTTGTCGGCTTGATTATTTTAGTACTGTGGTACATTTTTTAGTATGCGCCATTTTTACGATACGCACGCCCTCCACTTTGCACATTATTAGGTGTGAGTAGTCATTAACGCTAATGATTCTCCTTAAATGATTCGCATCAAAATGTGTTGTTGTTGTTGTTGTTGTTGTTGCCAAATTTCATTATAACAACTTTGAGCTAACATACACGAAGCCCGATGTTCCCAGATTATAGTTGGCAACTATTAAAAGTCTTCGTTGCTTTTTTTGAGTAGGTAACCAAGTAGTAACCCGATAGCTACGCTGCTGCTGAAGAGTAAAAATGTTTATTATTCCTCACTTCCCTCTCTTGTGACACCCGCTACACATCTTCTGCTTCTCCTTTAATGCACTTAATTAAGGAGAAATGTTAATATTTATGTGGAATTCGTCTGTTTTAATTGCTCTTTATTGTTGCCACTGCATTTGGTAAAAGCATTTTTATTCGCCTTGCGTAAAAATCATTTACATCTATTTAAAGCCAAACTCAAATTAGTTTTTTTTTGCGTGCGAATTGACAAATGAAATATTTATTTTCGCTGTCCGTGGTATGGTGTCGCCGTAAGTTAAACGAAGCAATACGGCATCACTGCAGACATCTGTGGCGCCAGCGATGTTGATGGTCTCTTCTCCCGAGAATTTTGGTTTTCGCCAGGTTTATATTTTTATTGGATTTTATTTATCTACACTTAAATCCCTAAATTTATTATCATTTTTTAAGTTCTATCATCTGGAGACAAGATTTGAATTTGCGACCTCGCGAGAGGAAGTTATAACGCTACCCAGTGTTCCACAAGGGCCAGTTCACTATGCAAAAACTGTGCTAACTTTCCCCATAAGTTCTCAATTTCCAACTTTAGTTCTCAATAACTTTAGCTTATTTTCAAATAAAAAGAAATCAATTTGAACAAAGTCTCCAATATGCCTTAAAAACCATCCTCAATATAACATCACCACAAATTATGTACTTATAATTTTCATCACTTTCTTAAATTCTTATTTGAATTATTGAGTAGATTTCGCAAAAATGGATACTAATCTGTCTCTAATGAGGTCAGTTGTCAATCAAAGCGATTCTAATGATCCACACTGAATCGTAACAAACTTTGCGGTTTATTTTTGAGTAAACAAGCCTCAGACGTGATCGGATGCAGATGTTTCGAAGCGAATGAGGGGCGAGTGATGTTCAGATGGCTCATAACATGATCCACGTTAAAGAAAATGATGTCATAAATTCAGCTCTTTCAGTGAGCCTGTAAAAATTTCGTCCATCTTCCTATATAATCGTCTATGTGGCTGTTTGTCTGAATATTTCGCGTTATGTATCATTATATGCCGATTTATATATGTGTATTTGCTGCTATATATTCAAACTGTAAGTCTCTCTGTATCTCTCTTCAAATGTCTGAGAAAACTTCTCTCTTTGTTCAGTTTTTTGGACCGTTTTTAGTAGAAATGATGTTTTTCTCTCTGTTGGATCGTCTGTCTTTCTAGTCGTCTGTCTGCCTTTCTGTCTGTTCTCAAATTGTGAAGAAATTAGAACACTTTATGTGCGACAAGTGTAAACGACACAAAGGAAACCTACAGCCATTCCTACACTTCCTTCACCCCACTCACTCCCTCAACTCTCACAGTTCCCATGCCTGGTAATCCTCTAAAAGCGTTCCCTGCGAATTAATCTTTTGACATTTTCAACATTTGCACAGAACCGGTGTTGTTGGCTGCTGGCCTGAAGCCAAGAAATCATAATGCGTTCATAAAGACAAAGGGACGGGACGGGTGAAAGTTCCTTAACTTTTTCTATACGCGGCAACATCTTCCGCGTCTTCCCTCAAATCTTGCATGCCGCCCGAAAAACTCTTATAAAGAAAAGCATCTGCCAAAAAGACAAAAAGCGAATAAGAATGCAATTCGAGATGAAATCTTTTCTGAACTGAATTCTTCGTAGTGAAATTAATGGGTTCATCGAATGGATTTAGTTTGAAACAGGCGGAGGGTTGGCGGAGGGCGCAGCACGGGTCGGAGATGGCGAACAGCTTGCAACGAATGCTGTTTTCATAGTGCTAAAATTAAATAATGACGAAATGCAACATTTCCCCGAGAGGCAGAGAGAGAGAGACAGAATGAGAGGAGTTGCATTTGCTGAATGTTGAATGCTAAATTCTTGGCTCGAAATAAATGTGGCGGCAATTTTTGCCACTATTTCGGTCTCCCGTTCGGCACACTAAGAAATCCCCGCATCTAAGCGTGAAGTTGAGAGGATTATGTTGCATGAAATTATTTACATTGTAATTTCTCAGTGCCTTCCTTGCAGAGCAGAATAGCGATTTCAACGGTTCTGAACTGGAAAAGCCGGCAAGCAGCATTAATGACTTTAATTCACGGTCTTCTTAGGCTATAATAAAGAGCGTCTGGAGTGTTAAAGCTTCTTACAATTTGTCAAAGCGTCTTTCTAGCGAGACACCATCTAATCCGTAGTCTGTCAGTGTAATTAACACTTGAAATTTTCTTTCCGATACTTTGGAGTATTCGTGACTGTACTCAATAGAGAAGTTTTTCCTCAAACACAGATTTTTTAATCGTATCTGTGGATGGGCGTGTGTTGTTGAATGGTTGAGTTTCTCCACAAATCTGATTAAAAACTTATATCGTAAACACGAAATAATAACTGCAGTCAAAGCATTCGTTGTGTACGCCCAACGTCCACTGAATATCCCTGCTATTGCAGCTTAAAATGGTCCCATTCATCTTCGATTCTCCGTTTCTGAAAGCAGTTTCAGAATTCCACATGAAATGTGCGAATCTGCATCGACGACGTATATGCACTGGATTTATTGTGCTTTTGTATTTCAATAGAATTCAATTGTTGAGCTGTTGCATCAAGGCTTAGATTGCGTTCAAAGGACTATCATCAGCAAGAACTCCACATTGCTGGGTGTGGATCTGAATGCTGTAGCATTCAATAAACTTCAATATCATTAAATCCTCGGCAGTCATAAAGGACAACGCCATAACAACCACTGCAGTCAGCCCACTTCGAATCCTGGGGGATTTCGAACTCGTAGCTGCGAAACGCACTGAAATTGAAATTTGGCACCGAACACGAACGCAAGCGGAGGTCGGCATTTGGCGACGTAGGTAACCGGTGGCTACCATGGCGACACATATTCGCCGGAGAATAATTCCAATTGATTATTTGTGATTAGGCCAATGAAGCTTAAAATTACCACAGAAAGCGCAGACCCACCCACCTCGGAACGTTCCTTCCCCCCCCGAGGATCAGTGTTAGGTACATCCCGACCTCGGTTGACATCGCAACCTGTTCTGGCTTAATAGTCGAGTCACATACGCGCTGAGATTGCTTGTAATCAGAAGCGAGCGTTGGGCGAACGTACGCAGGAGCTTAAAATGGTCCTGTGCCAGTGATTCGAAATGTCCTCGTCGTTTCCTTAGAGAATTTATAGCCTTTGTTGCCTAAACGTTGAATGGAACGCAATCTATTCACGCATCCATGGCTTGCACGCAGTTATCATCGGCATCCGTGGATGATTTAATGACTTCTTGCATGTTTCACGAAAAAGTCATTACGGTGAATCGATGTTTCTTTTCTTGGTCGCAAATATCTCAAAGGATGGTCGTGCAATATAAAAGAGCTTAAAGGACGGGATTTATATTGTTATTATTAAGGAGCTTAACGGAATGGACGACTTCTTCCGCTTTGTATTCCTTGTTTTGCAGATGTTATGTGGCTTCTAAGGACTCTGGTTTTAAGTACTTATATTAATTCCACATTTAGCTACTTATATAAAAATAGCCGCATATCAGTTTACCTGAAATCTTCTTGAAGTGGTCAATGATAACCTTTTGGGGGAAGGGGTGTTATCTGTCTGTATGGGTTGACGGTATGTGTAGCATCTACACGTATATTAAGAGTTATTAGCGGGGACTTAATGGCTTCTAATCGTACTCTTTGGACGGTGGTTATATAGGTCATTGTGACTTGTAGTTAAGTTGAGTTGATTTTCTGGACTCTGGAAAATAAACGATATTTCGAAGAACTTAAGCTAAAACTGACTTATATCTGTCCTGGAAGATAGTTATCGAGCCATAATTTTCATAAAGGAAACTTTGTTTTCGAGATATACTGGATATACTAGTGTTTATACTAGGTTTAGATTAGTGGAGGCTATACTGATAATACATGACTGCTTTTTATTAAACAAAATTAGATGTCACCATGGGAATACGAAGAAAACTGAATCTTTTGCGGTATCATGTTTATCTTCTACATCATTCGGTCGATCGGTATGTTTTACAATTAACCTTCAAGAAGAAAATCTTTATTATACTCATTAAACTTGACAACAAAAATTGCCTGACATTAAGAAAACAAGAAGATTGTAAATATTCAGTACGCTTCAACCAACTACGAGTATAACATAAAATGTTTATTTAAACAGAAATAGCAATCCTTTCATGTCACACAACACAACATCACCAAATGCCATAGCAATCAAATGAAATAACCAAAAATTATGTGAGGGAAAAGAGGTAAAAATTATTCCGTAGATTTTGAAGATTATTTGTCTATTAATTCATTTTCTTTTGATGACACAGGCACAGATGCCCAAAATTGTTTAGATAACCAAATAGAGCTCATTCAGAATTGACTCCTATCCTTCCCCTCTGTTCCCCTCTCCATCTTCATAATTTGCAAACAGTTGCTCGAGGCCCACACAAAGGCAAACATATTGGAACCACAACTCTATAAAACGCAAGCCTTATGTAAATAAAGTTCGGCGGCTCGTTTAACTTTGATGTTTCCGGAATGGGACGGGAAACATCCCATTATTTTGATTAAATGATGAAAAGCCTGAAATGGGAGGAAGAGAGGGTGGTATAGATTGGCGGTGGTGGTGGGGTTAAGTGGGGTGCCCTAGGGGTCGCTGCCTTTAATAGATTCTCAATTGGATTCATTATAATATTTCAAAGTGATGAGCTGTGAATATTAATTGCAATACTTTGTAAAACTTGATGGAGTGGAAATTGTTTGAAAAGCGACTTCTGTTTTTTTATTTAAGCTACTTAAGCATTGGTCTATAATTCCTCCCTTAACTTTTAACCCTTGATCCTCATTTTTAAAATGGTACTCATTATTAAAATCCAGCTTCTAATTATGGGTAAAATAAATTATAAAAGCAAAAACGTCGTATTATATTGTATATAAAAAACGATCCCTGAAACACTACTAATCTTCACTTAATCGTGCCACAATTTGAAGGCTTAAGCCGAACCTTTAAAGTCTATCGGAAAAGAGTTTTTACTAACGATTGCAGAATAAAAACGCCGAAGCCAATTAATAGTACGAAATGTGCTCGCCTATTTCAGCGATTAATAGTTAAAAGAGGGTGCATCGACAGCCACCACCACCACCACCACCAGCGCCACCATCATGACGATACATCATCCGCGAATGTCAAGCGTGGAGGTGTCAAAACAACCCTCAGCTTAAGAGTTTTTTGACGTTTGGCACAAAGGAATGAAAGTGCAGCAAGCAGGGTGTGTTTTTTATAATAATATAAAAAAATCAAAATTAAATTTTCTAAAATGCGCGGGGCTCCTTTTCACACCCTTCTTTGACTCACATGCGATGCATAATAATTACAAGCTTGCTCACACCTCAGGCTATGATTGCTTCCGCAGCGTCCTTGTTTTCGTTGTCGTTAGCATTGTAGCAAAACCACCGCATGTTGGCTTCCATTCGGCGCACAGTTTGCTACAATTTTGACATTTGCTTGCAATACAATGCCGGCTGTAGTGTGCAGCATGGCCGGATTAGCTCAACAACTGTCACTTTATTACCCTTCCGTGGCATTCTGTTGTGTTTTCATTACTTTTTGCATATTTGATGCATTTTCCAGTAGAATACCCAGTGCGAAATGAGTGTCCCTTACCACCGTTTGTTTAGTTTTTGAATTATAATTTAAAAAATCTTTGAATGCCATGAAAAACTCTAATTCAGCACTGACAACCCTGCGTCGCCGCTAAACGAACCGCTTGCAATCCTCTCGATTTTTAATGCTCTCAATTGTTGGCATTATTTTTCCTTCCACTACGCTGCTTAATTTCACCGAGCGATTTGTGCTAATTTTGCGGATTTCGTTTGTAATCCTTTCTTTACTTTTGTCTTCCGAAGCCTTCAGTTTACTTTCTGGATTGCTAAATGAATATTTTGCTGAAGGATTTGGATTTTTTGTTGATGTTGGGAGGCAACAAAGAAATGGCAGAAGTCGATGCTGATGATTTCTTTGGCTAAATGAGGGTGCTTTTTTGTGATCTCTTGCAAGTTATTGGAAGAAGAACGATGGATTTGGACAAATGGAAAAGATGTTTCTTTCGAAATTATGTAAAAAATAACGAAAAGAGCGACCTTAATCTTGAAATACTAATAAAAATTATATTTAAAAGTCTCGATACTGTATTGAATCGATTCTAGTTAATTTCTTGCTCTGAATATTTAACCGTTTGCTTGATATTTTTAATATAGAACTGAAGAATTTACACTAAAGTCTTTTGATGAATTGATGAATAAATTTACATACAGTTGTAGTTATAACTCACGATCCGTTAATCTCTTTTACAATACGGTAATATAACATCTTATATGGAACATAAAGAAAGGCTTTCAATAATTTGACTTCACCGATTTCTCAGAATTTGAATCGACGTGTATAATTGTACTGAAACTCAACAGTATAAAATTCTTAACGCGTCTCAGTGTTCTAAACGATTTAATTGAATTTAAATAACACTCAAAATTACAAATCACGTTTTCTCTCTTAACAACAATTTCCGAAGAATACAAAAATAGGTTTGGAGTGAACAAAGTAGAACAGAATAGTTCAGTTCAGTCATAAAACACGCACGTGACAGAATGACAGGAATGGAACTGAACATTTCAGTTTAAGATATTTCAATAAACTAGTTGGATTTCTTCAGAATTGAAATTTACCTAATACGATTATTTAACTAACTTCGATCGTAAAAGAAGGAAATTGAGGAGAGAAGGTTCTTAATTTAACCCTCATTATACAGCATTTATAGGACAAAATTGTCCACATCAAGTTTAAAGTGTCTGTTCTAAAAATGTCACATAAAATATCGAATTAATTTCAAGTCTTTAACTCGAGATTAAGAAATTCAGTTTACTATTACAGATTATTCGGATTTTTAACATTATAATTGAAAAGTGTTTCTAAAATCATCCTTATATTAGAATCCATTAAAAGTTTAAGAGACTCACATCCTCCATCCCCACACACCCTCCACCAAGCTCCCTCTTCTCCACGACTTTGAACCAAAGGAGCATCACAAGCTGCAAATTCAAACCGAAAACTTTTGACATCATTTCTAATCTAAGAATTAAGATTGAATTGTTACCGTAACTTTTTGCTAGCGAAGTCAAAAGGCAAATTCGACCCACATCGGAAAACGACAACTGCAATGGTGAAGAGGGAGAAAAACGTTACAAATAAAACGATAAAAGTTCTAAACTTATCAAAAGTTGAAAGTTGAATTCTTACTTTCATCGCATTTAGCGTGTAAAGGGGGGTGAGGGAGGGGGGAAAGGATTCAAGAGACGAAAGGTGAACAGATTAATGAAGCGATTTTAAGTCGAAGATGATAAGTATTTTCAGTCTCCATTTGTTGTTCTGCAGCGGGGTGTCCTTCGACCCCAATGCAGCCAAGGCAATTTCCTTCGATTGCCAGTTGAGTCCGAGCCACCTTCTCAATTAGCACGAAATAACTTCGTATTGTAGTTTTAAACTAACTCTTGCCACGTATCATGAATTAAAGGGTTTGCCATTCTAACCAATGCTACACCTCTTTTCCAAACCTCTTCTCATATCTTCTCCTCGCCTCTTCTCACCTCTTCTTCAGCGCTCCACAGCACCATCGTCTTCCCAACATCTTCCCACCATATTCGCCTTTATCTCCCTGCAATATTCCCCTTCTATTCCCCACCTATTAACCCTTATATTACCCCTCCTCTTCCCCCTCACTAACCACTTTCGTTGCAGGGTAAACCGCCTTGTTATTTGCATAAATCCACTAATCGTTACTTTAATGTTAACTAATGTGTTTCACAATCAGCTACTTGTTGCCGTATTTATCATCATGTCAACCCGATACGAAATTCCGTTGAGACAGACACGTGGTATCCTTCGAATTCACGGTGTTTGCAGAGACGACCAGCTCACAACTTTGATTTCTCTGCTTATCTCTCTATATATAGAGTGGATAATTTTACTCCAAGAGTCCCTGTTGCAATAACAATAATAGCCGCAACAACCACACAAAGAGCAACAACAACAACAATTTATGTTGGTACCTTTAACTTAATTAGTGTAAATCGGTCCCTTAACGTTGAAATCAACTTGAACGAATCGAATGTCCTTAATTTCAGTTGAATGTCCTGATTTTGTATTTTTTTTGGTTTAGTTGAACGTCCTGAATCGTAATTCAGGCACGTAAATCGTGTCACCGTAAAGAGACGTCAATGATTGTTGATTCATTTATTTTAATTTTTCGAAATCTAGGAAAAGCTATTGAAATTTAGGAATATTTATGGTTTTATTAAAATTAATTATAAAAAAATGTATATATTTTTCCTCCGAGTCCTGGTTGGAGCTCGTCTTCCTCTCTTTCCTTTCCCTCCTCGTGTTTTATTCTGTGTGCACGTATTCAGATTCTCTTATTTATGCTCTCATGCATAACTTGTCCCAAAAGGATCAAGCCCTGGAGCTTTGTTCCAGTTTTTGATATTCCTTGCCAGACTGTCTCCCTCTCTCTCTCACTAACATCTCTCCCCCTCTCTCTCTGTCCCTCCCTTGCGCTTTTTTTCTTCCTTCCTTCTGATATGAAATCCGGTTTGCTAGTGTTTACATTACATTTGCCGCGGATTACATTTGCCGCGGATTACAACTAATGTTTTAAGCCTTAAAGTCACACATACAGCTGCAAAAGCACGCAACACATACAGGACCAAATACCCACTAGGAATTACTCAGTGATAACGTTTGTCATTCTCGTAAAGGAAGTTACAGAAGGTTGTAAAGTTATGCGAGGAACTCTCGATGAAGACAATATCATTGCGGAAACTATGTGCAATAATTTCATCCACTTTTCAGGATGGAACATTTTCCTGCTGGGTATCCTGTGCATTAAGAGTCACGTTCTTGAAATGAATCCTGATTCTGTACTTTGGTTTTTCTTGTGTTTTTAATACATAGATAAAGTTGGAGTTTACAAGTGTAACTCTGTAAATACTCGTACACGTCTTTGTGTGCGTTTTGTTGAAACAGAAGCTCTCCTGTTTGCATTTTGTAATTAGAATTTTTAGGGATTAACCTTGTTACCTGGTAGCTGCAGCGCGCTAGTTGGCTGAAACTGGCTGTAATTCTTCCACAAAAGGTGGTGGCAACATTTGTGAGCAACAAAGTTAACGGCAAAATAGAGAAAACTGCGTGTACGCAGCAGCAGTGGAGACTAAATTCACTGTTGTTCTCCTTAAATTATTAGATGCATTCGCACTTTGTTGCGTGATATCCGCAACAACCGCGGAGTTCATGTTTAGAATCCTTTTGTGCACGAAAAATGGATTTCTAGTGGATTCCTTCAAGGATTTAAATTTTAATAAATAGTTACGTGTAAATGATGGTAAGAAAAAAGAAGAACGTCTGCAAACAGGAAAACGAAATATTGAATTATTTTAATTAAGTTATTAATTTGTTGGAACCATTGGGAGAACAGAAAGGCTTTTCAAACATTTTGGTTATTGAAAGTTCTGGCAGCTCCCTACTCTCCACATTCTTCATATGTGATTTCTATTTTTTTTTCTTCAGGATTGTCAACACAGTGCTCAGAAATTCTCGGAAGTGGACGGCCGAAATTGCTTGCGGTCAATTTCGAGGATATCATCTGCCAAATTGTATTACGTTCTGAGGCTTCCTTTCCACCGCCATCTTGACAAATTGGCGTAGTCGTTGGCTGCCTCATTCACTCATCCGCTTCTTATGTGTGCTTATTTTGCTTTAGACATGTTGTTGTTGGTCCTCTAATGACACTGTAAATATATCTGATGGCTCAAAGCAATGAGTGAACTCGCCTACATGGTGACTCGGCTCTTTGTTGCCCTGACGCCACAATAACTAGGAGCTGGATTGAGTGGAATCGGCCCAACCTTCCAACCGGCATTAGGGTGAGTGTAATTGAAGACCACTAGCAGTCGGGGCTTATCAAGTCCCGTTGTGTCCTCAAAGTCCTTTTCAGCAAATTGAAATGAGTGCTGTGACGGCGTCACGATGGTTAAATTGGCTTCTAGTTTTCGGGTTGTTAAGATCGAGTAATGCGTTGATAGATATAAATGAACGTTTTTCGTGAGACTGTTTTTGAACTCTTTGAATTTATTAAAGTTACCCTTCCATCCTTCATGCATTCCTTTCCGTTTCATTTCCTCATTCCTTTATTCCTTACTTCCTTCCTTCCTTCCTTCCTTCATTCATTCCTTCCTTCCTTCCTTCATTCATTCCTTCCTACCTTCCTACCTTTCTCCTTTCCTTACTTCCTTCCTCCCTTCCTTCCTCACTTTCTTCCTTCCTTTCTTCCTTCCTTCTGAAATACCAAAGCAGTGAATGTGTCAATTCGTGAATCGCTTCTTGAATCGTTAAGTGAGTGGCTTGTAAGTAGTTTCGTGAGTAGTTTTGGTGATAATTGTTATGTCCTCAATTTAATTCAACAAATTGCAATATTAACGGTAATCAACTAGAGTAGAGAAATTTAATTTAATGTTGTCAAAACAAAAACAACAATAACGCAAACAACAACAACAATAGAGTGCATTAACCAACGCATATAAACTGAAAACGCACAACATGGTGACGCCGTCAAAAATCAGATTCCAGTTGTGGTGCATTTGCGGTGCAACCACTAGAAGCTTTCAACCTGCAAAGGGATGCCTACGCGTGATTCCACTGTCTGCAGCACTGTTAAGCTGAGTGCAATTGCAACAACCGCAACTACGAAATTCAACCCCGCGGTAATATCGTTAACTATTTTTTAAAATAACTATGGCAAATGTAGTTTATCATTATTTTCCTTCTCTCTAGAGTTCATTTTATATTTATTTATTAAATAAACCGACTTAAAAGTGATTTAATTGTTTAAATACATTAGTTACTTTTTAAATGATAATTTTAGATTAATAAACATTCGCAACAAATAAAGTTTTAATCGAAAATCAAATATTTCGACAAAAGTGTTAAATTAGAACACTGAATATGTAGCCTTTAATTTTAAATTTAAACCGATAAATTGCGGAGAGAAATGTTTTACTGAAGTTTAAGTTTGAAATTTGTACTTTTTACAAACGATTTCCAAAAAAATGTAATAATACTTGTTTAAAATATGCATGAATATTGAATGAATTTATCTAATTTTATTTTTTTAACTTCGTTATTTTTAACTTCGTCTTCAGTTTTTAAACAGACTTTTAATAATATAAATATGAAAATTATTTTAACATTAATTTTAAATCTTATAATAAAATTCAGAATCTTTTAATAAAATTCAGATTTATTTGATGTTTAATATGCAATTTCCTCACAAAATCCAAAAATTTTAAATCGAGTTCTAACCAAAATTAAAATTAATTACTGAAACCACTTTCATGGAACGAAACCTTCAGTTGATTTTCCTACAGGGTCGCAACTCGTGCGTGCATCTTTGCGTGGATGCGTGAGTGCGTCCTGTAAAGAGACGGATGAAATTCAACGTATGTTTTTGTAATGAAATTATGGTCAGAAATTAAATATCCTTGTTAAAGCGAGTTCGACCAGACGAATGCGTTAGCCGCCCAAAAGCGACCGCAGGGCTCAACTACACGATGTCGATGCTGAAACGTTAAATTAGCTGCTTGAATATGTTGCGAGTGTGTGTGTGCTTAATTGTGAAAGTGTGTGTGTGCCTGTTTGAACGCCTGTGTGATGGATGAACATGACAAAGTATGTCGAACAGGACATTTTAGATGCTTCTGGTTTTTAGCAGGTAGCTGATGGTCGCGGTCCTACTGACCGAAAACAAGTGCGATTCACTTAAAGTGATTTCTGAACGAGATCAAATAAGTTTAAATAAATTTCATTAACAGAGATTTTATCACTTAAACAATCAACTTAAGTTAAGGAAGGATCAACGAAACTTTAAATAGAAAGGATTTCTATAGAGATTTTTATAACACAAATATAATGGAGGTTATAAAACTACTTTGCATACATGGAGCACCTCAAGCGAATCGAACTTTTCAATCACTTACGGTGACATGAAAACGTTTTCTCATTTTCACGTGTTCGAAGAACAGCCATGAAACGACGACGATGCATTGCAAGGCTTTCATTTTTCCTTACGAAGCGTGCAAGAAAACCCGAACAACTCTATTCAATCAGTGTTGCGGTAAATAAGAACAACAACAGCCAGAAAATCGGGAACCTTGTTGACAACAACAATTTAATGCGTATGCGGAAAAAGCTGTTTTCCAGAAATCTTAAGGAAAAAATATTTGCATTCTTTTAACTCTGGAGATGTCATAAAATCAGAGACGATAAGGGTGGCCAGAGATGAAAGAAGGTTGTAAGACCTGAAAAAAGTCTTGCGCAAACTGAAAAAAGGTCACTACAACTAAAAAAGTTCCTCAGAGCCGAAAAAAGTTCCCAGCAAAACGGAAAAGAAGCTTAACATCCCATTTTGGCAGTTTTCCACCCTCTCGGTTCTTCTTCTCTCTGTTTTCTATTATGAAGCATTTCGAGTTTTGACTGAAAGAGACTTCAGACTTCTTTCTGCTTTCCTTTCTTTTTTTCATGATCGAGAAGAATGTGCTCTTCATGCTAGCGGAAAATGGATTTTCCGTTTTTTAGTTTCGTTCCGCCGGGTATTCAGAAGTGATTTTTGTTGTATGTATAAAAAAACGTCCCCAAAAATGTCCCAACCTTATTTATCGCGATTTTATTGATACAATTGATGCACGTTCGCCTTTTATGAGAAGAAGAAAAGTTACGTCTGTTAAGGAAAAGTTTTTCCGACGCAACGAAGATCCTTTCAAGCTAATGAGGTTAAAAAGCAAATCAATTTCATTGAAAGCTTTGCAGTAAAAATATTTTTCCGGAGTTTTCTGGTTTTATGATTTTCCTAGAATGAAAAAACCCTTTCTTTCATTGAAACTTAATTTTAATTAATTTGAATTCCAATTGTTCGTTGGTCAAGATATATTTTTAATCAATTCTAAAGTATTTTGTGGTGTTCTCTCACTTATTCCCGAATTCTTAGAGTCAACTACTTAATTAGAGTCAACTTGTTTTACTAGAAGAAAGCTCAAAATAAAAAAGTAGGAATTGTTTACTCAGTTATATCAAAAAAGGCAAGATTTCGAAAAGTTTTAAGTAAAATCAAATTTTCTTAATTTTGTTTTGTTTAACTCAAAAAATTTATTAAAGTTTATCGCACAAATTTTCTCAAAATTCAAACCTTTAAAGTATCAAATAAAATAAAAAAATCAAAAGATTCGACAGCAAATTTAGTTGTGATGCTGAGATTGTGGCAGGATCTTCACAAAAGGACTTGATATGCGTACATTCGTCACAAAGTTGTTAACAACAGCAAAATATAAAGCAACAACAATGCAATAACAAAAACTACATGAAAACAACACCAAAAACCGGAGCAACAACAATAACAGCAGGAAATCCGTAATAAAAACACTTGATACGAAGAACAAAAACACCGAGAGCAAAAACAACAACAACAACAACAACAACTTGAACAGCTCACGAATACAGCTCCACAAACACATACACACACACGCCCGCCAGCACACACACGCATACAACACGGTATGCACACAATTAAGTTGAAAACAATTTCCTCCTTCATTTACGGTTCATATTCGCTTTCTGTAACAATTTCAAATCAACTCGACGAGCAATTTTCCGAAAGTTTTCGTTGATGATTACAACAAGTTATAGTTTGTTGACGGAGCAGGACCGAAGGAGAAGAAGGGCAGTCCTTGGTCTGAAATTCTAACAATGTTCGCTGGGACAGAATGCAGAACAACATTGTTGAGCGAGTCAGCAGACGAGACAATTGCCGAATTATAGTACAACTACACAAAAGTATTACGTAACATAACGAAAGCAACAACAACAACGGTGTGATACCTCGTGGTACCATATGATGAAAACTTCACACGAAACTCTCGTAGTTGGCCGCTTTTAAGTTTTTGAGAAATTAGAAAATATAAAAATAAAAAATAATGAAAAACTTCAGAACTAATGAAATTTAAAATATTCAGTATAGTCGTAGTATTATAATAGTATAATATTAATATAATAGTATTAATCGATTGTTATTTCCAATATGAGGAAAAAACTCGATTTCGAAAGCTTCTATGGAGCTGCAAAACCTCTTAGAGATTTTTTAATACGTATATCGCTCTCAGAATCTCTTTTAATTTAATTTAGAATGCTATTTGAACTTTGCCTGCTTAATATTGTCTCTCTTTGAATACGTAAAGTATCACAGTACCCGGAGAAAGTCGTTTCATGCAAATCTCTTGGAACAGAGAAATATGAGTAGAGAATGTGGCTTGATTATTTAAGTATAATCCTTTTCTTTGTTTTTCTCGCAATCAGGGATCCTGAGGTAATTTTTTTACTTGCGGACCCCACCTACTTGCTTATTGGGACCATTTTTCTCTCAGACGCTATAATACTTTTTTCGCGTTTTACTCTGTAGGACTATTTCCAAGAGAAGCTCTACAGAAAACCACGAAAAAGTGGTTAAGGAGGGAGAGTCGGGGGTCAGTGTAAAGGCAGAAAATAGTCACATAATAACTTTGTCCTAGACATAATTATTTAAAAGTTATCGTTGCTGTGACATTCGGGGATTCGGCGCTACACGTCTTCGCGAAAGATTCGTGATCGAATTCGCGACCCAAAATCACTCCAAAATTGCGTTAATTACTTTAACATTTTGTTGTTGATTGACTTTTGAGTTAAACAAGGAGAAAATCCCATGATTTAAGTAGAAGAGACAACCATTTCTTGCTAAATTTCAATAAAAATAAATTTCTTGTCCATTAAAAATCATGACTTTTAATACTTTCAACCTGTTGAACCACCGAAGTGATGGTCCGAGCTTTCGATTGCTTTCCTCCTTTTTACACCCTCTTCTGCGTATCACGCTTTTCTTATTTTCATCCATTTCTTCTCCTCTTTTCACCTTAGAAGCCGGAAAATGTGTTTGCATTTTTTATAAAATTTTATGCAAAATCCTGATAAATAAATTCGAACTGCTAAATTTCGGCTTCAACCAGCTCTGCATACTAAGCAGCAGTGAGGAGGCAACGGGCTGAAAATGTTGTTGGTGGCTCCTTCTGGTCATCTCTTCCTCTCCTGTCACTCCTTCTTCCTCCTTCTGATCTTTTCTCCTGTCGAAGTAAAATAAATGAGCCCATTCTGCACGGGTCATTTGTTGCGTGTGTTTGGCAAAAAGTCTGCGACATCGGGACGGACATCACAAACTGTTGTCACGAAGAGAAATCGCCACCAGCTGGCGCTGACAAGATGCTGCCATACTGAGAAACTGGTGAACCTTAAAATAAAACGTTTTCGTTGCCTTCGAAGAGATAAAATTTTTATTTCTCCTCAATGAAACCAATTTACAATAAAAACTTTATCTGCAACAGGAGAAGAGAAAGAGAGAAAGGAACAGGGAGAAGAGAGAGAGAGAGGGAGAGAAAAGGTTTTCATTAAAAAGTTTTCACTTTATTGTTGCATTTTGCTGATTCTGTTTTACGTTAAATGGATTGCATTATCATTGGAAGCTAATTTAGATTTTGACTTCCAAATTCTAATTCAATAAATCGTTTTCATTTATTTTGCGGTCAGCGATTTTTGGCTGTTAAGAATTTTATTGTTGTGGCAGCTTCGAACTCGACCACTTAAAAGTTTATTCAACCGAAACCCATTGGAAATTCGCAGCAGTTCTTGGCACATCGCAGCGAAATCTTATCCTTTGATGTCCTTTCGTATTTACATTTTTATTAGACAAAATTTCTTCATATTACACATGAGGAAATAAAAAATTATACGAAAACAAAGGACGAACTTTTGTTCCACATAAAATAAAACACTATTACTGCTGCGCGAAGTTTTATGGCGACAATTTCAGTGGAAGCATATTGAAAGCTTAATTCTGGACTTTTCTAGGGATGCCTTTAGGATTTTCGAAGCCTTAACACCGGATCTAAGGGTATTATTATAGAACTAAGACGTAGTTCTGGATGTGGTTCGTCCTTAGCTGAACTGTCGTGAAGGATTTCAGAGCTTTTAAGAGCTTTTTATGGAATTTTCTTAACTTTGTAGATTAGCCAGACTTTAACCGGGCGAAAGACGGTAATTTTACTGGTTATTTAATGATTTTATTGTTAATTAGAATTGTCCTGCGTTGAAATAGTAATCAGCAAGCTTACGACAAAATTTTCCGACGACCTGACAAAAGAAAAGGAGGAAAAACCGCATCAAAATGCAAGACAAACTTTCTTTATTTCACTCGTCTCAATTTCACATTTATTTTCTTTGGTCAAAAGAAAAGTCATGAATAATTAGTAAGTCCATTAGAGAATGTTCGACAAAAAACGGAGTGAAGAGAGAAGGAGAGAGAGAGGTATGGAGAGAGAGGGAGAGAGATAGAGCGTGTCTTATTAATGAAAAACGAATAAAGTATAAGTTACACAAATTTTATTGTATTGTAAACTTTAATTAAAATAATTGACTTCGAGGTTTTCAATACCTACTGGAGCGGAATAATTTTTCCCCATTGGCATTTAAGTTGAGAACTTTCAATTGGAAAATACAATTTCGAGATATTTACATACAGAAAATCATTTCCCCTTGAACTAATTAAACAATTGAAGAATTTCAAGAGGGAAAACTTTTATCCCCTCTTTTTGTGTAGAAGTCTTGCATTCTCACAACTTTGCGACTTTTTACGCTACTTAATCTCGAGCAGCCACTTCGACACCCTTCACAGAGTTGCATCAATGGACGGTCGTTGATTGCCCTGATGAAGTCGTCCTTTCTTCGATGTGGAAATCAAATGCGGACAGGCAAACATTCAACCGCAAAGGTTACGCCATCGCATTGCATTTATGAAGGGTCTTCGGTAGAAATCAAATGATGCATCGAAGGATTGGGAGAAAAAGATTTAAGTTCCTCGATTGCTCCTCAAAAAGCACAAAAAAGCCGATTTGTATGCATAAAACTTTGAAGCATTTGCAGGAGAGGGTGACCTCGAAATGAAGAGAGAGAAGAAAAGGTGCCACCAGTCATCAGCGGCGGAGGTCAGTTCAGTGATTTCAATACGAATCACAATCAATTAACTAATTCTTCCAATTAATTTGCATTCTTAATTCGCAGCACACGTTCCTCGTTCCGCTTCTGTGATGACGTTTGCCTCAGCATTTCAAGTGTTTGCCGGCCGCCTTTTTGCGAGGGAATTCGTCCTGCAGGATATCAGAAATGCTGGAAGCGTGTTCTGCTTTTTTCCATTATTGCTGTGAACTCGTTTTATTCGCTGTGAACTCATCATCGATGGACATTCAATGCACGTATTTATTAAACGAATTAATTATTTGCACGTGTTTGATCGATTTTTTGTATATTAAGGGAGTTTTTATGACTCTGAAGTTGTATAATAGTTAATTTATATTTTATGGTAAGGAGAATATTTTTGATTTACATAACACTCAGTCAGAAACTATTTCGTTCAGTGCCTAGTTGTGAAATTAGAGGAAAATCCTCTCAATAATAATAAATTAGCAACGAATTGACAAAACTCTGAAAATGCACTGAGCTGCAGTTGAATATTTATGTTGCTTACACGGCTGAGATGAGCTACTAAAACCCAGCGAAGATCGAAGACTGACCGAACTCACTGGCGATCTAAACAGTGAACGAGTTCATCGGATTCGAATTATCGCATTGAGTACGGAAAGATTAACGATGGCCTGGGGAGTTTTTTTAGCTCCAAATAGATATCTGGCAACCTGCTACAGACTCCTTCCTTCTATTTATTTCTTCCGTAAGTGACATTTAACTCCAAGTTTTCACAAGAATATATAGAAATATCGACGTGGCAACGCTGCTATTTGAAAGAACCAAATCAGACTCATGTTGCCAGCAACACAAAAGTTCAACGAGTAGAAGTTCCCATAGGTAGCCAGCGACATGTTGAACTATTACAAGAGACTGCAACATTTAATGTAGCTTTTGGAACTGTGTGAGGAACAAGATGGAAACGAAAAGAAATAGGGGAAATAAAACCATTTAAAATTCACATTCCACCATGTTGTGGACGATGTTCTATATGCCGTTGTAACGGTAGTTTTTGTTGTCGGAAAACCTGGTCCAATAGAGCCCCATGGAAATGAAACACGCTACACATCAACACATCCAAACTCCGGAACTATAAATCATAATTCCGCAAAAATTCTCTTTCATCGTTTTTTCTACCTTTTAGTGCTCTTTTAAGAAGCTGCCACGGATGCATTTAAATCCCATTCATCCGCTCCATCGAGTGTGTTGTTGTATATGGATTCCGCTGATGCGGCATAAAATTTCCCACTAAATCAGAAACTAATCCCTGTGGAACACTTCAGGGTTGCCTCTCAGTCGTCGCAAGGAGAGCGAGCGCGCGGGGCCGACGATCGCGATTTGGAGCCAAGAGTAATTAATAATTTTTTTTTAATGATTAATTGGCTGCGTAGGTCAGCAGAGTGGATCGGAGTAGGAAGTGAGCTGGTCGTGGAGGATTGAGAGGGTGTGGTGAGGGGGCGGGGAAGGAATGTTTGCATGGCAGCCAACGCCAACGCCAACGCCAAAACAGCATTCATGAATTGCATTCATTTTTTCCGTCTAGTTAGCACGCAATCCAAAGTTCATTTCGATGGCCGCTGGACCGCGGATGAGACTGACTAACTGACTGACTGACTGATTGACTGACTGACTGACTGACTGATACCGCCGACTGTTTGATAGACGAATTGGTTGGGTTGAGGGTGAGGAAGGCGGAGAGGGGCGATTGCGCCTGTTTAGTTGAAGTGGCGGGAGGCGAAGTTTAAAGATACGAATAACTAGACAGCATTTGCTTGATTTCATAATCAGTGCGCTGCTCAGGGTCGTCATACATGAGGAATTGAAGTATTTTTAGAATACCAGGGATGTACTTTCATCTTTCCCGGTTTTTTGCACATTTATGGAGCATAAAAATAGGGATGGGGAACTCGGTGAGACGAATGGAAAAGTTATGTGAGGGAGAGAAGCTCGTCGATGCGAACGAGCCCAACAAGTGACGCTATATAAAATAATTCTGCAATTTCTGATTGTCATAATTGGAAATTTAGATCACTTCATCTACAAAACTTCTTAAAAGTAACCGAATCTCCAAGGTGACCGAATGCATGGAATCTTTTTCGTACGATAGAACTGACGATTGACCTTTCAACACCTTTGAACGCGTCTCTTCTCCTTCTCCTCCTCCTCCTCATCCTCCAGCACTTCAATCGCGTTTTAGCTGAAGAATCTAATGACGAAGAAAATCTCCCCAGATTATACGCGGATTATAGTTCGAAAATGGAAGGTGAAATACTTTTTCTACCTCATACAAGTACGAGTATCAATGCGGACGGAGGAGGTATGAGGACTCGCAAATGATGTTGTTGCAGGATGTGTCGTGTCCTGGCAGCGTCTTCTTTGTTGCTGAGTGCGAATCACGTGATACTCGTTACCTGTCTGCGTGCTGGCATCTCAAATTCATGTCACGCACACACGCACGCACACTGAGAGGGTTTAGGATTCCTTTGTTGGACTTACTTGCAATTAATAAGAACAACAGAAGAGCAATTCATTCACTCATTCACTCATTCAGTTCGTTTAACATGCGAAAAGAAGAAAGAAAAAGGAAAACTTAAAAAAACTAAAGCTGAGAAAAGTCTTCGGCGCTTTTGTTAGAAAAGAAAGGACGAGCGACGTGTGAAAGAAGGAAGCTTACGACAGTCAGAAGAGTAAATGAAATAATTGCAACTAATTAACTAATTAATTAATTGTTTAACTTGTGTCATTGCCGCGTTCGTCTGTTTAGTTCAAGAGCGCAGAATGGGAAGCAATTAAATGTAATGGAAGAGGAAGAAGGAGCAGCAGAAGGAGGAGAAGGAGGGGAGGCAGAGGGGAGGTGTGAAAGTTATTAGCAGTCGCACACACGCACACCAACACAAATTGCTGTAATTACGAAATGAATGGCAGCCACGGAAGAAACTGTAATTAAAAGATAAATTAAATTTAGACTTTCAATCGTTCGCTTTACTGGAAATGAGAATGGGAATGGGAATGGAAGCGAAATAATATTTTCAGGTGCTAAATGTATTTTCAAAAATGTATCAAATGAAGTTCCGCTAATTATGATCCATAATTCATTCATTCAAGACACCATTCATTCGTTCAAGACACCAAACTTCTCTCCAAATATGGAGCTAACATGAGACTTCGTCATTTGTATTCATAAAACCTTCATAATTCTGGAGAAATTTCGAGTTTTAAGTTTTCAAAAATTAGATTTATAATTTTCAATTACAAATAAAAGCATGAATTTCGTTAGTTGTATTTGCTCTGAAATTAACGCTTTTACAACTAATGATGAATTAAAATTTTAACATGTTTGAAAATAAAAATACAAAAACCGGAAAAAGTTAAAATCCTCCAACGAAAAGCAAATAAATTTTCTAAGCGCTCGTTTTTATTTTGGCGCACAACTTTTAAACCAGACTGCTGGCAGTGCTTTCGGAGGAGAGAAAAAGGAAGAGGTGGCGGGGGAGAGAGAGAGAGAGAGAGAGAGAGGCAGCACATTAGTTCAAAAGCATTAAAATTTCTGACAGCATCTGAGCTGAAAATTCGTCAGCAGGAAAGCTGAATGAATTAGTTTGCAGCTGAATAAACAGCATTAAAACGGCAGCTACTTTTCCGGGAAGCGACGAGCGGCGGCGATTTTGACTCCAGTTGCTCATTCTCCACCTCACACACACCCTGACCCTCCCCCCACATTCCCACCACGTTTCCCTGTTATTGCAAAATAAGACCACACATCCATACTTATGCATTCCAAGAAGCAGAGCACACATGCGTACCTTACGTCGCGATGTCATTGCGTCGAGCACTCGTTCATCCCATCATGTGACACCAAAAAACGCTCCTCTCAGTTCCGCACATCATCCTCGTGAATGTCGCAGTCATTGTTGTTGTGTCTACATACATTCATGCGTTCTGTTGCTCCATACCAACCTCACATTAACCTGTTAATCTGTTTTAGCCACTCAAAAGTTGTCACATGGATTTTCCCTCCTTATTTTCCCACAAGTTGAGTTGTCATCAAATCGTAAAAATCGCTTAGTTGCCAGTTTGTTTCCTGTTTAACTCTGTATAGCGACAGAATACTTCTTATCTTGTTTTTTGCTCTCTCTCACTCTCACCCTCTCTCAATAAAATGTGTGTCCTTTCTAGAGTGCGGTGCATTAAAGGTGCGCATGTTTAAGTAGCTGTATTTGTACGTGTATTCGTAATCCGTAAAATTCACCGCTAATGCCGGAAATACGAGTTTACACTGCCTTCCGTCTCCTGAATTTATTATCGAAAATGTTGAGTAGCCGCGAGAGACGAAGAAAAAACCTAAACATTTGAACAGGAAATAAATTTGCATTCTATTTTCATTGTATTCTATTTTCATTGTATTCGAGGAAAGGGTTGTCTCAAGTGTAATAATTATTTTACTGTATAGTATTTTCTATTATTTATTTTGAAAAAAGTTTTTTTTTAATGTAAATCCATTTTGAATAGAAGGCAAAGTTTCTCTAATAGAAAGGAAAGCAAATTTCTTTCCCTCATTTTCTGTGTTTTACCTGGCAAATTTATGCGTTTATGTTGGCTTCCATTTACTACACTGGAATGGATTAAAACATCGCATTGAAACGAGTTCATTTGCGTCCGTCTTCCTCAATCCCATCCAACTTCCGCCAACTCACTAGCAACTGAAAAGTTTGAAAAGCACACACAGAAATGCTGACCCAGAAATGAAATGGATCACACTGGAAAAAAAGAAAAGGAAGCAAATTAGTGAAAATTGCACAACTGAGCGAAGGTTAATGAATTGAATGGCACGAAATAAATGGTAATGCGGAGCGTAACGAGAAAGTTTGTTATGAAGTTTGAAAGACCGACCGGGTGGAACACCAAATCAAGTTGGTCAAGGATAATTAAATATGGACCGTTGGGTCCGTACATACGGACGATGGAAATCCCTGAAAATCCTTTGGTCAACATTAAACAAGTTGGAAACGAATTCAGCGTTTAATTCGATTAAGCAGAAAAGCTTTTCATTCGTTAGTTAAGCTGACTTACAGGCAGGAGTATTGCTTTTACAACAACAACAACAACCACAAATTCAAAGTCTAGAGGAAACAGAAAAATAGAATAGAAAACAAATCCATCCGACAAAAAATTCAATAGAAAAACTTTGAATCATAAACAATTTTACTTTCCACCAAATATTTTCGATTTTTCACCCCTCCAGATGTCACTACGGATTTTATTGGCCAAATTCTATAAGTTAACAGTTAAGAATGTTGCAAGGTGAAGAACAATTTTTGTGCGTCGAAGGAACCCTGAAATTCGATGCCGAAGATTATTCGATCCATATTATTGAGGGATTATTTATAATGGATTTCCGATTTTATTGTTAGATTTGTTGCTGTTGATTCTTGAAAAATTCAGTTGTATGGAGTCAACAAAGCGTATGATCTGATTAATGGAAGAAATCTGTGCTATTTTTACTTACAGAAAAGAGGATTTTAGAAATTTAAAGGAAAGTTAGAAGAATTTGTAAAAAAGATATTTAAAATTTGTGCAAGATTCGGTTATTTGGTTCGAAATTTCGAACCAAAACTTTTACTTTTCTTCCAAAATTCTCCACAATTCTTCACCTTTCTCTCACCACCTTCTTGTTTTCTACCCGGCATCTCCTTCTTGTTTTTCTTTCTTCTACTGTCAATTTTTATCCTTTTTTCATGTCGCTTTTAACTTCAGTCATTTTTCAGGATCTGTGGAATTCAAATTGTTGAAATGCGTGACGTGCGTTTTTTGAATCCATCGAAGGCCACAAAGTGTGACGAATTCTCTCCATATTTTTGTTTTTCCTATTGTATTTTATTGTTGCCTCGGTAATTTACAACTTTATTCAATCAGGATATCAATTCACACAACACTGCGCGCAAATCCTTGCAGCAACTTCTTGCCACATCGCCGCTTAAGTGTTGCCAGCCGTCGGGTTTCGACTACGCGCGGTAACAATTTATCACAATAAAACGTCAAAACACCGAGGGGTACAGAGGGAAAATTGGCGCCTTTTCTTGTTCTGCTATTTTTCTTTTCTTTCTCAGTGACAGAAAAGTTTTGCAAGGAACTTTTAATGGGAAATTTGAATATTTTGGGGTTCTCAAGGACCGCGAAAATCATTAATTTTGCTAGTCTTAAAATTTATGCACTATTTATTGATGCGTCCGAGAACTTTTAAGAAATTATAACCTTAATATAGATGCTTGTAAACTTAAATAGTCTCTTAAAATCAGGAATCGATTATAACAGCATTAAAATTGGAGTTCCTTCGAAATAAGTCAAAAATTAATAAAAATTTATAAAGATTCTTAATACTTTTCGATAATTCTAGCTTAAAATCGCGGTATATAGGTCCCCAATTACTCAAATATCATTTTTTCCGCAATTACGGTCCCAACGAATATCCACAGTCTTCTTTCCTTCAGTCCTAAGCTTCCTAAATTTACTGTACTGAACAAAAATTATCTACTTGAACCATTTTAATCAATGCTTTCACAACACTTTTAGCCATATTAAATTTTCATAGATTATTTGATGATAATTAAAAACAGAAGAAAGAAAAAATCGAAAATTAAAGCAAAAGAAGAGAAAATGAAATTGTTATTTCATCAAATTGTCTACCAGAAAGCTGTAGCAGCAGGAGCAGGAACTGACAACATCAAGGATAATTGAAGACTTTTCTGGAAAAGTTACTTTGATTTAGACTTTTCTCAACTCTTCCTCGTTTAACGCATTGTTTTTATTTTTAGAAGATAGCTAAAAATAAGAAACGCTTTTAAGTTACATATTATAAAAACCTTATTGTGTTTAAATACATTTTTAATGCTTTACAGAAACATTACAAATCGAAAAATCCTCACGTCTTGAAATGATAACGGACGAATTATTTTAGTTCAATTAACAGATTTAGATTAGTGAGTCCTCAACACCTGATGCGTGCAGGTGTTGAACCGTTCTGCCTGTCAATCGGATTATTTCGATTGAAAAGTTGTCGAAGGATATCGAAAGAAATAAGCATTCGGCGTGCGAGACGAGAAACAGCTGTCGGTCTTTACAGTTCTTTAGTGGTACACTACTGATTGATTTACTGACCGTGCTACTGATTTGATAACTTCAAATATTTAATGAAAGAATGGCGCCTAATGGCTCGCTAACTGTCTCATTACTTCCCCCTTACTGTCCCAATTATTGCCTCACTTACTGTAGCATGACAAACTGGCGTTACTTACCGACTCATCTAAAAAACGGACTGTCTGACAATATCTAGTTATAATTTTTATTTTCCTAATCTGTGTAGCCACACTTGGAATTGCTGGCCTCCATGTTTTCCTCTATTCCTCTTTAGCTCCATCAGTATCCTTTCTTTTCACATGGAAACCGCATTCCTTTCATCCTTTTGCTTTATTTTATGGTATTTCTCTGACTTGATTTTTTGTGGCATGCTACAAATCCATCAGATTTCCTCTCATCCATCTCAGATTTTTTATTTTGCTGCTGAATTTACTGCAGTGCATGATATTTTCTAGTGTATCTGTTACACGACTGTGTCATGTGTCATCTGTTGTTCTGTGTTGACGCCAGTCCTTTGCACATGCATCCACACACACACACAACCCAACATACACACACCCACATTTGATCCACACCAAATGCTATTGTAGTTGTCCGTTTTCTGTCGTGTGTGCATTTATTCGTGCAGCGTGTCTGCATGCAGAGTTCATTCAAATCTTCAAGATACAAATCTGGGTCAAGCCAGGATATGGGTTCGTTTCCTCTGTGTTCCTTGTTTGTTTTCTAAACGAACAAGACTTTTGTTATTTCTGTAGCCTTTTGTGATAATTGAAAAGCGTACTAAAAGAGGACACTGGGTTCTCTAATATTTTGTTGTCCTGTTTTCTACTCTGAACTTTAAAGGAAGTGACATGTTTGGTTTTTAGGCGACGTTGTGTTGTGTTTGGATGGACATTTTTAGGGAAACGGGAACAGTTTTGAGGTTTCCTAGCATTTCAGAATGAATCCTCATCATTTTTAGATTTAATTTGAGAGTTTCTATGCGAAATAATCGTGTAATATTGGCCGTAGTATTTCCTCAAGGTCAACAATAACTTAATATGTCGCTGTGTGATTTCGCGAAACATTTTAGCGTTGATGATGTGATGACACAAGTAGTTAACAACGAAAACTTACTGACGGCGACGCCATTTGGCGGGTCAGCTTTGAGACACGACAGTTTAATGGATACTCTTGTGTATTGTTGGCTGAGTGTGATATTATTTACACAATCTGAGTGCATGACAATTGAAATCTCCAACAAAACCGACTCGGCATGCGACTCCAAAGTGGACTCAGCAAACAGCGGGTCAGTTCTGCGTTCCGAAACCACCGTAGTTACCAACCAGTTTTCGTGGTATTTATTACGCTTTTCAAATACGCAGAGTTTCTTCGAATTCAGTGAGGATTACTCTCCTACCCTTCTCCACTTCTCGGATCCGATTGAAGAGATTTACAACTTCTCTCCTTCCCTTCTTCAACAACACCTGCCCACGTAAAGCAAATATTTCACCTCGAACCCCTCAAGTCATGCCTTGTATTCAGATAAATCCGTAAAAGTTAATACCCTGCTTGCCCTGCATCAGAGGCGAAAACTCTGCCCAACTTCACATTTTTCGGGAAAATATTTGGCACGTTTTAACCTTAAACGTTATTGCAACGTATAACGAGCAGCTGGGGCGAGAAATAATAGTTTAGGGATCCACAATACCAAAGCAGAGAGCAAGCCGAACTGTTGGAAGGAAGAAAGAAAATTAAAAACTCGAAAAAACACTAACCTGCTGTTTCATGCTACCCAGTAACGCACGAAGGATATCAGTGAACTATGAAATGGATTTATCCAGACCATCTGTTGGAGGAGAAGAGGAAAGGGTAACACTGTGAAATACAATGGAATCCGTTTTTACGAGATTTAGCCAGATTTAATGTTGTAATGGAACATAATGTAAGAAGTCATTTCCTTCCTCTTTCCTCATTCTTTATGAGATTTTCAAGAGGACTGAAGTACCCTCATCGGAAATAACTGAGAATTTGGTATAATATTTAATGAATTTCATACAATCTCTTCTAAAGTCAACAATATAACAGATTTCAATGATCCTACAACTTTAAACATTCAGTGAGGTGTGATTGAATTTACACTAACCACTTTTATCAGATAAAACACAGTCTGTACAGCTGAATGTAATATTGTCGACAAAAAATGTGTTTACGAAACAATGTTGAGTCGGCTGCTAAAAGCAATGATAAACCCAGAGCACCAAGAGCAACCACATCAAGTGTGGCATCAGCAATATATGAGGGGAACAAGTAATCATTACTATTCTGCCGTATTTGGTTAAAGAAACGCAGGCAAATGAAAACATTACATGAAAACATCGAATAAGTAAAGAAAATCCCGAAATAATCTTGGTCTGCCTCACTTTGAAGATTAATCTTTTAACACCTCTCTCGGGTGGTCCAAACTTATTTTTGTGTCGCTGAATAGTCAAGCAACGACTACTTGTGTATTCAAATATTTTCCCAAGAATACTGAGTGAATATATAAGCACTGTATTTGTTTTCCATTTTTCACCAGTAGGAAAGTCTTACTGTTGTCAGAGCTGAATTTAGATCTGGAAACTACTACTTGAGAACTATTTGAAGAAAAGCTATAAACTGGCTGAATTTGGAGCTTCCTTCAGTATTTCATAGGAGTGTCGTCTTTTTCAGCTCTGAGAGTGGATATATGTGTTTTCTTTTCTATTGTAGAATACAACGAGAACTTCTTACTGGACTTATTTTTAAACCCAGATAGATTTTCAGATCTGTACTTTCCGGCGGCTTTCGTCGACTGGGCTGATTTCATTTCTAAGTTAAGAAAAATCTTAACTGAAACAGAATTTTCTCTATTTCTATTCTAAAACTAATTTGGTATTTTAGCTGAAAGAAAAGAAAAACAAAAATCAAATCCGAACTAATTTGTTGAAGGGTAACAAAAACAATTGCAAAGTCATAATCGCTAATATCGAGATCATGTTTCCTTTTTTTCTAAAACGAAATAAAATCACAGCGAATTCTGAAACCTTTTTATTAAAAATTCCTTTCCTTCAACTGTCAGCTTTGTTGAGTTTTTCATTAACTTGCAGGGGATACGAAGCGAAAATACAAACGTACAATCGTCCACTGTTCGCTATCCCATTTGAGTGGCGGATGATGTGTGTGTGTGTGTGTTTTGAAGTATTGGCGAAAATATGGAGGACGTAAACTTCTCTTTCGTGATGCGAAACAATTTCCGCTCTCATAAATCGAAATACTACAACAACCAGAACAACAATAATAACAAAACAACAACAATACGATAATAATATTATATGGCTGCAAATTTTTCTACAATTCTTTATAGTTTTTGTTGGCTTTTAAGGGCGTCAGTCGTTGATCTAATAAAAATATTAATTATCCGCTTTTAATTAGTTTCCAATTGAACTCAGCAAGTGATTTATTAGCAATTATAAGTGTGCGCAGAGGTGCTCCTGTGTGTGTGTGTGTGTGTGTGCGGATGTGAGTCCTCAATACACGTTCTTTGTAAGAAGTGATTGAAGCAATTTTTTCTTCATCTCCGCTGCAGAATTATTGAAATAAATCGCAATAATTGAAAAAGATTAACAAGACTATTCCTTTAATTTTAGTGCTGTTAATTGACAACGTTTTTAGTGAGCTGACAACGTTTAGAGAATATGAAAAATATTAAAATTTTTAAAGCATAAATGCAAATAAAAGCATACAAATTAGCAAATTCCGAGAAGTTTCATCTAATAATATTTTCAATCCTTTTCAAACTTAAGTCTGCGTACTGCTCTGATTTCTGTTGATTGTGCAGAATTCACCACAGTGAATGACATTTCGCGATAAGCAAAAAACAAAAATATAAAACGCCAAAGTAACAACGAAAGGCCAAACAATTTTGCAGAACTATATAAACCGCAGACGCCTGCCAGACACTGATAGCTACACATGAATTCATGGATACAAATTCTGAACGCAGAGTTCATTCATGCCAATACAGCTACATAATCCCACACACACAATCACATAGTCTTAGCTACACTAAATCCCTGTTAGATCTACCCAGTACAAAAGTCAACTGACGTAGAAGTACTTTAAATACACATTTTTTCAACCACAGGGTTAATGGGACTTCCGAGCATATCCACCAGTTGTAAAAGTCATCTAGTTACATAAGCTTCAGTATAAAGATGCACACATGAACAAAAGCAACAGGCTGTGAGGTAAGCCGATTAGGAGAAAGTTATGAAGTCCTGAAAGTAATGACTAGTCTTGAAACTAAATAGTAGTGCATGGGACGAGTGAAAGGGACGAGTCTTGAAACTAGTAGTGCATGGTTTGGTCCTCGTGTAACCAGAAGTAACCCACCCTGTATCCCTATTATGTAAAAGTGCTAGCGTACGTTAGATTATACTTGTACAGCGACGTCATTACCGTAGAATGGATCTAGAATGGCTACAAATGAGAAGATTGGTAACGTCATATGGAGGCACTTTCTGCCTCTTACTTCAATACTATTTCTCCTCCTACAGTCTTCTTTGGTTGATCCTCTTCTTGGTTGATCCTCTTCTATATCTATAGCATCGATGAGAGTCTGAATAATATATACACAACACTATTTGAAAGAGTAACTTGTTCGGCGTAAGTAGCCAACAATTATTTACAGGGCTATTTCATCGTCATCACAAAGCTGAACTTTTAAACATCTCATTCTCTGCCACCACCGCCCATTTTAATAGGACCATTTTGATGAATGTGTTGGGAGCTTGGAGGCGAAAGTATTAAATTTGCTGAAAATTGCTAAGTCGTGTCCTTTGTTTCAATCAAAATGCTTGTAACGTAGGATGCACGGAGCAGCATCCCGTATGTATCTCAGGGAAGAAGGAATGCTGGGAGGAACGGTTGTTTCTATGAAGAGGAGTTATAAAATTACTGTTTTCATTAAAAATGTTTTGAAATACATTTTGGGGATGGTCACTCCTTTGATACACAAATTTATACTGTAATGACATTCTTAATCCTTTTATTTTCAAGTTTCTTTCGGTATAACTGCGAGAGGATCAAATATTATTATTAAACGCGCTGACTTTTTAGCCTCAAAGTGTCTTGTAAATATAATTCAAGTTGAAAGCATTTAAACTCGATACAATCTAAATTTAAAAGCTTTATTGAATAATCGATGGCATTTCGCAAAATTAATTCTGGATACCTCTTTCACCTCTTTCACCTCCTTCGCAATCTCTTTTCAGTATCACAGGCGCTGCTTGGCCGCAACGCTCACGCAGCCATTCCGATTCCAACTCTAATTAAGTGAAAATCTGATCATAAAGTCGCATTTTCTCTAATTCGCAAACACTTAGCAGCCACACTTGGCAGTTTATGTTGAAGTTTTTATAACAACAACAATCACCATGCAGGCTTCCACTCGCCGTGTCAGCCAAAGCGGTGCAACGAGTCCACCAACCTGATTTTCTCTATATCCACAAAAGAAAGTCGGCCGTAAAAATTTGATTTTATTGTTGCAGTCCTGTATGCAAGTATTTTTTCCGTGCACCAGCTGCTCTCCTTCTTCACCCAGCTGACAAGTCAGCCAGTCTGTACCGCCGCTGATCGAGTCCACAGACATAAAACCTTCCAGTTGAGTGCTCATCGTGGGCCAACTAGTTCGGCCACTGGTGCCCCGTGCGATGTGTGAATTTGCTAATTTCAATACGCAGTTAATAAAAGTGGACTAAATTGTTGATGCCTTGATGTTTTCTCGAAGACGCTGCTTTACATTTTAATGGCGGCTCCATAAAAATTTGTCATCTTAACTGGACGAGGACGAGGCAAAGGAGTTGGTGAAAGGACAGCCGGCTGGATTGGATGGCTGTTTGCCGGTCGTTCGATTGGCAGCTTACAGTAATTGCATGGAGCTGGCGACAAATTACAAAGTTTATTTGGTGCCACGATGTTAACTGGTTTTATAATGCAAGCAAACGTTGGGTACTGCGTTTGGACAGATCAAGGTTGCGAAATGGTGCGAGGAGGGAGAAGGAGGAGCAGGAGGAGCAAGAGGAGCAGCGGGTGTAGGAGGAGAGCGAAGAGGATGGGAGGAAGGTGAAGTAAAGATTAAGTAAAATTTAAGCGAGGAGTTGAGGAGAAGCACCAAAATTATAAAGACAAATGAAGTCAAAGAAAAATAGGAATCGGAGAAAAGAAATTGATAGCAATTGCATTTGAGAATCACCTTCGTTAATATCAATTTTCCCCAATTCATTTCGGAAGTGTTTCGGAAATCGGCCTTTTTTCTCACGGAAGTCATTTTGTAGTTTCCTTCGAATGAAACTTATTTTTAGTACTTCATAATTACACAATTTGGGGCGCAACTAACATTTGTTTCCGATATCTGTAAAGTGGGGAAGTGACCGACACGACACACCTGCAAGCTTTCGTCTAACATAGTCAGCATTATACGACCATTTCCGGTATTCCGGTCCCCTGTATCAGTAGTCAAACCGCGTGTCGGTCTCTTGTGTGCTCAGAACTCCCACGGCAACGTACCGTGAAGAGGTCCTCCGCCGCTCCGGTGCGCATTGCATTCAAATGAAAGGTTCTTCTGCATCTTGTCAACATTCGTCGTGTCATCCAACCAAATAAATTTCTACTTGCATTTCCATATTTTAAAGAATCTCATCACGTTTGCCTGACAGCCGAATTTCGTCACCATCTGCTGCTGGTGGAAAAGAACGTCTACCGAATGGTGGAGGTGGCGATCGTTGTGCATTCTGGCTGATTGCGATGGCGGCGTTAGTTACGGTTTAAACATGTGTAAACCTTGAATAAAAGGGATGTTCGTACAGTAGCGCTCGGTAGCTTGGCGCTGAGGAATTTTAAAAACTTTGTTTGTCTTTATTGAGACTCCAATATCAGTTGGCGATGATGTTGTTGACTGATGTTGTTTGCTGAAGACTAAAGTTATTTGTGGTGAAAACAAAGCGTTAATTTTGTTTTTATATTTAGAAAATATTTTTAAATCATTCTTTAGGTTTTAAAAACAAATTAAAGGAAATTTATAAACTTTTTCTTTATTTTATCTTTATTTTTTGGATCATTTAATTTCGTAGAAGTTTTGGCACATTATAGAAAATTATATGAAGCATGCAGCAGCAACAACAGTCGCCTAGTTTACCCCGCAAATTATAACAACATGTTTTACCACTTCCCTGGTGATTTTTTCAGTCCACTATGGAGATTTTCAGCCTTTTACGAATACCTAAACCACACAACCACCCAACCACCCAACCACCCACCACCACCCTCGCGTTCCCAACCGCGTGCTGCATTCAGTGCACGTGGCATCCATTAGTTTGGTCCCAGTGCAACGCGTGCTAACTTCGCTTAGCGGTATGATGAACCGAGATTAATAGCCAGTCGACCCCTCTGGAACTCGCACTCACCAAAAACCATTTTATTTGCCCTCACTCCTGATTAGGGTTTCCAAAACGAGGGATTTTTACCGTTCTACGATTTCCGGGACTGCAGCGCTTGTCGGATTGCATTTGGTTAAATTTCTGTGTGATAACACGATACCCGATTTAACACAAACTTTCTCGAATATTCTATCGACTTCTAGGGGATACAGGAAACCCGCTGGATGCGGGAAACCCCAGCACGGGAATCCCTGTTCTCCATCCCTTCTCATAGCTTCTCATATTTATCTAGTTGAGCCAAAAGTAGTGGAGTGCGTGCAATTGACTTGAACAAATCCAAATATTATCGGAGAACAGCAGTTCGTCGCATCGTCGTTCGTCGTGATACGCTCAGCGTAAAGTGTACATCGTTGAGTTTTAGCGCGCTGGATGATTAATAGGGAGCGCGACTGGTCCGTGTGCCCGAGGCCACGCGTTGGCTTGCAGCTTACGTAGGCTGCACGAAGTAATTTGTGCGGATTTACGCGTTCGTCATATATCGCAATTTTATAGTTTAACCTAAATGGCGTAGACTATCTGTATTTTTTAGGCATTCATGGGTATGGTATGTATTGTTGTTATTGTTGTCCCTGTTTTTGTGGATCAAACGCATCATGATTTGTAAATATTTATTTTGATCTCTTTTATGTTCCGCAAACGTTTGTTTGTTGCTTTGTTCCGGAAAAATCATCGATTTGTTGCGGAAACTACAGCGAAATGAGACTCTGAAGTGTATCGAATCGAATTATAGAGGATTCTAGATGCGCTTGACTTTTTCGAGATACCAAATTCGGAGTTTATCTTAATAACGTTAAGATTTTATTAAATTACTCATTCCTACTCGATTGGTAACCATCTACAATTGATTTCTAATGATCTCACTGAGAGAGTGTTTAATCGAGTGTTACAATCTGATCGAAAATGCATTCCAACACGTACGAACTGACAATTTATCACACCAGAAACCAACTTTTAATTACAGATAACAGCTGCTTTCTTTCTCAACCAAGAGTAGACCCGATATCACGCCGAAAAGCGTTGGGTACAGCTTACCATTTCCAGCTATCATAACGCCTGCTCCACATTCTTCGTAAAAACAGAAACTTTGACGGATAAAATTTGTCGCATGCACCGTGCTTGTGCAACTAATTTGATCGATCTGTGGCAACCATAACTCATGTCTGTGGACCATTATTCACAACAGCAGTGACAACAGAGAAGGTTTTTTATAAATTACAAATTCCCCATACGCAGCACACTTCCTCACATATCACAGCGACAGATAGTCGTCAAGGGTTGCGGGATAGAGGACCAGCGGAGGACCATTCGGTTCGTCTTGCCTTAATCTTTAATCTTCTGAATTTATAGTGTAATCGCGGCGATACGGTGACACCTTAAATTATATATCTTTACACACAATTTAGGTGTGAGTCTCGAGGTGCCGAGCGCAGCCCGAGGAACCCTAGAAGCTTCGTTGCTAACAGCAGCCGCCGACCGCGAGTACCGAATATCGTTCGTGCCTGGGCACCGAATTTCCTTCGGAAGGTTGATAACGATTAATATTCGCTTCATTTCTTCTCAATATCAACATAAATAAGGTAAATGCGAGTTTGTACACGTGTGTGTATGTGTGTGTGTGTAGCTCTACATAGACATGTGTTCGTGAGCAAACGTGTAGGGTCAGAAGGGTTACCACTTGATGATAATTGCCCCGGAAAGGCTAATAGTGTGGGGTTAAGCATTTTATTGCTGCCCTTGTAAGGAATCTCAGCCGATCTTGGAATAAATAAGGAGTAGACAGGTGTGCGCCTGCGTGTGTAGGGAATAAATTATTACTAGCGCCCTACCTGAGCCCTAACTCCTCGTGGCACAGATGACTCCACACTTCAAACTGGTCCTCTTCCTCTACATCGCCGCGCCGGCAAGGACCGACCCTTTCACTCGTCTTTTCTGTGGCGTGCAGCCGGTTTGGAGCGCAACAGCCAGCCGCCTCAGCCTTGATTTCGGAAGCCTTCTATTTTCGTAGACAATACAGCAGAGAAGAGACTGTCGCGACACAGATAACGCTAACGCAGCCAACCATCGATATGTTGATGATTTAGATGCCGAACGCCGTGGAGCGAACAAATGTGGCCGCTGGAATTTTAAGTGAACAGCTGGCATTCCTAAAGTGTTGTGAGATTTTCCCTTGATAGTTATTTGGTTTGAAGGTATTCGGTTTGTTCGGTAGTTTGTAATTGATTCCGTAATTCAAACTTAATTGAATTGAAGAAGCAAAGAATATTAAAGTAACAACAACGATCGAGACGGCTTTTTTAAGTCGAGGTGAGAATCGCAATCGATACAGCTTTAGTTTACCGAGACGAGAACCGAGGTCGAGCCAGTAGTTTTCATTCGAGATGGGAATTGGGAAACACAATTCACAAAATAAGCCTTTTTTTGCTAAACAAAACATCCAAAACTATGTCGTTGTCCCTCTAATGACAACATTATCTCATAATTCATCGAATCCCTGAAATCCACCTTGCAACACATCACGCCATCGGCCCTCACAGTAGTCAACAACACGGCTAAATCACTTATCAGCAACAACAGCGCGATTACACCTCCGATAACGACAAAACCTGCCCAATTTTGTCCACACTTATTTGCCATTCCTACGATCGCTTCCATGACTCTTTCCAGCGGCCCGTTTCTGACGTCCATGTCACGACTTTTGACTGCAGTTTTGCTGCCATTTGGCAGACACTACAACGAGAAATCGCACAAAATCCATCTACCATCGTCACGGTCTGCATCGTCGTCGTGTCCGTGCCCGCGTCTGCGTCGTCATTCGGCCGTCATTGTTGTGTCCCAATCTACCAAAACGGTACCCATAACCATTTATGTTTTTAGGTTTTTCTTGTTAACATATTGCTGTTGTTGCGTCGTTGCTTCGTTGTTGTTGTCACTTCATCGTGAAATAGTTTGTTCCAGTTTGTTCATAGCAACGACGACAATGACGTCAAATCGGATTTGGTTGGAGTGCGCGGTGGTATCACATCACTTAACCTTTATAGTCCTGCAGCATTTTGCAGCCGACGTTGCTGTTGTTGTTGTTGTTGTCGTCGTTTTTATGTTGCAGTATAGGTGTCCAAACAAATAAAGAAATATTGTCGACATGCAGAAAATGAGTTAAAAAACCGAACCAGTCGCTCTACACTCGCAACAATCGAAAGTTATCACCTCGTCGCAGTTCACCTGAGAGACCTCAATTTTATCCTGTTTCTCCAGCGTTTCCCCGCGCCTCACCCTCTCACTCCACTCAACTACTAACAACGATATGTTTTTTTATGCAAACCCCGCCGTTGTCTAGACATTTAATAGTCGCATATTAACGGGCTACACAAAAACTCGCTCCACCTGCTGATTGCGCCGGCACGTTGGTGTGTCCCGTATTCACGCTCGCCGTAACCGATTCACCGTCGTTTGAATTTGCAGCCAGCACTCAACGACATCGACGGCGAAAAACATAGTAAAGCGAAACGTATTCCATCGTTACGTTACGCCTCCTCTTTGCGTAACGGACTCGTATGCAGGCGCGCAACTTGTACGGTTATAAATTTGCTGGCTGGTGGCTGACGAATTTATCACCCAATTAGTTCTGACGATGTCAGAGTGGGTAGGCGGTCAGGTTGGTGGCCGGTCGGTGAGTGGTTGGCGGTGGAAAGCCGTTCGAATGTGGTGAATCAAACTGAAAAAATTTCAGTTGTTGAGTGTGTAAAGTGAGAAGAGGGTGTAATCGATTATTTGTTGACTCGTTAAGCGATTAATCACTGGCCTGTTTATATACACGTCTATATTTATGGATTTATTAATTAGTTATTTATCGATAGTTTTTCCAATTGTTGTTCCTTTAACGTTCAACACTTGGCATTTTATGCATGCAGCACAAAGTTTCTATGACGTCTTGTGTCGAACTTAAGTCCGAATAAACTTACGAAACCAATAAATTTTGCGGCTGAAAGAAACTCTCACGAAACTATAATCGCAAAAGTGCAGCACGAAGGCGGGCATTACATGCCACACTTCGCGGAAGCCCATTGCTGCCACTCCAGCGGTAGAAGCGCAAAATAATATCTTAAGTTGCAAAAATTTGGCATCCGTAAGCCATGCAAATATTTGACTTGCACACTTTTTCGCACTTCTTGCAAAAATAACAGCAAGAAGAAGCACAACGCTTTCGAATTCCCACTCCAACTTTGACGACGGCAGATGCTTCTCAACCGAAATTTTTTCTGTCAAACACCTTCCGAGTTCGGTGCGAGTTTTTAGTGTTTGTTTAAAGTAAAAATAAAGAAAACTGAAAACTGAACAAAACATTTTTCGCAATTTGTTTTCTTTGTTTTTGTTACGAACTTTTATAGCAAAACAAAAACTATCGCAAAATAATATCGCGTCTTTCCTTGCTAAACAAAACACGACCATCGGTAACGGAACCGGAAGTGAAATTTACATACTTTCGCTTTGTTCAAAAGCCGCAAACTAAACGTCGTTGAACCGCGATAAAAGGAAAACTTCATCCGTATCATTTGTGCTTTTATTTTACCTTTATTTGTCTTTTTATGCTGCTGACACTCATGAATTTGTTCGGTTTGAGGGAGAGCAAGAGAGAGAGAGAGAGAGAGAGAGAGAGAGAGAGAGTTTTGCATTCTAGAGGAAAACGCTTTGGATTTCTAAGCCACGTTTAGAAGTTATGACTTTATTTAGATTTAATGGCCGTCTGCATAGCGATGAGTGTTGAGTGAAGACAAAAGTTGGGATTGTAGATCACTTTGAAGTGGGGAAATCACGCGTATGAAATGGTTGCGCCGCAGAAGTTTCGAAGTAGGAAATTTTATACGTTTCAGGACACGATTGTCCCTGTCAATTCGATTCTTCCGTTTCTTGGTTTGGTAATTCGGACGGGTAATGAGGCAGTCGTTAGTTCAGAAAGCATTGCGTCCGATTTTCTCGAAAGACTTTCTTCAAAGCAATTTCAACACTCGTATAAATCGTAAAATATAAATCATTTAGGCGATCTTTTGGGACAATTCTATTCCAATATACACCTTGGTCTACGTCGTCTTACACTTCGACTTCAACAAGACAAAAGAAGGTATCATTCACCATCCATTTATTCAATAAAAAGCTGAAGAAACGCGAAAACACTGTATAAAATCGAAAAAACCGCAAATTACAAACGAGTTCAGGAATTCCAGTAGCTAAACGTTTTAATTAAATTAAACTTTGTTGCAACGAAATTTCCGAGTTGCCACAGCAGCGGCTAACAAGTGGGAAAAAATCGTACAAATAAAGTAGTAAAATTCAACCGTACAACCAACCGTGCAACCGTCAACTACTTAAAGTTTTATTAAAGCACTCAACCAACTGTGAAAATAAGTTGATCTGGATCACAATGAAAAAAGAAAAACCAACACAGTCCTGCACACGGAATCAATAAATTTTTAAGGTGAAAACGAAACCAAAGCAAAATAATCATCATCGAACTCAGCCGCAGCAATGAAGACCTTCAAAAATTGCAACCGTTGATGCTGAAACTGTTGCTACATACGGGTTGTAGCCATTAATTCCAGGTGATTAACCTGCAGTCCATACGTGGCGAATCCTCATGCACGCACTCACGTATTGAGGTGTAAGTGTGTCCTTCATCCTTTCCACGTGAATGCATTTTTTGGACAATCGCACTTCAAATTATTACAAGACTTTATTGTGTTTCCACTCGGTACGCGGCTGACTGAGCTTTCACACATTATCACAATACTTTCTGACGCAATATATGTCCTGGATATCCCGACAACTAGGAAGCGTTAATTTATTGCCTGATTTTACTGTGAAGAGTTTAAATGTTATAATTTCATTACATTAATGCAAATTATACACATTACATTAATGTAAATCTCTATACCTGCCATTCGAATGATCCACATTGGTGAATACACAGCCTTGCACGTATTTCTTCGAGTGGAATGATTTCATTGAATTTATAATGGTTGTTATAATGCGATATATTCCAGCAGATATAAGATAGCCAACAGTTTCTAGTATGATATCATCTGGCGTGATTTTGAATGATACGATCCCTTCTATCATAAATTCCACCGTTATAATGTTTTATCATACAATTTCTTGATATATCTATCATATAATTCTTTCTGAAATACTCTTTTATGGCATAATCATTTGTAATACAATTCTTCATATAAAATTCTTAATAACATTTCTTCTGGATGCTGTTTTCTGATACGATATGTTGTATTATATGATTCTTTTCTTCTCTTCTCATATTCGTTTAGTCTTTCCTAACATTATCTCTTCCTGTATATTCTTCATATACTTTTTTAGCAAATCTCTTCTGGCACAATCTGATACATTGTCTTTTAGCATGATTGTTATACTCGTATATTATCCTTCCCCATATGATCTCATCTTGTATCATTTCTTTCATTATAATAGTTAAGTTATTATATTTGGTGAACTTTTCTAAAACTACGATATAACAAGTAATCTTTTATATTTGCCCCACACAAATAACGCGACTATCCGTAGTTTTCGTTCATAGTTTTGTTCATCATTTCATTGATTTCTTCGATCCTGAGGTGCATTATTTGATTTCCTAACAACACAATAAAACTCTGCAACCCCTTCGTGCAGTGCATGAGGCAAACAACGGACAAATGAACCAATGAGGCCTAAAATTACAAATATTCGTATTTCTTAACAATGCATTTAAAAGCCTCTAGCATGGTACGCTTTACAGCGACAAGGAGTCAGCTAATCAAGGCTTGAGAAGACACAGTTCGAGAACTAGCTAATAAAAACTTCAAGTGCTTACAAAGACTTGTGATGTGGTGCCTTCTCGAAGCAACCCTCCGCCGAACGTGGTGGCATGTCGTCGGCTCACTTTTGCACTTCTGTATTCGCACGCGTTGCCAACGCGGCGCACAGCTGTCACGGGTACATCATTCGTAGGCTGCAGCACAGCAGGGTTCTCCACACTATACGTTCCCGGCGTAGTTCTGCCGAGTTCTTTTCTGCCTGCGTCTGCCGGTCACACATTTGTTGGTTGTGTGTGGTTCAACCTTTTTGCTGTACTTTTTGTAATCAAATGCAATGACCGATAATGATGATTTGGAGGGAGGGTGTCGAGGGTGGCTATAATGATGATGACAATGATGATGGTGATCGGAATGATGATGATGTGGATGATGTGTATAAGAGAGATGGATAAAAAATGGGAATAATTAAGGGAGAGGATGAGTCTATAAGAAATTCAGGGATAATATAAAAGAAATGATAGTGAGAATGATGACGCATTGGAAGGCAGGAAGATGACACTGATGATGAAAACGCAACAAGAAAACTGTTTGGAAAGGGGAAATATAAACAAAAACGGAATGATGATATTAAGGATACATGTAATGAAGACCTACTCGTATATAACAACTAATATCTCGTTGACCAAAATCAAAATATTAAGATGATGTAATATTGTTATATTAGGTCTAATATAAAAATATTCTCTAGTTATCGACGATATAAAACCATTACTTACAAATTATATGAAGAATTGTTCAGTGTATTCCTCTGATTCCTCCATTTCCATTTAATTTAAAGCTACTTACTCCAGTGATATATAAAGGACTCACGTGTCTACAGGGGTTAGTTAACTACCACCCCCTCAGACCTCAACACATTAACAGCCATTAAAATTTTGTGAGGGCGAAACCTGGAAATTAATTTAGTGTTTGGTTTTATTTTTGCAATTATGTATTGTACTCGTATTGTACCCTCCGCTGACCATACTGACCGCTCCAAACCTCTCCACACACTATGTTTTCCTCTTCAGTAAACTCCGCTGAACTTCGAAGTCGTTTCTCTTCCTCCGTCTTAATTACCTCTTTTTGCAAACTTCCTGAAACGTCTTTTCGCTTGATTTACCTTACTGCCAACCAAATGGCAGCTAACACGAGTCGACTTGTCTTAATTATGAACTCATTTCACCGTTTAGTTAATGTAAATTATAAATAATGTAGTAATACCTTCCCGTCGACTTCCGCTTCAGATGGTTCGTTCGGTACGGTTTTGACATTAAGTACGGTAGGCCGCTCAACAAAGCCAACAATAATGGTAGCTAAGAAGAGAACGGAAGTATTTTAAAAATGCTCTCCAAAATAAATGAATTTGGGAAAAGTTATTCCTTAATAGATGTGCGTCTGGAGGTTTCTCACAATACTTCAACTCAATCATTATTTTTCTACAGAACTTAAAAATTCAAGAAAACTCTTTGGAATATAAAGTAACTCAAGTTGGTCTAGCCTACACTGAAAATTGTTTTCACTATTTGATATAGTCTTTTCAATTACTGAACTTTTATAAAGTACAGTGGACCACTTCTGTCAAAAGTCTGTAGAGAAAATCTGTGATTTTATTAAAAAATCCTCCCGTCTTCATAATCTTTCCATTGAAATAAGCATACAAAACCATGATTTATCTAGCAGTATAAGTAGAAATTTGTTGTTTTGTGCTGTCATAGCAAAACACTGAAACGTGGTAAAGCGCTCAGATCATCACTATTCATTATAAAAAATAGAAAAAAATGTATATCCACGAGGTATTCAAACTAAATCGAAGCGTTGAATTTCACTTGAATTTTAATTTCCCATTTGCATGCTAAAATTCAATTATGATTGGATTGAGTTGTATGAGTGGGAAGGTGTGCTTGGTGTCCTTATCCTTGATGTTGCTGTTGTTGTATTTAGTTTGGATTAATTTGGATTGATACACACACGTTTTTATAGATGGAAAAATAATTGCTTATCGAATAAACCCAGTTTCTAAATTGAAATTCTGAAAATACATACTCTCAAAAATAGCCCTTGAATAGACAAAAATGCTTCTATGTGATGAAAAAGTATTCATGTTTCAGTAATTCTCTTTAAAAGAAAATTGTTTCTATCGTGCCTAACCTCATTCTCCCTCATTTCTCGTTACCGCCACCTCGTACTTTCTTTCATATTCAAAATATTCGAGTACAGCAACGACAAATGATCGAGTACAGCAACGAGACACATTCGTTGTAGAAAAAAGAAAAATCTCAAATGTAAGGCCAAATCAGATTAAGGACTCTAATGAAATGTTGAGATCCTTAACGAATGTGCGATGATTGATTTCACGCCAAAACGATTTCAATCACGGTTTTCCACAAACTCAGCTTTACGAGCGCCGCGTTTCCCTTCCCATCTCACGAAATGCTTTGCATTAATTTCTATATTTTCCGGAATTGTTTCGGTGGGGACGAGGGATCGGAAGAGGAAGCGACTCGATTGGGACTGTCGATGGTATGGAGTGAATGCTGGAGCAGATGATTGCAGTGTGCGTTGACGTCACTTTTATTGTTCATTTCCGTTGCAGAATGTTGCAGGAGTGAAAGTGGGAACGAAGAAGGCGCACTCGAAAATTGTTTCACGTCGTGTGTCTATAGGAAATTCAAGTGTGAAATGTGCGGGTGACACACGGGTGACGCTGCCTGTGAGAAGGCGTGCGAAATAGTGAGCAGCGTTCGCTGTGAGAATTTGTTGCAATTAATTGCCCGAACGCCTTCAAGTTGAGTGTGAATGACGTATGAAAATCGGTTGAGGATTTAAGCGGAACCGCATTTGATAGACCTCGACTAATCCGAGTGTGGGTAGCGACGGAGTAACGATTTTAAGGAAGTCTAAAAACAGGCGTGGAAATTGAATAGACGACTTTCTCCAAAATTCTTACTTCCCTTAAGTAGAAATCCTTGTAATTGTAACGAATAAAATTTTTAGCTTTGCATAAATAAGTCATTTCATGTCGTCTTTTTGTAGGTAAGTAAAAATAGGAAATTTCATTGCCATATTTCAACCCAATATGAGGTGAATAATATTTCCCCATGCTCGCAAATCCACTCCATTCACCCAGCTTTCAGAAATCTTGTTTATTTATTTCCGTATGTTTATTTATTTCCGTAAGTTCACCAGGCGTCCTGTTGTGGCAATAAATGTGATAAACCTCTACAATGAAGCAGCTGTTCTCTAGAAAATCTCTTCTAACATGAGCCTGGATATATATAAGCACGCAAATCACTTTATTCGAATGAAATCGTCAGCCTCATCTTTCTCTTCGCAGCCCACATACTGCCTCAACATCCGTCGCACAAACGAAATTCTTGTGGAAAAAGTTGGGATTAAAAGTAAACGGAGGAAAATTGCCAACATGCTGTGCATACCAAGTGGTTTACTTGCTGAAAAATTGGGTCATTATGTGAGTCGACCACCCACTCCCTCCCTCACTCTCTCTCTCCGACAGCAATCAAATGTAGTTGTTCGTTGCGGTTTTTGTCATTCATTGAACTCTGTAGAAATCGTCTGTCTACACTGCAGTAATTTTTCTAGGGAAATCATTTTCCATGGTTATGTTATCCCTGGTTAATATTTTGTCCTACAAACTCGTGAATTCGTTTGTTAATCAAAAAGAGAAGAAGAGAAAAAAGCATATACGAGTTATCATCTTCATATCTACCGATAAAACAAAATATTAACATATATTTCTCCCAACAAGCCAATAAGAAAGATTAAAATTAGTTTTCATATGAATGCATTGCCGAAATTATACCGTTTTTATTTCTTAGAATAATAATACAGTATTTCTCCCTTATTAATAAGTATTTCCCCAACACGTTTAGATTCCGAAAAACGCAATCACTGCTTTAGTTTTGAGTAAAAATGTCACACTTAACGTTCGCCAAAACCAGTCCAAAATATCCACTTAATCCCTGTTACAGCAATAAAGACTTCATAATATCAGAGCACAATAACTTTCTTTCGAATAATCCTGCGGAAATTAACGAGCTTCTCCTTTAGCTCCTGATCAACTGAGTAAATCCTTTAAGACGTCAAAATTAGTTATGCAAACAATGCAGTGGCTGCTATTTAGAGAAAAAGGGAGAGAGAGCAGCGATTGACTGGCGCGTATCTCCTCACTGCCGTCGTCACTCCGTCTTCATCTGCTTGCTGCGAGGCATTGATTGGGTTTTCGTGACACTCCGCGTGCTGAGCAGTATTCTGAATCGGCGCCGCGATTATAACACTAACGATGCGTCATGTCTTCCTTGTCAATAGCATACGTGATGCACTTAAGCATCGGCATCAGCGATGGCTGCCGTTTCAAAGGATGCGGCAGTGGCTGCCAACTCAGCTTTTTAAAATGCACTCCACAACATCGCGATTTAAATCACCGTCTTCTCAATTCTAATCGAATTTCAAGTATTCTGTAGCGAAATGTAGTACGGGGTGGTTCTGCCTACGTGCGCGCGTTCTATCCGCAAGTAAATCAATCATTCCGGCGAACGAACATTTAACGAGTTGCTATCAATCTGGCAGATTTAGTGTGTCATCTTGGAATTCTCTGGTTCTATTCCTGGCACAAGGGAGCAGTTAAGTCGGTTAAACGTTTTACTACTTCGCATGTGTTTTGCTACGTGATTCACTCGCTCACCCACGTATTCTTTTCATATATCATCGCTTTAATCGATGCCTGTCATTCAATTCGTTCGACTCCACTCATTTCTGGTTCTAATTGAGTCCCTCAACCACCCGTCGTTATCTTTGTGCTCAAAATGCACTTCATCATCCATCAAGTATTCTTGCGCCGGAATATTTTCTGATTTTCACGGTTCCTTTCAAAAACTCGTAGTATTTGTAATTTAATTAATTTCCTAAACGTTTCTCGACAGATGTTTGTATTTCCCTTGAAAGAATAGAATTTCTACGGAAGGTCGCATTTTCTCTACCCTATAAATCTGTACAAAGCGCATTCCATCCAATTGTAATCCCGTATTGTACAATAATATGGTTCCAGAGCTTTCAATTCATTGGACAAAACTCGAACAAGAAGTTTTCTGACATTTCGGACTGATCTTTAGATGGTTTATATTGGATGAAATGAATTTTTTCTTTGTTCTCTGAGACGTAATGCTATCTATCTTCAAATATATGATATACTAATCCTCAATTGTAACGACACCCATTGAAAAGAAAGGCCTATTTTGTGTTATCTTTTCTGTTTTTTTGTTCCACAATATATACAAATATTGTTGTAATAATGCTTAGAAATTCAACTGCAACAAAAGCTCTCCACAAAAAAATCCTATCAGTAATAAAATCAGAAGCTTGAATCCACATAAAATCTACGGATGATCAGCGTACGATGGAATGGGTTGGATACCTTCATACAAACAATGAATAAATTATGAGACCAAATCTAAGATCGGATAAAACTTAATTCACCAAACAGGCTATAAAATATGTTTTGTCTTTTTTCGCCGGCGCTGCATGTGACTTCCGTACCCACCCACTGAGGCTGCAACTTCACTCACTGCCGCGTCGAACACGGTAACTTGAAAGCGGCTCTGCACCATATCTGCTGCTTGCCGTCATCTTATTCAATTAAGTGTGCGTTGTGCGATCGACCGATGCTGTCCCACATGGGCCGATGTAAAGACATGAAAGAAGGCAACCGCACCTAATATCGAAGATAAATGGGCTGTTTTTCACGTAGGTACATAATTATTATCGATTTAAGTGGGTCTTTTTATTGGTTTTATTGCTGGGTTGTATGGTTACCACACGCGTCGATCGTAACAGTGAATGGCAGCGATCACACATGACTATTTCACTGAATGGCTTTCACGCAATTCTAACAAAAGCGACAAGAGGTTTATGATGTTTTGGTGTGAATAGATATGGATCGCATTCGAATAAAATGAAAAGAATGAAATAGGCTATAAAATATCACTAATATGGTGAGTAAAAGAGATACTAAACAACGCTAAAGGAGAGTAGATCTTTCAAAAACACGGTTAATAAAAGCATTTCACTTCGAAATGTTTAAAAGCTCCCTCTTGAGTTATGCATTATAGGAGCAATGGGATCTCCTGTTTTTAAAGCGTTTTAATGGTGATAAAAGACTACAACTTTGAGGAACTTTTATAATATCCTATCATACAACCAATAGAACTACAATATAAGGAACTTAACTTTTTCTTCTCATTCTAAAATCTCCTTATCTTTCAGATAAAATTATTGCTGTTGAAATTTTACGATCTTTCCACAGGGGAAATATAAAATAGTCTCTCAATTAAAATCCTATTGATGACCATGAAAAAACTGTTATGTCTCATCTTCCACTTAATTATTATTTAATATAGATTTGAATGAATGAAGTTTACTTTCACTGACGTTGAAGGTGTTTACGTGATAACATTTTTGACACCATACCAGAGATAAAACGAAATAGCGACGGAAGAAGCAGATGGAAGAAGAAAACAACGAAGCCGTCTGAATGTCTGACAAGAAACATCATAAAGAATATCTGAAATCTGACACCCAAAAGATGTAGTTTAACAAAAAGGGTCTAAAATATTAATCAAGCTGGAAAATTATATCCATTTCCTAATTGACAGATTTCAAGATAACCTCTCATCCAGCTCTTTCTCGTGAGAATCTGGAATCACGAAGCTGTTGACAGACATCTAATAAACTATCAAGGGAGTATTTTGTACAATCAGTGTATTAATATGTATTGGAGTGGCAATGTATGGATGCTGTATTTTGTAGAGACCGAATCATGCATTTCTTGCCAAATATTATAGTTTTATTTTGTTGTTATTCCATTTGAAATTGGCTGCATTGCTTTGGTAGCTTTATATATACGAGTGCACACAAACGTATGTACATGCATACATTTGTTCAATTTGTGTAATGGATTTCATATTTAGTTCCCTTTGAATCGGGAGAAATACAACAAAGATGAATTGTTCGTAGACTTCAAGGAATATCCTTATCCTATGAAAAACTTCACTGCCAAGATGACCACTGTTATTTTATGTGAACATAAGAAAAGGGTGACCACTGTTATGTTATGAGGATTATATATACTCGCTATACAAGTTACTATAATGACTGTGCGTAATCCTTACAGATGACTATATTCGCTGTATATAACGCCATATTCGCTATTACGAAGATCTTACCTACAATTTTTACTAACATTTTGCTTATTGGTTGCAGACACTCTGAAAATTTCCCCATTTAGACGGGTGTTATAAATATCGGGCCAAAATTATTATTTATACATACAAATATATGAACTAAACTCATATATAGAATATCTCGGCACTCATATGAGTGTCTTTTCTACTTTTTGCAAAAACTGAATGCTTGCCAACACTGGTTTTGTTGCAACAAAAAAAATTACTTTATTTTGGCGCATAGAAATTCGAAAATTTAATGTTGCCAATGCAGCATTTTAAGAGGAATAACATGTAAAAATGACCAAAAGAACTTTGAATTTTACTGAGTGTTTATTTTCTTAGGGTTTTTCTTATTTGAAAACCATTCAGCATCAACAGCATGTGGTAACTAGTCTCGCATGAATAGATTTTGCTTAACATAAAAATTTGATGCTGTGCAAATGCTTTCAGTGCTTCTCAAAACAGTTTTTATATGCACTGCAGTGGGCGTGTTGACTGCGTGAAAACAGTACCCAGCGCAGCATGCGGCGTACAGCTTGTGCAACTGAGAAGAATTTAAAATTTAAGGAACAAATTTCGAAGGGAAACCGTATAATTACGTCACATGCGGCGCAGGATAAAATCTCTCAAGGGAAGAAAGGAAAACGCATGCACCCCCTGACAATTAGTTTGGAAAATATATATGGTACATAATGTTGTCACCCTTGCGGTGGCGTAAAAACAAACTAATTCGAATACACATCACAGGCAGTCCTGTCGAGGTCCAGAGAGTCCTCAATGGCCGCCTCACATTCGAAACCCTCAGCTTGGCGTGAAAGGCGTTGATTATATCTGTAACAACAAATAATTCTGCTGTTCTCCCTCTCTCGTCTCTCTCCCAGAAGGTAGCCTGCTTAATGCCAACCAAAAAACTGTATCCTGTCCCTTATATCCTCAGGCGGTAAATTTAAAAGAAAAAAAAACCTAAATTTTTGAAATCTAATAACTTGCACAGGCCTGCATCATGTGCATTAACAATTACTGCTGTTGTTGTAAGAGGCTAGGGTGCTGTTGTTATTGTTTTTTTAGCCTCTTCCTCTCTCAGCGTGCGTGCGTCGCGTGACAATCACAACAAAGTTGAATTCAAGCGGCAGTTGTTGAGGATTTCGTTGTTGTTGATTTTAGCTCTTCAAGTGAGTTCTTATATATTATCTGGCCTCTCTCGCTCCTCATTCAGTTCTCTCCTCATTCTCACTGCATGCCAATTTTCCGATCATTTTTCAAAAGAATCGAAAATAAGTGAAAATCTAATCGGCTGATTTTATCACTCTCGTAAATAGTTGAAACAATTACAACAACAGCAATGAATTCTCCCGAGCCAACATCAGTCGCTCTTCGATGAGTTCATATTTCACAATTTTAGTCGCAAATTTCGTGCCTCATGATCTCTGGCGTGTTTAAGTTTCACGATTAGAGGAGTAGAGGGTTGGTATTGGTAGTTTCATACCTTTTGTGGGTTAATCGCACGCGTACAGCTAATGATTTCGATGTCCTTGCATGCGGCTGCTGATTGCGTGGCACGACGGCATCTGCAACAGCGGCGACACTGGATGAATGACGCCAGCCGTCGTCTCATGTGACAATTTGTGGAGGATTAGTTACCATCATCACTCTAAAATTACCACGTCTGTGGATGTGGATGGAGAGAAGTTGGCGAGCGTGGATTCCGATTATTTATCAGTGTATTGAACGCGAAGCAGGAAGAAAAAAAAATTGGAAATACTTTTAGAAAGGGAAATACCAAATAGATTGAGATGAGAATACCAAAAAATTTTCCTGATTTTATGCATGTTAAACACACGTTATTACAATTCAGTGAAACACAAAATGCGGAAAACTCAGGGCAGTTCGGTCTCATGGCCATTCTATCCAAATTAAATCACCGCAAATCTGAACTCCGTCCACTCGAACTTCGAAATCAATTATTTGAAACCGTTCCGCACCACCGAAGCGGTCAATAATGCACCACACGCAGGCACTCCTCACCTCAGCGCCCGCAATTTATACGCTCACTTGAAACGGGCAGACTTTTGTTTTATCACGAAGACCTTCAGAAAAGTGCGACCTTAAATTTTTAACATCCCTCAACGGGATGTGAAACACGTTGAGATCCTGCGCGCGTTCTTGTCCCGGTTGGCGGCCACACCACCGACTCCCGGATAACCTTGGATGCGAATCACCCGGATATCCGTGTAACCGTTGGTTTCGGATGAACTGTGCGCGATTGCTTGCCGCTGTTATTTGCCTTGAAGTTGCACGGATCTCGAAATGCATTTTACGCGGGTGAATTCGAGGCAGTTGTTTCAGCCGAACAATTGGATTTCGCTAACAATGCCAATAGAACTCGAGTGAGTGCGTTTGTGTTGTGTGTGCATGCGTGGCTGTGTGTGTGCGTTTGTAGTGCATTTGTATTGAATTAGTTTGGCTTGGTTGGCAGATTTGATTTGGTGTGGTGGGCAACGGATGATCGACTGCTTTCCATTGTTCCAGCACCATTCCGAGGGGGTGGCTGAGTGGGTTTCTTGACTTTTATTCATGATTTATTCGGGTAATATTTTAAGACTGACTTTTATGTTGATTACGTGGATTGAGTTGTTGAAAAAGTTAATGATATGAAATCAAATGAAGCAAATTGAAATGTTATGGTCAGTCGATAATGAGGGGAAGGAGATGTTAAGGAATAAGTCAGGTAGGGGAAGGGCTATTAACGTTAACTATCTTTGCTTAACAGCAACAATAGAAAAAAGAGGATCTCTAGTAAACCTATTTGAGATTGCTGAGCTTTTTCTCCTCACAATTTATCTCATCCTATCTTATTTCGTTTTATCGCTTCCTATCACAATTATCTCGTGCCATCTCATTTCGTCTCATATCATCTGTTTTCTCGACGCCATTTCATCTTACATAAAATGACTCTTCTGATCTCACCTGTGGTCTTCACATTCACTGTGAAAGCATTATAATCACCATCTTAAATCTCCTTATTCATCTCTTCACATTGCAACTCATCCTATTTGTCCTCATCTTATCTCATATCTTCCAATCTCATCTAACTCCATCTCGGCTGATCTCACATCTTTTCATCTTAACCCATCCCATCTCCTGTGATCTCATCCTATCCCATATTTTCTCATCTCATCTCCAGCGATCTCATCGATTGTCGTCTAATACAATCTGTTTTCAACTCCTGTCATATGAAATTCTGCTGGCATTCAGAGTTCATCTGCTTCTTTCTTCAAAATTCAGTAGACACGAGTTATTTTCGGACATTACAGAAGAATGAAACGAGTTCTGCTCATCCCTACTCCCGCTTATCAGCGTCCCTATAAATTGTAAGCCCCACATATATAGCGTGGCATTAATTATAACTTCAGAAATGTCACACTTGAGCTTAGCTTAAATGCACGTAACTCACGTGTATCCTCATTACATGCCACACAGTGGAATTTTTTAAGTTTCCTGGAAAGAATCCACCACAGCTTAGTGCGTCGCATAAAAGTCTGTACAGAAAAAACTACAAAGTTTAATTTTATTAGGATTTCGTGCTAAGTGACCTCTTCGAGGTCTTCGCAACGCTCTCGGTGCGCCCTACGACAGGCCGTGGCATGCAGCTCAAAGTGGCCTCTAACGATCGTGTTGCAGCTACACATTTCGTTGAAGGACTGGGCTCACTTGCCTTCCGAGAGGGAAACCCAATAAAAAAGTAAGCCAAACACTTAAACACAATTTCTACGGAGATGCCGAGAAATGCGTAAACGTCATGATTTTTTTATGTGCTCGATCATTAAATTCAGTTTTATGACCAAACATTTCGTTGTTGTAGGTCTTGGAGTTGCTGCGAGTGTCGTTTTTTTTTCATTGTCGCCCGCTGCCGAACACATGTTGAATTAATTTTGGTCTACAATGCCACGTTTGTATCGTGTTTCATTTATGGTTGGTTGAAGTTCTCTGCTTTGACAGCGTGTCTAATGCCGACTTGTAGGCTGGCGTGCAACTAATGCTGGGTTTTTGCAGAGTGAGTGATGCGGAGATGTGGTGCAGGTTGTTCCATATACACCGAGGGATCACCGGGAATCAGATAGATCGGATGAAGAAGTCTAAATCCTATAGATCCTACCCTATAATCAGAAATAAAATGTTATAAAAGCCGCATTTATGATCGTTTGTGAGTTAGCTGGAATTCAAGATCTCTCCGTTCAGTATTTAATTTCAGATCTCTTCGTACGATCAGCGTGAAATTTTGCAAATTTGCATATTTCAAGGTAAGCGTTTTATTTGGAAAATTTCAGCTTAATGAAACCTACGATTTCCGCTCACTATTCGCATATATGAACATCAGGAAAACTCGTAGATATTTTACGAGTTTTCTTGATGTACATATATGAATTTAAATGTCGGGTCGGGTATTTATTACATACCAGTATTAATTAGTAGGCGTGTCTAGTGGGCGGAACAGCAAAGTAAATTTTTCCAAACAATAGTTAATCAGCGTCCAACGATAGTTAGAGCAACGAACTAAAACCATATAATGAATCGTTTAAAAGTTAAAGAAGTTTTTTTCAAAGTCATTAAAAATTTTTATTACTGATTGCAAAGAATTTGAATGTTTGAAAGATCTTCTCACAACGGCCAAGAATATCATCCCTGGTGTTGTTTTTGTTGTTTCCGTGGACGGTGCACAAGTCTGTGGTTACCTGAGACATCCACGTTATGTGGCGGAGTTGTTTTCGCTCGTAAAAACTCGGGACAAACAGAACTCCGTAGTATGGAGGAGTAAAAAGAAATCTAAACAGCAAGTAGATTGGGAAGATATTTCGCTAACCTCAGACTCGTATATTTTATAGGCATTTCGGCAGCAGTTATATTCTAAACGAACTGGTAAATCTATATAAACAGGTGAACTCGGTACTTGGAAGAGACACTCTTCAACTTCGCAATTAATAAAATGTAAGGAAAAGTAAGATTCTAAACAATTTTGCAACATTTTAAAGGTCATCGTCAATAGAAAAGAATTTCTTTCTTAGCAAGATTGAGAAATTGCATCCTTGAAGACGACGACGTCTAGTCCGTGCACGAGTAGCCTATCTGTCGCCCACAATTTGCGCAAATATTTGCTCTCATTTGTCGCCTATACAAAACTTCAATTAACATGCTTCTTGTCATCGCCCGAGCTCAGAGATTCTTTGTTTCGGATCCGACATCGGTGGCGACAACGACTGTAACTCTGACACCAGCTGTGGCTCCAGCTCCACATCCGACTTCGACGCCTACGACTCCCTAATGTTTGTTGATACTCATCGTATCCTTTGTCAGTGAGCAGCAAGGCGCCTTTTCACCACATCCCCCCTCACTTCGGTTCGCCGACAGAGTCCTATTTATCTTTGGCTCGTTCGCCGACAGAGTCCTATTTATCTTTGGCTAGGAATGTAAACAAATAAATAAATAAACAAGTAAACATCATCATCGCTGCACAATGGATCCAAATTATTTAATATTGAGAACATAATTTTGTCGTTCGTCGCCGCATGCCTCCAGCTCGTCCTGGATGTCCTTTCTGTACGCGTTGCATATCATGTAGAGTGCAGGTTATTTGTTTGTCTGCCTGCTCTGGTCTTTGCGATGACATACCGGAGCTAGCATTTGGCCATGTTTTGTGATAGCCGTGTTTTACAAGAGCTTCTTTTTAACGGTATTCAGTCCAATGAATTTCAATGAAAAAGAAGCAAATATTTTGCTATAAGTAAACAGATATATTGACAGTGAAAATTCATGTGGATTTACAGGATCTACATGTGCTTTCAGCTTATATTTTTGTTCCTTATGATTTTTTAGCAGGCAAAAATTTTGATATTGAAAAAGAAGAGAAATCATTAAAATTTGAATTTATATTACTATATATGTGAAAGAGATATACGTGTGAAAGATGGAATACCATGGTCTACAAAATAGTAAGTACAGAATTCGATATAATCTTGCAATTTTCTGTAATTGCTGGAATGTCATGGATATCATGTTGCGGAAATTTACAAATTTCCTAATGGGACTTACCTCATGATTATATATCTCAAATAAAGAAGATCGAAACATTTGTCCGATATATATTAGTTCTGCGCACTGTAGGAGACAATTTGCGTTCAGATTTCGGTATTTTTTTTAGAATTCGGTACAGGAATAATCGTTACAATTTTGAGAAGGAAAAAGGAAAATATGAAATGAGAAGGAAAATATTCCAGATCGGAAAAAATGGCATCCGTTACATTTTTGCTCGGCTTTTGATCTACGAAGTCAAATACAAACATGATTTCATTTCCTAAACATCAAGAGAGCAAAAAACAGAAATTGTTGCTTTCAAAGATACCATTTGTTTTTTTTAAAAAGCAAAATATTATTGTATATAGCAACAAAAAGCAAAATATTATAATAATAAATAATATACATCGTGGCGTGAATGTGTTGGAATATTGCTGGGCTAATTTTTTCCCAGTGCGGCTGAAATAATATAAAATAAACAAATTATTGTATAGCCAGATATGCATGACAACTCGAGAGCCACTTATGGCGCTTCCAGTGCCGCCTCTTCGACTGAAGTGTGGCGGTTATGCAAACATCAGACGTATTTATTTAAAAACTCTCAAGTTCTGCGCATGAAAGCGCAAGCAAGCTGTTTGTTTTTAATGCATTATTTCCACATCAGAATGGAGACAAATATTTTCTAAGAAAAAAATATATGAGACAAATACTGAAAAAAATAGGAAGAAGAAGAAGAGATGAAAGCATGAAGCAAAAAATTTTTTAAATGAAAATGGGGGTATATTTTATGGAAGTAGTGGAAAAAAATAACAAAAATAACAAAAATAGGTTCTCAGTTTTGCCAGACGTCCTGGCATTGGCATTTTTAATGGGTGCACATTGCATGACAGTCGGAACTCTGGGATTATTTCCACATTATTTCCACACAATATGTAGCTACTCGAAAAACAAAATGTGCAAAATGCGTTTAAGAGAGCAGAGGACAACAGTAACAATGACAACAACAATTGCAAAAACAACAACAACAGCAGCAACAACAGAATCCATACGACAAAAAGAATATTTAAGTGGACTCCGTCAGTGCATCGCATCGTATGTCAGCTGTCATGAGAGCAAAGTTAGCGAGGCAACTCGGGCAAATACATCATTAACAACGAAATGACATCATCAACGACACTACTGGCAGCAACAGTATCATCTTCAGTTTAATAATCATCAGCAGCTGGTGGCAATAACTTTCATTGACGTAAAAGTGACTTTTTGGATATAAAAACAAAAAGAAAGCTATTATAGAAATACAGGAATGTTTGCAATTATAAAGTAATCCTGACTTAAAAGAGGAATCATTACTTAATTACTTACAGCATTTATTTAAAGGCAATACAAACAGCAAGGCGTGCAACTCCAATCATTCATTGCCACCGTGGGGCAAAAACACGGGTTGAAACACAACATGAGCCACAAAAGGCAAAAAAATACTCTTGGACAAACAAGTCGAGCTCAGTGCGGAGTGAGTTCCATATTTAAGTAATGCGGACAATCAACGTCGTCGTCATTATCGTCATCATCGTCGTTGTCGTCGTCCACTTGCAGCTTGAGTGCCACCATCAAACGGCAGCAGCAGCGACTCCAACAACAACGTCGAACAGAAAGAAGCAGCAGTAACAACCACCCTGGTTGAAGCTTGCGTTGAGAATTGAGAAATTTATTAAAATGAGGTGAGCTCAACAGCAGCGAGCAGCGTTGTTGTCGACGTCGCGACGATGCATCTTAAGTGGCCGCTTTTTCTGCACTTTATGCTGCTGCTGAGACGACGACGAATATGTTGCTCGGCTGCTCGGCTGCTGCTGCGCTCATGAGCAAAGCAAGCATTTCTTCTGATCACGCATACACTTTCAGTTTTTAAGATACTCGTCGTCGTCCTCGTCATCGTCCTCGTCGAATTTCGGTCGCTTTTGAACTGAATGACTTTTGAAATGTGTTTTGTTTGCTATATTTTGCCATTTTTTGTTGAGATCTTTCTGAAGGAACATGTTTTTTGTTACTCGTAGGGTTTTTTCTTACCTCTTGAATGTCATCTTGAATTTCGTAATTGAAAATTTCGCAGATTTCTGTAATCCAGTCAGAGAAAAGGACGACGCGACGTCCAGGCTCGTGCTGAAAGTCACAACACGCTTGGATGGCTTGATTGGCCGATTCAGAAAGGGTTGCGTAGTTAATTCACTGGAAACACATCGTGGTGCATCGCCGGAGTGTTGTAGAGTTCGTCATAAGTAGCCGGTTTTAAATAGACAGGTTATTGGGTTCGATTGTGGCATCATTTGAGGTCAATAACATGGAAAATTCGGATGTATAATCGGGTTACCGATAATTCGCCTGGTTTTCACAGTTTTTTGGGATCCGTTCCCAAATGAGTCAAAAAATGTTGGGTATCGAATAGTGAAAACTTTCTTAACGTGTTTTTCATTCCTCTCAAAATTTATTTCAGAACTGAAGTATTGGTATTCCAGTGCTATTCATGATCCTCCCGGTCTTTAAAAATCCTATATTATGGAAATCTTAGTCAACAGAAATGCGGTCAACATTAACTTATTGAATTTGAGGAGTTATCTAATCATGTTCGATAAAGAGTCATCGAGTTCCTGAATTCAATTTCCCTAATACTTGAATACCTAAGAATGAAATCTATATTACCTTACATCTTCCTTATTATGCACCGATTACCGATTACTTATATCCATAAAACATTGTCATCGCGTGCAGCATCAGCCGAATAACCTTCTCACTCACCGCCTCCTTCTTCTCCACCACCATTGCCATCGTCAGTGATGAACGATATTAAATTTTCTCATTCTACCTCGCTTGTATTCTTTCCCCATTTCCACTCGTAGTTTGTGCAATCAGCAGCCCATTCCTAGTTTGGCCCATATGGCGCACACAATCAACTTTCAGTTCCATCGCGAACGCGCGTAACTCTCACTCATGTATAGGGATTTTTTATTGTTTTTCTCCATTTAATGAAATCAAAACCCCTTCTGCTGCGAAAAAATGTCCTTGATACCATTTTTTCTTGCCCTTTGTTTGTGCTCGCGTACCCTTCTGATGTAGATTTCAGTTTGATGAGTGAACAGTTTTTAAAATGCCTTCGGTACTCGCACGATCCGGATGATGCTCGGTAATTGTTTGACTTCTTCACTTGGTCGCTTATCGTCTCTTTCCTCGACGATTTTACATGTTGCCGCTACGTCATCATGATTTCGAGCATTTCACTGCCTGTTTTTTTATTAAAATCGGAAATTAACCATTTGTATTCTGTTGATTTTTTGCCATTACCACTCTTAGTTATCACAGATTATATGCTGAAATACTCGATATTCAGTTAAGAGAAATTAATAAATTGAAAGCCTCAAACATTACCATGCTTATGACGAATTAATATGTAGAGAAAAAGCATACAGTAATGAAAATGGTGTGGAGGATAAAGGGAATGAAGAGGAGAAGGTAAATGTAAGAGAAAAATGGTTACACGAGGAAGACAGAGAAATATTGGGGGAAATAATGAGTAAATAAGCGTTATGTGACCCTACTCAAGTTGAGATATATTCAAAAGATAACCGGATCTCTTCCAAACATCTGTTCAGACATTATTCATCCCCGAATATGGCGTGATTGCCATCTCGGGTAATTTTAATTCTCAGGATTCGTATTTCGTTCCATACAGCTGGTAAGAAGTTTTAATTACTCTTTTATTATCCCCGTGGAGGAACCACGCCAGCGAAAGAGGAGATTAACCACCGATCTCTACGTTCAATGCGATCCTCACTTCTACTTCCAGACACCACCGAACCGAATGATGCCACATGATGCAGGCAGGACAGCATGCCACCCAACCATCCTTCATTCATACGGTGACAGTGATTTATAAGAATTATTATACCTCGCATCGAGTCGGCGATGTGCAATTATTGTGCATGTAAACAAGCGCAATTCAAACTCATTGTTCACCGCTTTAACTCGCGTCGCTGTGCGCTGCTCAGATGAAGTCGCTCGCGTGTGGGTTCGCAACAAAGTGGTAAACGAGTGGAGTGTCGAGAGGCGCTCGCAGCACAAAAACGAAGCCAATCGCCGAAACAGGAGCAGCTGTGTTTCAAAATCCAACATCATCATCATCACCCTGTAGCGGGAGGGGAGGGTGAGGCGACACACCGCGGATGTAAGCACGCATCAGCAGTCTTTCCTTCGCTCGCCGGCCGGATTTCCGAAAGACCTCACTCAACATTGTTCGCATTCATCTCGAAATAATTACTCTTTGAAGAACATTTGTAAAAACACGAAGAGTGCGGGTTATGCTGGTGCAGCATGCGGCAAGGTTACGCCCGCTCACATATGTCACGGGCGTGCTTTTGTGCCTTACTGGCGCCGAAACGAAATGGTTTTAATTTTAAATTTGAGCAAACATCATGTTAAATCTTCTATGCAAATTGTAGGCAGCAACGACGAAAAATGTCATCCGTGCACTTGTCTCGAAACGGCGCTTGCAACCCTTGCCAGGCTACCAACCACCCCTGCCCCCCTCTTCCCTGCCACACCGCCATCACCTTCTCTTCAAGTTACACGTATTTCGCGTAGTCGTGCATCGTCAAGGCAAAGTAAATATTTGTTTTAATATCCGCAAAGGTGCAGCATCACCATTTTGGGCGACCGAAAGGATGGAGTGTTTGTTGTTTTTAATTAATGCAACCCGTAGCGTTTGTTATCCTTGCGATGAAGCAAGCACGCGTTGAATGCGCTGCAGGCTGCTAAAGAAAACAACGCGGCTCAGTAAAGCAGCGCTGCAACACGAGAGACGAATTAATTTGAAATAAGTTTTTTTTTTTCAATTTTGTCCACTTTCAAATACGTAAGTATTTGCAACGCTAAATTGCTTTTCAACCTCAAGTGTTTTCAACCTCAAGATGATGCGCATTCCCGGTCTGTTTGTTGATTGGCGACGTCATGGAGGTAATGACATTTTTAGAGTTGATTTCGGTTGAATTTTTTAGATTTTTTAGGTGGTTTTCTGTATAATTATATGATAAAAACATAATAATTTTCGGCATGACATCGGTTTGGGTTTGAAGATATCGGATCAGTTGAAATTTTCATTATGTGTCTTCCAAAATCTCACATTACATCACAAGGACTTGCAGGGGTCTATTTTATTTACAGAAGTTATTACAAAATTATACTCTGTTCGAATAACTACGGGATTCCTGTACTATATTCACACATCCTGACTCCGATCTCTTACTAAAACCCACCTCATTTTTGAGTATCCTAGCAAGGAAGCTCGTATTAATTTAAAGCAGATAACATTTTTGCCTTAAACAAATAACTTCACAAAACACAGCGAAGGACACTCAAAGCCGATGATCTCCTCGAAAGCAAAACTTGTCCTCGTAGATATCCATTTTAACGGAGGTCATACAATTCTGAATAAATGCGATAAAAGTAATCAAGAAAAATGTTGAAAACTATTTGAATGGACAATTAATTTGTGAATTTATTTGCTCCGAACTCTTGGAGATAAGAAAAGCAGGCGGCGCAGGTTTTGTGAGAAAAAAAGAGGAGGAAGGGAGCGTTTTTATGGCGCTTTGGACGCCTTAAAATGCATTACAAACATATTAGCAGTGGAATAAAAAGGTGGAAAAGGACAGCAAAAAAGGAAAAGTGTCGCCAGTAACGCTTGAGTTTGTTTTCTCTCACAACAAATGAAAACATAAATTCAAATTTGAAGGTTTTCGAGCATTTCTTGCAACAGGCAGGTTTGCTTAGAAGTGTCCGAGGTAGCAACAACAACTACAACAACAACAACAAACGGGGAATAGATTTTAATAATCCCGCAAGTTTTTATTTACACCGTTTTTATTACGTTTTTATTTGTTTTATAGTGTTGAAGTCGAAAAAAAAACCTCATTTGTGTGGTTTCATCATGTTAGAGTTCTTTCGGGTTCGGCTTCTGAGGTCCTTTATTATCCTGCGAAGTGTTGCTTACGCTCTGATCTGCAGCCGTCGCTGCTGTCGCTGAGTCGTCCTAGATCTCTTGCGACAACATAAATAAAAACATGATTTAATAGAGCGACCAGAGGGGCAGCAGGCACTCGGACCACTGGCAGGATCAGCAGGATATTTACAATTGGGATTACATGTTCCGCGTCATGCGCGACACGCAAGGTACGCGGGAACGCAAACTCTCGGCTGAGGGTTCGAATAAAAGTTTGATTAGCTGGGGCGGGTTGTGTTCCCCTCGGATCCGTTCTCTTCCGTTCCGTTCAGGTCGGCGCGCACTCGTCCGGAAATGGGATGAACGAAAGCACGAATTGTTGTTGTTGTTGCTGTAATTGTTGTTGTAACTGTTTTTAGGGATACGCGTGATTCTGCACGTTTTTTAATGCGTAGATCATAAATTGTTGATTTTTTAGGTTCATTCTTTTGCTATTGTTGTCGTTGTTGGTTTTTATGCTATCGTAATCATTGGTGTTGTTCTTGTTGTCGTTGTTGTTGTTGTTGATGTTTTTCTTCTTCTTTCAAAAACCGAACAATTGTAAAATTGCCCTGTATTACAAGGTAAAATTGTGCCAATTGTTGGTAGGGATGCTGTTTCGGAGTTCGTTGGTCTACCCTTTCTCTCCGAAGAGGAAAGGTGGGCGAACAGGGAACAGAATTAATGAACTGCAACATTCAGCGGGTAGCAATGAAGCGCAACGCAGAGGGGATCCTTTTTGGGATCTCATTGTTGCTATAATAGCTACTCTGAATATAGTCGAGGTGTAGATTTCTTTTGGTTTTTATTGTACTCGATCTCTCATGCGCATCATGAGAAACACATCTGAACTGCAAAATATACATACTTTACTGAATATATCTCTCGATCTACAAACTTATTCTATATATTATTCGGAAGTATGTCGAAGGAATTCGACTTAAGACTGCGAAGGACAATAGGCACGTTTAATATCCATTATGATGACATTGAAGAAGTTTGAACGCTATTTTGGAAGCCAATATCCACAAGATCTTAATAAGTCTTAAAATAGTTTCGATTATATTTCGCTGATAACGTCCCTCTATTATTCTGTATAATTCGTACCTATTTCAGCAATACAAGACATGTAATGGAGAATATTTGTCCCACAAAAAATTATTCTTAAATGGTAACCTTTGAAAGCACAAAATCAACATCATCCTTCCGTTTTGCCTACTTTTAACACCGATTCTCTCAAAAGCTGTTAATTCTCTTTGAGATCAAAATATCTACGCCTGATATCATGTTTATCACTGACACTTATAGACTGCAAAGTGATCGTTGAGGACAAACTTTTTATCTGCACCCGCAATTATTTGCACAAAACACCCGTATGGAAAAGATTCTCTCAAGATGTGGGAATCCCCTACGCGACATTGTGGAAATTGCAGCAATGGTACATGAGAAAAACAATCTAAACATCAACCTAAACAACCTAAACAACCAACCATCCCGAATAATCTGAGTACCAGCACGAAGCAATGACAAGAATCCCCCGCACAACAATCGAGAGAAACTTCTGAAAATCATCAACGTAATCTGGGAACGATAATGATAGTGAATCTGTTGCTATAAATCCGATTCTGTATTGCGTATTTGCGTGAAGTGCATTAATCCAAGATGTCGCTATTGCGTGTGACACTTTGTGCAACGCGTTCTCAGCGGATTACGACCGGCAGTACATCGTCGTTGTATACATCGTCGTTGTACATCGTCTCTGTGTACCGTGTGCGTGCGACACCGTGGTGTACCTCCGCGGTTCGCTTTCTGTGTCCATCATTAATCATCTGCCAGAGATGAGTTTCATGTTAAGATTTCTTGTTCAGATAACGACTGTGATAAGCGACTAATGTTGGTTGTGTGTGTTTTCGGAAGTAAAAAGGAACACAAAATTTGAGACAACATTTCTTCAGTTAATTTATATTTTTTTTTATGTAAATGTTGTTGAAAACTTTAAGGTTTCCGTCTAATTCCAACTTCTATAACTCTGAACAATAAATACCGTCCTTCTCTCTGAAATCGGTCTGATTAAGTAAAAATGTTTCCACCCAAATCCAGCAAACTGCCGTCACCCTCATGTGCCTCACCCTTTTTTAGTCGCCCATCTCGCACGAAGTAGCGTGAAATTCCGAGCTCGCTAAGCCGGCTAAATTTATTTGCACAACGAATTTAGCAGAAAGTGTCACCTCGTATTTAGACTCATCTGATGCACTGCGTCGAGTCTCTCGATTTCGATCACAAAACAAACTCGGGATTAGTTGAGTTGCCCAGCCTTGCTCTCTCCTTTCTCAGGGTTGCCATCAACCAACCATTTGTGAGTTATAATTGTGGCCCTTTTTTTATCCCTCGTTGCTATCTGCACAGAAGTGCAAGCCATCGATCATATATTTTAATTAGCTACAGCGTCGATTGTGTCACAGCAACCGAGTATTCGTAACTTCCTGGTCTGCGTCCTTCACGTCCCACCGTAGGGTTGCAGTGGGAAGTCCTTTCTTGTTGGTTTTTTAAAGTTGCTGCTGCTGTTGTTGTTTCACCTCGAACGAATTCCTTGTTTATCACATGTGACGAATTCGTTCAGTCCTACCGACGTCCTTGACACTCGATTAAATGAAGTTCGAGTGGTTTGTGAAAAATGAGTTTCGACTTTCAAATGAAACAACGAAGTTCACGATTAACACACTTGAAATTTTTTCCTGGTTGTTCCTTTTATTCTATTTACAAGGCATCCCATCGTTGTCGGCATTTGTTATCCCTTTTTTTTGTGACAGCTGAAACATTATTTCGGCCTCGTGTGATAATCGCGGGATGGTTGGAGAAAAGAACCCTGAGAGATTTTCAAGGATAACAATGATCATATTCGTGCGATACATTGGGTCTTATGGACACTCGGTACTTGAAAATTGTGAGATACTGTGTTTGAAGTTAGAAGAACTGGAATTGCACGATTTACAATAGCGCTCTTTACGATCTGGAGTAAATTCTTGGGTAACGAAGTACGTGACGGTGTTAATTATATTCTCTAAGAAGTCCATTAATACCATTTGACACAAGAAAATCAATTTGAAGTATACCAGGTAACAAAGAAATGTAATAAACCCACCACACTATTCGTCACTTTCGACAAAGAGATTTTCTCACAGTGCGAGAAGAGCAATCAAGAGTCAAAGCTGAAGAAAATATGAGATGTATATAAGATTACGGGATCTAGTAAAAACGATAAACATTCGCCAATCGATTACCTTTAATACAGTCTTTTCTAATTCTGGTATTAATTAAATAAAACTTAGTACTCTCTGCTCTACTCTTTTCTCTCGTACAGCTGGTATCCAGTATTTTTCCTCTTCGATCCTCAATAGTTTTTTCACAAAAAGGGAAACCAACTGCATTTTAATGACTCACTAAAAGTAGCCACACCGCCAACACTGGTGAAACCGTTTTTTATCCTGCGGCACTTAAAAACTTTTTATGTTGTTAAGGGATTATCTTCACAGTATCCATTATATTCACAGTGTTCATTGTTACATTTAAGGTACCCTTTCGAGAGTTTTTAGTCGGCATCACTTATGTTTTTAATTATTAACATCACGCTGATTAATGATCAATTTTGTGTTGCCTTGTTTTTTTTTCCTTAACTTAAATGTGTTGTTTTCCCTTTCATCAAAAATGTTACCTCACAAGGGATCTGAGAAGCCAGATCGGATGTTCGGTTAGGATGCCACAGGGTCTGCATTACAGAGTGTTGTAAAGCGGATTACATGCGGCAGATGCGTTGCTCATTTTCGAATTCTTAATGAAAAGATAGCATGCGGCATTTCAATTGTTTTTTTAACCGCTTTGTTCCTTCAAATGATGGTTGCTTTCATAGAATGGTGATTATTTAACGCACGTTGTTTTTTATTCATAATAATAGTAAATGGTGATCAGTCCCACTCAGTTGTAATAAGAAAGTGTTAAAAACGCATTCAGAATTTGAATCTGTGTAAACATCACACACAACTTCAGTGATATATTCGATAATCTTCCTCTTTCTTTTCGTACCCTAATCATCACCACAATCACCATCCTTCCTCACAAGTTTGTATGATTTAAATATATTTTGAACGGCTTCAGTTTTCTTAAATATCTCATCCTATTTTTAGCAGACGCCTGGTTTAATTAACTCATCTCTAACATGGCAACACTTTCTGCACTTCTGCAGCTGCCAGATTAACAGGAAAAATCAATCAAATCCACTGTAGCGATGTTGCATTGCTGTGTTTCTTGTAGTTGTTGTGGTTGTTGGTGTTGAGAAATTCGAGTAATTCACGCACAATAAACTTCAATTATAACTTCACTTAAAACCACCCACTGCGTTTGCTGCTTTCGCAACAGAAATTTACTCGGCAACTCTGTCATTAAAACGTTTTTCCCCCATTCTCGAAAATTTGTTAAAAAATATGAATGCTTTTCTTGAAATGTTTTGATTTTACCAGCTACTCAGCACCATATTTGAGACCATTAAAATTATAGGCAGACATATATTTCGGGCAACCTCGCCCCTCGCTACAAACAGGAAACTCGTGTGATTAATTTCGAAAAAGTGTTGCCAGCAACAATAAAGGGCGGCTCTCTTGTTAGCTGTTTGCGAGAAATGGTCGCTCATAAAATTGCAATTATCACATAAAATACAAGATTTTAAATAGGTGGCAACATTTGGTGGCAACGAGTCACAATATTAAATATTTCAATAATTTTATTAGACAACTACAAATTAACAGGAAATAATTTTTAAAATATTACTAGAAGAAAGTGTTGAAGAGGGCAGTGAGGACAGAAACTAGAAGAAAGCAGTGTTGGAAAGGAGGAACAATTAGTTGAAATAGAATATTAGAGTAGAAAGTAATATAAGGTGAAGAACGAAGTTATTCGGAAATAGTAGTTCTAGAAAATAGTAATGGATAAGGAAGGGTTATTAAAGGGTGTTCTGAACATAGAAAATAGTATAACAGGAAATAATGAGAGGCAAATGCAGAAAAAGATCAAGGAACTTAGAAGGGGATATTCTCCATCCTCATTATGAAGAGCATATTCAGAAAATATATATATATATATATATATAATGCGGTTCAGACCTCTTTTACTCTGAGAGACTAATTAAAAAAGGGCAATTTTTTGTGTTGTTTTGTTCAAATGGACCTGGGATATGAGCTTAGAGCGTTATAATAAGACTATTAATTCCCTTTCCTCTCATTTTTAGAGAAATCTATTCCCAGAAGTTCATATGACAGCGCAATTCTTTTCAAATCAAATGTATTCCGTCCTAAAAGATAACCTGTCATATGTTACTAGAATTTGCTTCGAGAAATGTTTGGTTCCGTATGTAATTCTATATAAAACTCGTTCTTATACCGAATTTTCGACTACAACTACAGCAACTCGTCGTGTCTTGCCGATTTTCTCCCGATCTCTGATCAGAGCAACTAGTAATTAGGTACACCAGCTACTGCTAATGACTGAAACGCTGTTAATCAGCAGTGTGTCGTAATGTGGAGTAAAAAAGAATTGCTGTCGAAAATCACACTAAAGAAGGAACATCAGTGCCACTGAAAACGAGCGCCAGCACTTTGAGGGCCAACACTTCGGCCCACAACTAAAAGCCAATGGAAGCTTAAGTGGTGCGCGACATGGCACTCAAATGCGCACTCGTACGGACTCCCATGCGGCTCTCCAAAATCCCAAGGCAAAGCGCCCCATAAATGCGCGAGCCCCTTCTGCCTTTCCCTGCCCCCTCCCAAGACCACCGTCAACTCACGAGCTAACTCAAGGTAATGAATTCACTTAATGGGTCGTTTGCCTACCACTTCATCTACTCTGGAATGATCTTGAAAGCGGAGCGAAACCGTCAATGAGCCGAGAAATAATAAAGCAGAAAAACGCACGCAGAGTGGAGAGGCATCCGGACAGACATGCAGACATGCAGACGGGCGCGGCAACCCCCGACCAAAGACCGAAGGAAGCGGCGGCGCAGACAGCAAGACAGACGGGCCAACAGCTGGAGATCTTCGCAACATGACTTTGTCGAAATTCTCAATTCACAAATAAAGCACGCAGCTCGACGCTGGTGCTGGAGGTGGAACCGAGCTGGAGCTGTCGTCTGTGGCTGGCGTGGGACGGTGCTCTGGAGCTGGGGATGAAACAGTCGCAGTCGCATCTGGGGCAACACTTGCTGCCGCCTACAAGCCATCATCATGCAAATGAGCTGCAAAGCGTGACGTCTGTCAGTGCGTCGTTGGCCCCGAAAACTTAGCAGCATCGGTGGCAGCGGGTGTGGCGGAGTGCCGACGAGGTCCCTTTCTTCGGGGTTACCATTTTCGGAGCACTGTATTCGCAATAAATGCAAAAACAATGAAGTGCTCCGCGCGGTTGACGTCGTGTTGCAGTTGTTGACATGATGATGAGATGTTTATGCAAGTCGGTGAGTGAATGAGTGTCATGTGTGATGAGAGTGCATCGCACATTCGCGTCATCTATCAGTATAAAAACAGAGGCCCGTAGTTGTAAATTAGCAATATTATGGTTGCTCCGGGTTTATTGGGGTTAAGATTGTCGGTCTCTAGTGTTTTTGCAGCTTGTAGTGGTGAAGGTAGTGAGAAATTTAATTAAGTTTAATTCGTCTTAATGAAGGTCATACAAGTGATGGCCAGGATATGCTGTGATTTGTTTGATGGTGAAGAAGGAGAAGAAGGTGAAGTAGGAATTCATTGATATTGGGGACACAACGTTCAATATTATCTGACTTGGAAGCATTAAGTTGGATTTTTAAGGATTTTGGATCTCTTAAGATGGCGAACCGCATTGTAAGAATTGAAATGAAATTATAAGTTTTATAAAATTGTATTCAAAGTGTTCTCCTCATCAAACAGCGAATTTGTCTTTACTGATTGCTACCCCTTCCATTTAAACCCTTCTTCCCAATATCATCGTAAAAGGTGACCACCAAGGATTCAATTTTTATCATCACATTATTTCTATTTTAAGTGACATCCCGCTGATTAATTATACCACTCAAAGGAAACACCACAACAATTGCAACAACAACAGCAATAACACCGACATGAATTTCCTAAAACAACAACAGTGAAATTACCCCATACATCACATATTAAAAGTTTAAAATTGTTGGTCATCCAATCTTATCTTGCAGCTTTTGTCTCCATGCAGCATTAATCACAACGACGATAATCCTTATTGAATTATTGTTAAAATTTCGTTGAAATCAGCTCATTGTATGCTGTGAGATTCATGCAAAATCATTCAGGCTTGCATATCGTTGAGCTTGAACTGCTGTGCCGGATGCTGGATGAGAACGCAACCTGCACCCACCAGCATCGACGCCGCACGGTGTTAATGACGTTTGAAAGGTGTGAATTAGTGTGCGATGTGTGTTCGCAGAAAATGTCCTTCCTATTCGTCTCATCCTTTGTGCTGTGAATCGCAGACGAGTGCTGCATTCCTTTTATATTTCATTTTGGCATTTATGGTTCCTCATTAATTAACGATTTGGATCGTGCATAAATTAGTCATGCCGCTGGATGATGAGGTTACGGTAGGGAGTGGGACCTTAAAACTGATTAATGTTGACTTTGGGGGTTTTCTGTGTTTGCTACACAATCTGTTGACATGTGAATCACGAAAAGCTCTTTGGTGAGGGATCACGCGGTATAGAGTTTTTGTTTCCCGATTGGTTTGTGATATTGTCAGATAACTTAGCTTTTAATAAGGAGAATTCTGTGAGTATTATCTGGTGTTATTCACATGAAGAACATGGGCACTATTTTCCACATTTCAATTCTATGCTCCAGTATTCGATTCTGGAATGTCCTCTAGTATTCAACTCTTTCAATAGAAATATTAAAATGCCAAAATATATCTATTTTTGGAGAGAAAAGAATAAAAATCTGCTATTTTCTTAGCAAGAAATCCTCAGATCCAATTTTAAACTACCTTTTTGTCGGCATAAATGATTATTTGAACCTTTTACTGACTGACATTTTATGATCTCTATTTTTATTTCCGAAATAATGACACGTATCGTGATGTTTGATCTCGAAAATGATGACTGTGCATTTTTTGTCGCCTCTTTTCTGTTCAAACTTTACCTGCCTCCAAAGTTGACCAGCCATTATTGCGTAGGTAAAGCATCAATTAAAACGAGATCTAATTGATGGAAAGCTTTTTTAACGATGGGACAATAAAAAGTGGAACTTCAATGTTCCATTAGGCCTGAGGTGTGATTTTATCACCGGCTTACAAGGGTTATGGAGAGAACAAAGAAGTATTAAGCATAAAAAAACACAATAGAGCACGCACTACTCTCAAGAATGCTGCGTAATGAGTTTTATTAGAAGAATCACTCAAAGCCTAGTAAAATTCGTAGAAAACTCAAAAAAGGTTGATCACGCAGTGAGAATGCTCCTCGAAAGCCCTAAACTGGCGGATCACTGAAGCTTTGAACGGTAAAATTTAGTCACTGGTTGTCAATCCAAGATCAACAGCAAAGACCGTTTCTTTGACTGACAATAGTTCTGTTCTACAACAAGAATACAGCAATCATGATCTTAACGATCTCGAGGAGTACAAGAAAAAATACTTCGTAACGCGTTGGTAAGCAAACGTACTCTCTTGACTGAGACACAAGATCAATTTACTGATTAACGGAAATAATGAGCAATAAAGAGCTGGAACCAACAGATGGAGAGAAAAAATAAGAACAGAAACGGACAATCCGAAGTCACATGACGCAACGACGTGCATTCGTTGGCGCCAAGTGATATCTTATCACTGGCGGCAGTTAAAAAAAGGATCCTGGAGCGAAGAAGTGGACACGAAAACAGTAAAAAACGAAATTGAAATAAAGATGGTAAAGCCACTTGAATGCCAATTGATGACCAGCAAGCAGGACGAATGCGAGAAAGGAGAGGCACAGCAGCGGTTGGAAAGGACGAAGATTGGTATCACTTGACAGGCTGCACGATTTTCTCAGTTTGCCGACTTGCGGTGGCTGCTGGTGTTCTTCGCCGATATAAATTTCTTTGTTTTTTCTTTTAGTCTTCCTTTTTTTACCTATCACAGCTTTAGCTGTCAACGATATCCTGCCACTTGCAGCTTTGGCTGTCTGGTTCTTTCAACGGTTCGCGTCCTTCTCACCCATTTGACAGTGGATGTGGTTGCTGTTGTTGTTGCTGTTGTTGTTGTTATCGTTGTAGCATATGCATTGGTTCTGATCGCCCTATGATGACCAAGCTACTTAACGTTATCCTTACCTCGCCGGCACCACGACTCTTTCAAATTCTTCCTGTAAGTGCAGTGGATGGAAGTACTGAAGTGCATTTCGATTTATATCTTCTTTCGTGCAGCTCTCCCTATCTCCCTCTCTCTCTCTCTCTCCTTTTGGTTATTTATTTCTAAAGAGAGGCACCTTATTTCGAAGGACTCCCCTACGTTTAATTATTTTAAGGAAATCGTTTACAGTTCTTGAAGATTCTGTTTAGTTAGATAAGCAACGTCCTGCCAGCAAATGAAGGTGTCACTTCACCTGAAAAATGAGACCACCAAATTGCACTGAATTTCCTTCTTTTCTTTCGCTTTTTTATTTCAATTAAAAATACTGTCCGATTCGGATTAAATTTGTCGTAAAATAGGGTCTAAGTTATATCTTAGAAATTTCTAGAGGTAATTGGCCTTTAAGAAGCAATTATTTTGAAAACGTTAGTGGCAATCTACTATTTTCCTCAATTTTCAATTGAAGCGATAATCGTGATCTTTTTAAATTCTGACGATAATCGTGTTCGTGTTGTCGATTGAGACCATAATCGCGTTTCAATCGAAAGGGAAATCAAGATCAAGACAGCTGCCTTAGTGCGGATTCGGGACCTTAATCGAGATCGGGTTGACAGGAAAAATACAGAATCCTAGAACGTTTCTGACATATTGTATTATTTGTATTACATTCTCCAAATTTCCAAAACGAAAACATTTTCAGAACTGTTAAAATATTCCTATAATTCATTCTAAGAAGGGTATTTAATATTTGTATGCTTTCTTTACTGAAAAATCAACATTTATGAAAGTTTGCATTTTTTAGATAAATATTCCTAGAAAACAGACAGCAAAAACAACCACGTGAAAATTACGAAAAGATTTTTATAAATGAAGAACATAAAAATCAAGCGTTGGCGGCGAAGAACAAAAGCATCGATCACGCTTAATAAAATAAGTAGAAACAAAAAGGTGCGGATGACATAATGAATTAATATAAAAATAATTCTACCACACAAATTCTACGCCCAGGAACAAACAGCACAGAAGCGTCAAACGTGCAGTGAAGACGATGAAGACGTCGCGTCGTCAAGCCGCTGTGAGATTCTTCCAGCGATCGCGTTCAATTCTTTACGCTCTCGCGGCAGGAAACTAAATGAAAGTGACGCTAAGAAGCGGGCGGTTTATTAAAGAGAAGCAACAGCAACAGCAGCAACAACAGCAGCAGCAACAGCAGCAACAACAGCAGCAGCAACAGCTTCAGTTATAGCATCAGCAACGACAGTAGCGGCAACACAGCAGGACGTGGAGCTGATCGTGTGGAAGCGACGCGGCCGCCAAAACAGACACAGCAACTCACTGTTTTGAGGCAGTCAACGTGATTTCAGGCTCCTTTTATTTTGCACAATTATTCACTCTCCAGATGGGTGTAGAGCAAGAGTGCTATGTGGGGTTAGCAAGTCCCCCATCCTAACTTATGTCGTTTATTTTGTTTCTATTAGTGAACATTTCGAGTTTCTTTAGATTTCATAAGTCGAAGTAATATCAAGTTTATTTTTCGCGAAAACTGTTTAAAGTGCGCTTCCTTTTTTTCCACTATTATAACTCTTTTAGCTTCCTGGCTATTTAGCGTCAAGCCTTTCCTTAATAACGCATAAATGTGCGACTTTATTTCGGTGTTCGTTTATTTTTGCCGGCTGCTTCTCATGATTCTCGCTGCTTCCTGTGCTGATGGCGATGACGATGACGATCATGGTTCCTCGTGATGGTTCTTCCATGTCTGCCAGCACCAGACTTAATAAACGCCTTGTCGAGAAATTAGCACTTTATGTTGGGAATTAATTACTTCATGTGTTTGGAAATTATTTTCGCATTCAGTTTGTGTGATTTTGTAATTTTATCTGGTGCCCCTTGAATTCCTCAAAATGGAATTCAGCGGAATTTTGACAATCTTACTTTATCCTCCGCGGTCATTGTTCTGGACCACGTTATCGTTTCCATCCTTTTATTTTTATTTCGGGTGTAATTTATATGCCTTTCAACTGTGACTGTCAACGGGCTTTTAAGATTGGAATTTCAATCGGCGGGTTTTTTGTAAGTTTTTTTGCCTGAACTTTGCATGCGTACGAATTTTTAAAACTCAAATATATTTTAAGAATGAAATGGATTGTAAGAAGCCTTGTTTGAGAATGAATTACTGTTCTATATTATGTGTAATCAACAGAAAAGTATCTTCGCTCATCCGAATTCTGGAATTGGATCTTTTTTCAAAAATCCCAAAGTTCCACAAGTTTGCAAGTTTTCTTAAAAAAGTCGTAAAAGAATTAAAATGTTTACCGAGGGACTGAATTTTACCAAAAGATTTTCCTAAATTAAAATTTAATTAGACTACAACGACTAGAATTATGCAATGTGTGAATGTATTGTTGTTGTTGTTGTTGCATGTTGTTGTTGCATGAATAACGCTGCAGTGGTCGTTAATAAGGACGGACGATGGATGGCATGGACGGAGGCATGATGTGGCCGCTTCGTCGTAATGCCGCTGCTTTTCGTCGTTCGGAAGCACGTTTGAGTCGCAGCGGATCAGAAGTGAGTGAGTGACACACACGATTTACTCGTAGACCTATTTTTAATCCCTAAATGCGTGCGTGTGTTTGATTTTTGGTTTAATTAGTCTCTTTTGCAGCCAACAGCTGCTTCATTGTTTTCGTTTATTTTGTACTGAATTTAAATAACTTTTAGTATTACTCGCTTCACTTCACTGGATGACGCACACGAAACGCATTCCTGCAGCATGCGTCACATGTTTTCGTGACTAAATGTCAAAAGTTTAGATACGGGATTAGAAAAAGATCCATCACTGCATGGCAGAGTTAAAAGAAAGCATTACGAGATTCATGACATTTTTTATCAGGGAGTCTGACTTTTGTTGTGTGATTTCATCGCCATCGAGTGACTTAAAATAGTCCCATTTTTTTAAAACGTAAAGCTCGTTCATCAAACAGTTTGATATAATATTGCTTCTCCAAATTATTATATTGAATTTTCTTAATTCTTCGTATTACAAAAGTTTACCAACCATCTCATCGGTTTTTTCGACTCTGTCATCAATCATTTCCGCAGAGCTGCTTTCCTCGCGTTCACTTATCACCCGAAATCCCTGCAAGATAATCGAATTTCACAACACCTTCGGCGCGATGAATACCTCGCCCCAAATCACAACAACCAACGTAACTACCAAAATATCAACCGCGGAGAATCCGTTTGGAGGAAAACAACTCGAAAACAACTAAAAATATTCAAAAACACTTTTGAGTTGTGAGTGAAACACTTAATCAGCACAGATTAACGCATTACTCAACACTTATGCGGTAGGGTGAGGAGGAGAAGGGGGCGGTGGACCCATCATTAAGGGGTTGTGAGCTCCGCCAAGAGTACAAAGGGCTGAGTCGAAAAGTGAAGGTAAAAACATAAAACAAGAATTCCATCCTTGAGTTCCAAGAATCGACGGAGAACAAAATTGTCAGGGAAATCAGAATTGTATCGTAAGTTATTAGGGTAAAGGGGGAACGGGGAAGGGGGTTTAGGTTAGGCACATCACGGATACCTTGGAAAACATGTCCACATCTAACACCGAGTGTCGAAACATTGAAATTCCGAAGACACGCAGACCACAATCATTAGCCAGAGTTACTTAAAATCCCCGAAGGCGGCGGCAGTGGGGGAGGCCGTCATTCCTCTGAGGCCGGTTGCTGCCTTTGATGCCTTCAGTTCGTCTGCTAATTAATATCTGTAGAATTCGTTGAGAGACGGCGTCAATGCCACTCAGAAGCCCGCTTAAGTTGCCTCGAAGTGGGCGCCCCGCGATAAGACGCCCCACGATAATCACGTTAAGGCGCCGAAATTTCCAGCCCTATATTTAGATACAAGTGTATTCGAGTTGTGTGAGTGCTAAATGAGGCTTGAAGTGCTTTTATATACTTTAATTGTTGTTGTTCTTCTTGAAACTATTTTCAGTTGCTTGAATTTTTTGTCGAAAATGTAAATTCTGTGCTTTCTGACCGACTTTTTCACAGTATTTTCGAAGGGATTATACATTTTGAAATCTACAGAATTTGCTAAGCACTCAAAGTGGTCCTCCGAGTTAATTTATAGCCAATTAATGTGTTGTATTATTTCTACAGAAGCTTTTTCGAATGTCTCGATCATAATTTTCAATTTTTATTTGTTTGGATTTTCAAGAACTTCCTGTTTTCCCGCTTTAAGTGGATTTTAATGGTAGTTTTTAGTGGAAATATTTGGCAAGCGTTTAAGTGCCAATTAATCACTGCTAATATAGTCAGTCTGTCGCTCCATAATTTTTTAAAACCGCAGAAATTTACTACCGATTCTTGCTTAACTTTTTTCGTTATAAAAAAAACAGAAATCAAGGATTTTATTCTTGAACACTCTTAAAAATTGCTATTATATATTCCTCCGTTCCCTGCTTTCTTTTTAAAATATCTCAACATATCAGAGATGTTGTGATCGTGCTTATGAAAAATTGAAATTATGTTCCCACCAAATATAAAGTGGGAAATATAAATTAAATCTTAAAAAAGCCTACAAATATTTACTTTTTCTTATCGTTGAAAGTGTCAGTGTTGCTGTTGTTGTTAATGTTGTTGTTGTTGTTGATGTTGCTGCTTAATATGCTGCACATTTGTAAAGTTTTTATGAAAACATGTGCGAGTTGCGAATCTTCGTTCCGCTGATTTTTATCGCGTTGCATTCAGGTTCGCAGTGAATTGCTAAAAATGAAAAATAAACGCATTTCGTACTCATTGCGGACTAGAATGCGAAGCATATGCGACGCGGTTGAATATTCAGGCGGTGGCTTAAAAATTGGGAGCATTTTATCGAAAATCGATAATTTGGAAGAACTATTATCGATTTTCAATAAGCATAATATAGAGGTATTGCCAAAATTACCAAAATATACAGAAAACATTAAGGATTCAGGGAATTTTAAAAAAGTTTCTCGATAAAATTAATCTATTATGATCGATAAGTCATTAAAACTGGTTTTTATGTATGATATTTTCATTTCCCAAGTCGAAAATCTTTAGTTTTTTATCCCTATAAGGATTTTTGTAAATCATCTAAAGAGATAGAAACGGTGTAGAAATATAAATACGTTTCGCAGATTTATAGCTCAATTATCGATAAACTATCTAAACTGATAAAGTTGAGATCTGAAGATAATACTGATTTATAGCAACGAAGTTGTGTCGCTTTCTTAAAGTTGTAGACCTTTTAAGATAGTTTATCGAAATCTTACTTAAAATAGAAGCATCAAAGCAACACATCAGAATAAACAAAAAACATACAAGTATTTCATATTGAATTTCACTTGCTTCTGGTGAATTCATATTTTTGTTTTTATAAATCTGTCTTTGATATCATCCGAGTGCTCTGGATAAGATATATTTAACTACCATTTCGAGATGGTGCACCGTATCGTAGACAAACCTACCGAAGCCCGCTGTAATCTAATACGCGTCCCGTCACATCTGGGTCAAGACGGAAAATACCGAATCCTACCAACCAACACAGCGATCTTCTCTACTCGCAGAACCACAAATCAACTGACTGAGCGGAAGCAAAGACAATAAGCCGACAAAAATTAATGAATGAATCTGAAATTTATAACGTAACAAAAAACTTAGAAAACCAACAAAAGAAGGAAAAGAAGATAGTAATAATAACAGGTCACAAAATAAGACTGAATTTGGAAAAATCCACAGCCAACATCAGCTGGGAACAGCGAGTTGCCCAGAGCGAGTGGCTCGCATTTCAGGTGTCAACGATAAGCATCGGGAGGAAAACAACAAAAAGCACTTCTCTGCTCTCCTCCCTCTCCCACTCACAGTCTTCCCCTCTCTCCATCACTCTCCCGCTCAGTCGGGTCTCGTACGCATCTCACAGCAATGGATGGTCAGTCGGTGTGGTCTCATTATAAAGAAATTCACTTAATCCTGCATTTATGTGTGATGATATCTCGGGAGATGAGAAAAAAGACCGAAATCAAGCAACTTGAAATTGTCAAGGAGAAAAAACTCCCTGGTTTGTCCCTTCATGAGGTCAAAACGGTCATCTGAGGTAAGGAAACTAAAGATCAGTCTGGCAATTGAATACGTTGTGGCAGGATAATTTCTACCTTCTCGGTTTTCCCACTTTCAGTACAAAAAGGTACTTTTCTGCGTTTTCACGCAATGATTGTTATCAGATTCTCTGGTAGTTTTATGACTTTTGCAAATGTTTACGGCGTGGAGGAGGGCGAAGAAGAATAGCAAGAAGTAGTATTTCAAATAGAAGCAATATTAATAGGGAAATTGTAGAAATACTGAAAGATACACAGGTAAAAATGTATCTCGTGGAAATATCAAATGTTAAACTTCTTTACGAGATTTTGGGTGATATTTCTTACCCATGAATTCCTTCTTAAAGATTTTTGTGATAGTCTTACGAAGTGTTGTATTGCAGAGAGTAAAATTGGTCAGGCGAGACTTGCGTGAAATGCAAAAAAGGTCCAAAAAGCCAAGAAAACAAAGGAAACAACAAAGGAAAACTATTTCAAAAATCATATAATTTACAATCACTGTCAGCAGGAAGTAACTCTTCACAGAAATCAACAACGAATTCATCTAAAATTAATGGTGAAGAGAGAAATAATAGAAGAACAACAACAATATAATTATATAGGGTTGCTCATGCCCTCTGAAGCGTGTTAAGTTCACTACTTATAACATTTCGGAATCTGAGTCATTGCAAAGCTTTCATTTTATCCATAAATCGAGATCTCTGGTTTTAATAAAGGACCACAAAATGGTGTTCAGTATTTAAACAAATTAGAAAAGAAAATAAATTGAACTAAAACTAATTAAATCACTCTAAATAAACCGCGTCGCGTATTAAAAAATATAAACAATTGTAAGAATGAAAGAAACTCGGTAGCTTGCATATCTTCTTCGAAGCCAAGAGCGCTATTCTTCCAAAAAACAACCAACTGGATTCCCGAGTATCGATAGATTTGTGAATCACATAAACGAAAAACCAAACAAAGACGCGTGCTGTAGAAAACCGGCAAATAACAAATTCCACTCGAATTTCATTATAATTAAAACGAAATAAAAAACGTTAAAATCGAAAAGTGGAAAAGGTGCTCAAAAGTCATAAATTATTTATTATCAATTACAGCAAAGATTAACCCTTCACATCCCGTCAAGAAACCCTTTTAAGTCAAAATGCCAACTTGAAAGAAAACATGAAACAAAATATTTGAAAACTCGAGATAATACTAAAAAGTTGAGCTAAAGAAAGAGAAACTCTTAAGATTGCAGACCAAATCGGTGGAATTTATAAATTTCACTCGAGTGGGTCTTTCTGAAGGAGTAGGGTTGGGGTGGGGCGGGGAAGATACGACAGATTAGTATGAAAGAATATGAAGCCCGAAAAACCTGCAACAAACATCAAGTGACAAGCTTATCAGCCGCAAGTGCAAATGGGAGAGGCAAGCAAACTATCAGGAGGATAGACAGAGAGGCAGAGAGACAAACAGTGTGTCTGGCAGGGTGGCAGGGGGATGGACAGACAGCGCGAGAGACACACTCGTTGAGAGCCAGGAGAGGGACAGAGTAATAGAGGATATCGAACATTGTCGGTTGTGTGAAGCTCTAATAAAGAATATCAAATCAAATTAAAGTATTAAGGAAGTCACAACAACAGCAACAACAACGACCGCTTCAAGGAAGAGCTGAAAACATGTTCAAGTCATGATGTCCCTCTGCACTTACAAAGGGGAGAAAGATGCGTTTTGCGGCAACCAGACCAAAAAAAACCAACACCACCAACTACATCAACTGCAACCGAATAAAAGGCCTGACACGGATTTCAGGGAGCCTCTGAAATTTATGAGGCCCCCTAGGGTTCTTTTATTGACACCCTTGCGACAAACATTTCACTGATTTGTCTTCTGAAGTGGTTTTCGAGTAGAGACTGAAACTGAAAGGCACGATTTTTTAACGCGCGTAGAGTCTCCACACCCGAGGTATCAAAACAGAAAGGGATTTTTGATATCGAAAAAATATCTTTCCTCACAGATAGCCCACATTTTTCATTCATTGTATTGGAATCAATTTTATGTTTTTTCCGCAGCTGACTGCGATGAAATCAGTGTTGAGTTGCAACGAGAAAATAGTTTCCTCTTTATTATTAGAAATATTCGAGCTCATCGAATAAAGGTTCCATATATTGAAGAACGAATTTTTATATCGTATATTTCAGGGACTTATTGTTTAATGGTTTCTTCAGAATTCACTTTGGATTTCAACTAACAGCGTTGCCTTATTTTTACGACTGGCAAGGATTTTGAAGGCCTTTACAGGTCACCAGAGCAATATTTGACTGTTGCTTGAATCTTTTTTAATTCTTTGCAACCCACAAATAAAACAGATACAAAACTGAGATCTTCGAGCTTAAAATATCGTGTACAAAAAACTATGACTTAATCCAAAGTCATATAAAAAGGCATTTTAATCCTCACTTCAGCAGCCGATCCTCACCACTGTATTCAGCTCTTAAAAATTCCATTTATGACAGAATTCTTAATTAGCATGCACGGAAAAGAGCACCAAAGGAAGGAAAGAGAAAAGAAAAGATAATCCCCACAGCACATTTTTATTGCCAAATTATTATTAATTTGGTGATTCCAAAAATTTGCATCATAAAATTTGCCAATAAGAAAACAGAAAATATGTGGTTCCCGTGCGTTGCCAACATAACAATAACAACAACAGTAACAACAACAACAACAACTGTATATATACATATAGTTGGAAACAAATTGTTGAGGATCGTAAGATTTTGACTTGTGAAATCATTTTATACATCGAAATCTCTTTACACAACAAATTTCTCGCCAAATGCCTTTGAAATTGTCTTCGATATCGTCTTATAGTCGAAGAATATAATACATTATTTCGCTATACACGAAATCGGGATTAAAAATCCGAGATAAAATGTGTCACTCACCTAATTAAAATATAATAGTTTATTTATCTTCAGTGCAAATTTCCAAGTATAAATGCAAACAATCTTCAAAATATTGAAGTTCTCTGAAATTTCCGCAGGCCCCACTGAGTTTTGCTGCTGCTCCCCTCCGCCTTCACCCTCCGGTGTCTTCATCTTTCTCATCCAAATGTTATTTCAAGTGGCCGAGTGACTAAAACCACTACTGGCCCAAGCAAAACTAAATCCATTAAAGTCAGAACCTCATAAAATATGAAAACTGAATTCGTAACTTGAATTTTATTACTTTCGAGGCGAAAAAGCGGAGCAGCTTAACAACTCAACGGCAACAAGAACAACGTCGTAAATTTGCAAGATGAAAACGAAATTAATGTGAAGAATAACAAACAAACAAAGGAACAGAAGAAGAAACATAAAATGTGGCAAATAAATTTCCTTCCTTTGTATTTAAAAATGTTGTTATTTCTGCACTCGGGCATGGTAACAACTTCGTCAGCAATAAATTGGTGTTAAGAACTCGAGCTCAACTGGTCGAGACTGGTGGAGTTCTTGGTGAATGCAGAGACTTTTTATTGACTGTTGAGCTCGTTTATTGAGTTTTAAAATTTTTTCATTATCGAGAGAAGTAGCAGACGATAACTGTGTATTTTTTCGGTTATTATGAATGAGATTTTAAATCCTATAATACGTTTTAAGAGGTATTTTGGTATTCTGATAAAAAATTCCGATTATGGGAGTTATTATCGCACTACATTAAGTTTTCCGAGGAAAGTTTGCCTATGTCAGAAACCACTCTGTCGAAAATATTAGAGATTTTAAAACTTCTTCTGAACTTTTTAATCAAAATTTCCTTCTTTGATCAAATTAAGATCAGACAATAAAAGAAAAGCAAGTTTTAAATGAAATGGTAAAGAAACAAGCTTTCATTTATGCGCAAAACTATCATATATAATAAAAAAAGTCTATTTCTTCTTAAGTCTCTTTATCTATTGATCGTCTCCTCCTCGTACACTCTGTAAATCATCACATGCCCATCCTTCTTCACTTTTATAATAATTAACTTAATATAGAAATCCTTTTTATTATCCATTAATTTCTTGAACATCGAAGTTTAATGGATTCACCTGATTAGCACAGATTAACTTATAATTAATATTCATTGAAAGCTGAGAGGTTGTTAAATTCTGCAAAAGCCGCCGAAACGGCCCTCCGTATAAAAGGCGGAGATCAAAGGCGTTCGGAGCCCGTTGGTGCGGTTGAAACAAAAGGCCCAAATTATGGCAAACCGCCACCGAGTGGTTATAAAATGTTTCTAAAAACATTAACTCAACTATAATAACTATAAAAACGTATAAAATTAAGGAAATAAAATTAAATGCTTGAACTTTGAGGCTCAGAAAAGGGAGAACCGCGATCCCAAGAACAAGAAGACCCATTAAAAAACTGGACTGCTGAACGTGCCCAACGAAGGGTCATAAAAATTCGTAGGCCTCCACATAGCAAAAAAATGTAGCAATTTGCAGCTTGTTTTCGGATTCTGAACGCCATGACGTGGAAAAGGAGTAAAAAAAGTGGAATGACGTGGTAGCGATAATGAAAGGCTGTGAAATTTAGAGTCAGTCCACAAATTGGCAACCATATCGGCGCGTTCGTCAAAACAAATGACGACGGTAAACGCTGGTCGAAGGAATCAGTGAAAGTGGAAGGAATCACTGAAGGTGGAAGGAATCTCTTGCTGCAGCTTGCTAGGCGGATTTGTTCGCAGTAGCAGAAAAATATGAGTGCATTTTTATTGTCTGAGTGTCTGTGTACTTTTTGCCATAATTTAGAAATTTATTTTTGTGATGAAAGGAAGAAAAGAGGTTTCCAGGACTTAATCGATCCCTAACGAGACAGCGGTTTCCTCTTCACAAAAATCGCGCGTTCTCGGAAATGCATTAACATTCAAGCATCGAATTTTGAACATCGCGTTGTTGGATGTTCCATTCACCAAAATCCCAAACCAGAGTCATACTTTTTGTTCTCATATGCGGACAAATGAAGCGTTAAAATTTTTTCCAGATTCCTGCATTTTATGGTCAGTTCATTCGATTCCACTCAGTTCAACACTCAGTCTTCGGTTGAGAAAGCATCCCGAAATTTGCAAAGGACTCTTAAAAATTCGCTACGGCCGTCGCGGGGGTTGAAAAAGAGATACGGCATTCCTGGGAAATGAAATACCGAGAGCACCGAATTTGGGTTCAGGAATGTCATACGTAGGCAGACGACACTCGAATCGGATGAAGGATTGCGTTCGTTATGCGAGTCCTTGTTAGAAGAGAGTTGATTTACCTGAAAATTCCTTTTTGACTTTAAATATTAAATGTTTTAACTTGGTATCTCATTAAAATTTCATTATCATTCACATGATTATAGTATTTTTTTCCAACTAAAATAATACTGAATCATGAAATTCAATTGAAATTTCAGCTTACTGTCATTTAAGCCGATTTCGCCATTGTCACGCAGTCTGGCAACGCCTAACGAACCGAAGAACCGAAGGGAGTGTTAATTAATTAATATTTAATTGATTTTGAACTTTTATACCATTTTTGTGTATGTTTTAAACGCACAGTGGAATGTTAAATTATTTAAATATGCGTTTCTCTACTGTGGCTGGAAAATAAAATAATAAAGTGAGGCGTGTATGAAATTAATTAGCGGAACGAGTAAATTACTGATTTTTATCAGTGCGGCGAAAGTCATTAAATAATTAAGATTTTTAAGTTTTGGGTTCAGTATTTTCGGTACGCAGCAGTTAATTAGCGAGCAGACAGTGAGAGAAATAGAGAGGGGGAGGGGAAGAATTGGGAGTTAAAAAATCAATAAGAATTTCAATGAAAGAAGAATCAATAAATAAAAATTAATAAGAACAGCATTAAATATCCTCGCTTTAAACTCCAACTAAGCAGTTGAAAATGATCCCGGTAGTTGATACAATTGCCTGCAGTCTACTAATCTTTGCCTTATTTTTTAATTCCGTATTAATCACGTCAGCAGCGGTCATCAACGCCGCCCCTGCCAGCGCCGCATTTAAAGCGTCTTGGGAAGCAGGCAGGCAGTCAGGCATTCAGGCGTCTTTCCAGAAATAAAGCAACGCAGGCGTTAATAGCGGCAACTGGCAGGCGATGATGTTTATCCGAGCACGACGATCGGTGAGTAGAATACAGAAACAAGAACAACAACAACAGAAAATAGGATCGTGTTGCTACGGAAGTCAATGTTTGTAATCTTTGGAAGTGTAAATTGTATCACTCGGCACTAGCTTCAGCTTGAGGATCCTCCTTGGAAATCCATGTCTGGTCTCCTCCGTTCTCTTCCAATGATCACTTCCCCATCATTCGTCTCTCTCTCTCTCTCTCTCTCTCCATCTCTCTCTCTCTCTTCCTGTTCGCTTTCCTTACTCCATGAACTCCTCATTTCGTCTGATCTCGTGGAATGAGTGTTGAGTATTTTGTAGACGTGCCCCTAAATTAATTTTATTTTTGTCATTAATTAATCCTGAATTTTTATTTCTTTTGGAAGTGATAACATTTTCCATGTGAATTTCGTGGAATTCGATTTTTAATTGAAATTTATACTGCGAGGCTAATTAGGCTGGAAACCGAGTGCGATGAAGAAAGTTCATGAAAATGTAGATTATTACTAACATGTTCATGTAGAAGATGATTATTACTAACAGATAAAAACACAATGGAGGGTCTGCAATAACCGAGGAATGAAGAAGTTCAGGACGAGAGACCAAATGATAATTTCTTTCAGACAAAGGAATGAAAAATATGGTCTGAAAAGAGGTGATGCTCGCAAAGTTTGTGATAAACGCTTTTTATCAGTGATTAATTGAGTCGTCAGCTTACTGAAGTCTAAAGAGTTTCCAATAAAATTCCGTACTTATCGATCTAAAGAATATTAGATCATCTCGTCGTTACCATATTCCTTCTCTAGATTTTCACTCCTTCCATCATCCTTTTTCAATGCTTCTTTGAAAATGTATATTAAAATCTTAAGCCGTCTTCTCTACGTTTCCATCCCCTTTCCGTCGCTTTTGTAAATTTCGCTTTATAATGCATTATATATGTACGTTATGCACGAAAATCACTTCTGAAATCAATTTATAGATGTTCGAATTGAATGAAGATCTGTCAACCAGCATTTAATATCCTCAACCGATGAAAGCAGAAGCTTGGATGAAAGAAGTCCGTGTCAGCAGTGAGTATAAATGTGACGCACTTCAAGAAGTGTTTGGAACCAACGCAGCCCAACCCTAGTGAGTGGGCAACAGCAACAGCAAAAGCAACAGCAACAGCAACAACAACAACACCAACAACAACAACAACAACAACAAAAACAATAGCAGCAAGAACACTAGAAAGGAGTGAGTGACGTCTGTAGAATAGTAAATAAAAGAGAGAAGCTGTTGTTGCTTCCTTGCTGTTATCCTTTTTCAGTTGTTGTTGTCACTGATATGGATTAAGATAAATTAAAAAGGTGTGTCTTACCGGAACGAAATTCAATTTTTATTCCAGTCTGTGTTTTTGTTGTTATTTTCATTATGCGTGCGCTATGTTGAATTTATGCGCCACCGCACTCATCAGCCAACGCATTCATATGTGAGGAATCACACTGCAAAAAACCCTGACTGTGACTATCTATCCGGGAATGAATATAGAAGTGTAAATAGCGAATATAAGAAAAGGAGTGTCTACTAGAGAGCGTAAATGAGCGTAAATAAGAGAGCATCTACCAGCGAGTGCCAATAAACTAGTATCACGCAGCGAGTATAAAAAGAAACTAATATCATTAACTTTTCTGTCCGAACTTACAAGTATTTGTCATGCATCTGAACAGCTTGTTTCTTTATAAAACACAACAAAATAATTCTTTTCTAACTAATTTCCTGGCAGTGTAGATACCGATCCGCCCTGCAATCCGCCCGGGAACATTAAGCATATCTTTTTATGATCTGGCAAATCATCGCCGACTTTAATGTTTGTGTAGCACTGAAATATTGAATTGTTAACAAATAAAAACACTCTGGCACGCGGTATGAGCATCAGAAAGTGCCATTCTAATGAAGCGTGAATCAGCGACATCATGTGGGTTGGAAGCCGAAGGAGTCAAGTTATGAAAATTGAATATTAGAGGTTATGCGATGTTAGGCAAGTCATGGTTGCTGAGAACCGAATCGAATTACATGCGTCAACTGAATTCTGATTAATAGCGACGAATGCAGTACGAAAGAAGTTTTCGCGGAACTTAGAATGCACAATATAAACGGAATGACGGAATGGTGAAGTAGGAGTGGGCATATTAAAGCAATTTGATTTAGAAGCCGTTAAAATTTGTGGGAAGTGTATATTTTAAAGATAAAGAAGAAAGTTTACTAAGAAAAACTAGTTGAAACTTGATTGAATTTGAGATGAGTGAGAACAACGATCTTTTTTGAAGTTAGCAATACTTTTCTGCTCTCATAAACATCCACGCCAGAGGAAGGACATCAGCAATCCCTTGACAAAATAGGAAGTCAACGCTTTTTTAGAGCGTATAAACAGAAACTCATTAAATACGTTTATTATCGTAAAATATGACAAGCATTCATGCGTATTTCTGGATTTAATCCCTGTTGCGACATGTCAATCCCGTCTCAATTGCAGATTTAAACTGCAATTAAATTCCGTTTACTCCGTTGGATTTTCGCAGAAGCAAAGAGCTACTTTTAGAATTAATAAGCAGGACTACTAAACAGATTTTGTTTAAGAAAATAAAGAAAATCTTGAAGTTAGCATTCCTTTTATCTTATTTTGTTCAATTTGTCCTTCCTTAAAACATAAAGAACTTGTTAGGAGCGAAGGATGCAAGAAATTCCTGAGAGGATATTTATGTAGCTCAATAATTGATTCTTACAGAAGAATGCTTAGAAAAATGCAAAATTTTATGCCCTGCAAAGTCTGAGATGCTGCCAGACGAAAACCTTGTAAGCAGCAAAGTAAAGAAGAGCTCGAGCATGCAAAAATGCAGAAGAAAGAATGCACTTGGCAGATAAACTTCTCGGAAAGAGCAGTTGAACTCTGCTGAAAACCTGAAAAGTAGAACAATTAAGGACTCACATAAACGTACTGAATATATAAAGACTGAAAATGCAAGCAATTAAATGAGAGAAATTCCGCTTTAAGCGGATTTAATTGGGAAATTAACATTTTAATATACAATAGGATAGAAATTACTGCCGATATGGATGCATCCGCACGAGATATTTCAACTTTAGACGTCGAGACTGAAGAATGCTAAAAGTTGCTCCTAATAAGTGAGATTTCCGAGGGAATTAAATACAAAAGAAGGTCAGAATGGCGTGAAATACTCTGGTGTGAGGAGGGAAATCCAATAAAGTTCGTTGAAACAAAAGCCACTCAAGCCAGCTCCTCCGAACCCGAGAACCTGAGTTGAGCATGGAAATATTTTCTTTAAAACTTTGCAGACAGTAAATGGAACGAAATCTAAAGCGCTTTGGAACAAAAGAGTCAAAGTGAAAGTCTGTTGAAAGAGTGGTCGTTTTTTGGGGGGAGGATGAAATATTGCAGTAGATATCGAGTTCTTAATATGTGAGCGCATTAATTTCGTATGGAAAGCTTCGGAATTCCACAAATAAAGAAGAAAAACATTTGCATACCGATCTAAAATAAGCGCCATTAAGTGAAAATGGTTTCATCTCGAAGACGACACAAAGTATGGGACCTACATAAAAGCTTTTAATTCAGATAACGCGGTGACAGGTGTAGAGCGGTTCTGTCGTGATATGTGGGTAGTTTTCGAGGTTGATTTACGAAATCTTTATATATTTTAAGAGTTTTACGAGTTGTGAATGAACAAAAGAAGTGTTAGTTAGAAGTTACTGAATAAATACCTGCAACAAGACCTCTTCATATCTAAGGACTTGAGAAAATACCAGGATGGCTTCAGATAATCGTCTTCAGAGTCCCAAAACGATCTCCAAAATTTACGGAGCTTCTATCAGTAATAATAACTTCAGTTAGATACTAACTTTTGTTTATATTAACTGAATTAATTCCTTATTTCCGAGAGATTTTGTTGAAAATAGCCCTATTCTGATTTTAAAACCAACATCTGAGAAAAGGAAACAGTGGAAACACCACACCAAGGTCAGGTAATAACAAGTTAATGGATGCGAGGAGAAGATATATGTGAGCAAAGAGATTGTGAACCTCAGGTGGAGAGTTCTACAGAGCCGTCTATCGATGCATTCATCAAAGAGGAACTCGCAAAAAGGAGAGACAACAAAAAACCTAAGAAAATTACGAAGTACACATCAAAAGGCAAAGTTGAAAGGTTAGTCCAACCTCTTCTCCCCGCTATTTCGCTCCTCATGCAGGCCGTTCCGTGTGCTGCTGGCTGTTTTTGTGTACCTGCTGAGAGGAATTTTGGGATTTTCAAAAGATTTCTTGATTTCTCTTTTGTTTGCATTTGGGTAACAAGCAAAAAACTGTTGAGGGCAGGTGTTAAAACCGGCAGGCCACCTTATTTTTGTTTGCTTCCTTATCTTCAGACACTCATACGTGGCCTTTAGATGCACGCGTAGATACTTTTGTGCATCTACATTTTAGATGCGCTCCGCATATTAAACAACAAAGTCAGGCAAGAATTTTCAGTGTTTCCTTCACGTTTCCCTACTAAGTGGCCAAATTTTTACTCTTTTTTCAATTTTCCTTATTAAGGAAGCACTGAATTTCATAGAAATATGGCAACAATATGCACTCGCAGGTTATCAAGGCTATTTAATTAAGCTTGCTAAAGGACTTTAATGAAAATAGAGGTTTTTAATAAGTTGAAAACCTTTTACTAAAAATCCAAGCACTCCAAAATGCTGGAAATTTATTTCTCTAAGGATTTTGAGGAAGGAGTTCGGAGATCTCAAAATTTGGCTAAATAATAAATTAAATAAAGGTTTCCCACTATCTTCACGCTTCATGTTCACATCATTGCATGAAAGAAGTTGAAACGCAGCAGAAGCAATAAAAAACAAAAATCAACCTGGCAGATACTTTTTTCCTGCAGCCCTGTCTGCTGTCAAAACAAAAGCATAAAATTAAATAGAATCCACCACATGGGCGCGTTTCGATTTTATGTTTTTCGTTTCGTTTCGTTCCGTTTCGATTTCATGTTTTTCGTTACGTTTCGTTTCGTTTCGATTTCATCTTTTTCGTTTCGTTTCGTTTCGATTTCAGTTTCAATGCCGGGAAGCAACAAGCATTGCAACGGAACGGCAACGAAACGAAACAATCCATGTGGATCGTATCTTGTAGATGCAATCCAGACGGAACGGAGCGCAGCTGCTTGGCGGCTACCTACGAGATACAAGTAGGAATTCAACATCCACGAATCGGTTGGTTTAGTAGAATTTCGTTTGTCGAACCGCTTGGCTGTCGCGCGAGTCGCGAACGGAGTAACAGAATCTGAGGGATACGTTTTCAGGACGGTGGGGATATTTAAAATCGCGTGAAAGAGAAGTGATGAATTAATGGAGAATAAATATAATTATTACATATTAATAAAAATAAAGTGAATTCAAACAAAGTGCAAAAGTATCGCTTAGATAAAGTATCTTATGGATGGAATCCGATTAAAAGTAAAAATAAGAATGTGAAAACAAAGTGTATTTCAATAAAAAAATTAGAAACTGCGCTTTTTCTGATATCAGAACGCATTCTTAATTATTCGAACTCAATGCATTACAAGAATTGAATTACGAATTACGAAACTGCAGCTGCTTCGCAGCGTATTGCCACTGAGCGGCAATATAATAAGCAGCAACAACAACAACGGCAACATCTACCAGCGGTAAAAATTCTCCGTGCAACAGCACAACAACAACAATAGAAACAGTAAACTCAAAGTTAGAAACAACAAAATGCAGCCTGAAGAGTCGCCGCCGCTTTCGGATGCTGAACTGAAAAGAAAAGCGAAAAGTTACAAATGCAACAACAACAACAAGTTGACTACGGCTGCTTCTGCTGCTTTTACGAGACATACAGTGAAAATATCTTGCGGCCGTCGTACAGGCGGCGGCTCATCCTCGGCCTGCAATGCACGGATAACAACGCGGCGGCGGCGGTTGTTGCTGCCGATGCTGGTCGTCCTCGTCGTCTGCAGCTTAAATGGATTTAAGCAAGTTGCAGCGCTCAAGGGTAAGTTTCCACAACAACAAAGCAATCATTCAGAGAACCCGAAACATATCCATCCACGCATATTACAAATGCAAGAGATGCAATAGTTGTTGCAACCAGAGAGGCGAATGCAAGCAAAACGCAGCAGTTAATGAAGGCAGACGTAGGCATCTTTATGATACTTAAACCACAGGAAGTGTATTATTAGCAAATATGGTATTTCAATAGAAGATGATAGAGTGGAACTAGAGAAGGAATGTTTTGTTTATTATTGATGTAACTTGGGAAAAATAAGAGATTTTGCACTGAAACCTTGGCGGTTTTCAAATTGTCTCTAACTTTTATTATCCCAACTACCTGCAAAATCGGATTGTTCTTTAAGCATGAAAAGTATTTGATAGCCCAAATAGCCCTTATTTGTGGTCCTCTTAATATCTCCTTCCTCTTCTTGCTGCTACATATTTCAGTATTTGTTGAATACAGACAACATATAACGGGTTCAAATGTAATGGATGTAATATTTTCTTCCAGTATAATAAAGTGCCGTCAATAGCCGACCTAGAAATTTACCATGGTTGCCTTATTAAAGTAACGAACCTTATATATTGTAGCTCTGACCAGACCAAGTCATCTCCAGTTAGACTGACTTGATCGGTTCCACGGCGCTCTTTTAATATCCTTCTATGGCCTATTATATCCGTAATTGGTAGCTGACCTTACTAATTATAAATTAGGTAACCGGATCACGGTAGATATGCCGGCATGCGTCACAAACACGCATAGAGAGCATAAGTAGCCTACCCTGTTCACATCCATTAGCTTGATATTGGATGGGTTGGCATCCTCTTTCATTAAGCGATTCTTTTCTTATTATTATAAACCCGATTACTTCCTAGCATCAAACAAATACGAGTACAAGGCGCATTGTTGCTGACCTATCTGTACCGCTAGACTGTTGTAGTAACCAAAGGAACCACAGCAACAACGACAACAGCAACAGCAACAAGGTTAACATAATAATTCCTCATTGAATCCCCAGAGGACGTAGCAAGTTGGAGTACAAATTACTGTGTAAAAAGCGCGCTGCACGAAGATGCCGAGCAAAAATGCAGTTGAGTAGTGGAAACAGTGAAACAAAAGTTGAGTAGTGGAAACAGTGTGGTATAAGGAGAAGAGGATATGGGGAGAATGGAAGACTATAAGGGGAAAAAGGAAAGGACATCAAATAAAATGGTCCTCAGGGGAAGAAGGCTGCTGGCTGCTTGCCACCACCATCCGCAGCCACGCTTGTTTCCAAGATAATTTTTATTGCAAGGATTTCCTGAGCAAGAACAACGACAGAATGCATGCCGTGGCGCCACTTCCACCATCAACATTACTATCGTCACAACTCCTCGCCACCAACATTCGCATCACTACCGCTAGCACCGAGCAACCACCATCGCTATCAAAAGCTGCAGCAGCAGCAGCAACATGAATTCATCGCCCCCTAAATCCACCCGTCATGTGACCTCAAAGTCGTTCTTACCCTCTGCAAGACACACGCAGTTGTAAAGATCGAAGGGGGATACAAAAGCAGGCAAATAATTTACGTTGCACGACGACTTCGGATTGCATGTCACACTTGCAGCGCGCAGCAAGTGTTGGCTTAAACGTTTTAATTTGATTGCCGATGCCGCGCGCTAAATGTTTTCACGTGCGTAACCTGCTTGCATGCCGCGTATCTAAGAGATTCGCCGCTACATAACTTGTGACGAGTGTTGTTCCTCCTCTTCTGCTCCGTTCAAAGTTTAAGCAGTCGTATAAATAGTTGCAGCAGCGACAGCGCACGCTTTCAATCGCAGTCGAAATGAATGTAGAGAGAGTTAATGAGTCACGCAACTGCCGCGTGCACTTTAAAGTTGGCGCTGGAGCGGAACGCTTACAAATAATGAAGGGGAAGTTGTTGCGGTGCTTTTTGAATAAATTTGAACGATTTTAACTTTCTAGTAATAGAGAGCAAGAAGGAATGGAGGGATGGAGGTCTTGCTTTCGAGACCCAATCGTTCTTTGATCTCGATCGATGAGCTCGATCATCCCAACTGAAAAATCGTCCCAACAACGATTCGGATAAACCAACTCTAAAAACGGTTTCGATAATGAACACCTCCTCGAATTCGAGATGAGATCGAGAGGATAGCAAGAATTGTCCTATCAAATTCCTCAGCATCTCAGTACCAAGGATCTCAACGTCTCCACGAAAACCGAGTTATTCCCGCTTTTCAATGTGAAAACCTGAACAAACTATTGCTTGCCTCTTAATTTAGACTGCTTCGCTTTTCTCACTTCTCGATTCTCCTCTGTGACGTGACCACACATAACTCATTTAATCGAGTAGCCGTAGTTGAAATACGATCTGCTACCATTTTGGCTTGGTAGCTCCGAGAATTCCGATGCTGCTGTTGGTAATGCAAGTTTTTCTTCATTACATTTTTCCATTTTCTCATTTCAATTATTTTCATTTCTTCGCTATGCGTGCAAAGGCGGCATAAATTTAAAATTTTTATAGTTTCCACCTAAAAAACAAGAAGAAGAAAAAAAACGGAAAACAAAAATTTTACGTAGGCTTAGAAAACTAAAAAAAGTTCACATTTATTCTTCCTTCTCCTGGAAAATATAATTTATTTTCCTTGTTGTTGTCGGCGTTTGCCACACACTGCAGAAGATGTTTGATGGCTTCTTTGTTAGCTCGAGAAGGAGGCTGTGCGGCAAACTAGTCTGTGCTACGCTGGTGCAGCGCGCCTCTTGTCCGTCGTTACACCTCGTAGAGTCACCTTGTGGTTCCTGCCGATCGGCGGCAATAAAGTTACCCTGCAGTCATCTTGTTTACATAGAAATCGCAATAATTATTTGTGTAAGCCTAGAATTTTAATTGAGCGAAATTCGAGATTTTTTAACGAAGTTTGGTTTCCAGTTTTCGTTTATTATTGTTTCGTGTGGCATTTGAATGGTTGAATGGTTCTCAGCGGCGTAATGGGAGTGGGAATGGGCGAAAAATAACACGGAAAGAAAGGATGTTTGGTCGGACTGAGGGCGACTATTTGAAATGGATGCTTATTTAGCGAGGAACAAGGTTACAATTAATGCTCTCGAAAGGCATTTCAAAGAAACGCAAGGTTACTTGGGAAGTTGGAAGAAGGAAACAATAGAAGTAATGATTTCTAATTTTTGAGTCAGATTTTGGTGAGACTTCGGCTTTTTAGAAGGCCATTAATAATGGTTGCTGCAGATAACTAGCAAGAAAGTTGCGCTGTAACCTCTAAATCAAAGAAACAATAAAATTTGAAACTTAAATTAAATATGTAAATCTACTATACATCAACTAAATTTCAATAACATTTCGATGTAATAGTTCCATTAATGATGCTTATCATTAAGAAACTGCAAGAGTCAGAAAAGTCCTTGTTGCACACGAAGGTTAAACACGCTCCACTGCAACAAGCCACAACAAGCCAACAAACACCGGCTGCGTGCAACAGCCGCTTTGTTGCCGCAACTCGTTGACATTTTTAGCCCGCAAAGCATTTAATTTTTTAGGCATCTCTAGCAAGGCATTCAATTTCAATGCCTCGCCTCCGACTTTGCTACGCTTGTTCCTTGCAACCTTAAAGCGCTGTTACATTTGTTGTAGCTGTTGTTGTTGTTGTTGCTATGTAGGTAGCTTAACCGATGTTGCCGCTGATTCTGTTGCCGTCAGCCAAGGACGAGGTGTTGACTACAGGTTTCGTTTTACAAAAAGAACAAAAAAAAAGAAAAGAATTTACGAATTTGTTGGCATGTCACTTCCTGCAGGCGTGTAAGTCGTCGGCCCACGAAGCTGCCTGCAGGCTCAACATTTTTAATAAATCTTCCAAAAATGACCAGATTATAGAGCAGCAACAACAACCACACAACCAGCAACAGGTTCGCTAAAATATAGAGAGGGTAACAACAAACAATTTTACTACTGGAAACTGGTAGCGTTTCAGGAAATTATCAGGAATAGTTAGTTAATGGGTAAAATTTTTAAACATTTGTTAAACTACTAATAGTTTCGTTAACTTACAAATAATTTAACTAACTCTTTAGTTAATTAACTACTCTCAGTTAGTTAACTACTATTTTAGTTAAGTAACTACTAATCTAGTTAAAAACAACTAATAATTAGCAAAAAGCGCAGTTAGTTAGAAACAGTCTTTCGAAGTCAGTTGCATATTCTTTTCCCTAATAATTGTATAATTTCACCAAACTCCAGAAATCTGTTCTCACGTTCCGAATACGCTTACGATTTTGCATCTTGTCCTCTCTTCCATGCAGCCTTAGTTCAGCTTGTCCGATAAGCTTAAAAATTCTGAATAGGGAAAACGCCGAGCTCGAATTTAAATAACCTGAAATGGTAGTCGGATTTATCTGTCAGCTGCGCCTGCCAGTAGTTGGGAGGTTTTTAGAATATACATTTTTTTAATCTGCTACAACGTTGTCTACTCTTTTTTTCATGCATAAAATTTCAAGTGAAAAAATGCAGCAGCAGCACTGTTGCTGCTGTAGCTTTAGCTGTTGTTGTTGTTGACCATCAACTTTTACTGCATATCTTAAATCTTTATTTAAGTAAATGAACTTCATTACATGGCGACAGTTTTCGAGATACGCGCTGCGCTATATTAGGTTCCAGCTTAGAGTCACGAAGAATAGTGGTGGGGGCTGAAGAAGGTCTAGTAATTCTTTAAAAACTTTGTGTTTTTAAAAATAAGTTAATAATTGAACTTATTAATCAACTTTTAAAAATATCAAGACGATGGTTGTACTGAAGTGTTTAAAAAGTTAGGTTGGCATATATATGTCGCAGTATATAACGAGCAATTTAAGTACAAGTTTTGAGCACGATTACCACAAAAAATTTTAAGAACTCCGGGCAATGGATGACATACAGCAATATTAGGATAGGCAGGTCGCAATACATATCAACTAACCGTCCTAGAAGGCCGTCATTATCGTGAAAAATGTCTCTACGAGGAAAATGTCAAAGTACTTGCAAAGAAACTATAGCTCTCCTGTCGCAAAACATGTCGAGCAACCGTGTTAGTAGACAAGATATACGGTCTCGTACAAGATATATCTCGCATACTACAAGTTTATGCGGTCTTTCGTCAAACTTTACGAACTTCACGCCACAAACGGGAAAACCAATATCGTTTGCAATGTGGAGAGACTTCCGTAAACTACCTTTTTTGAATTTGTTCTTTTTAATATTTGAGTTCTCATATTGCAAGTCATGAAAAAGTTGTCTTAAATATATTCTGAATACGTTTGTTCTAAAGGGTGTCAAACTACATGAGTGTCAAACTACATTACTCGACAATACTTGGATCGCAATGTCAGGATATAGCGATAAAACCTCTTAAAAATATTTTCAGAGTCCATATCAATATCGTCCAAATCAATATCGTCCAAATCAATATCGTCCAAATTCACGAGGAAATTGTCGTTTTATCTACAGAAATTAATAATACGTGATCCTATGATCCTGTGGTAATCTCGCAATATATATCGAGCAACATACGTGGATGTCCATATGTAGCGATATAGTAACACAATCATTGATGATAAAATGCCAATAAAAGTAAAAAAAACATACAGCAATATTCGGTTCGCCATGTCGCAATACATATCGAGCCAACTTTAGTTTTGTCTCCATTCACTTTTAATTTTTACTTACGCCGCCACTGGCGACCGTCTGGTACACCGAATCTAAACGTTTGCTAGCCTGTACGCTAAACTAGACGACTTGTGACCGTTTTTGCGGAGCGCATATGCGTTGCTTGGGTAGAAGTAACTTTTATTTTTCTCATTTATTATTTTACTTGGATTCTGCTGCCTGCTTTTTACGCACTAAATTGTAATACGAGATCCGACTACTTCAGGCGACACCAAGAGCACGACGACTCAGGTTGGGCTGGACGACAAACAAGCAGATCGACGGACGGACAGACGAACGGACGGACAGACGAACGGACGGACGGAAGGGTGGATGGATTTTTATGCGACAACAGCAAGCATGAGCAATAAGTGGATAAATTCTTCTAAATCATCATCATTATCGTCAACGTTATCATTATCGCTTGGCGAAGGAACGACCGAGACGTGCAGATACTCGTATTCTAAGTAAAGTAACACGATTAAAATAAGCAAATAAAATGCCTTGATGCGTTGCGCTGCACTTGTTGCACGTCAAGGGAAGAAAACTCGCTTCAAAGCGGATCAGCAGTAGGATTTGTTATATTTTTTAATAAAAATTTATAGATCTAATTATGTTGGATTTTAAATTAGAATGTAAAAATAAACTCTTCTATTTACGTTAAATGATTTCTTGTTGTTCTCAGACTTTACAGCCCACGAAAGACGGGGAAGTCGTAAAAGCGAATTGAATTACATTGATTATGATTCAGTTCTCCGTTTTTTCTCCACAAATATTGACACAGAGCTGGTTTTCATGCGTGTAAACAAAGAATTTCACACAATAAAGGTTGCCTCTCGATCTCTTCGCCACTTTTGATGGGTGCGTCAAGGCGCGGGTTGTGCAAATACAACAACTTTAGAAATTTCCGAATAATATTGGATGTTTGTTTACCTCCAACATGTAATGATTTTCCTGTGAACTGAAGAAAGCGTTCGCAAGCAGAACAAGATATAAGATTCCAAAACTTGTGGGAATTTCCAGCGTTTCTGTTGGACATGCGTTCTGTTGAAGGAGTTGAACCAGAACTCATAAAACACTCATAAATCTGCAAAACCCAGTGAATGACCTTCCACAGCATTTCATGGCAGTGGCTTTTCTTTTCTCACTTGATTGAATGCTTAATATTTGTGGTGTGTCCGTCCAGCCTTGATTTCTTCTGCATTCTTTTCATTACATAAATTTTATGCTAGGATTCCAGGAAAGTTTTCCTTGCTACGAATTGTGTTTCAGGAGTTGCTGAATTTTTGTTTTAATTCCGTGTTTTCTTTTTGCTTGTCATGTTTGGCACGACGGACGGTCGTCTGTTTTGCGTTGTGTTGCGTTGCGTTGCGCACGCTTCCAGGCAACATGAAGAAACGTGGAGTGATGATGTGTAATCGAGTGGTCGGTCGATCGATCGAGTTCTCTTTGACTGCTGGAGACTCGCGCTCACATTTCACTCGATTACTAATTGATTCAGCATGATTTGCTATAAATTAAACGCGTTGGCAATAAAGGTGCGCTCGTGAAGGGACCGTGTAAGGGTGAGGAATGTGGGAGGGTGTGGTGGAGGGTAAAACGGCTGTGGTAAGACGAGTGTAGGTAGAAATGGCGTTGAATAAATTGAGCCGAAGGTGGATCACATCGAGCGCATCACTTAATTAGGCATTCATATGCCTGGCAAGTGGGGACGACGTGGAGAAGGAGACGACTTGCTGTGAGGGACCATGGAAGGGGCAGGAGGGACGCGCTACGTGGGTTTCGTGTGGAAAATAGAGGCTTTGAGCACTGAAGGGTTATACAGACGGACACTTATAAACACACGCACACCAGCTCGTGTAATTAATTGAGCTGTTTTATGCTGTCAAGGATTGGAATACCGCGTTAGCTGCCGAGAACGTCGAAGTGCGTGCTTTAAATATTTCATTTTTCCAGTTTTTTCTAATTTGTTTCTATTCTTCTCTTATTTTCCGCTTTTTTTTTCTTTTTTCCTCCTCTCTGGTTGCTACAAATTGAAGTGGCGTTGAAATGCATTTCAAATAAAGTCGTTTGTTACCGTCTGCATTAATATTGCGCGCATTCTGATGAGATCCTCAGTGCTGACTAGGAATCGAATATAGACGACGTGAGATTGTATTTTTAAGATTTTAAAATGAAGCTGTTGAGGTGGCTGGAATACGAATGAAGTGAACGATTAAGGATTCAATCGGTTTATTGACGCAATAAATTGTTTTATAGATGTCAGGGTGTGAAAAGTTTACGAATAACTAATTTAAAAAAAGTTCCTTATAAAATATAAGGGAAAGAAATATTGAAGTTAGCGATAAATAAACTTATGAATTATATATAAAAAAAAATTAAAAAAGTATATAATTAGATGATTTTATAAAACTAAACAAATTGTCGCTTCTTACTATACAAAATCCACTGTAGAAGTTAAAATCAACCCGCACGAATTACGTTTGGTTTGACAGAATCCAAGTGTGATTCCTAGATTGAGTTATTTTCGTCTTCAACTCCATGCATGTGGACGTATTTTCAAGTAAGCACACGACAATTTAGTTGAGAAAACAATTAATTGAAAGAATTAATTTCAATTTTGTAAATTTTCCTCGCGTCGACATGATCTGCGTTGGTTTGCGTTTGCGTTGACTGTATCTGCGTTCGCAGCGCACGATCACTTGTACGCGCACTAATGATCGACTCGGTTGGGGGTCAGCTGTCGACGTGGTACCGACGATGGTACCAGGAAACCATCGTCCATACCATCATCATCGTCGTCGTCGTCATCGCAGTCATGATAAGCGTGGTTCTCGTGTTGCTTCTACTTCGAGGGCAGACAAGATTATTAAAAAGTGATCGTGGTGGATATGGAATCCCGTACTCGGTTTTCCTCTTTCCACTTTTTTTTCTGAGCCTTCATTTGGCGTGACATGAGGAAGCGCTGATTTTTATTGACAGCTCACAGCGGTGAGTACGAGCGCGTATGAATGAATGCATCGCGAATACTTAATCGATCGCCGCGGCGGTCCCTTCGAAACCATCGATCAGTAGGATCGACGGATGGATGGACATCGGAGCATTCAGCCATCCATCCACCCATCCATCCATCCATCCATCCACCCACCCATCCATCCGCGTAATTACTCATTTGCCCGTCTGACAGAATTTAATAATCCAAGTATGCAAATCAAAAGCCACCGCAGAATATTTTGTGCAAAATGACCAACTCATCAGTCATGCGTTGGCAGACTGAACTGCGCGACCGAACAGATTTCGGTGCAGATCAGTCATCAATCATCGGGACCGCAATTTTAATCGACTTGCAGGAATGGCTGCGGACAAAATTTTAAATTGTTTATTATTTTATAGTTTACTAAATAAGATTTTAATTATAAATGCGTCTTGTTTTTAAACAAAATTTCAGTTTATTTCAATTTTATTCATAGCAAAAACTTTCTTCTAACAAAGCATGAATCACAAGCCGTTTTCTTCAGTTTTTTGCACTGAAGAGCTCAGCGAACATCAAAGACCTCAAAAATGGACGGCAGACAACAACTCGTCACGTGCGTTACGTGACACTGTGCAGCGACAAACCAATGTGACGCGTCTGCTTGCCTCTCTTTGTCGCCCCCCGCCAACTACTGTTGGGCTCCTGTGCAAATTAAATAAACTCAACTTAATTAAAATAAGGCTTCATTATGACGACGCAGCCCCTCGCGCGCCACGACGACACACGCGATCACATCCCGACCACAGAATGACAAGCGTCGCATGACATGCGGCATGACATGAGTTGTCACAAGCTAAATATTTGCTTAATACGTTTTTATGCTATGCATTCTAAAGCGTTTTTAATTCCATACTTCGAAAGAATTTCATTTAGCAAAAAGAAAAGGAAAGTCAAAGTACGGCAACACTGACGGACTCACAAGTGTGACATTTTAAATAGAATGCCATGACAGTGAAGCCCATAAGGCAAGGAATTCAGTGTATATTTGTTCGTCTGATTTGTTTACCGTTTTATATTACGGTTTTCAACTCTTTAAGTTATAACTGTATTGTTCTCACGTTAGCAGAAAGGGGGTTCGTGATAAAAGCAGCAATAACAACAACAGCGACGGCGACTACAATAACAAAGATAAAGTAAATAGGCAACGCAACGGAACGTTTCAGAGCAGTGACAACGTTTGTCATCGTGAGCAGGATACGCATTTGCGGCAACGTGTTCTGAATTTCTGCTCTGCTGATAATAGGCTCATGAATTTTTCTCAAAATGCACAGTGTGCTAATTTCACGTTGACCACTGTTTAGTTTTTCACTTAAATACTCAGCTCTAGGGTGAGTCAGAGTTTTGGAAGAATTTTAGAATCTATATAAAAAGCAAGGCATGGAAAACGTGATGTACATGTGTACACATTCATTATTTCGGGTACCTACAGCCCTGTATGTTGTTATTGCTTGTGCTTTGACCTTGCGGTCTTTTGCTTTATTTCTTCTCCTTCCTGCGTTTTTAACACCTCCCATTATTATATCCTGTGTTTCCTTCGAGGCCTCTGAACCGTCTGGACCGACTGTCATTTGAAGTGCCGACGAATCGAAGAATTCCGTCCATCATATTTGAGACGGTTTTCGGTGGAGTTTCAGGAAAACATTTCCTGGGTGGCCGTGTTTATTCCAACTTTCTTGCGAAAAGAAACGCTTTCCTCAAACGGACGAAGATGTAGGTTGAAAAAATGCAGCTTTCTTTATTTCACGCTTGTTGCGAAGTAGAAATCGTTTAGAAAGTATGGAAGAAAACGTTGAGTCATTTAAACGCTGGTGGAAATGTTAACCGGTAGCCATAAAATCTCCTTAGGAGGTTTTCTGATCTCCTAAAATTTTTTACACCCGCCAAATTTTTGTCTGCCAAATTTTTCAATTGTTTTTTCTTTTCCTCTTTATTGGCTAAAATTAAATTTTCTCTCCTTGTGGAAAAATGAAGCAAAACATCTGCCGTTTTTCTCTCGTTGTTTTCATTTCATTTGCTGTCTTTACAACTTAAAACTGGCATTTAGCATTCGAGTTGTGATTGTTTTTATGAGTTTTTGTTGTTATTGTTGCTGCTGCTGCTGCACTTCCCGGAATATCCTGTCGCGCCAAAAGCAGTCTTTGTAATCACAACAAAAATCGTTGTCGAGAGCACAGCATGAGGCAGCAAGGATAATCTTTGTGTAGAATAATCCTAACATAGAAAAAATTGTTGGGTGGTGTGTGTGCGTGAATGTATGTATTTGTGTGAAAGTGGATTTTCCTTTACTGTTGTGAAGACGCAGGTAAGCGTAAATGTGTGTCCTTCAGATCCTCAGATGGTATTATTATATTATATATATATTATATATTATATATATATTATTAAAAAACTATAATTTGGTAAATTCTTGGCTACCTTCTTAGCTGGAATTTTCTTCTTTGGTAGGACGTTTTTTCGCTTTACTTGATTGTGGTGAGGCAATAATCAGATTCAGTATTCTGCAGGCTTAATTTCATTGCAATGTTTCAAACACTACAAATATAGTGGCGACAACCTCAAAATGTCCCGCTTACTATTACATCCAGTGGCTTCTCCCTCTCGAAACTACAATTAATAGTCAACCGACAGCAAAGACTTGTGTGAAGTTGTGAAAAAGTTTTAAGTAGAAAACCACTTAAAATTCAATTCGACACATTTAGCAGTCGATTGAGAGATCAAGTAAAATATTCAGCTCAAATGTCATCATAAAAACTATTATTTGAAATATGCGACCATTAAAAGCTCCAAACAAACACTCAACAAACACTTAATAATAAAAGAAACTGAAGAATTATCAACATTTGGTAAAAAACTGAAGAATTACTGAATCTCTTTAGCATACGCATTTATTTCAGAATATAATAAAGAACAACAGCAATCTTAATAAAACATTTCTATGAAGTTTTATTCTCTCAACCATTCAGAAGTCTTACAAGATGATCATCAATCTTCTGGTTTGTTATGGTAAAAGCCAAGAATGCAATGGAAGGAAAGGAGGAGAAGAAGGATAAGGAAGGAGAAGGAGGAGAAGACTGAGAGAAAGAAGACGATAAAGAATGTAATAGTTAAAATTCCATATGCTGTTTGAAAAGAAATAGAAAACCAGAAGATCACGAAATATTACAAATATTTAAATAATATTAAATACTTCGCTCTAGCTTGCATCATTCTTGCACACAATCTGTGTAACGCTATTTGAAATATTCAAAAACATCGCTCTCACCAACAAACTAATATCTCCAAACAAATACCGCCCAACAAACATCGTCAAACTCTTTTCAGCTGCAGGCCGAGTCATCATTTGATTGATTGAAACAATAGTAATGAAGTTTTTGAGATGCAAAAAGCCTTTAATGGTGAGGCAAACAACAGCAGACAATGAAAGTGGTAAATTTTGAAAACCCGCTGCTGGCAGGTGTGGTGAGGGACGCTATAGCACCAGCAGAAACAACAACAACAACACTAACAATCATAAGATGCTTTAAAAGCCACAAACTGCATGAAAGGCAAACACTCAGCCAACCAACCGCGCATCCTCCAGCTCAGCAAACATCGCAGCAGCAGCAAACTGTTGTTGCTGTTGTTTTTGTTTCTGCAATTGCATCTTGCCGATATGCAATTGAAAAATTCTTCATTGATTTGTTGTTTCGGGCGGCTGCTGCTGCTGTTGGTGTTGCTTTTGTTGTTGTTGTTGTTCTTGTTGTTGTTGTCTCACATCTTTCAGCAGTGACTTATGATGGTTTTTAAGCTAATGTAGTTGACATGGGCGTAGAGGTGAATAGGGAAAACGAAGGGGATAACTGACCCCTTTGAAAATGTTTGTTCTTTTATACCAAAAATGTATTTGAAATAAATGGGGTTACCTGCACCCCTGAAAGAAATCCTCTACCCACCTCTTGTATCTTGACAGCTTGTATCTGCATCTGTATCTGGAGAGCTAAAGTTGCCAACGGTGGCTGCAATATGTTATCAATTTTTATTTGTTGTTGGTTGTCGATAACAATTTTTATTTGTTGTTGTTCTTGCTCTCAATGTTGTTTTATAGTTTCTATTATTTTGCTTTTATTTATTTATATGGATTTAAGTTTTTTTATTATTATTACTTTTTATTGTTGCTCTCGTAGGTCGTATTGTTGTTGTTGTTATTTTGGTTTGTCCTTTGCATGCTTCATTGTTTTAAGCGAAACCCATACCTACAACAAGGTAGGTCGTATATCTGCCAGATACACAGATGAATTTTCAATGCAATTCAATTACAGCGATTTTTGCCCGATTCTTGCTTTCTTGTTGTTGTTGATCCTTTTCGACTGCCTGATTTTGAAGTGCTTTCAGTGATTTTTTTAATACAAGTATTTTTTATAAAACAACAACAACAATAGTTTTTCAGTGAACGACTTCAGTATCTGAACTGCAAAGGAAGCGAGCGAGCATCTCATGAATGCGCATTTTTAAGCAGCAACAGCAGCACCAGCATATCTGGCAACGGCAGCACTTGCTGTTGCTTAAAAGTATTGTTGTTGTTGTGTTTGTTGTTGTAGCTTTTTGTTTAAGTTGATAACCATGTTCAAATAAATCACCTTCTCTGCTTCCTAACCAGTCAGCCAGTCAGCCAGCCGGTCAGTTTTATTTAAGGCTACCTTAACTAAAACAACAACAACGACAACAACAACAGCAAAAGGAACAACAAACACTCGGCAGCATGTAAGAAAACACAATAAGCATTCTTAGCGTATCTTTTCAGTTTTAAATGCAATCCGTGAGATACGCTGGGTTTTGGTTTCTTGTCAAATTTTAGCATTTTCAAGCTTGTTTTTTTCTCCCCAACTGCGACTGACTAACTAACTGAAACCAACTCGAATTCGTCCAGCCGTCTAACCATCCGTCCGTCCGTCCGTGTCTACGTTTGGCTGACTGACTGACTGTTCGTCTCGCTTGATTTGCTACTTCGCTGTATCGCCGCTGTATCTGCATTTTTTGGACGTATTTTTCCCTATGTCGTCAGTTTCAACTTGCACCGCCGGGAGCTCCTGCACTTCGTCCGGTCCGCTGGCTCGACTTTTTCGTCTCTTCCGCGCGCACATTCAATTAGGCCGCCTGGAATCGAGGCTCTCCCGCCGCTTCCGCCCACAGGCTGCACTCATTTGATTACAGGATTCGCGGCTCGGTGGGCGCAACCGCAAGAGCGCAGGCGCAACATGACTGTGATTTGTACGGCTTAATATTCGCTCATTTGGCAGCAGCAACACACGAGCATTCAACGCGTTCAGCGTTTCGGTTGGTTTTTTGTGAGTGAAGTGAAGTTTTTCTGTTTTTGAATGGTTTTCTTGAGAGGCTTTGAAAAGTTTATTATCTTCTTAAAACTGATAGAATTGCAACAACAACTATCTATCAGATGGAGGCGCCAGACACCGCAAACGCGTCCTGCAGATAAATATTCTCAAATGAATAAAGTTGTTGAATAACTCAGTGCAGGAGCAAATATTGCGTCCTTTTAAGCAGCGCGTACACACTCTCGCACCGACAGACATTAATAATTCCTGCTGCTCTCCAACGGATACCCACGACCGCTTCAGCGAGCGACTGCAGCAGAGGCGAGCGAGAACAGCAGCAACTTAAAACGCAGCTGAGCACGGATACGCAGCTGAGTAACGTATGCGAGCGGCGTTGCCAAAGTTAAGTCAATGCTCAAAATCACAACAACAACAACAACAACAACAGTAGCCCAGCAGTAGCAACGAACGCCTTTTTATAAACACGCTACACGAACAGCTTAATCGAGTCTCTCGCATTTATAAGACGCGCTCACAATATGCTGCATAACAACAATTTGCAGTTGCCGGTCGTTGTTGCAGCACAAATTATTACAGCTGAATTATGTAGCGGGAGATCTGCGAGCGAACAAAAATTATTAATTACCGCAGATACACGCTGAGTGCAGCAGGATTTGCGCTCATTTGTTTGCTTATGAACTCCGCAGAAATGCCGCTGTGCGAACCGAAAGATACTTTGTATCTCGTACTTGTGCCGGTGTTTGCGAATGTATTCCTGGTTTCTGTTTAGTTTCAAGATTTATTTTTTCTTACGAGAGAAAGGATTAAAAATCCGCACAAGAAGCAAATATTTATGTCACAGATATCTCTCTATCTACTTTATATTTCTTTAACCCACATCAAGTCGGATCTTCGAAATTTCGAGTATCTGCTATTGTCTTCGCGAACTCTTAATAAACAAGCGCGCTATCCAGCAGATACTCTTGTATCTGCTTATGTTAATTTAAGTTGCGTTACATTGAAGCGGGATGCTTCTCCAACTTCTAAAATAAAGCGGGAAACTTTAAAAAATTCAATTTAAATGCTACGTTTTTATCGCATGCATTTTATTTCCTCGCCGCTGATCGCTCGCTTTGCGTTGCTGCCTCGGTTCTGTCGAGGGCCGCATTGTGTGCGCGATTTAAAATGCACTAAAATGCAAAATAAATATACGCTAAAAGCTCAGCCGTGCGTTGCGTTATCCTTCTGCGGCAAACGGCGCGGCTCGAACTGCAGGCAGCAGGAAGACAGGCAGGTCGGCCGCCTAATCAATGCATTCCAAGCTGCGTCCGTAAAACACTTTTTATGCAAAAACGAACCAAACAACTCGCAGTACTTGCAAAAAATAACAACCGCCGCCGAAATCTCAACGTTGTATCTGCGCGAACCGTGTATCCGTCTATGCACGGCGCACATTCGCTGGCCGCCGACTGCATCCGCGTATCTGCTGGATACGAGCTGGCGGGCGGTGGCTTCAATTGGTTCTTCTGGCTGCCAGTGTGCGGCCGCGAGCTGCCGACTGCCTGCGACTTCAGCCGCACCAGCAGACGCAGCGGTTGCGCAGCATTAGTCGCGCCGCGGAATGCGATCGGATGCCATGGCGATCCTCCAGCAGCCAGCTACCGATGGATAGATCGATCGGCTGCTCGATGATGCATCGTCGCTTCGGCGGCGGGAGCAACCCCGCCGTACGACTCGAGAACTGCGTTTTCGCTCTACCCAGCAGCTCTCAGCGCAAAGCAACAGCGAACTGCCGCCGCTACCGTCGCACGCCGCGCGGCTGCTGCATTGTATGCAGTTAAATGGACATCGCCGGCAATTAAGGCCGCGTTTTAAGCGCATAATAAAAATACAAGCCGTGTCCAAAGTTCCAAATCAGTTGCCAAATGTTGCGCTTCGTTCTCCGTGTTCTTGTGTGCGCCGCGGCGGCCGTGCGGCGGTTGCGGCGACTAATGCCGCGCTCATCAGCAGACGCGCTCCGTGCGAATCGCAACAATTTGCAACGCGCGAAATTATATTAAATTACGTGGGGCACAGGAAACGCTCGCGAAGGGTGGGAAAACTTAAGTCGACGAGGGTTAAGTGAGTGAAGACGCTTCTTGAAGTTTTAGAGTTTATGAAAAACTGTGACGGATTTTTAAGCGGATGGAATAACGCCGAGAAGTTACTCGTTTATGGATTTTATAATTCTTCACTTTTTGATGGAGAACCGAGAATAAGTTGAGATTAATTTGTATCTCTCTGTGGTCAGATTACACTAGTTTGCAGTGCACTTCGTGCTCGATTTCTCTGTTTTCTCAAGTGGGCACAAAAGTTCCCATCGTTTAATGCGGACACCCATTCATCAATCACAACTCGTCCGCACACGCATTTAATTTCTTCACTCAGAGAAGTTTTTTCGCTTTTAAAGGCAAAAAAAACACGAAACGCTTTTATCTAACTGAATAAACGATACAAGTTTCTGCTCTGCACAGTTTTCCAGGCATTTATTTCATTAATATTAATAATAATAAAAACAAAGGCAACAACAAAAACACGAAAAATAACAATAACAATGACATAGCGCTTCCCAAACTTATTTATGATCGTTTAAATGGTCACATCATCTCCTCCGCAAGATGTAACACAGGAAAAGAAGGCGGAAAAACAACAAAAACCCCATCTTAGTGAATATATAAGGAAAGCTCATCAGCATTATGACAGTAATGATGACGACGATGATGACACTGATGATGATGGTGACGACGCCGAGGCTTTCAACTAATGACATTCTCCTTCAAACTATAGAAAATAAAGAAGACGTTAACAAGGTTGCAAGTGTACGCATTACTCTGGTCATGCCAAGTGGATGTACTGTTAATTACCTCTAATGGGCTCGCTTAGTTAGTTTCGCCACAATTTTAGCCTTCCGACGTGGCAAGGGATTTCCTTCTTCTTTGTTTTCTTTGCTAGACGATGTTTTTCTTTTTATTTGTCGGTTTCTACACTACTGAAGTTCTTCCAAAACTCCTATTTGTCTGACTTTTAGCGGCTGTCAATGTTACCGAAAGCTTTTCCTAATTATTTCTGGTAATTCCTGCTTAGTTAAATTTATTTTCACAAACATCAGCATGGCTACATTAGGATCCTTTTCTTCATTCTTCAGAAGTTATTTTGAGAGGAGAAACAAGTCTCCACACATTCTTCAAGTGTAGAGATTTTTTGAAGCCCAAATTCTGTGGGATTCTCGGTTCTTCCTACGCACACAATTAAACAGTTGTCGACCGAACGAGTTCCCACGAAGTTTTCCGAACGTTTGTTTACCTTTTTATACTGCGCTTCAAAAGTGAAAATAAAGAGTTAAATATAGTGAAAATTTAAAAATATCATCAAAAAATAATAAAGAATATAAAATAAATATATTTAAAATTATAAAGTGCTTATATAAGATAAAAATTCGGAAATTCAGTAAATTTCACTCACACATGTAGGAATCGCACGTATATGAATTTTAACATCAAATAAGAAACTAGGTGTAGCCATACGTTCTTCAAGAAGCCAGCTTCAAGGAGCCGCTTAGAGAAGACAGATGTAGCCATAGGCAATAGGTGGATTTTCACCGGGTACTGAACAAGGTTGAATAATGAATTAACTATTGTTAGCGTAAAGCTTAATGGAAATGACATCTAGAGTCTAGACATTTTAAAGAGTAATTCTCTATAGATATTCTCATATGTTAAATGTAATATAAGAACCATATAAAACCGAAATTATACTAAAGTAGCATGGTAGCATTCAATTTCGGATTTAGGAGGGTTCAACGTCAAACATATGCATCCTACATTATTGTAATGATAATTATAAGAAATTAAAAAACTAATTACGGTTGACGAAATTTTCAGTGTTAACGAAATTTTAATTAAAAGAAATTAAAAACTAATAAAATTTGACAAGTGATTGCGGTATATTGTGTTCATTTTTGTTCCTAAAAATTGTTTTTTTCTCTTTTATATGTGAAAGCAACAAATTTAATTTTCCTCGGTTTAATAATCATCGTGTGAGCTTACCCTTACTTTTTCACCATCTAATTCCTTGGAAAGAATCAGGGATCGAAAGGCAAAAACAACAATTTGGCATAACTCACGTACAGTGTCCCATTAATTCAAGAGTGCATAAAAAATAGACGTAAAAGGGACTTTTAACAGCTGTGAAAGCAGTTTCACATCTCGTCATCTCTAGAGTCCTGAAGTCGTCATCAAAGTTTTAAGTTGGTGCTGTAGTTCTGTGTCGAATTAATCCCTTGAATTAACTTTCTTTTTATTTGAATTATATTCAATATATTCTTAACGTGAATAAGGTTACCATTCATTATATTTTTAACTTGAATAAAGTTACTTTTCTAAACAATTGATATTTGTGGCTCAACGGGTGCGGTTACATGAGCCGTTATCAAAAGCCTGCAATTGAACGCTAATTAGTGTGAAAGGGACAACAGAAGTGACTTCGAGTGTAGAAAAAATAAGCGGCAGACGAAAACAGGCGAGATAGACAAGAACGGCGCTAGTCGTAGTTTGGTTCACGAAAATACCAATAATTTCAGTGAACTTTTTGGAGTGCTAACGCAGAAAATTACTCAAGAAAATCAAAATAAACAGGTCCATTGGTGTCAGCAGAAGTTTTTGGCAAAATTATACCTGATTTCGATGGCCAAACAATATCGGTCGAAGTGTGGTTTGATAACTTCAATCAAAACGCTGAGGCTTACGAACTTAGCGACAAACAAAAATATGTTCAAATTTGAAGCAAGATGTGTAAAACTGCTCAACTATTTTTGGAACCAGTAGCAGTGTGTGATTATGACTTTAAAATATATTTGCTGAATTTAAAAAAGAAATTAATAGGGCTGAGCTGTTCAAAATGCTGGCTGAGCAAAAGAAAAAAGAAAACGAAACATTTCAGGAATATCTACTTCATATGAAAAAAATTTCTGCAATGCGCAAATTTGTGCAAGTGTTGATAATGCGTCGGTTATTCGTTATATAGTTGGTGGACTGAAAATAATAAGTGAAATAAAATATTCTTTTTATTCTGCAATATCAATTAAACAGTTAAGAGAACAATATGACGTATTATATGAGAGAATGTGTCAGCAAGAACGAATGAATAATTTGGGAGAGTTTAATAGTAATTTACGTCTATTTAATGTCGTCAACTATCTTTCATATTAGAAAGTATCTCTCTAAAAAGTCATACAACTCAAGCCTACAAATTGCCAAAATCACCTGTAATCAATCCGTCCATCTCTTGTTTGGACGTACATTAACTGCCTTTTGGATCTTCCACCGCTGGTGTTCTTCTTGTGCGGCGATCAAAAATAAAACCACCACAACCGAAATCTCACACACATGATCAACAGCATACATTCCTCATCATCGCTACCAAATTCCTTTATAGGTCTACCATTGCAACGAGCGAAGACCCCCATCAAAACATTGCTAATTTTAGATACCCGTACTACAATCCTGTCTGATTTCAGCGATGATGGAACCGTCATCATCCGTTATGGCGACGGCGACGGCGGCATTTTTGTCACCATCACATCATTGATTAAATTGAGCATAATGAGCGTACTTTTTGCCCAAGCACGCCTTTGGCTTTAGTTTAGTTATTTTTTGAGTAATCGGTATTTGATTGTTTTTGCTCTTCATCTGCGGTTTCATACCGACGACAGATTTTTTGTTCTGTAATGTTTGTGGTTCTCCGCAAGAGTTTCATTATGGTAACCAAAGAAAAATAAATAATTTAATAGCATTAATCTTGTGGTTTTTGTTGCTGTTGTTTTTTTTGTTGTTCGGGCGCCAGAAAATATCTAGCTATCAGGAGGAGCCGATGGAAGGAGGGCAACCTGTGTACCCCAAGTGATTTTATTAAATACTCGCTGAATTGGGACAACTTTGTATTAAGCATTTATAAAAAGAGAAAATTGAATTTGCTCGTGATTACTATTGTTGTACTATTGCTGTTATTATTATTATTGATGTCCCTTGCACTCGTAAGATTCGTTGGTGAAGTTCAACGATGAGGGCTTATTTAATAATGGAAAGTAAAAAAAATTCTTTATTAAATGTCAAGAGGAAAAGGGAAAAGTTGAGAAGCTCTTTTGTCGGCTCTTTTATCGGTCTGATTGGTCTGTTTTTTTCTGTGAGCAGGCAAAACTGCATGCTGGAGGTTTACTTTGAGTTCTTTTTATGTTTCCATTTGGAATTGAGTAGACTCCAATCTTAATTTGAGTGAATTACTATTTTTGTTTTGCCAATAAAAACTTTGGTTCCCAATATTTTAATTGGAAAAGGACAAAAAAAGGAAAAAAAAACCAAAATGTAAGCTTTTCGCACTGAATTCCGATTAATCTCACTTGTTTTCTGTATTTTTAGTTTGCTGTAAGGAATCTGAAGATGAAAGAGGAAGTGGACGCATTTTAGATTATAATATTTATATATTTCCAGTTTTATTTGTAAAGAGATTATTAAAGCCCTATTAAAAACTAATTTAAAGTTAATGTTTAAAATATAACCTGAAGCAACATTTAAACTGAATTTATATGCCAAAAATTTGGCACTTCATATTAAAACCCAGTCAGCCATCATTTCGCGTCTTCGCTCCAAACATGAATACATCGTAAATCTTGAGGATTTAATTGACTATCGTGGCCAGCAAGAGGAAACCCTCAAATTGCCCTGAAATTAACAAGTTTGCTGAATTGCTTTCTATAATAACAGCTTTCTGAGGGTTTTTATAATGTTGTTATCATCGTTTTTTATTTTTAAGAGAATATTTCGGATCACCATCTCGTTTTATCTCAAATAATTTTTAATATATAGCAAGTTTTTCGTTTGATTAAAGCCAAACCCTCTGGAATGGACAGTCATGATCTGTTCCTTGTTCTGGCATGCAGAGCTTCATCAGGTCTATTTTTCCCAAATTTGAGATATTGAAGCACAACATCAACAACAACAAGATTAGCTCTCTGTCATAAACTAAATTTCTCTGTCAAAAGTCCCTACCGCCCTGCCAAAGTCCTGAATATTTTTGGCTTGATTGAAATCACTTGCATCACAACGTCAGTCAGCAGACGTCATTCCCTCGGTCTGGCTGTCTGCCAGCCAGTCATCCCTAACCTTCTCTCTCTCTCTCTCCCTTCCTTATCCAGGCTTATGTTGCGTGCGTTCCCCAAAATTTTACTTAATCCGGTTTCTACAGACGCTTGTCTGCTTCTCAGGATCTGTAGTTGTTTATAATTGTTGTATTTTTCTTCCATCATTTTTCGGTCTAGTCCGGGTCGAGACCTTTAGTGGAAGGCTGAAGGCTCATTTAATTTCAGCAGGACTCGCTGCAACCCTTGAAACATGTGCTGCCTCCTCCAAATGACATTGAAAGCAAACAAAAGACCCAACAACAGCAACAACAACCACAACAACTAAAAGAAACACAGCGACGGGCTTGAAGTATCGATGAATATTGAAAATAGGAAGGATTCTTGATTTTCTGGAACCGAAGTGACTTCATTGAAATTCATTTTCTTTCATTGAAAACCATTTTCAACTGAAAAATCTACGAAAACGTATTCATAAAAATGCCGGATGTCATTGCCTCATTATTTCGTTGCTTGCAATATCGATGCCTTATTTGTGTGACGACGATATGTAAATCGATATTCAACAAACGACATCTGTTTGGATTTTTTCGGAAGCTCTTTTTTTGCTCCTTGGGATTCAATTGTTAAAATCTGTATTAATGATCTGTGTTGCATTTCGCTTTTCACTATTTAAAAAGCCTCAAATCCTTGTTTTTCCATATATTTTCAACATATGTATCATAATCATCGTAGAGGTATTAAACTTTGGACTGAAACCACATTAAAATTAAGTATTTAATCCATTTATCACTGCCAGTGCGAGTGTTTCAAACGGACTTCTCTTTCATTCATAAAAATATATATATGCGGTAATAATAATGTGGCTTCTGTGGCCGCCATGTGGCTTCGTTTCTGTGTGCACGACACCGCGATAACCTTTTTTTGTACTGAGAACAGATTGAAATCCTAAAAATGCCTGCAATTGAAAGCAGTGATGATATTTTTAAACTTGAGTGGAACTAAAGATGCTTCTGCGATTTCACTGATATTGAAATTCTGTGGATTTGTATTGTAAAATAAGAGAATCAAGTCAAGCCATAATTTATACTCCGTATTTAGCAACAATGATAACAGAAGAACGGAATAATATATTAATTTCATAGCTTATGAGAGATTATAAATAAAAATTTCAATAAAAATTCTTTAGGATAATAAATTGTGTTCTTATAAATTTAGAGGCATAAAATCAGGAAAAATAATTAAAAACCGAAAACAGAATTAACAGAACTAGAGCTAATTTTTCTCTTTGGTTCAGAGACTCGTTAAAAACTCATGAAGAATACGAAGACTCTTTTTCTTCGTATTTTCTCGAAATGGAGAAATTAATAAGAACATTTAAACTTTACAAGAAATCTTGAAAGAAGAATTCAACCTCTTCAGCACATTGAATGCTTCCTGAAATTCTTTTCATTCTCCGAACGGGAATCATTTCTTTTTCTTGAAATTTCCTGCCACAAACTTCAACTGCAGGCAACTCGAACCCTCGAAGGATCTCCATTTCATCCATGATATTCGGAAATAACGCTTGCAGCTAATTCATTATTTATTCCGCACATCGTTCAAAAATTCACAAATAAATAAGGAAATTATGCGGAGAGCGATAGAGAGAGGGAGGAAGAGAGATAGGCAGTGATATAGAGGCAGAGGGGAATTCAGTGAAATTAAGTTGATTTGAAGTCACCACGAGTCAGCGCCTTAAAACATGCAACGTTTTTGCAGAATCACCTTGATGTGGCAACAGCGGGTACCGAAAGCTGAGCCTGCAGGCAATTCTTAACTGTATTTCTAAAATTTTTTCAATGGCGCCAACATTTTCAACTTCCTCTCTTCTCTCCCGTTCTTACAGCAAGCAAACATATTTTTAATGTCAGTGTGTGAGTGTGTGTGCGAATTTATGCTTCGGCACGTCCAGGCTGAATCCTCGAAAAGCTGCTAATGAGACAAATCGCCGCAAGGTATGGGAATTCAGTTGCGGCCAAATTAGCAGCAGAAAAAGTTGAAAAAAGACTGTATAAATGTGAAAGAAGGAAATAAAACCGAAAAAAACGACGAGAAAATAGAAGAAAATTTATGTAAAAGAAAAATTAAATATATTAAAAAGAATTAAAACAAAAACACAAATAAATAGCATACTGAAGTTGTGAATCATGGAAGATTTAAAAGGATTCCTGCAATCCTAACTTCGAGATTTGCTTTGCTGGAATGGGGTGATGAGCAAAAAGGATTCTCCTCAAATATGGATGAAAATTAAAAGAGTTTTTAATGAAAGCCAAGTCAACGCTGCTGTTAAATTGCATCCAAACAACCTCAGGCAATCTATTTAATTAGATTCTCACACTTTTTATTTAATTAATAATAGTTTTCTCTTCTTGAAATGATTATTTGACGGCCTTTTCAGGGATAACTTCAATAATCACAGAAATTGTTTTAAAAATACTTGATCTTTAATGAAATTATACGAAGAAAAGCGCTATTTTGTTGACATTTATCGTATTTTGGTCGATTACAAATTCTTGAAGAACTATTCAGAAAACTTATAATAAAAGGAAAGACTAATTCATTCTCTTCCTTCATTCTAAAGTCTTTGAAGAATTGTTTTATCTTTTCGTTTCTTTAGATTTCAGTTTACTACTCATTGGCATTTCCTAATTAAGCAAACATCCTGCGAAAATCACCCTCCAAATTGAGGAAAAACAAAACGAATGAGATTTTTTCCACATAATTAGTCTTAACTCGATTTCACTTTTCTTGTAAAATATTATTTTCTTTTCTTTTTTGTGTTGTTTTGTTGGTTTAAGCGAAACTTAATAAAATGCTTGAAATATGCATGCAACAGAAGTGAGGCGAACAACAATCAGCCAACTAAAAGAAAAATAAATATGAACAGAAAGAAATTCTTTTCACACCACAATTAGCGGCGTCGTGGGCGGCGGTAGCGTCGGAGGCGGCGGATGCATTAGTAATGCAAACACAACGAACGGCGTGCGGAAGAACGACACCCAGTATGAAAATCTTTTCTCCCCAGTAGGAAAAATTTCAAAATTTCTGTAGATGATTGATGTCCAAGTGATGTTCTACTTGTCTCGAATTTGAGGCGACAGTCGAGATCGAGACGGTCTTTTTTGGCGAAATTAGAACCGAGATCGAGATCGCGCATATCGTGGAAAGTCTCGCTCATATTCGTGATATATGTTTGATATATCAGACATATGATATATTTTTAAACACTTCATATACGAATGCTTCTCATATGTCGCCATTTTCGACCAACCAACGAAGTCCCTCCCCCTCCCCCAAACATACACACCCTTCCCTGACCAGAAATATACCTTTCCAAATTTTATCTATTATTTTGGCCAACACAAAATGAAGACAGAAAGTCGGTCAACCATTTGAGTGCAAGTCACGGTATTTTGGTGTGTTATGTGTCGTTATATATTCAAATGTACGAGTGTATGTGGGTGAGTACTTCGATTTAACAGTCGAATATAAACAATGATTAACAAAAACACTAGCAAAAGGCAGCACCAGCAACACAGAAGCAAAAGTAGCAACATCAGCAAACAAAAGCGGCGACATCAACGAACAGTTGCATCAACAAAGAACGTAATAACAGCCTTATAATGAAAATCATACAGCAGCGGCAAGACAAACGAACACCACTACAGTGTTGCACCATCAGCCGGAAATGCACGGCATTTGCCGGAATGTTTTGAGATTCCTTAGTAACTCGTGCACCGAATAAGCTCTCGTGAAGCAGAGTGCAGAGTTGATGGTGTTGGTTGCGCGGGTCTCGGTTGGCGTTCGCACTACTGAAGTGTGTCGAAGATTCTATATTTAATTTTTTTACAGTCTTAAAGATTTTGAACATATTTTTTTACAAGATTTTTTGAGGATCTTGCCTCACCAAAATTTTAAAGCCTGAAAATTTTTATGGGTTATAAATTGTGAGTTTTTTCAAATATTTCAGCACTAAGTTTCCGTTTAAGGAAAAGTACAGATGAAATACGTGTGTGTAAATTTAATTAAATAAAAATATATTTAGAAATTTGTCGTAGAGAGATAATTCATACCAATGCCATAGAGTTAAATTCACAAAGGTAAAACAACTTAATCGTTTATATCGCATGTATACTATGTACAACATTTTCTTTACATTTCAACTTACTGGGGTTCTTGCTACCAGTGAAATAACTAAAAGTCGTATTTTGTTTAGCACAAGAATAAAGAAAATAATAAGAAAATTAATTTTAATTGAGCTTCTTTTTTCTGGCTTACGACAAGAAGTATCTAGAGGGTTTTAATTCATCATAAATAGTGATATTTAGGAATAAGTTAATAACATTAAAGTTGCAATTAGTCAAATCTGTTCGTTACTGGAGGTTGGAGTCGCATAATCCCGCACCGCTCGTTACAAAAATCGATGTGGATATTACTAAGTAAGTGAAGCCCACAATAATTTGTTAAATCTACTAATTTATATATAATATTTAAAAAAATTAATTTAGTTCCAAGTGCATATGCTACATGTAAACAATATACGTAGAAGAGATTAAGGGACAGATTCTGAAAAGTCACTTTCGTCTCTAAAATCAGCTGATTTTCGTCTTTTGGTATTCTGAAAGACGAGCCTAACGTCCCTGCAAGGAGCTTACGTCGTTTTGCTAATTTTGTCGTAAGAAATGCGTATTCCGAAAGACGAAAGGTGGCGTTTCCAGCTAATAAATGAGACGGTAAAGATAAGCTGCCGTCAGAAGCCAGATATTTGCACAAAAACAATTTTATTGATTGATAAAAAATTTCCACTTAAATATTCTTAATTCACAACAGTTGCATTCTACAAAAATGCTTTTAACAACGCTGAAAATTTGATATCTATTACCGTAGCGGTAACTGTTTAACGACAGCGTGAGTGCGACGTAAAGCCCTGACGAGACGAAATGTTCGTCTCTCAGAATGCCGTGACTATGACGTAGTGACTTGAGAGGAAAGTTTCGTCTCACTCACCGTGACTTTTCAGAATCTGAATAGAATGATGTTTTTTGATCAAATTTTTGTCATCCTTTGTCAAATGTGGTTTGGAGAAAAATCGGGTTCGGAAATTTAAGTATTTTTTTTTTAATTTGAAATTCAATAAAGCCTTTACAATTTTCAATATCCACTTACTAAAATAAAAATTGTATAAAGTACTTAAGCAATTAAAAATTCCACACCACAAAATTTTTTAAATTATTAATTTGGAAAATTTGAACAATGATGGCAACACTGACGTAGAGATCAGAGTTACCTCTGGTCGTGCTGCGAAATCAAATGGTTAAGCTCACACGATGTTCAAATGTCTGACGAAAATCAAATTTGGTGTTACTTTCACATGTAAAAGAGAAGTGATCAATTCCAGGGAGCCAAAATGAACCAAGAACACCGCAGTCACCTGGTCAAATTTTTATGAAGTTTGTGACCTGAATCACACGTTCTGAAGCTGAACCATGGTTGCAATATGAATGCCTTTTATAGATCGGAGCAAAAGAATACGGAAATGTAGTTTTGTAGTAAAATAGGCGTGCATCGTTTAATTTTGTTTTCTTAATACTTAAGCACATTTTAAACTGGGTATACACTCAGTGCATTTCAGTGCCGTTATTAATTCTAGTCCTAGGGGACATGCATTCGCTTCCCCGTCTTCTATTTTTTTTTGCTTACGTTATTAACACAAAATTAACAACTAAATGTATTGTCTTCGTTCTGGCCGAAGTCTAAATACCCGATTAACTAAAAATAATTATAATTTCGCCACTTAACAACTTTTGTATAAAGACCATGCTAATTTTTGGCAAATATTTTTGTAATATCTAGATACTGCTGGATAGAATCACGTTTTAATATTTTGAACCGTTTATGGGATATTGACAAATTTTGTATAAGTGGGCGGACCACTTGGTATACAAATTAGTAATACCTGTAGATACCTCGTGATAAAATTACGTGCTAATATCTTAAACCGTTTACAAAATATTGACAACTTTTGTATGAGTGGACGTGGCACGCCCATTTTTGGCTAGCTTATTGATAATGCTTCCGAATACATCGTGATAAAATTACATCTCTATCTTATACCTTTCTGAGATTTTGCCAACTTTGTTATGATTGGGTGTGGTACGCCTAATTTTTTGAATAAATTTAAGTAATAGCGCTGTATGTTCCGGAATAAAATTATACCTTAATATCTCGCACGATTTATAAGATATTCACATTATAAAATTTTTTAAAACCAGGTGCCTTTACATTCGGTATTTAAAGTTATTTTCTCTTCTGTCATCCCCTCTCTTTCACGGAAACTTGTAAAAAATGAAGAAGAGAAAAATCGTGTAGACAATCTGATGGTATGCACCACATGTTCTTCAGTGTAAAGGGTATTAATTGAAAGCTATCGGGTTATCACATCACTAGCATTAATTAACGTTGCCAGGACTCCAACTCGACTACCGGAGATAAATTTTAATTATAAATTGTCTCTGTTCACTAGTGCGAAGAAGCTTGTCCAGGGTTTTATACCGTTTGTGAATTTTTTTGGATCGATTGATATATAACGTATGTACTTCTTATATACTTTATAGTTCTTTAAGCAGGAGTCTTAATCAATAGGATAAAATGAACAACGATTTCCTTGGAAATTATATGATACCAACACTGGTACCATCCAGCTCTTATGTGCAGAATGGCAGCGATCCTTCCCAGCATTATAACCACATAAACAATGCAGACACACATCCTACTAGCACCACTGCTCATCATCCGCCGGAAGCACCAACCTTGCCCGGCGATAATGGTTCTATGCAGCAATTTAATCAGTGTTATTCGTATCCGTCGCGCTTTGTGTCACCAGGGAAATATGGCACTGACCTGAACAACGATTTCCATCGAAATTATATGATATCAACACTGGCACCACCAACCTCTTATATGCAGAATGGCAGCGGTCCTTCCCAGCATTATAACCACATAAACAATGCAGACACATATCCTACTAGCACCACTGCTCATCTTGAGCCTCCGCCGGAAGCACCAACCTTGCCCGGGGATAATGGTTCTATGCAGCAATTTAATCAGTGTTATTCGAATCCGTCGCGCTTTGTGCCACCAGGGAAATATGGCACTGACTACTTGTCAGCAAAGAGTTCAATCAAGCGCAAGTATAGCACTGCTGTTGGCGTAAATACAAGGTTCATGGGTCGTGACGAGAGCTATCCAGATGAGTTAAATGCACTTTTTAAAACACTTTGCTGTGAGCTTTGCAACGCGCAGCTGAATTCGCCCCACACAGCAAGCGTCCATTACATGTCTAAGACCCACGACAAAAATATTACTTCCTGGTTATTTCGGAACTACACTGACGAAGGACTGGAAGCACCGGCAATTAAACGCTTTTTTACTGGCAGCAGCGGGCTTGTTGGTCCCAACGCATATCACTGCGAAACTTGCGATCTTCCGTTGACTTCAAAATCGCATGCTGATCAGCATTATAACGGTCGGAGGCACAAATTGGTATTGAATAATATATCGAATTCGTCTGGTGAATTGTATTACAATTATGATGGCAAATGGGTTCGCACCAGCACCAAGATAATACCGAAGGTAGATAAGGATGGAAGATCAAATGTAAAACAGGAAGCCGAGTCAGGAATCCCGCAGGCCACAAAGAACCAAAATAAGACGGATCCCGACTCTCTAATTTGTAAAGTTTGTAATGTGACCGCTACTTCATCTTTGCAAATGAGTTTACATTTGGAGGGTAGCAAGCACCAGAAGAGACTAAAGGCGAGCGAGGAGAACGAAGGAATTTCCGTGCCCGTCATTAATAATAGCGCTTGGTCTAGATTAAATGATATGACAGGGTCATCTAATGACCTATCTATGTATCGCACGCCATCAGGTTCATGTTATTGCAAAACTTGCAATGTTTCAATCCCTCATCAAACAGCAGTGACTCAACATTTAGTTGGCAAGAAACATATTAGGAAACTAGCCGTCTATAATAAATTAGTTGAGGGATCTGCATAAATGCGGCAAATCAATTAGATTATAAACAAAACAGATGTGTGATTTCTTCGATTTGGAAATCGGTTAAGAAATTGAATTTTTTTATTTTGCTGCCGGTAATTGGAGCGACTGAAGGAAATACGGATGTTACGAAGATACATGATTTGTGTAAGCTGTGACATAGATGTGTATGAATAAAATTACATTTTGTCCTGGCGTAACGCACGAGGTCAAAATGTTGAAAATACTATATATTTGTTTTAAAATTATGTAGGTGGTAATACTATACTTAAAATTATGTATTTGGAGTGGGTATAGAAATTCGGCGAGTTGCGAAGTTGTGTGCCAATGGACCTTCTAAATAGGGTTTTTTTACAAGTGCAGCTAGGGATTTTTGGAAGCGTTGTGAATGTTGTAAAAATACCTTGAGTGTTAGTAGATTTTTAACAACAGCCACCAGGAATTTGGACAGCCAACCACAAATTCATGGACTACAGGCAATGTAACATGATCCAATTTTTAATTGATGTTAATTACATGCTCAAGCTTCTTAACCCTTTGGGTGCAATCTATTTGGGAATGTTTTTATTTATTCACTTACATCTACTACAGAAAATCTTACAGACTATTAAGAATTAATATATATATCTTATATATATATATATATATATATATATATATATATATATATATATATATATATATATATATATATATATATATATATATATATATATATATATATATATATATATATATATATATCTTATATATATATATATATATATATATATATATATATATATATATATATATATATATATATATATATTTATATATCTTAATTCTTAATAGTCTGTGAGATTTTCTGTAGTAGATGTAAGTAGATATATATATATATTTGTAAATATTTGCAATATATTTACAAATTCTGTAAATATTTGCAACGATCTTCGGTCATCCCTTGTCAAATTTAGTTTGTTGGCAAACCGGTTTCGGCGGGAAGAATTCTTCCATTTGTAGCGCAGAGGACAAGATAGCTATAGAAAAGTATGTACAAATATTGCACTATCTAGCTGTCCGTCCTTCTGTTCATTGAAATAACGATTATCCTTCTCCTGGATATAATAATGGATCATAATACTTTACAAAGTTTTTCATTAAAACTAACCTGAGGCATTCGACTCGCGTACCATGATACAATTTATTTACGACAAAGCAGAAGCCAATAATCATCGACAGTGAAGCAGTAAAAGTATTGTTCAAAATTTATACCAGATTTAAAGTGATCTCTCAAAGAAAATTTAGACGTACTCTTGCATACCATGGCCGAGATGTTATTTTGTGGATAACATGTGGCAATATTACAATACGTTTACTCTATGTTACTTAAACCAGTACATTTTTGATAGATAGCTTTATAATTCCGTGAGCTCCATTTCATTTATTTTTAAAAATAATACATTTTTGCTGAAAGGTGTGAGTTGATTTGAAAGTATTTGTTTATATGGATCGTATCTTAAATAATTTCTGGTGTACTTCCGGATTTAGATTAGTTTATAAAATTAGTTTCTGCCACCCGTTTGGTGTTGATAAACTTCAATAGTATCGCCCTCCTCCATTTCCAACGATGTTGGCGTGTCGTTTTCATTAATAGGCTGACCATCGCAACGGAACCGAACAACTTGCATGAACAGACCCTAAAGGTTTGACAGAGTTAGTTGCAGGTTGTAGCAATATACGAAAACTATTTAGCATACAGTTTATCAGTGAAACTTACCGCTCTATCGCAATAAGCCTTCATCAGCTTTCTCAGAGGTGTACGCTTCTTCATTTTGAACAGAACGACGGAATTGTCCTGTCCCAAGACCTTCAAATTGATGTGTTCTGTTTCACCTCCCTACAATAGAATATGATAACTTTCTCAATTCAATTTATTTACAATTTTAATAAACAAATTCATTAATTATCTTCAAATTGTAGCAGCCGATTTAGGATTTTTTTCAAGAAAATTGCATGGAACTCTACATAAGCGAGTCAAGAAGGAAAGGAAATGGGGAAAATAGAATAGAAAGGAACTGGTTAAAATTTATGTGCGTATTTTTGAGAGTTTACGACAATTTATTACTCCAGCTTACATAATAACGTAAAGTGGATAAATTTCGTCAAATTTCTTTAAAAAAAACAATCTTTATAAAAAATACCTGACAAAAATTGAAACTCAAGTTTCAGAATAATATCTTCCTTTTTATCAGAAGTTATAAATATTTTGAGTTGTCTAAACAAAGTCAGAAATTGATGATAAGTTAAAAATTTAGGCCTTTTATGAGGCACAATTTTATTTCAGTTTTAAAGTGCTTACTTAAAGCTCTCAACCCTTGCCGACACGATGTCCAATATATTGGACACCATGTATATATTTTTACATCAAGAGTCTGAATGAAGTTGTCTGAGAGAGTTTAAATTTGTAATATGAAAATACTCCTTTGATTAGAATCAGTGATATTAGCTTGTTTTTTTTTCTTTTTTGCATGAATGAGATTTTAGATGTATAAAGAAAAAACTGTAATTAGTTATTCACAAGAAAAAATTTTTTAGTAAAATAGGTAAAGTTAGAGGGCTGATTAAAACTGAAGCGTGAACCTGGACGTCAACCTAGTTGTAAAAACTTGGTTAGCAAATATAATTGGTTAGCAAGTATAATTGTCTTTCAATCATATTTTAAATACTTTTTAGCTCTTGACATGGTCGAGGTTTGTTCTTGTCGACCATTGGGAGCTTGAGAATTCCACTAGTGCTGTGTAAACCGGGGTGTAGGGGGCGTGTAACACAAGATGTTTAAATGAAGGCGTCATTCGCAGTATTTCAGGCTTTGGCGCATATTACCCGGTGATGCTAGACCCATGTATAACTCGCCGCAATATTATTTGCCTCTCTCTTTGAAGACAAACTGATTACACGATGCCTCATGAAGCTCGTCAAAATCTTTCTATTTAGTACTTTTATGATACTTCCTTTTTACTGTCTTGTTATACCTTTTTGAATATATGTATGCGGAATGTAACCGTGTGAGAAGAGCTATATTTTCTGATAAAATCAATATTAATAAGCAAAATGGACTCATTTGATGGTGTAGTGATTAAAGTTATAAGGCTAGCCGAAACCTGCGTTAAGCGTATTGTGTTTCTGACGGAGCACGATAGAATGGTTTTGCGCAAATTTTGCCAAATATTGGATAAATTATTAAAACTAAAAACTCGTATGTGTGAACTATTATTTCGTTACTGTTTAAAATATTTTTCTATTTTATTTGATGTTAACTTTTATATTTAATTTATTCAGGTACGGTTTCATTTCCGCCATTTTTGAATCTGACTCAAGTCCACAGTTCAACGCAGGTAATGAGAGCTTCCATCTCTGAGCCCGCGATCAAGCGTCGGATTCGCTCAACAATTTCCATACAATATACATTTGATACATGTATACAAAAAGGTTTTTATTTAAATTATGTGAAATCAGAGTGCTCCATCTCTCAAATTTCGCTATTTTTGGAGAAACGACATCAACAATTTTTCCGTGTCGCTAATCAGATGGACATAATAAATTTGACATTACAAGACTGAGTCATTCGACCGATAATGTGACATCAAGCATCCTGTAGATACCGAAAGCAGTACTACGCCGAAACATATTTACATATTCTCATATAGTTTACTTTTCTTATCCAGCCCGCTTCTGAGGTTATGTTAATACCTAAGTGAATTCCATCAAACGTGTTTGCAAGAACTTAACTGATTTGTTTGCAAAGAATAAAACCTAAAAATGTATTTATTTATTGGTACAGAAAATAATTATGTGACGGCAGTGAAATTGTAATGCGCAGTCAAGAACAGTTAGCCGCTCTGCACAAATATTACTTCAGCAGAAAAATTCGGCGCTGTACTTTACCAAGACGAATTTTTCCCTTCCCAATTGTAATTACTTTGGATTTTATATGAAACAAATTACTTTATCTGAGAGGATCACTAATCTTTGAGTTAGAAACTTTTTGCTGACACCCCGCGAATTTTCATATCGGATACCGCGAACACGCCATGATGTCGGTCGGCCGTCGTCACTCCATTAACAATAGCGCAGTGCATTCTTTTAAGTGAAAGTCTTAATCTGAAACCGGACTCACCTTCTTTTCGTCAGACATTTTAAATTGTTTTGTTCTTCAAATTTAATTAATATTAATAGTAATATTACTTCAGCTAACACCCAACTTCGATGAAAATCGCAAAGAACGCAGCACGACAACCTCACGAAGCCGTCTACGCGTGTGTTTCTGAGCTGCCTGAAGTGCTTCGGTTTACTAGCGTCAACGACCAAAACATTGCTGATGAGAATGCATTCTGCAGCTAAGGTTCTTGTTTTTATACTGTCAGATTTTGTGAACTGTTTAAAAATATCTATTATAATTATAAAAAAATCATAAAAAATAATTAATTTTTAAAAGATAATTTATTAACTATTTAATCACCAGTTCTTGTTGTTGTTTGTTACTAATTGACGCTAAGTGCTCGAGTCCCTTCTTCTTTCCCAGCTCACTCCAATTTTTACCCCTAATTTAACATTTTCTCATCTGCGCTGAGATTTATTATGCTTTTGCTTTTGCTTTTTCTCTCTTTAAATGAAAATTTAAAAGGCTACAAAAAGCCTCAAAAACGATGTCCTTTCAAATAAATGTCCTTTGAAGCAGCTGCTTAAGAGTTTCGCTTGGTAGCAAGTGAAGGAATTAGCAAAGTTTATCTTTTCTCCTGCATTTTGCTCATTTACACATGCACAAAGCGCTCAAGAAGTAAATAACAACAAAACGAGCGCAACAACAATGACAACAACAACAACAATGACAACAGAAAAAAACAGTAACAACAGCAACAACAATAACAACAACATCTGCTAAGACAACACTGCAATTAACACTAAAGTGACAACAACCAGCAGCAATCAAAGTTATCAGAGTTATCAGAGTTATAAAAATCTGCTACCATTTTTCCTCCTCTTGCTTCATATCGTGTTACTTGATGTTGTTCGTGATGTTGCTCTTGACAAAGTGTTGTTGTGAGGCTTACGTCAGACATCGTAAATGTAGACGGTACTTTGAAGGAAGAGGAACAAACGGACTCATAAAAGCCATTTTCTTCTTAATTTTAACTTAATATTAAATCAACCCAGTAAAAAGAAATATTTTAGAAAAATACCAAACGAGGTCATCCTGGAGGAAAAGTAAACAAGTTCAAAGTTTATAGAAAAACAGGATGAAGGATATTTATATCTCTCGGAAAGAATCTCTTCAATTGCATTAAAGTTCTTAGTACATGAAGAGATATAGCAACTCAAATAATTTCCGAAGTAACTATAATTGAAAAGTTGGAACAAGATATGACGAAGCGCGTGTGTTTTCTGCCACAAGATCCTTGTTTCAGGTGTAGCATGGATATATCGGAAATACTGCCTGAGAAATTTTTCCGGAATTGTCCCGGAATTTTGTTTGGCGTATACCCCCCTCTCCCTTACCCTCTCCCTTCACCTATGCCACTACTTGCAAGGACTTTTCTGCCATTTCTTGACCCGATTTTAGCGGTAATAAAATCAGAAATTACATCTAATACGTGTAACTTGTGAAACATACAAATATTAATTTATTTATTACAAACAATACGATGCATAAAGACGAATGATATCATCTCGGGAATTATGATGTTGATCTGAAGTCATCACTTCACGTTAATTTAGATCTCTAAATTTTACTGTCGGCAATCTTACGACGACAATAAAGCGCCTCCATCCGCACTCCTCACATCCTTATCCGCTTATTTAATTCGTACATAATATGCCGCCACTTTATTTGAGGCTCATAACTTGTCCTAAACGGTTACTTCACCAGGGCATAAATTTTAATGAGCTTCGCACGAAAGGACTTACAATGTCGTCAACAAGTTCTAATGGCTCAATTGCTGCTCATAAGTGGGAGAACAGGAAGAAAGTGAATGAGAGTGAGAGAGAAAATGTGACATTGGTGGAAAACAGGGCAAAATACAAATTAATTACAACAAAAACGACATAAAATTATGAGATATTCGGGGCACTGAAGGACTCAAAGGACAACATCTTTGACAGGATGATGAAAACTTAGAGGAAATGATGTACGGAACGCAAACAGCAGTGTGTGGGTGAGAGGCAGAGAGAAAGAGAGGTAAATAGGGATAAAGAGAGAGAGGGAGAGGTATGGAATAGGCAGGAATGTAAAGTATTAGAATGTAAGCGGATGCTTGGCCTGTATTCGGTCGGAAATTAAATTTTGCAGATTTATTGAAAGCGGATAAATGGAGACGTCAATAAATAAAACTTGAATGAATGAGGATGACCATTGAAAATACCAGAGGGAGAAGGAAGAGAGCGGTTAATTGAGGAAATCGTGACGGATAGAAATCTGAAAACGTTGTAAAAGGTGGGAAAAAGATAAAGAGGCAAATGAGTTCGTAGAGACTGGAAGAGATGAAAAATCAAAAAGAAGTACGGTTATAAAGACGGTACTTTTCTCACGTATTCGCTTCACTACTCAATGTTGTTGTTGTTCGGCTGCAGAATGTTTCGCGAATCTCTAAGGTTGAAAATAAAGCCAGGAAAACAATAATTCAGACCAGATTAGAAGGCGCTTCAGGAACTAAGGGTAACGGTAACGGTAACGGTTTTTTGTCATCTGAAAGAAACAGTTAAAGGCTGAGAATAAGACTAAAGAGAGGAAGGCAAGGATACAAAGAACAAAAGAGAGGGCAAAAATACTTCTTTCAAAATGTTCAGTAATTACGGAAACTTTTCAATTTACATGAAATAATTTTAAAACATTTTTCTCGTTTACTATCGTTTAACCTTCTTTAATTTTAAAATAATCATAAATTTTAATAACAATTTTTTTCATCTGGGATGGTACCACTGTACCCTGAACAGCTCAAATAGCCCTCAAAGTCGCTTGCTTGCATACCTTTAATGAGGCCTTTTTGCCTTTACGATTTTTTCTCTTTCTTTTCGTGCGATTTTTTCTCTTTCCCTCCCAGGTTTCGTGCGGTACATGTGTACCTTCATTGTTCCCTCGTTTCATTGTTTTTCGAAGATCTGTTGGGTGATAAAATTGCTGCTGCTGCATTCAACGAGAAGGTCCTTCCTTTTCAGTGCAGGCAGCCATCATACGACATCGATTGCTTTCTCTCTTTTGTGAGCGTAAAAAATTTTTATGAAAATTTATGATTATTTTAAAATTAAAGAAGGTAAAACGATTTTTACCGCTGATTTTTCGCTGATCGAAGCGGTCGGTCTCTTTCATCTGGGATGGTACCACTGTTTCCTTTTTTCAACGAAACTATTTTATGAGATTTTATTGTTCTAGGAAAACCAAATTCACGTCCTGGAGATGAAATAAGAAAAGGACACGAAGTTTTGTCTCGAAATACATGAATAACATGGAGGTTGTGAAAATTTTTAAACCGAAAATGTGTTTCAAATGTTTAAAAATATACATAAGTATTTCAAATCAATCAATCAAGGAAATCTTCTCTGATTTCTTTGTTTTATTAATTTTAATTTTATGCCAAACTAAATTTATGATCACCTGCTGAATTTGGGAAAAACCTAACGAATAATAAAACGATTACAAAAAGAATCCTTTTCTGGGTCAGAATTTTACTGCCTTTCTATTTAAACTGACTCCTTGAATCCTGCAAGTGTATTCATTAAATTTATTAATTAATTCCTTCTTTTGACCTACAAAAACTTACGAAAGCCTTTTCATTTTCCAGGTGAAAGCCCGCGCATTCTGGAACATCCGATGGACATGACGGTGCCGAAAAACGATCCTTTCACGTTCAACTGCAAGGCTGATGGCAGTCCGACCCCATCGATTCAGTGGTTCAAAGACGGTCACGAACTGAAATTCGATTCGGGTTCTCATCGAATAATGTTGCCAGCTGGCGGCTTATTTTTTCTGAAGGTGAGTCGAACATTGCATGGCGGGTCATGGAAGTTTTAATGATTTTTCATTATTTCGACGGCTGGAGTGTATAACAGGATAGTGTAAAGTTTAAACTGAAGGAATGAGAAAATTTAAGAACACATTTTCGAAGATTTTAAATAGAATTGTGTGCAATGGAGAATATTCAGGAAATTTCGCTTTTTTTCCTCTCTTTTCATTTCACAGACATTTCTTGTTCACCTAACAAAGGTTCCACTTGTTCCATCGTTCCTACTTTACCGGGATTTTCCATCTATTAACCCTCTCTTACTTTAGGTTATGAGAGCTCTCCCTCTCTCACACTTAAGTTAGTTTAACTCTCGCATAATCGTGAGAACTCCAGCAAGTGTTGCCAACTAATGTGTTTTTGAGTCCGCATTTTACGCTGCTTAACCTTAATAAAACCGAGCATAAAAATGCTAAATTATGCTCAACACAACACAACACAACACAACACATCACAACATCACTGCAAGGAATTCACTCACCGAAATCCTTCTCACAGAAATAAAAAGCAACTCTAAAACTAAATTCGGTTTTATTTTTACAGATAACATCGTGGAAAAATGTAAGAAAAGTTTGTGGGTCGGGCAGTGAAAGATGCATAAATTTACAGCCTGTTTATGCTTGTTGTTATCGCTGTAACCATTTTATATGCTTCCAAATGAATGCTCGCGCGAGCACCGTTTGTCTTAAATTTTCGAACCACCCGAGCTAGCAAATGAAGAGCTTGAAGAGAGTGAAATAGAATTGAAAAGACCGTGAGGAACATGATGGCTGCATCATGTGAAGGATGTTGGGAGGTGGAAGGTTATCCATCTTCGAGACTCTTACCTGCAAGAGCTTGCAATCTAACAAGTTGCTTTTGCAAGAGAAATGACCGCGTATTTACAGCGACAAAATCGAGCGACCAACCAAACCATCAAAGTTCTCGTTACGCCGCTACGTAGATTCGAAGGGTGGCTGTTGGGTGAGTGTGGCAGTTTTCGGTGCGTGTTGGTACCAGTAATAAGAACAGCTTCCCGCTGTGTTGTTCTTTTAAAGTACCTCGTTTGGTTTTATCTCTCTTCTTCCTTCTCTATTTCACTCCCCGTTTTGCTATCTTTCGAGCGCATAATAAATCCTCATCCCTGCTACACTTTGTTATTGTTATTTTTGCGCTTTAGTTCAGCATGGTTGGTCAAGCAGCCCTTTAGAACAGCAACAATAATAGCAGAAGGCAATAAAAATAACAGCAAAAAAATGCTGCTGCATCCACTTCGACGTCGAGCTTCGAAAATTCCTCAAATTAGGCGCGGTAACCTTTGCTCTCTCTCATGCGTTTATCTTGTTTTTTCTCCATTCTTTCAGGGGTGAGATGATTTTCCCTCATATTTTAATTATCCCTCTCCGTATCGCTTGCATTTCATTTCCTTCGCGTGTGGCAACACTTTGCCGCGTGTTCAGTGTTGTCGAGTGCACTTAATTCGCTATGTCAAAAGCTGCAATTTTGTTGCTAATATGATGCAATAGTCTCCCTATAATTGTTGATGTTGTTGTAAGCAAGCCTCTTTGAAGAGTTATCTCATCATGGAATGCTCAAGCCTCGACAGAATGGCCTCTCGTCCTGCTTTTCTTCCTCTGTGTATGCAAATGCTGTTGGTTCTCCATTTTCTGGTCAACTTTCGAAGGGTGAACGGTGGCGGGGGTTGTGCGTGAGGAGGGTGTGTCAACCAAGGGGTGGAATGAATATATTTTAATTAAATTACATTCGTTTCCATTTAATTGCTCCGGTCAGTGCAGGTCAGATTCTTTAACAACCTGCAACCAGTGCTGCCTGGGTTTTGATCTCTGGAGCTGGTAATTGCCATTATGTAGCCCGACTTTTGTCTTGGCAACACGTGGTGGCATCTGTTGGATGATTTTGAATTTCAACTGCTCGGGGACTTCGCATTCACCAACTTTCGCCCATTGATGCTCGTATTTGGACCTTTTTAATCTCTTAAGAGTTCTGAATTTCAAAAAAGGTTGCAATTTTTATGTGGGAAGAGTAATAAAAATTATATTTTTGGGGTTATTCTAACCTTAGCAAGAATTAATTTATTGTTCTTGGAGGGAATTGTAGTCTTAACCTTAGAAAGTTCTAAAACCCTGTCTAATTTCTGTAGTTATTTTTTCAGGTTATACATTCGAGGCGAGAAAGTGATTCCGGCACGTATTGGTGTCAAGCAAAGAATGAATTCGGAGTGGCTCGCAGTCGAAATGCAACACTGAGTGTAGCCTGTAAGTATAGGGACCGGGAGGGACGATCCCATTGAACTGGTAGAAATTTAAGCCCCCCACTAGTGGCCTCTGTTCAATCTGTAACTTTCGACTTTGTGTTTCTCCCCCATCTACTTACTGAAAAACTCTTGAAGAGAGTTTCCCCATCTCATTATCTGAGCTATAAAATGTAAGTTTAATTGTAAGCACAGCCTTTATATCAAAACTTAGGAAAACCATCCGGCTGTTGCAATATTCTCCGCCATTTCATTAATTAAATTAGCATTAGCTGATGATTTTGTCGGGGTTTTCCGAAATTAATCTTTCTACATCCCAACGTTTGAGACTAAAATATATTTAATTACATTATAATTGTAATTTAATTGTTAATCCCAGCTTACATTTTCTTAAAAAAGCAACTGAATTCCTTTTTTTGAAGTAAATAATTTTTGAAGGCTGTTTAAAGTAAATAATTTTCATTATATAATGTGCAGACCTATAAACAATAAACTAAAATAGACTATTTCACAAGAAAAATGTTAAGAAGCAGATAAGAGGGTAGCAAAAACTTAAATTCGAATAAATGGGAGATGTTAAACTCAATTTTTATAATACATAATGCAAAAAATTGAGAAAGAAAAGGGGAGAACATTGCAGGGTATTCATGAAAAACACTTCTGCCCCAAAACACATGAAAAACACTGTTGCCCCAAAACTACCCTCATAATAACAAGCACCTCAATTTCAAACTTTAAACACAACAAAAATTGTATTTGAACTTGTTCTGTATTTAATTTTGTATTTAATGTAATTCTGTATTTAACTTTGACTTTGCGAAACTTTGAACTAATTTTTCTTTCTTTATTTTCTTCACTTCTCATCATCTTTTCATCAGTTTTGCGTGATGAATTCCGTCTGGAGCCGCAAAACACACGCGTCGCTCAGGGCGAAGTCGCACTTTTGGAATGCGGCGCCCCACGCGGTTCCCCCGAACCACAGATCTTCTGGCGTAAAAATGGACAAACAATGAATTTGAGTAGCAATAATAAACGCATTCGTACTGTTGATGGCGGCAATCTGGCCATACAGGACGCGCGTCAATCCGACGATGGACGCTATCAGTGCATCGCCCGCAATGTGGTGGGAATTCGTGAGTCCGCGACCGCTTTTCTCAAAGTACACGGTGAGTCTCGTGAAGATTTGAAGTCTAATCATCAGAAAAAAGACTAAAAACATGCAATTCAACAGTTTAAAAAAACATTCTTCTCTTTATTTTCAGTGCGTCCCTTTTTAATACGCGGCCCGCAAAATCAAACTGCTGTGGTTGGCAACTCGGTGATTTTTCAGTGTCGCATTGGCGGCGATCCATTACCGGATGTACTCTGGCGACGCTCGGCTTCCGGCGGAAACATGCCGTTGAGTAAGTTTCCTGTTGTATCCGCAAGATGGCACTTGTATCACCCTGTGGCTTTTACTCTTTCCCGTCGACACTTCATCACACTTAAGTTGGATTTAAATATTTGATAGCTGTTTAGTAACTGTGAAGTGGATGTCAAGCCTTCTCATTCCGTCCATTAGCTGGTTAGGATTATCTGTTGGCGACTGGCTGCTGCTGTTGAGCAAGTTGGTCTTCAGGGTTTGCAGTTTAAAATGCGCGGTCTTGAGAGGAAATCAAAGTTTTGTTTGCATTAACGAAGTCATCAACAATATCATCAGCCTATGCAGTCCTGAACACTGCAAGACAAGGTGGGGAGAGAATCAGTTTTCAGTTTTAAAGGAACTTCAACGTCAGAGCCATAAATTTTTCGTAATTCTGTTGACTTTATAACAGAACCGAAGGACAAGAATGTTTCTCAAATTTTGAATTCACCGCGAGTCTCCCTCAATGATTTTTGCTCCGTGTACTCGGCCCTGCGTTCCACCTGATGTCCAAAACCTGGAAAACGTGAAAGTTGCTGCCACTCATGGATGCAACTTTTAATTTCCTTAATTGCCAATCTCTGTTGCAAGCTCTCAGGTTTGAAAAGCAACGTTTTGTTGCTTGCTTAACACTCTACGAACGTTACGAGTTGTTAGAATACGAGTTGAGTTGATGGAGTAGAGCGAGTTAAGGTAACAAAAATACCAATCAATAGTACGAATGAAAAGAAAACAAACTAAAGAAGCTTTTGGTAAACTTCTGTCACTTTTGTTGCCGCTGATGTGCTAAACAAACAAATTCGTCGTCAACGCAGACAACGAAAACATTTACCGGTACTCGGTGCCAAATAACCATCCACTCCAACCCAGTTGCTGGCTGGATTTTGTTTGCTTACCGTGGAGGGAGGAAACCTAAAGGGGGGAAGAATAAGAAAGAAGGGTTTAATAAAGTAGAATTGCTGACACTCCTGCTAATTGTCTTGATAGAACTGACGTAGTTTGTGAGATGTAAGGATGCGTGTTGCTCGGTGTCGTCTTTTCACTGGACACGTCTGACATAAAGAGGAAAGGCCAAGTTAATAACTCGGAACTTACCGGCACTCTGTCCGTAAACATTCTTAAGTCCGATGTCAATCAATTCATATTTAACTATGAATGGCTATCATAATCTGCAGCTCCATTCCCTACCCCAAGTTATCCTAATAAAATCTTATATAGAATACCATGAATAACTTTCACCATTGCAATCGCCTTTTACTTTAAATACTTATATGAGTCTTGAGTGTGTGTGAGTCCTTCTTCCCTGCAATCATCACCGACCGATAATTGCACCGATGTATTGTCGTTTGCCTCTCCTTCTTGAACATTCATTTCACTTCATCATTATTTACTCTTGCATCTTCGCTAAGGTGTTGTAATTGCATGTTTGTGCTCTGGCACTTCTTTCCAGGACGGGTGCATATCCTGGAAGACCGCAGCCTCAAATTGGAGGACGTTACTTTAGAGGACATGGGCGAGTACAGCTGTGAGGCGGACAACGCGGTCGGCTCCATTACGGCCACAGGAATCCTGACTGTACACGGTAAGTTGGGAGAATCACTCACCTGTCGAAAGATGTTTATGTGGGATGCTGCTGTAGAATGTTGGTCCTGCGGCAACATCAAATCGTCCTTCGACAATGGAACCCATAAAGAAAGCGATGAAAATCAATGAACGGTTCCCACAAATTATAATATGTTATGTTTATTTACACCTGACAAGAGAAGTGTGTAATTTTTGACCCCCTCACTTTACCGCTCTCCCGCAGCTCCGCCCAAGTTTGTCCTCCGACCCAATTATCAGCTCGTCGAAGTAGGCGACGAGGTGCTCTTCGAATGCCAGGCCACCGGGTTCCCGAAGCCAACCCTGTACTGGTCTGTCGAGGGCAACAGCTCGCTACTGCTTCCGGGCTACAAGGATGGACGTTACGAGGTGACAGTAACGCCAGAGGGCCGTTCTGTACTTTCCATTCTGCGTTTTGCGCGCGAGGACGCTGGCAAAGTAGTGGTGTGCAACGCACTCAACGCAGTGGGTGGCGTCAGTAGCCGCACCATCGTCAACGTAGATACACAATTCGAGTTGCCGCCGCCCATCATCGAACAGGGTCCCGTCAACCAGACGGTGCCGCTGAAATCCATTGTCACACTACCCTGCCGCACTATTGGTTCGCCGTTGCCTCAGGTATCCTGGTATCTGAATGGCATCCCGGTAGACGTAGTGGATCACGAACGACGCAACCTCTCGGATGCCGGCTCGCTGACAATCACCGATTTGCAGCGGAACGAGGACGAGGGTCTCTATACGTGCGTGGCCAGTAATCGCAACGGCAAGTCATCTTGGAGCGGCTACTTGCGTGTAGACACGCCCACGAATCCGAACATTAAGTTCTATCGAGCTCCTGAACTGTCCACCTACCCTGGTCCACCTGGAAAGCCACAAGTGGTGGAGAAATCCGACAACACAGTGACGATATCGTGGACGCGCAGTAACAAAGTCGGCGCTTCCAGTCTGGTGGGCTACGTTGTGGAGATGTTCGGCAAGAATGAGACCGATGGTTGGGTGGCTGTAGGCGGACGAATACAAAATACCACGTACACCCAAGTGGGCCTGGTGCCGGGTGTCAATTACTTCTTCATCATACGAGCGGAAAACTCGCATGGAGTGTCGCTGCCGAGTCCGATGTCGGAACCGGTATCGGTGGAAACGGTAAGTAGAGGGAGAATGTGGTAGGATAAGTAAGGGTAATGATAAGTGCAATGGAGAGTTTTAGAGATTTGGGGTTGTCTAATCTCCTTTCTCATCACGACCAGAAGGGTTATCGTGATTTCGATTATCTCGACGGAAAGTCTATAACGAAGATTTCAAACATTACTATTCCGATAACTTTTAGCGATTCGAGATACCCAATTACCGAGTTATACAACCCTTATGAAATGTTCGCTCAACTTGACTTCTTTTCTTTCTCTTTACTCTCACAGAAGAGTTACAACAGCGGCCTGGATTTGAGCGAGGCACGCGCCAGTCTGCTCTCCGGCGATGTGTTGGAGCTCATCAATGCCAGTGTTGTGGATTCGACGAGCATGAAATTAACGTGGCAGGTATGTAAAAAGCGTTGCAATTAAAAACGTTGTCGGGGGCAATTGAAGGAAAGCAAATAAAACAATAAATTAGTAAAATTAAATCAATATAAAACTATTTCTTTCTCTATTTTTCTCTGACTCAAAATCCTTTTTATTGTCTTTTTTCCCCACAACCTTGTTCACGTGTATGCAGATCGTCAACGGCAAATACGTCGAAGGTTTCTATATTTACGCACGTCAGTTGCCTGACTCACAACAACAACAGCTACAAAAACAACAGAAGCCTTCGTCATCGTCATCATCATCCACAATCTCTGGTGGCGCCTCCAGCAATGGAAACCCGTTAGTGGCATCGCGTATCGGTGGCTCCATGTCGGCCGCGGGCACGACAGCCGCATTAATACCACCAGCAATGAAGCCAAACGTCGGCAACAGACGTGATGCTGCGACGTCAGCGGTATCTACATCAACCGCATATCGTATGCTGACAATACTAAATGGCGGCGGTGCCTCCACGTGCACCCTGACGGGGCTGCTGCAGTATACGTGGTACGAATTTTTCATGGTTCCCTTCTACAAATCCGTCGAGGGAAAGCCGTCGAACTCGCGGGTGGCGCGTACTCTGGAAGATGGTAAGTAAAACGATGGTGGGAATGGCGTAGTGAAAGGGTTTGCATATAAGGGCTTCCTTGGTATTGCCATGGAAGGACTTGTGTTGTTCTGTATTTTTGTGGAATTACCCGCGGAAATGGGTAGCGACGGCAAGGAAATGATGCAATGATTTTAATTTAATAGGATTAAAAACGGGTAAAAGTTTCTATAATTGTACAAGTTTATTTTTTGTGAAGGGGTGGTTGCTGAGGGAGGAGAAAGAAGACAAGAATTTTGGTCGCAGAATGTTAGGAAGCCATAAATATTTCATTAATATTTCTAACAAAGCATCCTTTCTGAATTTATGTGGTGGAAATAAAGAAGTATGAGAGATGGGAGAATAGATGGAATGATTTATTCGTAAATTTTTAGTTAGCACAAGTTTAACATATTTTAGATGGGTTCTGCTTTCACAAATATATAAAGATCTCATTTGTAATTTTTAATTAGTGAACTTTTGTATAATCTTTTCAATGAGAAGGATATTTTAGAATATATTCTTACAATCCTATGATCCAATTTTCGAAAATAACTCCACAAAACTGGATTCATAAACAGTCTCATTCGTTATCCTTACTAATCATATGAATCCATATCGTACTTTTGATTTCCATATCACATAAAGAAGCTGATTTTAGAAAATCTTCAACTAACCCACCATAAACTCAATTTCTGGAAATGTTTTCAGGCGGAAAATCCTTAATTTCATTATAGATATTTCTATATATGAATTCTGTATGTATTTTCAAGCAAATCTTTTTATTCCAAGCACACGTCGTGTTTAAGCTTCAGTAATAAATACCTTTACACCGCTATTGATTGTTATCGGCGTCATCGGCATCAGCTGTGAAATGCATAACCGGATTTCGTTTATATTGAACAATATGAGGCTGAAGCTCTGTGATGAAAGGACCATTTTTTGCATTTAGGTTGTGGAAGACGCAATATAGAACGCTATAGTATTATAGTATTAAAGTGTATAGTATTAAAAGTGTGTCAGCTGGTTCGATTCGTCGGTGTTACTTTAAGTGCGCATATAGTTGGGAGATTCCTTTTTTTGCAGGGACTTCAGGTTTTGTAGGGATTTCGGCCTCATAACATATGAGGCAATGGCTTGAGTGCAAAAAGGGCATTCAAGTTACATGTTGAATATAAAGGAAGAAAGGGATGTTCGCTCAGTTCATCTTTATGTCGCCCCCATTCGTCCCTGTTTTACGACGCCTGTGTTCAGGCCAAGTAATTCTCCGGCTCATTTACGAGAAGACTTGAGCTGAACACCTAAACAACAACAACATCAACAACAACAACAACGACAACGGAATAGCGAAACCCAGCAATGATTGCAACTGCAGTCGTTGCAAAAGATAAACAAAAATTTATTTCGAAATAAAAGTTGAAAGGGAGAGAAAGGAAATGCAACCGCAATACAAAGCTTGCGTGTGTACTGGTGTCTCTTTATCTTTTTGTATGGCTGTCTGTTTGTCTCATAGTGTGTCTGTCTGTATATCAGTTCATCTTTCCGTCTGTGTTTCCATCAGAGGGAAGGTGTTGCCATGCAAGACAAGAACGTGTGCAAGTGTTTGTTTGAATTGCACAGCATCTGAGAAACACACACACACTCACTTGCCTCTTGAGAGCTGCAATTTGTATGCAGTTAAAATGAGGAGTCACAGTAGGGTAAAAAAACAATAGAGAAACGCAGTCAGCCAACAACAATGTAACTGAGAGAAAAAAGAAGGAAAATGTGAACAAAGCTAGACAAGCACTTAAGATTGTTTCACAGGCAGAGTAACACACACATTCACAAACACACACCTGCAATCAGACGACATCCCCGTCTGATTGCAGGTGTGTGTTTTGGTTGCAAGAAGCGGAAAATTTAGTCGTTTTGTATAAAATTTGCGTTTTAAATAAACGAGTGCGACAAAGCAAAGGTAGAAATGGAAGAGCAAAGCAGAGTTGCCAGCATCAGACAAATAACAAACGTTACGGAACGAACGAACGATCAAATGAACAAACGGACAAGGGAAAGAGGTTTTCAGATGGTAATGAGATTAGAAGAATGGCGCAGGGGAGGGTGGTGATTAATATATTACGAGAAGAAGACATCGGCGTACTCAGAATTCGGTCAGGGGGACGCTAATTTGCAATCTTTGGGGCTGGAGAGCAGTTTCCCCTCCTTCCTCCCGTTCCCTCTCAATTGTATGGAATCCTTATAGAAATTGTCTTTACGAAAAAGGATAAAAATGAAGTAGACAAGTTTTTCTAAGTATTTAAAGGACTTTCACTGCTTGTATTCTTCGGTACAAGAATTTACTGTAAACTTAGAAATCCAAACTGGCAATCACTTTAGGAAATCATAGAATTCACAAACCTTTTCATATCTTAAATTAACCTTTTCTCCTTATTAACTGATTTTGATTATGTTTTGCAGCTCCAAACGAAGCGCCATTTGGCATGGAAGCCATTCTGCTGAATGCCTCTGCGGTCTTCCTGAAGTGGCGAGCGCCTGACTTCAAGGCTCAGCACGGTAAGTCGACCGGTCATTATAAATTCTAATCAAGCACAGAGCTAAAGTTTATTAGGATCCCCTGGTTAAACGCCTCTGTCCGCATTTACAGCCCGATTTCAACCCGTTTGCAGCCTTTTTGTAACTTTCCTCCCCGCTTCTTTTTCAGGTTCTTTACTCTTCTATCACGTGGTGGTGCGCGGCGTCGACTCAGCTCGCAATTTGTCACGCATCCTGACCAACGTCACCATCGACGCCGCCTCGCCCACCCTCGTGCTGGCCAACCTCACCGAGGGCGTCATGTACACCGTCAGTGTGGCCGCGGGGAACAATGCGGGCATCGGTCCCTACTGCATGCCGGCCACACTGCGTCTGGATCCGTTGACCAAACGCTTGGACCCGTTCATCAATCAGCGGTAAGTGCGAGCCGAGCTTACAAAACCATCCATCCATCGCGATTTTCCTGCTTTTTTAAGTGGAAGTTTTAATTCTACGAATGCAAATTTTTATTATCTCTATAAAACGCGAAACCATTTAATTATTCTTCATATCCGTACGCAGGTACCCGATTAATCAGGATCACGTGGACGACGTACTCACGCAGCCGTGGTTCATCATCCTGCTGGGCGCCATACTGGCCATCATGATGCTGTCCTTCGGCGCGATGGTGTTCGTGAAGCGCAAACACATGCTGATGAAGCAGTCGGCCTTGAGCTCCATCAGAGGTGGGTGGCATTTTTTCCATTAATGCGGCGATATTTTTGTGTACCGAGGGGTTAATGAGATCAATTGGGAGATGAAGTGCTGGAGTCTGTGCGGTGTTGCCAGCTTCGAATTTAAAATAATTGTCGCCGCTTATCCAGCGCGCAGGCATTTAAATCTGCATTACGGCGGAAAATTAATGCAAGTTTAATTTAAATTTTATATACCTTAGTGGAGATTCCGTACCATCCCCTCCTCGCTTTCTTTCTCTGCTTCTTTCGCTCGTCTTCACTTTCTGCGTTTCATAAATGTTAATGCTTATTTAAAGTTACCCGCATTACGAGCGGATGAAAAGTTAAAATAGCTCGAATTTAAATTCGCGCACGAAGGACTTTCCAGCAGAAAGCGGGCGCTTCGGTAGTCAGACGGCGTCGGGCATCAAAAATCAGGAAGCGTTTACGGCAAATATGCGCGAGCCATTTAAATGTGTGAACACGGTCAGCATGTATACTCGTACACACATACACACACATATCCACGCAAATAGTTGTAATTTTTCCATTGTCACTGCGCTCAACACACACTCACGCAATGCAAACACAAGCCAAGTCGAGCCGGCTTACACACTCACTCACTTACACACTCACAGCTCTGCACAATAAAATCCTGCCAGTAGCATTTTTTATGCGGACTTTTCTTTTCTATCGCCGCCGCCGTCGCCGTCGCCGCCGCCACCTGCAACACACTCCGCGCCGTCAGTTGGCAATCCGTTGCTTGCATTGCCGCTGTTGTGAGATTGCAAAGCGATTTTTCTGCGTTGCTACCTTGCAAAAGCAGCAATGGCAACAACAGCAACGACAACAACAGCAACATCAACGGCAACAACAGCAACGGCAACAACAGCAACGGCAACAACAGCAACGGCAACAACAGCAACGGCAACAACAGGAATGGCAACAGCAGCAACTCCTTCGTCATCATCATCATCATCGTTCAAGTGTAATTGTTGTCGGGCGGTTGTTTCTACTGTTGTTGTTGTTACTGTTGGTGTTGCTTGCTAGTAGGTGCGAATAAATAAATTGTTCCTCTCTTGCAATTGAAAATAATGAAAACTTTTTCCGTGCATTTTTAAGTGGCTGCTGAAGCGTGCAGGAAGTTTAACTTCAGCTTCAGAGTGCGAAATTCGTCGCGGCGAGTACGTGTTTTACCACGGTTGCTATGAACTTCTTGCTTTCAAGGACTGCTGAGTGCGTGTGTGTGTGTATGCAGGAGTAAGCAAAATAGTTCTTTGAGTAGCTTAGAATTTATTATTGGAGGGACGCGCTTTAGTTGCGTGCTTTGGCAGTTTTTTAGCGAACATGAAAAATTTAAGAAGTATTTGAATTTAAAGTGGATGAGATGTACGGAAATCCCGTCAAGCGCTACATGTTTTCGTGCGTTTAATCCATTTATTAGTATCAAATTTCTCTTCAGGAATTCATTGCTCGATATGTATTGCGACTTGGAACCTTGGCGACCGCCATAACTGCGATTATTAGCTACAACAAAAAGTGTAAACTGGTGCTGCTAATTCAATATCAATCGGCATACGTGGCACAGAATAACAACAACAACAACAACAACAACATAGAGACCCTGACACAATTAATGTTGCATATTTACTGGCGTTCAACCGTCCACACAAAGTGAATCTACTTGAAAAGTTAAGTGCAAAAATTAATGCACATTTGACATCGCTGCTGTTGCTGCTGCTGCCGTTGTTGTTGTTGTTATTCTTTTTGTTATTATTATTGTTGCTAGCTTTGCTATTTCTGTCGCTGCTTTGTCACTTTTTATTTTTGGCGCAATTGTTGTTGAGTTAAGAGAAATTGTACGCGCTGTGTAAATATTGCTCAACCAAAAAATATATTAATACACACACACACAGCAGCAAATGTCGCGGAATCATCAGCAGAAGCAGCAGAATCAAACGCGTCAGAGGCAGCGTCCTCTAACCCTCGAAGTTTACCTCGTCCCACCCTTCTAAGGGCGCTACATTCGTTGCCTTTTCTCCCGTTCCTGCTGCTGCTTCTGCTGGTCTTGTAAAAATTTCCGCAGTAAAATGCGCGGTTGATTCACTGCGTTCCCACACTGACAGTTTAATTGGTAAATTTTTCGTTGCACTTTTAATTTTAACTGCCTGTGTTGCCACATTTAATTGCGTGTGTGTGTTTGTGCGTGTGTGTCTGTGTTTATTAACAAAAGATTGTGCGCGCCAAGCATAAATCGACAATAATACAAGAAGTATTATTTATTCCTCTTAATCGCATTAATTTTTTCTCCCTCTTCGCCTAAATGTATGCAATGTTTTTGTGAGCAGCAAATTTTAATGATTTAATTATTTTTTTCATACACAAGAGTTTGGAGAAGCAATTTTTGTATATTTAAAGCAATCTGTGTTGTTTTAAAATGTGGTTAACATTTACATAAACATGAGAAGCGAACAAAAAAGCGCCTTTTTAAATTAATAAATAATAAAGTAGTGAAAAATAACAAAAAAAATATAAACAAAATATAAATAGTTAAGCAATTAAAGTGAGCAAAAAAAGCTGTAAAAAAGCTTTATAGTTTAATTCTTCATAATTTAAATACGCTGAGACAATTAAAAGAGCCGAAAAGTAGGCAACACTTTTTTGAATCTTCAATGCTTCAGACAGGAAATGAAGGAACTCGAAAGCCCTTCGGTACTCCTTGAGAGGAACGACTAATGCTCTTCACAATACCTTCCCCACTCTTACTTCTCATTTCTTCTTCTGCTTTACTTTCAAATTGTGTTCTTTGCAAATTTTAACTCCACTTTTTTATTTCTCTTGGCTACTTTTAGGCGCTCATGAAAGTGATGTCCTCAAAATGCCCAGTTTATCCCGCAACGGCAACGGTTTCTGGCTGGATGCCTCCACAGGCGGCATGGTGTGGCGCACCGCACCCACGGGCGATTCACTCGACCTGCAGAAGGATCAGATAGCTGACTACGCGCCTGTATGTCTCTCGCGCGTTTCTGGTGGTGGTGGTACGTCCAGTGGCGGTGGAATGAATGCAGAAGGAGCACAGCAAAGGTAGGTGCAACCACGAATTTGGCAAAAGAATTCAATTTCAAGTCCCAAAAAAGAGCGGGCAAAATTATTGCAGTATATTTGGGAGGAGCTGCAACAATAAAAGCACGCAATAACCGTGAAATTGAAACGCAAATTAAAAATGCCTCTTCCGGTGGTGCATGTGGGGCGGCTACTGTTCGCCTCTGTACCGTACCGTGTGTTCGCCTCCTTCCCCCTCACCTGTTTCAACACCAAGTTAAACTTTCATATTGTCCATGCACGTTTTTGGAAGTCTTAATCGGTTTTTTTTCACGCTGCTGCTTCTAATAGTTCTCTAAAATTCTAGAATGCGGGATTTTCGTGGCGGAATTTAATACCGAAATAGAACTCCAAAACAATGCTGTATGTGTGCAAACTGTAAACTTTGCTGGCAACTCTTAAAACTCTACATTCTGAACTTTTGCTGTTTTTTCAGCGCGCGGATGTAGACATTTTCTGCACTCTGCACAAAACTCTGCGCCGAAAGCATCAACATAATTTGTGGTTTAGTTTTGTGTGGCGTCATTTTTAGCCACTGAAATACGCTTCGAGCCTTCAATGAGGGCACTCAGGGAAAGGCCGAGATGGATTTTTTAACTTCCGAAGGGATTCTCTTCGTTAGTGAAGATTTGAAATGTTAGGTGATTTTGTTGGTTTGTGACACTCACATTTGACTCTTTTACTTTTTATACTCTTTACCTCAAATGTAGAAGACAGCACCGTCTACTTTAGTAAGTGACTTTCGTTATGACTTATTAAATTTCACCTGTAAAGAGAAAAACCTGTCCCTTCCTTCCTTAAGGAACAACAGTGAGCTGGTCCGTGGCTTTGTTTTGCAGTATTTTGAATACAAAAAGTTTATCCGCTCAGCTGTCCAATTTTTACGGTGTCGGTAAAATGCCTCACTCACCTGAAGCGTGCTGATCACCTAATTTTACAGCATTCAGACAGACTCAACTAAGCCGTCTGAATTTTAACAACTCCGCAGCACCCGACGAACAGCAGCTGAAGAGCCAAAACCACAACCGATAATAAATCCTCTTTAATTTCACGAATTATGCCTTCTCCCCGACCCGTCCTGCTTTGTGCCAACCAATCCGATCGTTAATCTTCTTTTTTTATCCTTTCTCTCTCGCAGGTACATCGGCGAATACTCGAACATACTGACTGACTACGAGTACGACAGCGGGTACGGCATGTCGCGGCACAGCAGCGCCTCCGCCGCGCACTACGCCACCTCCTCGATTATGGGCGGCGGTCACCACAACGCGCCCCGTTATCAGCAGCGACCCTGCCACAGCTTCCAGCAGCAGCGACCAATGCAGCCTCCCTACCAACACCAAGAGCAGCAGCATCAACATTCGGTTGACAACATTTACCAACAAATGTCGACCACCTCAGAAATCTATCCAGGCAACTCGGGCGGCAGTCCTTCTGTCTACTCGGAGCAACATTATTACGCCAAAGAGCACCAGCCACCTTAACAGCAGCAGCAGTAGATACACATCATCGATAGCAAACTGAACAACATCGCAGCAGCAGCAACAGCGAGTGGCGGCACAGCCAACAAAGCCAACGCCAACTCCAGCCAGCGACATTGCGCAGCCAGCTAAAACTTAACACGCAGGATCTGCTCAACTCGAAGAGCCTGATCGACATGAAAAACGAAGACGAGTCCAGTGTGCAATGTATGTATGTAGGTGGTTCTGGGAGAAGGGCTCCACACGTGTATTTCGGTGGATGCTCCACCAAAGGGCCGCTGTAGCGTGTGTAAGAGGGAGACATGCAGAATTGGTTGATCGGGGGGAGAGTTGCAGAGAGGGGAGACAAGTCGCGTGTGAGTATTGGGAGATCATAAGTGGCAAGAGTGGGTTTGTGATTTTGTTTTTGAGAGAAGCGAACTATGGCTTGTATCGCATGGGGTTGGTCAGCGGAGTTATTTTAGGAAATATAATGTATGCTGTTGTTGTAGTTGTTGTAATTTAATGTTAGTATGTAGGATACAGAGCTGTGGGAACGAGTGTGGGCGCAGATAGCGGCTGCCTAAGCAGTGGCCGCGCAAGCAGAGGCTGCTTAAGTAGAGGCTGCCGTATGAAAGGACTGAACCTTTCAACTGAAGTTCATTCAGTATCTAAATATGGCAGCAACAGTTCGTTTATAAAAGTGAACAGAAAGTGAAAATCTAACAACTTTTAGAAAGTAACGAAAATTTAAGAAATTTTAGAAAGTGAATAGTGGAAAAAAAATCTAAGTGGAAAAAAAAATATCAACAAGAACAGCATCACCAAAACAGCCGACAACGTCGCCGTAACCACCACCGCCATCAGCACCAGCAACACCAACGCCCAGTAACAACAAAGGCTACATCAGTAACGTGTGTGGACAGCGCTTCACCGAAAAATGCAACTTAAAACGTCATGTTGATTCTAAACATGAAAAGCGGACATTCGTGTGCAACGAATTTAATATTAAATTCTCCCGACGCGGTGCCCTGCAAAGGCATAAAACTTTGTTTCACCCCGAACCACCATCATCATCATCAATAATAGCAGCATCAGTAAAAGCATCACCATCATCAATAATAAACCAACAAACATTGTTTGGTTCCTATAAATAATAGAGACGCAGAATAGAGACGCTTGTGCTGGAGAATGATGATTTTGGGGTTTTGCTCATTCCAGAGGATTTTTTAAATAAACAAGAGTATAATTATTAAAGCCACGGAAAATTTGCTAGATAACCACTCAGCATATAAAATAAATTTAGAGATGTTTGCCGAGTTTATTAAAATATCAAATGATGATGAAATGATTGTGGAGATGAAATCATCAAACCAAAATGTCACTGGTTAATGAGTCCGAGGCAAAAGTTACTTATAGTCATGTAGAAGGTAGGTTAGATAATCCGTTTGTAGTATCTATATAGTGATTTCGAATGAGTAATATAAATATGGCGTTTCTGGAACATACATCCTCCCGTGTATTTCGGAGGATTAATCCTTCAAAGGGGCGATGTGTGTGTGTAAGAGTGAAATAGGCTATGAGTGTAGTAGTAGGGATATGTATGTTCTGGGGCAATGGCTCCGCACGTGTATTTCACTGGAGTCTCCGCCTAAGGGTCGTTGTGTGTGTGTGTGTGTGTGTGTGTGTATTGTGTGTAAGAGTGAGAAAGACTATACGAGTAGCAAGTGGACCGATGGTCGGTTGGTGGGAGATGGTGAGGAAGTAGGGAGAGGGAGGGGAAAGGCGTGCGTTATGGTATGTTAGTATTTAGACGCTGTCCCAAAAGTGTAGTGAAGCCTATTGTAAAAATAAAGTGAACGTATCGAACTGCGGCTTTGTGCACATGGTCTGAAGCGCGAAGATGCTATTTTACAGAAATTTTAAGCTAGCATTATTCTTTCTGTTTTAATTAGGATCAAACCGTGGTTTGTCTTCAATTTTTATAAGGAAATAATGTAAACATTTTCGAAGAATACGATGAAATAAGAGTTTAAGCTATAATAGGTATAAAAGGAGCTGAAAATTTCAACCGAAATTCACTCATCATCCAACATTAAGAAAATTGGTGTCAACAAAAATGGAAATAATTCACCATCATGTAAGGAGTAATTTCAGCTAATTTCAATTGACATTTTTATAACTTTTTATTTTTATTATAGTCAGCGAAATACTAAACTTTTTATCACTGGCCGAGAAAGTTTCGTGGGATTTGGAGGACTATACTAGTCAACTACGGATAGGGCAATAAAGTTGACTATATTAGTCAAATAGGGATAGAGCAATATTTTTAAAAAAATCATTACGATGTACCTAAGGCTTTATCTTCAAAACTTCTAGTTAAATATAAAATTTTGGACGATATCGATATTTTTAAATAAATATAAATATATATAATATTAAAAATGTTTCATAGTTTTCATTCAGTTTCAAGGAGAACACCGCCTTGTGTCGCATAGGGTTAGTTGGTTGGTTGGTTGGCTGCCTGAGCAGACGTAGAGTTGTTGTTTATTTAATTACTTTGCTTTTTAGACGCTGCCTCAGAAATTTAATGTAAACATTAAGTATATATTACAAACATATGACAGTAATTTAAGCACTTTGCAATATATTCAGGGAAAGACGCCCCTAAAAAATTCATAGAAAACTTAGATATAAAAGAAATTATGGCATCCATTCTTATGCGTGGGGCCATCGCAAAATAGATTTAGAATTGGAATTAAATATAGATAATGGTATTTTGGAAAATTAAATTTTTAATAAGTAAAATAATTTGAAATTTAAATTTCAATACAAATGTAAAACAATTGTTAGTATAGTACATATAAAACAACTAATACAAATATAAAACAATTTGATATTGTATAAATAAAAATGTAAACATGAAAATTAAAAAAAAATCTCTTAATAATGGAATATAGGAAATTTCTTATCAGCATAGCGTTTTGAAGCGCGCAAGGACCATAAAGAAAATGTACCTTTGAAGTAGGTACTTATCTTGAAGCGCAACCCAATTCTTCCACGTCAAATACTGGTTCGCTTAAAATTTTAGGACATTAGACACCGTGCAAATGGAGATGCATCATGTTGGACAACTCCCGGGAGAGAGTATTGAGAAGTTCGCATAAAAAATATTATAAGGAAGATACTGACAGTGGCCTCAGACAGAAATTGCAAAACTAAAAAACTAAAATTGCTAAACTAAAAACTAAAACTTAACAACTGTTAAAAACAAAGAAAAATCTTTTCATAATAATCTACTAAAGCCATATAATAATTAAACTGAAATGAGAAAGAAGCCAGATTTTCAAAAACAAAAAAACTGATTTTTCAAAATGTAGGAAAAAACAAATAGGGGAAGAAATGAACGTAAAATAACATGTATTTTTGTATATTATAAGGCGGTCGTAAGTGGGACACAGAGAAATTCCGTATGCCTACAGGACGACTGAAAAGAGAGGGCTTGATCCCATCAGCAGCGAAGCCACAAATAATTGCTCAGGATAATCATCAGGTAAAGTATATTCTGGGCGCTTAAGTAAGTACGCCCAAAATGTGCTCATTCACACGAGACGGTTTCGGTTTCGTAGTTTTCTCGAAAATTTTGTATAACTAACCGCACAAATTACTAACAAAATAAATCCTAACCATATGCGACGCAAGCCCCAGTTCGCTTCTCTCATAAACAAAACGAACAAAACAAAAATCACACACTCACTGTTGAAACGTATGATCCTACAGTACTCCCAAACCACTTGTATCCCCGCTCTCCTCTCCGCGCGGGCTATCTGTCCGTCCGAAAGACGTCAGCCGCGTGGATTGCCACCTGACAAAAACCTATAAAAATATCCAACGCAAAAATGACCGGAAAATTTCCCTACAAAAAATCCCCACAAAAATCCCTCGATCTGGCAACTCCATCCATAAAAATCCCTAGATCTGACAACTTCGTACATCGAAAATAAAGGAGGTCCTTTAGTTACTCGTATTGTTGGTTCTCGACTTAATTTTGTAGCATTCAATCGTTTAGTTTGATAGACTCCGGTTGAACTCTAGTGCAAATGTCCTGTGGAAATTGATTGTCCTTAGCTGAATACAGTTTTTAATTATTTGGAATCAAGGGAAAAATGATTTTAGTCATTATATTAAGCTTTAAGTTTTACTGTCTTTTTTGTCATAATATAAATCTTTTTTATATCATATTAAGCTATTTTATCATGTAAGCTTATTTATTATATTAAGCTCTTTTTTCATAATGTAAAATTTTATCATCATATAAAAGTTTTATTATTATAAAAATTTTATTATTATAGACGTCATAGTTTGCTATTTTGTATCATATTAAGCTCGTTTATTATCATGTAAAATTTCTTATGATTATACAATACCAAGCTTATTATCATAATAAAGTCGTGTAAAGCTCAGCCTAATAAAAGCTCTTTAAATTTGAAGCGACATACATAATCCTTAATTTAGGCTTAATTTTGGCGTTGGTGTGTCTGCCCGTCCGAGTACGGCATCGAATTTTTAGCCCACATTTATTACCTTAATTAAGTCGTGACTGAAAAATGTTCTTACTTGTGCTTCACCTTAAACGTTTAGCGTTTGAATGATGTCGGCATAAAATAATCTGCAGTATTTTGCGGTTGCGGAACCACTCAATTATCCTTAAACATGCGCTTATTCATCATTGCAGTTGTTCGCGTAAAAGATATCACAAGGATTTTAGGACCTTTTCGAAAGCGAAAAAATGCAACAGGAATTTATGAAATTAATTAGCAGCAGTAATTATGATAAAATTTTTTTATATAGAAACAAACTACACTCCGGAAAATACAGAGTCTTATACAGCAATACAGACTTACTTGCTGGAAAATTCATAAACAATGTTGCTGATTATACCCGCATATATTGTAGAACTTACAATGATTTTCTTATTTTATAAAATTTGTTAATACAATAGAAAAATTTCGCAAAGATTTTTTTAAGTGTAGAAATAGATATGCTTGTAGGGACACACACACACGCATATGTATGACAAAATTTTTCCGCATAGTCAGCAAAGACAGAAAGTAAAAACCTCGCAACTTAAAATATGCGACGCAAATTAAGTCGACATAATGCGGCACTAAAAACAACCGGCTGTGGCAGGATAACAGCATGTGAGTAAAGAGACTTTGTGGTACATTAACTGCAATTACAATATCTACAGGTACGGAACTTACAGCTACTGGCCTTTTTACCTCCCTTCCTTCCTTCATTACATTTTAAAAGAGTTTAATTCCGTTAAAGATAAATTAAATGACTTCATATAAAAAGCGGAGACGCATACGAATGAATACACGTTGCGGTCCAGTCCTCTCCCTCTCTATCTCTCTCCTCCCCCACACAACCATAGAAATTACGTTAGACCACCGTTAGTACTCAGAGCTGGGCAGTACAACAACTACCAGCTCTATGTGAGTCAAACTTAAAACAGTTTTGAAAAGAATTAATTTAAATAAACCATTTAAAAGAATTCTAAAGTGAAGTAATAGTTGGTTTTGTGGTTTAAGCTCAAATCAAAGTTTGTACGATTTACACGAAAATTTCTGTCGTGTCATTTGTGTTTGCATTTAATACCGAAAATTGGGATTATGTTTATCACTTACTTATCACCGGTCTTTGTTTTGCAAAATGTGTACCTTTATTCGAAAGGAAGTCCTGCCACAATAACAATAATAGCCAAAGTAATACCACGAGAATCTTTTTCACTGAAGATAATCGGGTTCGGAGTCCATAAATCGTATTTCGAAAGGTATTAAAAGTATTGCAGTGGATTCCAGTTCAGCAAATTAAAATTGTTCTTCTACTCTTTACATAGGTTTTTATGTTAAAATTGTATAATTAAACTGTTGAAAATGAACTTTATCAATTAATACGTTTAGTTCAAACGTAGTCTGAACCCTGACCCGTTCCCGTTGACATCCCCACCTAATCTTGAATATCTTTTATAATACTAGAAATTATGAGGCGTAACCGTCCGTCCGCAGAAGCAGCGTTCGCAGGATAATTCACACGTGTTGGTAATTCGCGAATAATCGTGCGTCGACGCATAAAACACAATAAAAAGTGTTGGAGAGAAGACCGAACCCTGTGCAACTCCTGCACTAATGGAGTGCTCCTCACGAGCAAAGCCGTCCTTCACAACCCGGATAGAACGGCTTCTGGGGAAATTCGATATCCATCGAGTGAAAAAATTACCAACACTATAAGCAGCCAGTTTAGACACGAGTTATTTACGCCACAACAAGTCAAATGCCTTGGATATATCCGAAACAACAACCTTACTCTCACCGAACTGGTAAACACAACGACAAATTGTCGCCCATACAAAAATTATCAACTGAAGAAAATATTATTTTTTTAGCAACTCGGGTGTAGGGTACTTAGACTTCGATCTGGCCTAAGACAACACCTTTGCCTGTTTTCTCAGTAATTTAATTATTTTTCATATGACATTGAAATATTGAGTAGCGCTTATCTCTGTTTGGTAGGAATTATATAATTGTATGTTATGTTATATTAATTATATTTTGAATGCTATATCTTTATTAGCACTATAATAAGGAAAAAACTGTTATCGACCATTGAAACAAGTGGTGTTTTTTGATGTTTCAAACAGTAATAAGTTCTTGACAAGCTGTTGCTATAAAAGACACCCTCGATTCATTTGATTAATAGTTTATCAAGAGTTTAAAAAGGCGCACAATGAGGATTTTAGTAGCGACCGCACTGCTTTTCATTAACGGTGCATTTGCATTACATTCAACCGCCAAGGATTCTCAAGCCACCTGCCGCGTATTCAGTGGCGACAACGCTGACGAGGGTCAGTTTCCATACGCAGTATTCTGGGAGACGGATCCGTTATCCTTCTCCTCTGGGCTCTGATCGGAGGAGAATGGGTGGTGACCGCTGCTCACTGCGTTATCGGGTAAAGTGGTCGCATATGAAATATTCCCGTCTATTACGAGAATGAGAGAATTTAGTTACATCGTCCATTTCTTATAAAACAATTCAATTTAGTTCCAACCAAAACTTAAATTGAAAGCATAAGTATCATTTATACATACAAAATATTTATGTTCTTCTATATTTCTTCAGGTGCGCAACGACGGAATCGTTATTGAAGTTATAAGCTACTCCAGGGATATTCCTGTATGTCATTCCCAAGTGGACGTAAATGGTTGCGTACTATTTTGCATTAAATTATCTTGAAGGCAATTATCTCTCAGTTTGTACTTAACCGAAGCATAAAGTATTTTTCGCGAGCCCAAGCCACTTGAAACTGTTCGTTATCAGCCACCAATAAATATTAATTCTTAATTGGTTTCAAAGATTTGATAAAGGAACCGATAAGTATATGAAGCACACAATAAATTCGTAGAAAGCCGCTCTAACATAGGAACTTCTAAGGTCACTAAATATAATTGTTGCTGAGATATCGCTAACTATATTCTTTTTAATCGTTCCTATAGATTCCTCTAGTACCAAATACCGGTAACGTCTTTGATCCACTCCAAATAGTCGGTGATACGAGTGAATATAAGCGGCGAGCCGTCTTTGCAGCTCGCCGTCCAACCTTGTGAGAATATGCCAATCAATATGTACTCGTATACTGGGACCAAGGGACTTCCTGAATCCCCTAGGCATGCAGCTGTGTTGGGAGGAATGCACCACCAGGTAGTGCTAGCGCAAAGTTCATGCTCCGCAATGTCTCCGTATGGCATATTACACATTCCGTTCGAGATTGTGGGCAAGATTGTCCATTGAAGCTGCTCCGCTAGGTCCTCTTTATCACCGTTCCTACCCCAACCGCTAACAAAAGCGTACACATAAGCATACCTTCTGTCTTGGTTCTTGATTGGGGGCAGAGGAACGGGGGAAATAGTGTTGCTGATGTTGGTTGTGGGGATGTTAATTAGGGCGATGTCCATAGTGGTGTCGTGCTTGAAATCAGGGTAAATCACGACGGAATCGTTACTGATGCTGTAACCTAGTCCAGGAGTATGTCTGTATGTTATACCCAAGTAGACGTAAATGGTTGCGTACCTGAAGAAATATAGAAGAACGTAAATATATTGTATGTATAAATGATGCTTATGCTTTTAATTTAAGTTTTAGTTGGAACTAAATTGTATTGCTTTATAGGAAATGGATGGTGTAAATGGAATCTCTCATACTCGTACTAGACGGGATTTTAATAAGCGACCACTTTACCCGATAACGCAGTGAGCAGCAGTCACCACCCATTCTCTTCCGATCAGAGCCCCAGAGCAGAAGGAAAGCGGGTCCGTCTCCAAGTAGACTGCGTATGGAAACTGACCCTCGTCAGCGTTCCCGCCATTGAATATGTGGCAGTTGGCTTGAGAATCCTGGGCGGTTGAATGTAATGTAAATGCACCGTTAATGAAAAGTAGTGCGATCGCTACTAAAATCCTCATTGTGCGCCTTTCTAAACTCTTGATAAACTATTAATCAAAAGCATCGCGGGTGCCTTTTATAGCAAAAGCTGGTCGCGAACTTATTACTGTTTGAAACATAAAAAAAACACCACTTGTTTTAATGGTCGATAACGGTTAATTCCTTATTATAATGCTAATAAAGATATAGCTTTCATTATATAATTAATATAAATAACATAATATAACTCCTATCAAACAGAGATAAACGCTACTCTTTCGTAAAACAACCCACACTGCAAAAATAAGTCATGTTAAATTTATATTTTATTTATTTATTTGTCATATCTATTTCAATGCCAGTTGAAAAATAATTGGTAATCCCTCCAGATATCTCGCAATAAAATTACATCTTCATGTCTTATACCGTTTATTAGATATTGCTAACTTTTGTATGAGTGGGCGGACCACGCCTATTTTTCGCAAAATTTTGACAATGGCGCTGTGTTCCGGTGTATAATTATGCCTCAGTACCTCATACGGTTTATGAGATATTCAACTTATAACATTTTTTAAATCGAAGTGGCTCTACATTCTTTATTTAAAGTAGGCGTGGCTGCTAACCGATCTCGCCCATTTAAATTCCAAAGAGCCCTACATAACAAAGAATATTTGTGCAAATTTCATCGCAATACCTCTTTTCGTTCTCCCTTAATCGTAATTTCAACAGACAGACGGATGGACCGGGCTAAATCGATTCAGGTGACGCTGAGCAAGAATATATACCTTCCTATATCTATCTCGGCGCCTTCTCTGCGTTACAAACGGAAGAACAAAGTGAATATACCCCACTGCTTCCGGTTGTAGGGTATAATAATAGCGCAAAACAATTACCCACGCCGCGAAACATTTTTTAACAGAACAACAGTAAAACTCAATAACCCGATCAAGAACTCAATAGCCCCTCAAGAACTAACTAAATAACAAAGCAATAGAATTTCAATAACATTACATAAATAAATAGAATTTAAAAGAGGACGTACTGTCAATGCACCGTGGGCTAAAACGCGGCTAGATAAACTCATTACAAATTTCAACACTTACCTTGTCGCGTTTTGCTTTGCTTACGGTGTACGCTTGGAATTTTTTCGCGTTCTATGCGCATGTTTGTACTCACCAACCGCATATAGTGGCACAAGGTGAGATCGACGTGATCGATTCTCACATGCCTGGGTATCATTTACTGCATTCTAACTTCGCATCACAGCAAGTATGATGTGAATGTTCTTGCACCTCTTGGTAATTCGGACCACGCTACAATTTCTGCAACCTTCCCATATTCTAGTCTTCACTCTGCTCATCAGCCAACTCCGAAGCGGACAGTGTGGCTTTATGAGAAGGCTAATTGGGATGCGATGAACTGCTTTTTCAGCCGTTTCAATTGGCATTTATATATGTTTCAGGGATAGAAACATAAATGCCGCAGAAAAATTAAAATTCTCTTCTAGAGATCAACAGAACGCAGAATAATGTATGACATACTGCAATCTGACCTCAACAAAATACAGGAGTGGAGTCGAGCGAATCGGGTCGATTTTAATTCGAACGACCACATTTTGATGTGTTGAAAGAAGGGGGCAGTAGGGTATCCAGCTCTATTGAAACCTCGTCGTCGGGACTTGTGGTGTGTGTCCTTATTTTATCGATACTTTAATGGTAATTGTTACTCGGAAGTAGCCAGCCTGATTCCTTCGGTTCAGGTATTCAACAGATTTACTCGGCTTTCCAGAGTGGTGCACCTCTTTCATGTCTCGATCCCATTCCAACGCACTACCCATTACCGCGAGAATTCGTTTTTCGGTCGCGCTGTTAAATTGTGGAATAATCTCCCTGCGCATGTTTTCCCACCCACTTGTAACGTCCAAACTTTTAAAAGATGTGTAAACCGACACTACTCCCACTTTTCTCCTTCCCACTAGCATTTTCCTTTCTTAACCAACGAATGCTTTGCATGGATAGGTGGCATCACCGGAGCTTGTTTCTATCTGCCATAAAAAAAGGAGCCGGCTAAAAATGAGATTCTGAGAAAAATTTTGACTAATTTCAATTCCAAAAATATTAACGCTTTCATTTTTCCGTTTTGCTTCTAAACTTCACATTCTTGACTCGAATCCCTCGCAGCAAAAAGCATTGTAATTAATTATATTTTCTAAATTAAAATTGCAAACTATCCCAAGATCTTTTGTGTCTATTTCGCAATAGTCACAGAAAGTAGCGTTTTCCGACTTAGCTAAATTCTTTTGGCTTTTTCTTATAATAAGTTAGGCATTTAAAAAGTTTAAGAGAATCCAAAAAGTTTAATATCAAAGAAAACCCAAAAATGTACGTCAAAAGAACGCTTGCGTCATCTCAAAATTCGAAATCAAATTGCATTACACACTTTTAGGCGAGCATAAAAAGTGGCCAAACAATTCACATGACATCCCCGTGTCGTCATGTGAATTGTCAAAATTGGCGATATTGGCAGAGTAGTTGGCAATATCTAATAAACGCTATTAGATATAAAGACCTAATTTTGTCGCGAGATATCTTGAGGCATTACCAATCTGCTTGCCAAAAACGGGCGTGTAAACGCCCACTCATACAAAAGTTGTCAATATCTCAAAAACGGTATAAGATATAAAGACGTAGTGTCATCACGATGCATCTGGAGGCATTACCTATCTTTTTGCCAAAAATCGGTGTGGCACGCCCACTGATACAAAAGTTGTCAATAACTCATAAACGGTGCAAGATATTAATAACGTACGTTATTTTACCCCGGGGTACCTAGAGACATTAGCACATTTTTTGCGAGAAATTGGCATGTTCGCCCATACAAAAGTTATCAACTGAAGAAAATATTATTTTTTTAGCTATCCGGTTGTAGGGTACTTAGACTTCGGCCTGGCCGAAGACAACACTTAATAATTTAATTATTTTTCATATGGCATTGAAATATTAATTAGCGTTTATCTCTGTTTGGTAGGAATTATATTATTGTATGTTATGTCATATTAATTATATTTTGAATGCTATATCTTTAATAGCATTATAATAAGGAATTAACTGTTATCGACCATTTCATCAAGCGGTGTTTTTTAATGTTTCAAACAGTTCTCGACTAGCTTTTGCTATTAAAGCCACGCGCAATTCATTTGATTAATAGTTTTTCAAGAGTTTAGAAAGGCGCACAATGGAGATTTTAGTAGCGATCGCACTGCTTTTCATTAACGGTGCATTTGCATTACATTCAACCGCCAAGGATTCTCAAGCCACCTGCCGCGTATTCAATGGCGACAACGCTGACGAGGGTCAGTTTCCATACGCAGTCTTCTTGGAGACAGACTCGTTATCCTTCTGCTCTGGGGCTCTGATCGGAAGAGAATGGGTGGTGACCGCTGCTCACTGTGTTATCGGGTAAATATTCCCGTCTAGTACGAGTATGAGAGATTCCATTTACACCATCCATTTTTTATAAAGCAATTTAATTTAGTTCAAACTACAACTTAAATTGAAAGCATAAATATCATTTATACATACAAAATATTTATGTTCTTCTATATTTCTTCAGGTACGCAACCATTCACGTCTACTTGGGTATGACATACAGGAACATACCTGAAGTAGCTTATAGCATCAATAACGATTCCGTCGTGATTTACCCGGATTACAAGCACGATACCACTATGGACATCGCCCTAATTAACATCCCCACCACCAACATCAGCAACACTATTTCCCCCGTTCCTCTGCCCCGAATCCGAAATCCACGCAGCAGGTATAGTCACGTGTACGCTTTTATTAGCGGTTGGAGTAGGAGCGGTGATAAAGAGGACCTAGCGGAGCAGCTTCAATGGACAATCTTGCCCACAATCTCGAACGGAATGTGTAATGTGCCATACGGAAACATTTTGGAGCATGAACTTTGCGCTAGCACTACCGGGTGGTGCACGCCTTCAAACACAGCTGCATGCCTCGGGGACTCAGGAAGTCCCTTGGTCCTAGTATACAAGTATAGATTGATTGGCATATTCTCACAAGGTTCGACGGCGAGCTGCAAAGACGGCGCGCCGCTTATATTTACTCGTATCACCGACTATTTGGAGTGGATCAAAGACGTTACCGGTATTTGGTACTAGAGGAATCTATAGGAACTATTAAAAATAATATAGTTAGCGATATCTCAGCAACAATTATAGTTAGTAACGTTAGTTAGTTTTGCTGAATAAATTCAAACGTATGCATCTGTGCGGTCAGACGAATCCTTGACTTCCTGATTATGTTTGAAGTTACAAACACTACTATAGTGAATCTCTTTTGGATTAACTTATCTTGAAGGAAGTTACCTCTCAGTCTGTACTTAACCGAAACATTAAGTATATTTCGCGAACCCAAGCCACTTGAAACTGTTCGTTATCAGCCACCAATAATTATTAATTTTTTTGATTTGAATAAGACAGAGTTAAGGTGTGCAGTAAGTTGTTGTATATTTTAAGTGTACTTCGCATTATTTGCCTGCGAAAAAATCGCTCTTTTTGCTCGTTTAAAGTAATGAGGGACGCACTCTAGGACGGTGCATAACATGCTGACAACATATACAACATTATACGCGGTCGCATAGTTTTCTGGAAAATCCGAATAGCGGCGAGGCGGATTGTAAACAAGCAACAGTATGTTGGCTAAGAGAGCTACTTTAAGTGCAATAACAAAATACACAATTTAAATAATGTAGCTTTGTACAAAATAAATTAATTTAAAAGCTGCCAAGAAGATTTTCTTACTCACGGAAATTAAAGCACTTAAAAGCTTCGAAATCCTTCATAACCGTGCAAGTGTGCGGGTCACACCCATTTTTGCAGATTCTTCGCTGTCGCTATATATTAAAAGACGTAATTAAAAGATGTTCTTGTATATTTGAGGTAAAAATAGGCGAGGTTTTAAGGCGATTACGCTCATTTTCAGGTCTACTGAAAATTTATTTATTACTTATCTTTCGTAGGCGTATCTAAAGAAAGCTAAAATTTGTTATTTTTGAAAAGGTCGCTGTGGAGATAATTGTCAAAATACGCGAGACACTTTTAGGCGAGCATAAAATGTGGCCAAAATATTCAATTAAAAATTAACGAAATTATGACTTGTTGTTTTGATTGCATTCTTTATAAAAATTTTTAAACACAATTAAACCTGGAAGTATGCAAACAGTAAGTTTCATGCAGTAAGTGTGAAAAATCACAATCGAACACGGTCGAGATAGTTTAAATTTTTAACCGTAAGTCTACAACTGTAATTTGCAGCTTAGCAACGGCAACTGCAGTTTATATTTGCTTCGTTATACTGATTTAGGTCTCCAACTTCAGAATAATAATTATTAGTCTTCTAAGTTTACGTTTCCTTTACAAAATGAGACCGTTCGTCTTTACCATTAATCTCAACTTTTTACATTTATGTTTTCACGTATTGGTTGGCTTTGATATATAGTATATATTTGTCAATATATTGTTGGTTTACAAATTTTGGTTTACAAATTTCATCAAAATAGTGATAATTTCTGTAATAATTTCGTGGTGAGAAGCCCAAGCTTGCATTGGCTAATATCACCAAAATGGAGGACGACGATATGTAAATGTCCGACGATAGGGAAATAGAACTGGAGGAGTCTGACGAAATCGCTTCGTCCAGCGCCGCCAACTCCCCGCCACAAACTGAACGCTTCGTGGTGAAGAAATGGCATTGTCAGGCTTTGTGGGCGTGGGATGTCGCTGTGGAAAACTGTTCCATCTGCCGCAATCAAATCATGGATCTGTGCATCGAGTACTAGGCAAATCCCCCGCGCCACTGAGGAGGAGGGCTGCACCATTGCCTGGGGAGCTTGTAACCATGTTTTACACTTCCACTGCACTGATAGATGGTTGAAGACGCGCCAAGTCCGTCCGCTGGATAACGAGAAGTGGGAGTACAAGAAGTTTGGCCGATGAGGAAGTTTTGAAGTCAATGCGGAAATGCCTCGCGGACCCAAATCGTTTACGTTATTTGATAGGCTGGCTTAAGAAATTTTGCGTTTGTTTATAATTGAATAAAATTTTAAAATAAAAATCTCTAAATGCCGACATGACAGAAAAAACAAAGAGAGCAAATTTGAATTTAAAAAGCTTTTCGCTCCTCTTATCTCCTCATTTTCTTTTTGTGCTGCGCGGAGTCTTTAAAGTTAAAGTTGAAAATGATGTGATTGAGATGCTTAATTCTAGCAAGGACATGCGACAGGAAATCATGGGTTTATTGCAAAACATTTAGAAATTGTACAGTAATTAAAACGAAAACGCAAAGGACAAAACACTCAGATCACAACAACACCAAGATGACAGCGAGTCCCTGGGAAATCGACTTATGGGAGAATCGTGAAAACTTCCCCTCTTTGACAAGCGCCACAAAAAAAAAGAACGCGTTTGTCAAGCGAGGCACTAACAACAAGTTGCCAATATCACTTGCAGAAAATACCGAATGCGGGAAAAGTTTTCCCAATCAATTCGGAAAACGATTTTCCGCAATCTGTGTTCGATGTCGTCAGTGCGTCAGTTGTTGTAATTGAATTTCGTTTCGTGCGGTGGGAGGGGTAGAATATTACCCCTCTCGCTATCCCCCCTTCCGCCTGACAACTCAATACACACACACATACACACCGCCTGCCTCATTCATGCACATGTGTTCGTAAAGTTTACTTTACGGCGACACGACTTTCTTAACTGCCTTCGAATGCCTCCACTCTGCTTTCTATCCTTGTCTACTTCGGTTTTCTGTTCTTTTCCTCTGGTTTTCCGATGTCTGCTTCTTGTTCTGTTGGCGGTTTGTAGAAGCAGGCAAGCCTTCAAGTGGTTTCGCTCGTCTGATTCATTTTTTTTCCTACTTGTGGGCTACACATAAATACATACTTACATATATTTGCATTTTTTCCGCAGTGAAGCGTAAAATTAGTCAACCGTTCAAATAAATTGATAAATAATTGGTAAAAAGCCTCATATCATTGATTTTTTGGCTGAAATTCCAATTCGGATCCCAGCCTTAGTATGACTTTCTTGTAAATGGGCACAATCAAAGAAAGGACACGCCCACTTTCTACATAACAGAATTAATTCCAACTTTGACTGCAAATATTTCATTAACTTGTACTCCTCCCTCTCTATTCCTCTCTCTCCATCTTCCCCTCTGTTTTAACTCTGCGATTAGTTGTTATGGCAGCCTAAAATCAATCGCCCTTCAGCTGAGGCAATAATTTTCACCAATCATCTTCATTAGAGATGCTTAAGGTGTGAATATTTTAACAAATTTTTGATTTTTTTATGATCAAATATGGGGAAATAAAATAGAAATTAAAAAAAATTATTGTTGAAAAGATAATTATTATTAAATTGATTATTATTAAAAGTGTAAAAATTATCAATAAATGCTGCAAAGACTTAATCTTAGGAGTTCAGACTTCCCTTCGATCTTGATCACCACTTTATATACAACCACATCAATCAAGCTGTGGATGTGTTGTTGTCACAGTCGTCACCGAACACCACGGCTATTAAATTCTAAAAGCACGTTTTACGCAGAGAGTCCTGCGTATTTCTCACCGTCACCGTAAAGTGGCAGGAGGTTGCAAAAAGGAAGAAAAATAAAATAGAGCCAAAGAGTTGGCAAGAACTCTGAATTCATGACAACCAGCCACTCACCCCCTCAAAACAAGGAACGCCGAAAAAATGGGGTGCAGAAAGAGCGCTTGAAAAATTCACCTCGCCAGAATGCAGGATATTCAACGTTCTTTTCCTTTTCTTCATGCACGAATCTGCAGAAAATGAGTTTTTCAACGAGATCGCATAAATCTGCTTGAACGGAGCTACATGCACGAGTGACTGAATTATTTTGTATTTCTCGTTGTACTGCTCAGACCTTTGTCTCCACGTTCTTTTCACATTGCTTATTGCATCGTCCCATAAGCGCCTGTCCCACCGTGCTCTAGTAAAAAATGGACCGATCCATTGGGGCGGCGATTCACTCAGCATTTTGTGGGCGAGTCGAGTGAATGTTAAAGGTACGTAAGTAATTTTGAATAATGGACGACAGCAACAAGAACTACAACAAGAACTACAACAACAACAGCAACAACTATAAAACAACAGGGCAATTCAAAAATGTCAAAACTCCGAAACAAATAGTGGATGAGATTTAGAAGTTGTTAGAGAGGGTTTTTTAGTGTAGTTGATCCCAAACTTTTACCCGGCGTAGGAAATCCTGTGCTGAAAGTTACAACAACGAAATTGATGCCTTGAAAAAATTATACGAATTAGAACGATTTGTTTTACTTTATTTCAGGTCGCTATATCACATCATCTTCCGCGTTCCTCTTCTTCTCTTTTATTCCATTTCTTGCCGCTGAGCTGGCTGGCTTTTCATTGTTCATCTTTTCAAAACAAAATCCCACCCTAATTGCTATACTAATTGCTCGGATTTTCATAAAAAATGGCCATCTGCCTTTAAAATTTCATGACTGAAGATTTGTACGCAAAAAAGGGACGTCTGCGGAATCGTGAAAATGAAAAATGACAATGAGACTTATAATTAAAAGGGATTTTCTATAAGAAGGACTTCTCATTTCGCACTTTTATTTTGATACTTCAACAACATTATGAAAATATGAGTCTTCCAATATTCCAGATCTTCCTCCGAAATAACTATCAACTTTTCTCTCATATCGTGAGTTATAAAATAAATGCAAATCACATTAGCAAGTTTTCACCATCTGTGTAGAAAAATCGTCACATTTAGATACGCATCACGAATGTTTGTGGGTTGAAAATCATCACGGCTCGAGCCGCCTGGCTGCCCGCACTAAATTCCTGACTGTGTGTCTACCTGTCTTCGCATATGTTTCAACTTCCAAGTACAATCCACGTACGCATTTCTCGTATTACATTATCCGTCCCCAGTTTTTGGAAATTTAACATCAAGCACATCACTTCGACTCCAAAGTCTTTTCGGCGGCTTTAATCCCCATGTGAGGCCATCAAATTTCCACATCTAAAAGCTGCACCGAATATTATTTTCATATTATGCAAATTTGATGATTTTCTTAAAAGAATAAAAATCATATTCCGCAAATTCTCGAATAATAGTTCGATGAAATGTTGGGCGAGTTAGTGGAGCTCATTTTGTTCTCCCTTTATTATTCTTCATATGGAGGAGTTTCGTGGTTGCTATTCTGGTAATGGCCCTCATTCACGTACAGAGAAAATTTCGGCACCACAGTTTATCCACTTAATATTCCTGATCTTATTCTGAAATCAGTGCAGAGCTATTCTGAACCTTATATCCCTGATTTCTTCTCAACCTCCATGACGAATTGGGCGAGGACTTCGTTGAAAATTCGAGGTAATTAATGATTTCTGCATACAGCCGGTTTTTCCTTACAGACCACAAATATTACAAGTAATTTAGTTTTCCTTCAGTTTTTTAGGCAAACCTAATCAGATGTTAATTAAAACCCTTTGAACTCTAAAGGGCAATTTGAGCAATTTAGAATAGCACATCTATTGACAATAATAAACATGGACCGGCAATGGACAAGGCAATTCCAAATGAATAAATGAAGGTGTCCTGTCAGTCGTAGACATAAGAAATATGCTTGACAACCACAAAATATCACTAATTTCCTCAGCGGCCTCTTTACTTTTCTCTATATTGAGATGCACCATCTTTACAAACTCGGTCTGTTCCCTGGTTTTCCGGGGAATCCAATTGTTGTTTTTTAACCTTATTTTGGAGTTTTTCTAGTGGTACATAAAAGAAAGCGTGCGCCTCTCTGTTGCAAGTAAGAATATTAATTAGATTAATTGCAGAATTCTAGAAGAGTAACAGCTCGCATTTCCGCTCGGTATCGTGAGGTGTGCGGCGGGCTGAGTGGCGGGCACGACTAGTGAGGTGATAGTACGAATAATTGATGGATTTCGCGGCTAACTGAACCGGATCAGCCAGTATGTCGCCACCATAACCCGGATATCGTGTATAGTACGTGTTTTTAGATAAAGTGAACCCAAATACGGGGAACCCATTCGGAATGAGGAAGTTGAATTCAAAATATATCAGACTGCTTTATTTTCCCATTGCTAGTAAGGCATTTATATCGCATATAATTAATATTCTTAAAGTTTACCATCTAAATTAAACGGAAACGGGGTAATTTATATATTCAAAGGTAAATTGACACGAGGTTTTCTAACGAAAAGCTGGAACGATGTTCGAAAGGCAGCATTTCAGGCGACGTTTTAGCGTATTCTGAGAAATATGATGAACTGTTGAACTTGTAAACTTTCTAAAAATATGTATATAATTATTTATATATTATATTCAGTTAAAGTGCTTTGATTTAATCGCTAAGAAGGTCATACTGAAGTTATTTTCTTCCAACTAAATAAATGACTGTGAAAAAAGACGGTAGACAGTAAAATAATTACAGTTTTGATTATATTTGCAGATCTCCCGCCACGTTTTTGAGAAGCAACTGCAGCCGCAATGAAATATGAGCAGCGGCATCCCGACAAAGGATCGCAATCTTGTGTCGCCCTCGTTGCGCGCTTCATTTGCGAACATAATTAGTGCGATTGACGCCCACAGACGTTCCTCTCGAAAGTTGCGTATTAAAAGCCGAATAAAAAAGGAATTGCAGAAAAATTACAATAAAAGATTTCATACAACGACAACAACATGTGTTTATTGTCTGCACGATATGTCAGCAGCAGCAGCAGTAGCAACAGCAGCCGTAGCGACAGCATCAGCAACATCAGCAGCATCCACAACGGCAATAGTTAATGTTAACAGCATCCCATCAAGCCGACTGCTGCTGCAGCCTGTGGTCGTAAAGTGCGTTTTACAACCGCCAGAAGAAGATTCTTACGTCTACGCCACAGCGTTGCCAGCCGGCAGTTTAATTATTTGTTTGTGAAGACTTTTCCGCTTTTATTTTTGAGTTGCAATTTGGTAGAAGCCAAATAAAACCTTGTAAAGAGTCCAGTTTCATGTGTTGTTGTTGTTGTTGTTGTTAGTGGTTTGATTATTTTAGTGGTAAATTTTTTAGTATGCGCCATTTTTACGATACGCACGCCCTCCTCTTTGCACATTATTAGGCGTGAGTAGTTAATAACGCTAATGATTCTCTTTAAATGATTTGCATGAAAACGTTGTTGTTGTTGTCAAATTTCATTATAACAACTTTTAGCCAACATACACGAAACCCGATGTTCCAAGATTATAGTTGCCAGCTATTAAAAGTCGTCGTTGTCTTTTCTGAGTGGGTAACCGAGTAGTTGCCACTGCATTTGGTAAAAGCATTTTTATTCGCCTTGGGTAAAAATCACTCACATCTATTTAAAGCCAAACTCTAATTAGTTTACTTTGAGTGCAAATTGACAAATGGGATTTTTATTTTTGCTGTCCATGGAATGGTGTCGCCATAAGTTAAACGAAGCAATACGGCACCACTGCTGACATCTGTGGCGGCAGTATGGTCTCTTGTCTCAAGAATTTTGGTTTTGACGAGGTTTATATTTTCATTGCTTTTTATTTATCTACACTTAAATCCCTAAATTTATTATCATTTTTTAAATTCTATCATCTAGAGACAAGATTTGAACTTGCGACCTCGGGAGAGGAAGTTAAAACGCTACGCAGTGTTCCACAAGGGCCAGTTCACTATGCAAAAACTGTGCTCACTTTCCACATAAGTTCCCAATTTCCAACTACATATAGTTTTCCACAACTTTATCTTATTTTCAAATAAAAAGAAATCAATTTGAACAAAGTCTCCAATATGCCTTAAAAACCATCTTCAATATAACATCACCACAAATTACTTATAATTTTCATCACTTTCTTAAATTCTTATTTGAATTATTGAGTAGGATTTCGCAAAAATGGAATCTAATCTGTCTCTAATGAGGTCATTTTTCAATAAAAGCGATTCTAATGATTCACACTGAATCGTAACAAACCTTCCGGTTTATTTTTGAATAACCAAGCCTCGGCTAAACAACGCCTAACGTGATCGGATGCAGATGTTTCGAAGCGAATGAGGGCGAGTGATGTTCAGATGGCTCATAACATGATCCACGTTAAAGAAAATGATGTCATAAATTCAGCTTTTTCACTGAGCCTGTAAAAATTTCGTTCATCTTCCTATATGATCGTCTGTGTGGCTATCTGTGAGAATATTTGGCGTTATGGATCATTATATGCCGATTTATATATGTGTATTTGCTGCTATCTATCGGACTGTATGTCTCTCCCTGTGTCCCTGTTCGTATGTCTAAAAAAACTTCTCTTCTCGTCCTGTTTTTTGGACTGTTTTTAGTAAAGACGATGTTTTTCTCTTTGTTGGATCGCCTGCTTTCGAACCGTCTATCTGCCTTTCTATCTGTTCTCAAATTGTCAAGAAATTAGCACACTTTATGTGCGACAAGTGTAAACGACACAAAGGAAACCTGCAGCCGTTCCTACACCCCACTCGCTCCCTCAACTCATAGAGTTCCCCATGGCTGGGAATCCTATAAAAGCGTTCCCTGCGAATTAATCTTTTGACATTTTCAACATTTGTACAGAATCGGTATTTTCGGCTGCTGGCTCGAAGCCAAAAAAATCATAATGCGTTCATAAAGACAAAGGGACGGGACGGGTAAAAGTTCCCTAACTTTTTCTATACTCGGCAACATCTTGCCTTCCCTCAAATCTTGCCTGCCGCTCGAAAAACTCATAAAGAAAAGCATCTGCCAAAAAGACTAAAAGCGAAAAAGAATGCAATTTGGGATGAAATCTTCTCTGAACTGAATTCTTCGTAGTGAAATTAATGGGTTCATCGAGTGGATTTAGTTTGAAACAGGCGGAGGGCGCGGCACGGGCCCGAGATGGCGAACAGCTTGCAACGAATGCTGTTTTTATAGTGCAAAAATTAAATAATGACGAAATGCAAGATCCCCCCGAGAAGCAGAGAGAGAGACCGAAGAGAGGAGTTGCATGTTGAATGCTAAATTCTTGGCTCGAAATAAATGTGGCGGCATTTTTTGCCGCTATTTCGGTCTCCCGTTCGGCACACTAAGAAATCCCCTCATCTAAGTGTGAAGTTGAGAGGATTATGTTGCATAAAATTATTTACATTGCAATTTCTCAGAGCCTTTTTTGCAGAGCAGAATAGCGATTTCAACGGGCCTGAACTGGAAAAGCCGGCAGGCAGCATGAATGACTTCAATTCACGGTCGTCTTAGGCGATAATAAAGAGCGTCTGGAGTATTTAAGCTTCTTGCAATTTGTCAATCTTTCTAGCAAGACACCATCTAATCTGTAATCCGTCGGTGTAATTAACACTTGAAATTTTCTTTCCGATGCTTTGGAGTATTCGTGACTGTACTCATTAGAGAAGTTTTTCCTCAAACACAGATTTGTTAATCGTAGCTGGGGATGGGCATGTGTATTAAATGGTTTAGTTTCTCCACAAATCTAATTAAAAATTGATACCGTAAACACGAAATAATAACTGCAGTCAAAGCATTCATTTTACACGCCCAACGTTGAAATTTGGCACCGGACACGAACGCGGGCGGTGGTCGACATTTGGCGATGGAGGTAACCATTGGCTACCATGGCGACACATATTCGCCGAAGAGTAATTCCAATTGATTATTTGTGATTAGGCCAATGAAGCTTAAAATTACTACAGAAAACACAGACCCATCCAGCTCGGAATGTCCCGAACCCCGCCGAGGTTCATTGTTGGGTACGTCCCGATTTCGGTTGACTTCCCAACCTGTTCTGGCTTAATAGTCGAGTCACATACGCGCTGAGGTTGCTTGTAATGAGAAGCGAGCGTTGGGCGAACGTACACAGGAGCTTAAAGTGGTCCTGTGCCAGTTATTCGAAATGTCCTCGTCGTTTCCCTAGAGAATTTATAGCCTTTGTTGCCTAAACGTTGAATGGAATGCAATCTATTCACGCATCCATGGCTTGGACGCAGTTATCATCCGGATCCGTAGCAGATTTAAGGACTTCTTGCATGTTCCACGAAAAAGTCATTACGGTGAATCGATGTTTCTTTTCTTGGTCGCAAATATCCCTAAGGATGGTCGTGCAAAATACCAGCGCTTCAAGGACGGGGTTTATGTTGTTATTATTAAGGAGCTTAACGTGAAGGACATCTGAACGATTTCTTCCGCTTTGTATAACTTGTTTTGCGGATGTTATGTGGCTTCTAGGGATTCTGGTTTTAAGTACTTATATTAATTTCACATTTAGCTACTTATATATAAATAGCCGCATATCAGTTAATCTGAAATCTTCTTAAAGAGGTCATTGATAGCCTTGTGGGGGAGGGTCTACCTATCTGTATGGGTTGACGGTTGACTAATACATCTTAATATAGATGCTACACATATCTACATTAAGAGTTATTAGCGGCGACTTAATGGCTTCTAATCGTACTCTTCAGATGGTTATATAGGTCATTGTGACTTGTAGTTAAGTTGAGTTGATTTGTCTCTGGAAAATAAGCGTTATTTCGAAGCTAAAACTGTCTTATATCTGTCCTGGCAGGTAGGTATCAAGCTGTAATATGAAATTAATAGGTTTAGATTAGTCAAGTCTAAACTGAGAATACATAAATGTTATTATATTAACTAAAAGCAGATATCACCGTGAGAACACGAAGAACATTGAAAACTATTTGCGGTATCGTGTTTATCTTCTACATCATTTGGTTGTTAGCAATCTTTTACAATTAACCTTTAAGCAGAAAGGCTTTATTATACTCATTAAACTTGACAACAAAAATTCCCTGACATTAAGACAATAAGAACATTGTAAGCATTTAGTACGCTTCAATCAACTATAATAAAATGCTTATTTAAACAGAAATAGCAATCCTTTCATGTCATACAACATAACATCACTGAATGCCATTGCAATCAAACGAAATAAACAAAAATTATGTGAGAGAACAGAAGTAAAAATTATTCCGTAAATTTTGAAGATTATTTGTCTACTAATTCATTTTCTTTTGTTGACACAGGGACAGATGCCCAAAATTGTTTAGATAATCAAATAGAGCTCACTAAGCATAGACTCCTACTCTTCCCCTTCCCTTCAGTTCCCTTCAGTTCCCTTCTCCATCTTTATCATTCGCAAACAGTTGCTCGAGGCCTACACAAAGGCAAACATATTGGTACCACAACTCTATAAAACGCAAGCCTGCTGTAAATAAAGTTCGACGGCTGGTTTAACTTTGATGTTCCCGAAATGGGACGGGAGCATATATTTTGATTAAATGATGAAAAGCCTGAAATGGGATGGAGAGAGGGTGGTATACATTGGCGGTGTTGGTGGGGTTAATTTGGGTGCCCTAGGGATCGCTACCTCTAATAAATTCTTTGAAATAATATAATGATCACTTTGAAATAATATAATGATTCCAATTGATCATTATATTATTTCAAAGTGATGAGCTGTGAATATTGATTGAAATACTTTGTAAACTCTTGATGGAATGGAAAATGTTTGAAAAGTGACTTCTATTTATTTTTTAAGCTACTTAACCATTGGCCTATAATTCCTCCCTTAATTATGGGTCTGCCTTCTAATTATGGGTAATTCTTATGCGCAAAATCTTACGCTTGAGAAAGGAAGTAAATTATAAATGGTAAAGTAAATTATAAAGGCAAAAAGGTCGTATTATAATGTATATAAAAATAGACCCCTGAAACACTACTGATCTTCACTTAATTATGCCACAATTTGACAGCTTAAGCGGAACCTTTAAAATCTTCAGGAAAAAGTATTTACTAACGATGGCAGAATAAAAACGACGAAGCCAATTAACAGTTAGAAATGTGCTCGCCTATTTCCGCGATTAAAAGTTAAAAGAGGGTGCAGCCACCACCACCAGCGCCACCAAACCACCGCCACCATCAGGACGATACATCATCCGCAAATGTCAAGCGTGGAGGTGTCAAAACAATCCTCAGCTTGAGTCTTTTTTGACGTCTGGCACAAAAGAATGAAAGTGCAGCAAGCAGGGTGTGTTTTTTATAATATAAAACTATCAAAATTAAATTTTCTAAAATGCGGGGCCCCCTTTCACACCCTTCTTTGATTCACATGCAATACATAATAATTACAAGCTTGCTCACACCTCAGGCTATGATTGCTTCCTCGGCGTCCTTGTTCTTGTTGTTGTTAGCATTGTAGTGAAACCACCACATGTTGGCATCCATTCGGCGCACAGTTTGCTACAATTTTGATATTTGCCTGCAATACAATGCTGGCTGTTGTGTGCAGCGTGGCCGGATTAGCTCAACAACTGTCACTTTATTACCCTTCCGTGGCGTTCTGTTGTGTTTCCATTAGTTTTTTCATATTTGATGCAATTTCCCGTACAATACCCTGTGCGAACTGAGTGTCCCTCCCCTACTCCGAGCCCTGCTGTGTATTTTTGGTTGCAATTCCTTCCCTTGCTTTTAATTATAGTTTGTTTAGTTTTTGAATTATGAAAAAATCGTTGAATGCTATGAAGAACTCTAATTCAGCACTGAAAACCCTGTGTCGCCGCTAAGTGAACCGCTTGTAATCCTCTTGATTTTTAATGCTCTCAATTGTTGGCATTATTTTTCCTTCCACTACGCTGCCTAATTTCACCGAACGATTTGTGTTAATTTTGCGGATTTCGCTTGTAATCCTTTCTTTACTTTTGCCTTCCGAAGCCTTCAGTTTACTTTCTGGTGTGCTAAATGAATATTTTGCTGAAGGATTTGGATTGTTTGTTGATGATGCGAGGCAACAAAGAAATGGTAGCAGTCGGATTTTTTGCTTTTTATTAGAGGGGAAGCGATGGATTTGGAAAAATGGTAGGAATTTTTCTTTCGAAATTATGTACAAAATAACGAAATGAACGGTCTAAATCTTGAAATACTAATATAAATTCTGTTTAAAGGTCTCGATACTGTATTAAATCGATTCTAGTTAATTTCTTGTTTTGAATATTGAACCGTTTGCTTGATGTTTTTAAAATAAAACTGAAGAAACGACACTAAAGTCGTATTGATGAATAAATTTACATACAGTTTTAGTTATAACTCTCGATCTCTTAATCTCATGTACAATACGATAATATAACATCTTATATTGAACATATAGAAGGACTTTTAAGAATTTGACTTCACCGATTTCTCAGAATTTTAATCTGAGAGAATGACAGGAATAAAATTGAACATTTCAGCTTAAGAAATTTCAATAAAATAATTGGATTGCTTCAGAATCAAATTGACGTAATACGTTGAATATCGAATTAATTTCAAGTTTTTAACTCGAGATTAAGAATATCAGTTTACTATTACAAATTATTCAGATTCAGAACCTTATAATTGAAAAGTGTTTCTAAAATCGTCGTTATATTAGAGTCCTTTAAGAGTTTAAGAGAGCCACTTAGATCCTCCTCGCCCTCCATCTCATTCTTCAAGGCTTTGCCCCAGAGGACTGTCACAAGCTGAAAGCCCAAACCAAAAACTTTTGACATCTTTTAAAATCTAAGAATTAAGATTGAATTGTTACCGTAACTTCTCGCCAGCAGGTTTTCTGCAGAGTCAAAAGGCAAATTCGATCCACATGGAGAAACGACAACTGAGATGGAAGAGGAGGGAAGACGTTACAAATAAAAGGATAAAAGTTCTAAACTTATCAAAAGTTGTAGGTTGACTTTCTTAATTTTATCGCATTTAACGTGTCTAAGGGAGGAGAAGGATTCAAGAGACGAAAGCTTAAAAGAGTAATGAAGCGATTTTAATTCGAAGATGATAAGTATTTTCACTCCCCATTTGTTGTTTTGCAGCGGGGTGTCCTTCGACTCCAATGCAGCCAAAGCAATTTCCTTCGATTGTCAGTTGAGTCGAACCACCTTCTATCGATCGTACGGGTTCCGCGTGAGTTTGTGTGTCCTGGTATCCTTGACTTCTCTGTGGTTTGTTTTTTTACAAAATGCTCACTAGTAAACGCGCATATGTGTGTGTGTATATGTGTGTGGATGTATGTGTGTTGAAAAATGATGTCTCCGTCATGGCCAGCTACCCATCATCAGTTGGTGTTGGTGTTGGCGTTGTTTTGACGATTTACGAGTACGTGGATATCCGCACCCACTACAGCCGCACTTAGTGAACCAGTCGCAATCGCATCTGAAAACACGGAAGCATTCAATCATGCATTTCTGGTGCACCAACACAAGCAAACCTTCTCTCGTACACATGCACACGTGTAGATGAAGGATACGTTTGGTTTCTGCAAAATCAAATTGCGAAATATCGAAACAAAGGCTATTCATGAATTGAATCGCAGACAGGACGCGTGCACAGACGACAGACAGCTGAGAGGGAGTCGCATGAAGGACATGCCAACATTTATCAATGCCACAAAATCATCAGCATCAACACGGTTGGTGGAGGGGCTGCTGGTTGTAGGGGGTGAAAGGAACGTTCAAGGATAGAAGGCAACCAAATAAGACGAAAAGGAAAGAAAGGGAAGAACGAGTAAGAAATCTGCATCCTCAATTCTTTTAATTGCAAATGTAGTTTTTCTGTAGATAAATGAAAAAATGTTGCATAAAAAATCGCGAAGACGGTTTGATTTCTCGTTTTAAAAGCGTTTCGAAGCGTTTAATTTATTTGTTTCGTTCGTGTGTGTATATTAAATTATTGAGCACGAAATAACTTCGTATTGTAATTCTAAGCTAACTCTTGCCACGTATTATGAATTAAAGGTGAGCCAATCTCACCAATGTTACACCTAAATGGACCGAATAAATACTATTAAACTAGATGGTTTAAATTTTCCCCTTCCGGTCCCACCACTCTACCATCCGCGCCACGCAATTCAACCCGCGTCGAATTTAGCTACCCGCACAGAGCACCGCATAACCACACGGGTTACACTTTCCCCACATTAGTTACCCAACTTCAGTACGCAGTATTGAAGAATAGATGGAGACATCAAACCGCTAACACATCCCTTGCCCTCCACACTTCTTCTCCACACCTCTTCTCTTCACCTCTTCCCCTTCATCATCCCATTATATTCCCTTCCTATTTCCCCACCTACTAACCCTTTTATTACCCCTCTCCTTCACTCCTCCCTCACCGCGTTCGTTACATGTGCATACATTTACTAATCGCTACTTTAATGTTTACTAATGTGGAATGTATTTATCATTATGTCAACCCGATACGAAATTCCCTTGAGACAGACACGTGGTATCCTTCGAATTCACGGTGTATGCGGAGACGACCAGCTCACAACCTTCATTTTTCTGCTTATCTCTCTCTATTTAGAGAGGATTATTTTACACCAAGAGTCACTGTTACAACAACAATAATAGCCGCGACAACAACACAAAGAGCAACAACAACAACAACATATGTTGCTACCTTTAACTAAATTAGTGTAAATTTGTCCCTTGCCGTTGAATTAAACTTGCACGAATCGAATGTATCTAATTTCAGTTGAATGTCCTGATTTTTTTTTGTTCTGTTGAATGTCTTGAATACTAATTCAGGCACGTAACTCGTGTCACTGTAAGCAAATGACACTGACTGTGGATTCATTTATTTCAATTTATCGAAATCTGGAAAGAAATATTGAAATCAAACAATATTTAAGCTTTTATTAAAATTAATAATAAAAGTTTAGTTATCTGAGAAAATATTGAAGTCATTAGTTATCTCAAATCGACATTCAACTCATTTCCTCTGTTCGAGTTCTGGTTGGAGCTCGTCTTCCTCTCTTTCCTTTCTTTCTTCGTGTTTCTCTTCACGTGTTTGCGAGACTGTCTCACTCTCTATCTCTCACAACCATCTCTCTCTCACTAACATCTCTCCCTCCCTTTCTGCCCAACCCGCTCTTTTTCTTCCTTCCTTCTGACATTAAATCCGGTTTGCTAGTTTTTTATTACATTACATTACATTTGCCGAGGATTACAACTAAAGTTTTAAGCCTTAAAGTCACACATGCAGCTGCAAAAGCACGCACACATACATGTCCAAATACCCACTAGGAATAACTCAGCGAGAAAGTTTAGCATTCTCGTAAAGGAAATTGCAAAAGTTTGTAAAGTTATGTAAAGAACTCTCGATGAAGACGATATCATGGCGGAAACTATGTGCAATAATTTCATCCACTTCTCAGGATTCAACATTTTCCTGCTGGATACTCTATGCATTAAGAGTCACGTTCTTGAAATGAATCCTGATTCTGTTTGGTTTTTCTTGTACTTTTAATACGCAAACAAAGGTGGCGCCTGTAAGTGTAACTCTGTAAATACACGTCTTTGTGTGCGTTTTGTTGAAGCAGAAGCTCTCCTAATCTTCTAATTAGAGTTTTTAGGGATTAACCTCGTTACCTGGTAGCTGCTGCGCGCTAGTTGTCTGAAACTGGCTGCAATTCTTCCACAAAATGTGGTGGCAACATTTGTGAGAAACAAAGTCAACGCCAAAATAAAGAAAACTACGTGTAAGCAGCAGCAGTGGAGATTAAATTCGCTGTTGTTCTGCTAAAATTATTAGATTCATTCGTACTTTGTTGCATAGAATCCTTTTGTGTACGAAAAAAGGAATTCTAATGGATTTCTTCAAGGATTTAAATTTTAAGAAATAGTTACGTATAAATGATGGTAGGAAAAAAGAGGAACGTCTGCAAACAGGAAAACGAAATATTGGATTAATTTAATTAAGTTATTAACTCGTTGGAACCATTGGGAAAACGGAAAGGGTTTTCAGACGTTTCTGTTATTGAAAGTTCTGGCAGCTCCCTACTCTTCACATTCTTCACATATTATTTCTGTTTTTTTCTTCAAGATTGTCAACACAGTGCTCAGAAATTCTCAGAAGTGGACGGCCGAAATTGCTTGCGGTAAACTTTAAGGATAACATCTGCCAACTTACATTCCTTTCTGGGGCTCCCTTTCCACCACCGCTGACATCTTGACAAATTGGCGTAGTTGTTGGCTGCCTCGTCCACTCATCCGCTTATTATATTGCTTATTTTGCTTTACACGTATTGTTGTTGGTCCTCTAATGACACTGTAAATAGATCTGATGGCTCAAAGCAATGAATGAACTCGCCTACATGGTGGCTCGGCTCCTTGTTGTCCTGACGCCACAATAACTGGAAGCGGGAGCGAGTGGAATTGACTAACCTTCCAGCTGGCATTAGCATGAGTGTAATTTAAGCCCACAAGCAGTCGGGGCTGGTCAAGTCCCGTTGGGTCCTCAAAGTCCTTTTCAGCAAATTGGAATGACTATCGTGGCGGCGTCACGATGGTTAAATTGGCTTCATAGTTTTCGGGTTATTAAGAACGATATATGCGTTGATAGATATAAATGGGTGTTTTTCGTGAGACTGTTTTTGAACTCTTGGGATTTATTAAAGTTCCCTCCGTAGTTACCCCTCCCTTCACGCATTACTTTCCTTTTCATTTCCTTATTCCTTCTTTCCTTCCTTCCTTCCTTCCTTCCTTCCTTCCGTCCTTCTTTCCTTCCTTCCTTGCTTCTGAAATTCTAAAGCAGTGAATGAGTAGATTCGTGAATCGCTTCTCGAATCATTAGGTAAGTTGCTCATGAGTGTTTTCGTGAGTAGTTTTGGTGATAATTGTTCTGTCTTCAATTTAATTCAACAAATTGTAATATTAACGGTAATCAACTAGAGTGGACACATATATTGAATGTTGTCAAAACAAACACAACAGTAACAGAAGCAGCAACAACATCAACAACAACGGCAGATTGTATTAACCAACTCATATAAACTGAAAACGCACAACATGGTGACGCCGTCAAAATTCAGATTTCGGTTGTGGTGCATTTGCGGCGCAACCACTGGAAGCTTTCAACCTGCAAAACGATGCCAACGCGTGATTCCACTCATCGCAACACTGTTAACCTGAGAGCAATTGCAACAACTGCAACTACGAAATTCAACCCCGCAGTAAAATCGTTAACTATTTTTTAAAATAACTGTGGCAAAAAATAGTTGATCATTATTTTCCTTCTCTCTAGAGTTCATTTTATATTTATTTATTAAATAAACCGACTTAAAACTGATTTGATTGCTTAAATACATTAATTACTTTTTAAATGATAATTTTGGATTAATAAACATTGGCAACAAATAAAGCTTTAATTGAAAATCAAATATTTCGACATAGGTGTTAAATAAAACCACTAAAGATTTAGCCTTTAATTTTAAATTTAAACCGAGAAAGTGCGGAGAGAAATGTTTTACTGAAGTTTAAATTTGAAATTTGTACTTTTAACGAATGATTTCCATAAAAATCTAATAATATTGAATGAATACTGGTTATTATTAATACCTCTTCAGTTTTTAAACAGACTTTTAATAATATAAAAATGAAAATTATTTTAACATTAATTTGAAATCTAAATTAATAAAATTCAGATTTCTTTGATGTTTAACTTGAAATTTAGTCGCTAATTGCATAAATTTTTAAATCGGGTACTAACCAAAATTAAAATTAATTACTGAAACCACTTTTATGGAACGAAAACTTCAGTTGAATTTCTCACAGGGTTGCAACTCTTGCATACATCTTTGCGTGAATGCGTGAGTGCGTCCTGTAAACAGTGGGATGAAGTTCAACGTATGCTTTTTTAATGCAATTATGGTCAGAAATTAAATCTCCTTGTTAAAGCGAGTTCGACCAGACGAATGCGTCAGCCGACGAAAGCGACCGCAGGGCTCAACTACACGATGTCGATGCTGAAACGTTGAATTAGCTGCTTAAATATGTTGCGATTGTGTGTGTGTGTGTGTGCTTAATTGTAAATGTGTGTGTGCCTGTTTGAACGCCAGTGTGATGGATGAGAGCATGTCAAACAGGAAATTTTAGATGCCTCTGGTTTTCAGCAGGTAGCTGGTGGCGTCGATCCTGCTGACCGAAAAAAAGTGCGATTCATTTAAAGCAATTTCGGAATGAGAGCAAATGAGTTTAATTAAATAAATGTAATTAACTGAGATTACATCACTGAAACAATCAACTTAGATTAAGGGAAGATCACCGAAACTTTAAATAGAAAGGATTTCTATAGCGTTTTTTGTAACACAAAGGTCATGGAGGTTACAAAAATACTTTGCATACACGGAGCACCTCAAGCGAATCGAACTTTTCAATCACTTACGATGACATGAAAGCGTTTTTCATTTTCACGTGTTCACAGAAAAGCCAAGAAACGAGGACGATGCATTGCAGGGTTTTCATTTTTCCTTACGAAGCGTGCAAGAAAAGAAAACCCCAACAACTCTATTCAATCAGTGTAAATGCGGTAAATAAGAACAACAACAATAACAACAGCCAGAAAATCGGGAACCTTGTTTAGTTACATTTCGCCAAACCTAACTTTCGAGATGTCATAAAATCAGAGACTATAAAGGTGGCTAGAGCGGAAAGAAAGTTCTCAGAACTGGAAAAAGGCTCCCCCAAGTGAAATATTTTCCTACAACTGAAAAAAGATCGTCAGAGTCGAAAAAAGGTGCCAAAAAACGGAAAAGAAGCTTAAGACGCCCTTCTGGCAGCTCGCCACCCTCTAGGTACCGAGGGTTCTTCTTTTCTCTGTTTTCTATTATGAAACATCCGATCTGAGTTTTGACTGCAAGAGACTTCAGACTTCTTTCTGTTTTTCTTTCTTTTTTTCATGACCGAGAAGAATGTTCTCTTCATACTTGAGAATGGATTTTTCCGTTTTTCAGCTTCGTTCCGCCGGGTATTCAGAAGTGATTTTTGTTGTATGTATGAAAAAACGTTCCCAAAATGTCCCAACCTTGTTTATCGCGATTTTATTGATACAATCGATGCAGGTTTTCCCTTCATGAGAAAAAGAAAAGTTGCGTCTGTTAAGGAAAAGTTTTTCTACGCACCCAAGATTCTTTCCAGCTAATGAGATTAAAAAGCGAATAATTTCATTGAAAGCTTTTCAGTAAAAAGATTTTTTCGGGAGATTTTTCATGTAAATTCCCTAGACCGCTTTTTTTTAATTTTTTTTAAATGTAATTTTAATTAATTTAAATTTCGATTATTTGATGGTCCAACATATATTTTTAATTAATTCTAAAATATTTTGTGGTGTTTTTTAACTTATTCTCGATTTATTAGAGTCAACTAGTTTTATCAGAACAGAGTTTAAAATGAAAGGAGTAGAAATTGTTTACTCAGTTATATCAAAACAGAAGCAAGATTTCGAAAAGTTAAAAAAAAAAATAAAAAAAATAAAAAATAATAAAATTAAATTTGTTTAATCTTGCTTTGTTTAAATTAAAAAAGAATTCAAGTTTGTTGCACAAATTTTCTCAAAAGTCAAACCTTTAAAATATAAAATAAAATAAAAAATCAAATATATTCCAAGACAAATTTAGTTGTGATGCTGAAATTGTGGCAGGACCTTCACAAAAGGACTTTATTTGCGCACATTTGCCACAGAGTTGTTAACAACGGCAAAATATAAAGCAACAAAAATGCAGTAACAAAAACTACAACAAAACAACACCAAAACCGAAGCAACAACAATAACAGGAGGAAATCCGCAATAAAAACACTTGATACGAAGAACAAAAACACCGAGAGCAACAAAACCAACAACTTGAACAACAATGTTTTTCTTTGTTTTTCTCAGAAACAGGGATCCTGAGGTAATTTTTTTTATTTGGGATCCCCATCTTCTTGCTTATGAGGACCATTTTTCTCCCAGACACTATAATATTTTTTTCGCGTTTTACTCTGTAGGACTATTTCCAAGAAAAGCTCTACAGAAAACCACGAAAAAAGTGGTTAATGAGTGATAGTTGGGGGTCAGTATAAAGGCAGAAAACAGTCAAATATTTGTAATAAATAAGTTTGCATTAGACATCAATTATATAAAAGTTATCGTTGCTGTGACATTCGGAGATTCGGCGCTACACGTTTTTTTTAACATTGTTATTGATTAGTTTCGGAATGAAACAATGAGGAAATCCCATGATTTAAGTAGAAGGGACAACCATTTCTTCCTAAATTTAAATATAAATACACTTTTCGTCTATTAAAAATCATGACTTTTAATACTTTCAACCTGTTGAACCATTTTGACCCACCAAAGTGATGGTCAGAGCTTTCGATTTCTCTGCTCCTTTTTACACCCTCTTTTGTGTTTCATGCTTTTCTTATTTTCATCCATTTCTTCTCCTCTTTTCACCATAGAAGCCGGGAATTTGTTTGCATTTTTTATCAATTTCATGCAAAATCTTGATAAATAAATTAGAACTGCTAAAATTCTGCTTCAACCAGCTCTGCATACTAAGCAGCAGCGAGTAGGCAACGGGCTGAAAGTGTTGTTGTTAGCTCCTTCTGGCCATTTCGTTCTTTTCTGTCCTTCCTTCCTCCTCCTTCTGATCTTTTCTCCTGTCGAAGTAAACTAAATGAGCCCATTCTGCACGGGTCATTTGTTGCGTGTGTCTGGCAAAAAGTCAGCGACATCGGGACGGACATCACAAACTGTTGCCACGAAGAGAAATCGCCACCAGCTGGGGGTGAAAAGATGCTGCCACTCTGGTGAACCTTAAAATGAAGCCTTCGTTTCGTTGCCTTCGAAAAGATAAAATGTTTATTTCTCTTCAATAAAAATAATTTACAATAAAAACTTTATCTATTGTACAACAAGAGAAAAGAATAAGATGAAGGACTGTTCCTTCCGAGAGAAGAACTGTTCCTTCCCGAGAAGAGAGAGAGAGAGAGAGATAGAAGAGCTTTTCATTAAAAAGTTTTCACTTTATTGTTGCATTTTGCTGATTCTGTTTTATTTAACATGGATTGCATTATCTTCATTCTTCTCCTCCTTCAAAAGTCCTTCTTTCGTGATCTGCTGGGATGGAAGCTAATTTAGATTTTGACTTCCAAATTTTAATTCAATAAATCGTTTTCATTTATTTTGCGGTCAGCGATTCTTGGCTGTTAAGAAGTTTATTGTTTTGGCTGCTTCGAACTCGACCGCTTAAAAGTTCATTCAACCGAAACCCACTGGAAATTCGCAGCAGTTCTTGGCACACCGCAGCGAAATCTTATGCTTGGATGTCCTTTCGTATTTACATTTTTATGAGACAAAATTTCTTCATATTACACATGAGGAAAAAAAAATTAAACCAAAACAAAGGACGCATTTTTGTTCCACAAAAAAGAAAACACTATTATTCCTGCGTGAAGTCTTATGGCAAAAATTTCAGTGAAACAATTTCAGTGAAACAATTGAAGGCTTTATTCTGGATTTTACTAGGGAATTCCTTAGGATTTTCCAAGCCTTGTACTTGTTATTGAATTATTTTATTGTTAATTAGGACTTCGTTGCGATGATATATCAACCAGCAAGTTTACGACAAAGTTTTCCGAGGTCCTGGCGAAAGAAAAGCAGAAAAAACTTCACTCGTCTCAATTTTACACTTATTTTCTTTGGCCAAAACGAAAAGTCATGAATAATGAATTAGTAATCCTATTAAAGAATTATCGACAAAAAAATTGAGTGAGGAGGGTGAGAGAGAGATGTGGAGAGAGAGAGAGAGAGAGACAGAGAAAAGGAAGAGAGGTAGAGGGAAAGCAAGTTTAATTAGTGAGAAAAGTTAAAGAGAGAAGAATGGGGATTGAAAAGCAGAGAGAGAGAGAGAGAGAGAGAGAGAGAGAGAGAGAGAAAGAGATAGAGGGAGAGAGAAAGAGACTAGGAGGGGAGAGCACGTCTTATTGGTGAAAAACTAAATAAATTACAAGTTACTGAAATTTTATTGCATTGTAAATTTTAATTAAAAAAATTTACTTCACTGGATTTTTAATACCTATTGGAGCGGAATAGTTTTTCCCCTTGGGATTTATTTTTACACTTTCGATTGGAAGATCAAATTCGAGAAATTTACATACGCAGATATATATTGTAAAATCATTTCCCCTCGAACTAATTAAACAATTAAAAGAAATTCAAGAGGGAAAACTTTTTTGCACTTTTATTGTGTAAAATTCTTGCATTCTTACAACTTTGCGACTTTTTACGCTTAGTGGCTCGAGCAGCCACTTCGACACCCTTCACAGAGTCCATCAATCGACGGTCGTTGATTGCCCTAATTAAGCCGTCCTTTCTTCGATGTGTAAAATCAAGTTCGGGCAGACAAACATTCAGCCGCAAAGGTGACGTCATCGCATTGCATTTATGAAGGGTCTTCGGTTGAAATCAAATGAATCGCAATGAAAATTGAGAGTTTTCCATGGCGATGAATTGAAGGATCGGGAGAGGAAGATTTAAGCTCTTCGAATGCTCATCAAAAAGCACAAAAAGCCGATTTGTATGCATAAAACTTTAGTCACTTCAGTGATTTCAATACGAATAACAATCAACTAACTAATTCTTCCAATTAATTTGAATGTTTAATTCGCAGCACATGTTCCTCGTTCCGCTTCTGTGATGTCGTTTGCTTCAGCATTTCAAGTGTTTGCCGGTCGTCTTTTTGTGAGGGGATTCGTCCTGCAGGACATCAGAAATGTTGGAAGCGTGTTCTGCTTTTCTCCATTATTGCTGTGAACTCATTTTATTCGCTGTGAACTTTCATCGATGGACATTCAACGCACGTATTTATTACATGAATTAATTATTTGCACGTGTTTGATTCGTTTTTTGTGTATTGAAGGAGTTTCTATGACTCTGGAGTTGTATAATTGTTCATTTATATTTTATGGTAAGGAGAATATTTTTGATTTACATAACACTCAGTCGGAAACTATTTCGTTGAGTGTATAGTTGTGAAATTAGAGGGAAATCCTCTTAATAATTATGAAATAGCAACGAAGCCACAAAACACTAAAAATGCACTGAGCTGCAGTTGAATATTTATGTTGCTTACACGGCTGAGATGAGCTACTAAAACCCAGCGAAGATCGAAGACTGACCGAACTCACTGGTGATCTAAACAGTGAACGAGTTCATCGGATTCCAATTATCGCATTGAGCACGGATGGATTAACGATGGCCTGGGGAGTTTTTTTAGCTCCAAATAGATATCTGGCAACCTGCTACAAACTCCTTTCTTCTATTAATTTCTTCCGTAAGTGACATTTAACTCCAAGTTTTCACAACTTAAATATCGACGTGGCAACGCTGCTATTTGAAAGAACCAAATCAGACTCATGTTGCCAGCAACACACAAGTTCAACGAGTAGAAGTTCCCATAGGTAGCCAGCGACATGTTGAACTATTACAAGAGACTGCAACATTTAATATAGCTTTTGGATCTGTGTGGAACAAGATGGTAACGAAAAGAAATAGGTGAAATAAAACCATTTAAAATTCACATTCCACCATGTTGTGGACGATGTTTCTATATGCCGTTGTAACGGTAGTTCTTGTTGTTGGAAACCTGGTCCAATAGAGCCCCATGGAAATGAAACACGCTACACATCAACACATCCAAACTCCGGAACTATAAATCATAATTCCGCAAAAATTCTCTTTCATCGTTTTTTCTACCTTTTAGTGCTCTTTTAAGAAGCTGCCACGGATGCATTTAAATCCCATTCATCCGCTCCATCGAGTGTGTTGTTGTATATGGATTCCGCTGATGCAGCATAAAATTTCCCACTAAATCAGAAACTAATCCCTGTGGAACACTTCAGGGTTGCCTCTCAGTCGTCGCAGGGAGAGCGAGCGCGCGGGGCCGCCGACGTTCGCGATTTGGAGCCAAGAGTAATTAATAATTTTTTTTAATGATTAATTGGCTGCGTAGGTCAGCAGAGTGGATCGGAGTAGGAAGTGAGCTGGTCGTGGTGGTGTGAGAGGGTGTGGTGAGGGGGCGGGGAAGGAATGCCACGCCAAAACAGCAACGCCAACGCCAAAACAGCATTCATGAATTGCATTCAGTTTGTCCGTCTAGTTAGCACGCAATCCAAAGTTCATTTCGATGGCCGCTGGACTGCGGATGAGACTGACTAACTGACTAACTGACTGACTGACTGATTGATACCGCCGACTGTTTGATAGACGAATTGGATGAGTTGATGGTGGGGAAGGCGGAGAGGGGCGATTGCGCCTGTTTAATTGAAGTGGCGGGAGGCGAAGTTTAAAGATACGAATAACTAGACAGCATTTGCTTGATTTCATAATCAGTGCGCTGCTCAGAGTCGTCATACATGAGGAATTGAAGTATTTTTAGAATACCAGGGATGTACTTTCATCTTTCCCGGTTTTTTGCACATTTATGGAGCATAAAAATGGGGATGGGGAACTCGGTGAGACGAATGGAAAAGTTATTTGAGCGAGAGAAGCTCGTCGATGCGAACGAGCCCAACAAGTGACGCTATATAAAATAATTCTTCAATTTCTGATTGTCATAATTGGAAATTGAGATCACTTCATCTACAAAACTCCTTAAAAGTAACCGAATCTCCAAGGTGACCGAATGCATGGAATCTTTTTCGTACGATAGAACTGACGATTGACCTTTTAACACATTTGAACGCGTCTCTTCTCCTCCTCCTCCTCATCCTCCAGCACTTCAATCGCGTTTTAGCTGAAAAATCTAAAGAGGAAGAAAATCTCCCCAGATTATACGCGGATTATAATTCGAAAATGGAAGGTGAAAAACTTTTTCTACCTCATACAAGTACGAGTATCAATGCGGACGGAGGACGTGTGAGGACTCGCAAATGATGTTGTTGCATGGATGTACCGTGTCTTGGCAGCGTTTTTTTTTTGTTGCTGAGTGCGAATCACGTGATACTCGTTACCTGTCTGCGTGCTGGCATCTTAAATTCATGTCACGCACACACGCACGCACACTGAGAGGGTTCAGGATTCCTTTGTTGGACTTACTTGCAATTAATAAGAACAACAGAAGAGCAATTCATTCACTCATTCACTCATTCAGTTCGTTTAACGTGCGAAAAGAAGAAAGAAAAAGGAAAACTTAAAAAAACTAAAGCTGAGAAAAGTCTTCGGCGCTTTTGTTAGAAAAGAAAAGCAACGTGTGAAATGATGATGAGGAAGGGGGAGGGAGAAACTTACGACAATCTGCAGAGTAAATGAAATAATTACAACTAATTAACTAATTAATTAATTGTTTAACTTGTGTCACTGCCGCGTTCGTCTGTTTAGTTCAAGAGCGCAGAATGGGAAGCAATTAAATGTAATGGAAGAGAAAGAGCAGCAGAAGGAGGAGCAGGAGCATGATCAGTTGACGGAGGGGAGGCAGAGGGGAGGTGTGAAAGTTATTAGCAGTCGCACACACGCACACCAACACAAATTGCTGTAATTACGAAATGAATGGCAGCCACGGAAGAAACTGTAATTAAAAGATAAATTAAATTTAGACTTTCAATCGTTCGCTTTACTGGAAATGAGAATGGGAATGGGAATGGAAGCGAAATAATATTTTCAAGTGCTAAATATATTTTCAAAAATGTATCAAACGATTTTACAAATGAAGTTCCGCTAATTATGATTCATAATTAAGAATTCATTCGTTCAAGACACCAAACTTCTCTCCAAATATGGAGCTAACATGAGACTTCGTCATTTGTATTCATAAAACCTTCATAATTCTGGAGAAATTTCGAGTTTTAAGTTTTCAAAAATTAGATTTATAATTTTCAGTTACAAATAAAAGCATGAATTTCGTTAGTTGTATTTGCTCTGAAATTAAAACTTTTACAACTGATGATGAATTAAAATTTCAACATGTTTGAAAACAAAAATACAAAATCCGGAAAGGCAGTTAAAATCCAATCCAACGAAAAGCAAATAAACTTTCTAAGCGCTCGTTTTTATTTTGGCGCACAACTTTTAAACCAGACTGCTGGCAGTGCTTTCGGAAGAGAGAAAAAGGAAGAGGTGGCGGAGAGAGAGAGAGAGAGAGAGGGGCAGCACATTAGTTCAAAAGCATTAAAATTTCTGACAGCATCTGAGCTGAAAATTCGTCAGCAGGAAAGCTGAATGAATTAGTTTGCAGCTGAATCAACAGCATTAAAACGGCAGCTACTTTTCCGGGAAGCGACGAGCGGCGGCGATTTTGACTCCAGTTGCTCATTCTCCACCTCACACACACCCTGTCCCCCCTCCACATTCCCACCAGGATTCCCTGTTATTGCGAAATAAGACCACACATCCATACTTATGCATACCAAGAAGCAGAGCACACATGCGTACCTTACGTCGCGATGTCATTGCGTCGAGCACTCGTTCATCCCATCATGTGACACCAAAAAACGCTCCTCTCAGTTCCGCACTTCATCCTCGTGAATGTCGCAGTCATTGTTGTTGTGTCTACTTATCATTCATGCGTTCTGTTGCTCCATACCAACCTCACATTAACCTCTTTATATCCGCCTCCATCCATTCAACGTCGCAGATATATGCCACTTAGCCAGAATATTTTTCTAAAGTTACGCAAAAACGCACTGAAAACGCGCATTTTTAGTTAGCCTACACTGGCATGATGAAGTGGCCACTGCCCACTCCATGGTCCGAGTGCGTTGATGAAACTTACTATTTTGGAAAGCTAATGGCAGCACCTTTCCAGCGATATATGCCACTTAGCCAGAATATTTTTCTAAAGCTACGCAAAAACGCACTGAAAACGCGCATTTTTAGTTAGCCTACACTGGCATGATGAAGTGGCCACTGCCCACTCCATGGTCCGAGTGCGTTGATGAAACTTACTATTTTGGAAAGCTAATGGCAGCACCTTTCCAGCGATATATGCCACTTGGCCAGAATATTTTTCTAAAGTTCCGAAAAATGCACTGAAAACGCGCATTTTCAGTTAGCCTACACTGGCATGATGAAGTGGCATGATGAAGTGGCCATTGCCCACTCTATGGTCCGAGTGCGTTGATGAAACTTACTATTTTGGAAAGCTAATGGCAGCACCTTTCCAGCGATATATGCCACTTTGCCAGAATATTTTTCTAAAGTTCCGAAAAATGCACTGAAAACGCGCATTTTCAGTTAGCCTACACTGGCATGATGAAGTGGCATGATGAAGTGGCCACTGCCCACTCTATGGTCCGAGTGCGTTGATGAAACTTACTATTTTGGAAAGCTAATGGCAGCACCTTTCCAGCGATATATGCCACTTTGCCAGAATATTTTTCTAAAGTTCCGAAAAATGCACTGAAAACGCGCATTTTCAGTTAGCCTACACTGGCATGATGAAGTGGCCACTGCCCACTCCATGGTCCGAGTGCGTTGATGAAACTTACTATTTTGGAAAGCTAATGGCAGCACCTTTCCAGCGATGTATGCCACTTTGCCAGAATATTTTTCTAAAGTTCCGAAAAATGCACTGAAAACGCGCATTTTCAGTTAGCCTACACTGGCATGATGAAGTGGCATGATGAAGTGGCATGATGAAGTGGCCACTGCCCACCCCATGGTCCAAGTGCGTTGATGAAACTTACTATTTTGGAAAGCTAACGGCAGCACCTTTCCAGCGATATATGCCACTGTGCCAGAATATTTTTCTAAAGTTCCGAAAAATGCACTGAAAACGCGCATTTTCAGTTAGCCTACACTGGCATGATGAAGTGGCATGATGAAGTGGCCACTGCCCACTCTATGGTCCGAGTGCGTTGATGAAACTTACTATTTTGGAAAGCTAATGGCAGCACCTTTCCAGTGATGTACGCCACTTTGCCAGAATATTTTTCTAAAGTTCCGAAAAATGCACTGAAAACGCGCATTTTCAGTTAGCCTACACTGGCATGATGAAGTGGCCACTGCCCACTCCATGGTCCGAGTGCGTTGATGAAACTTACTATTTTGGAAAGCTAATGGCAGCACCTTTCCAGTGATGTACGCCACTTTGCCAGAATATTTTTCTAAAGTTCCGAAAAATGCACTGAAAACGCGCATTTTCAGTTAGCCTACACTGGCATGATGAAGTGGCCACTGCCCACTCCATGGTCCGAGTGCGTTGATGAAACTTACTATTTTGGAAAGCTAATGGCAGCACCTTTCCAGCGATGTACGCCACTTTGCCAGAATATTTTTCTAAAGTTCCGAAAAATGCACTGAAAACGCGCATTTTCAGTTAGCCTACACTGGCATGATGAAGTGGCATGATGAAGTGCCCACTGCCCACTCCATGGTCCGAGTGCGTTGATGAAACTTACTATTTTGGAAAGCTAATGGCAGCACCTTTCCAGCGATGTACGCCACTTTGCCAGAATATTTTTCTAAAGTTCCGAAAAATGCACTGAAAACGCGCATTTTCAGTTAGCATACACTGGCATGATGAAGTGGCCACTGCCCACTCCATGGTCCGAGTGCGTTGATGAAACTTACTATTTTGGAAAGCTAATGGCAGCACCTTTCCAGAGATATATGCCACTTGGCCAGAATATTTTTCTAAAGTTCCGAAAAATGCACTGAAAACGCGCATTTTCAGTTAGCCTACACTGGCATGATGAAGTGGCCACTGCCCACTCCATGGTCCGAGTGAGTTGATGAAACTTACTATTTTGGAAAGCTAATGGCAGCACCTTTCCAGCGATATATGCCACTTTGCCAGAATATTTTTCTAAAGTTCCGAAAAATGCACTGAAAACGCGCATTTTCAGTTAGCCTACACTGGCATGATGAAGTGGCCACTGCCCACTCCATGGTCCGAGTGCGTTGATGAAACTTACTATTTTGGAAAGCTAATGGCAGCACCTTTCCAGCGATGTACGCCACTTTGCCAGAATATTTTTCTAAAGTTCCGAAAAATGCACTGAAAACGCGCATTTTCAGTCAGCCTACACTGGCATGATGAAGTGGCATGATGAAGTGGCCACTGCCCACTCTATGGTCCGAGTGCGTTGATGAAACTTACTATTTTGGAAAGCTAATGGCAGCACCTTTCCAGCGATATATGCCACTTTGCCAGAATATTTTTCTAAAGTTCCGAAAAATGCACTGAAAACGCGCATTTTCAGTTAGCCTACACTGGCATGATGAAGTGGCATGATGAAGTGGCCACTGCCCACTCTATGGTCCGAGTGCGTTGATGAAACTTACTATTTTGGAAAGCTAATGGCAGCACCTTTCCAGCGATATATGCCACTTTGCCAGAATATTTTTCTAAAGTTCCGAAAAATGCACTGAAAACGCGCATTTTCAGTTAGCCTACACTGGCATGATGAAGTGGCCACTGCCCACTCCATGGTCCGAGTGAGTTGATGAAACTTACTATTTTGGAAAGCTAATGGCAGCACCTTTCCAGCGATATATGCCACTTTGCCAGAATATTTTTCTAAAGTTCCGAAAAATGCACTGAAAACGCGCATTTTCAGTTAGCCTACACTGGCATGATGAAGTGGCCACTGCCCACTCCATGGTCCGAGTGCGTTGATGAAACTTACTATTTTGGAAAGCTAATGGCAGCACCTTTCCAGCGATGTACGCCACTTTGCCAGAATATTTTTCTAAAGTTCCGAAAAATGCACTGAAAACGCGCATTTTCAGTTAGCCTACACTGGCATGATTAACTGGCCACTGCCCACTCCATGGTCCGAGTGCGTTGATGAAACTTACTATTTTGGAAAGCTAATGGCAGCACCTTTCCAGCGATGTACGCCACTTTGCCAGAATATTTTTCTAAAGTTCCGAAAAATGCACTGAAAACGCGCATTTTCAGTTAGCCTACACTGGCATGATGAAGTGGCATGATGAAGTGGCCACTGCCCACTCCATGGTCCGAGTGCGTTGATGAAACTTACTATTTTGGAAAGCTAATGGCAGCACCTTTCCAGCGATGTACGCCACTTTGCCAGAATATTTTTCTAAAGTTCCGAAAAATGCACTGAAAACGCGCATTTTCAGTTAGCCTACACTGGCATGATGAAGTGGCATGATGAAGTGCCCACTGCCCACTCCATGGTCCGAGTGCGTTGATGAAACTTACTATTTTGGAAAGCTAATGGCAGCACCTTTCCAGAGATATATGCCACTTGGCCAGAATATTTTTCTAAAGTTCCGAAAAATTCACTGAAAACGCGCATTTTCAGTTAGCCTACACTGGCATGATGAAGTGGCATGATGAAGTGGCCACTGCCCACTCTATGGTCCGAGTGCGTTGATGAAACTTACTATTTTGGAAAGCTAATGGCAGCACCTTTCCAGCGATATATGCCACTTTGCCAGAATATTTTTCTAAAGTTCCGAAAAAGGCACTGAAAACGCGCATTTTCAGTTAGCCTACACTGGCATGATGAAGTGGCATGATGAAGTGGCCACTGCCCACTCCATGGTCCGAGTGCGTTGATGAAACTTACTATTTTGGAAAGCTAATGGCAGCACCTTTCCAGCGATATATGCCACTTTGCCAGAATATTTTTCTAAAGTTCCGAAAAATGCACTGAAAACGCGCATTTTCAGTTAGCCTACACTGGCATGATGAAGTGGCCACTGCCCACTCCATGGTCCGAGTGCGTTGATGAAACTTACTATTTTGGAAAGCTAATGGCAGCACCTTTCCAGAGATATATGCCACTTGGCCAGAATATTTTTCTAAAGTTCCGAAAAATGCACTGAAAACGCGCATTTTCAGTCAGCCTACACTGGCATGATGAAGTGGCATGATGAAGTGGCCACTGCCCACTCTATGGTCCGAGTGCGTTGATGAAACTTACTATTTTGGAAAGCTAATGGCAGCACCTTTCCAGCGATATATGCCACTTTGCCAGAATATTTTTCTAAAGTTCCGAAAAATGCACTGAAAACGCGCATTTTCAGTTAGCCTACACTGGCATGATGAAGTGGCATGATGAAGTGGCCACTGCCCACTCTATGGTCCGAGTGCGTTGATGAAACTTACTATTTTGGAAAGCTAATGGCAGCACCTTTCCAGCGATATATGCCACTTTGCCAGAATATTTTTCTAAAGTTCCGAAAAATGCACTGAAAACGCGCATTTTCAGTTAGCCTACACTGGCATGATGAAGTGGCCACTGCCCACTCCATGGTCCGAGTGCGTTGATGAAACTTACTATTTTGGAAAGCTAATGGCAGCACCTTTCCAGCGATGTATGCCACTTTGCCAGAATATTTTTCTAAAGTTCCGAAAAATGCACTGAAAACGCGCATTTTCAGTTAGCCTACACTGGCATGATGAAGTGGCCACTGCCCACTCCATGGTCCGAGTGCGTTGATGAAACTTACTATTTTGGAAAGCTAATGGCAGCACCTTTCCAGCGATATATGCCACTTTGCCAGAATATTTTTCTAAAGTTCCGAAAAATGCACTGAAAACGCGCATTTTCAGTTAGCCTACACTGGCATGATTAACTGGCCACTGCCCACTCCATGGTCCGAGTGCGTTGATGAAACTTACTATTTTGGAAAGCTAATGGCAGCACCTTTCCAGCGATATATGCCACTTTGCCAGAATATTTTTCTAAAGTTCCGAAAAATGCACTGAAAACGCGCATTTTCAGTTAGCCTACACTGGCATGATGAAGTGGCCACTGCCCACTCCATGGTCCGAGTGCGTTGATGAAACTTACTATTTTGGAAAGCTAATGGCAGCACCTTTCCAGCGATGTACGCCACTTTGCCAGAATATTTTTCTAAAGTTCCGAAAAATGCACTGAAAACGCGCATTTTCAGTTAGCCTACACTGGCATGATTAACTGGCCACTGCCCACTCCATGGTCCGAGTGCGTTGATGAAACTTACTATTTTGGAAAGCTAATGGCAGCACCTTTCCAGCGATGTACGCCACTTTGCCAGAATATTTTTCTAAAGTTCCGAAAAATGCACTGAAAACGCGCATTTTCAGTTAGCCTACACTGGCATGATGAAGTGGCATGATGAAGTGGCCACTGCCCACTCCATGGTCCGAGTGCGTTGATGAAACTTACTATTTTGGAAAGCTAATGGCAGCACCTTTCCAGCGATGTACGCCACTTCGCCAGAATATTTTTCTAAAGTTCCGAAAAATGCACTGAAAACGCGCATTTTCAGTTAGCCTACACTGGCATGATGAAGTGGCATGATGAAGTGCCCACTGCCCACTCCATGGTCCGAGTGCGTTGATGAAACTTACTATTTTGGAAAGCTAATGGCAGCACCTTTCCAGAGATATATGCCACTTGGCCAGAATATTTTTCTAAAGATCCGAAAAATTCACTGAAAACGCGCATTTTCAGTTAGCCTACACTGGCATGATGAAGTGGCATGATGAAGTGGCCACTGCCCACTCCATGGTCCGAGTGCGTTGATGAAACTTACTATTTTGGAAAGCTAATGGCAGCACCTTTCCAGCGATGTACGCCACTTTGCCAGAATATTTTTCTAAAGTTCCGAAAAATGCACTGAAAACGCGCATTTTCAGTTAGCCTACACTGGCATGATGAAGTGGCATGATGAAGTGGCCACTGCCCACTCCATGGTCCGAGTGCGTTGATGAAACTTACTATTTTGGAAAGCTAATGGCAGCACCTTTCCAGCGATGTACGCCACTTTGCCAGAATATTTTTCTAAAGTTCCGAAAAATGCACTGAAAACGCGCATTTTCAGTTAGCCTACACTGGCATGATGAAGTGGCATGATGAAGTGCCCACTGCCCACTCCATGGTCCGAGTGCGTTGATGAAACTTACTATTTTGGAAAGCTAATGGCAGCACCTTTCCAGAGATATATGCCACTTGGCCAGAATATTTTTCTAAAGTTCCGAAAAATTCACTGAAAACGCGCATTTTCAGTTAGCCTACACTGGCATGATGAAGTGGCATGATGAAGTGGCCACTGCCCACTCTATGGTCCGAGTGCGTTGATGAAACTTACTATTTTGGAAAGCTAATGGCAGCACCTTTCCAGCGATATATGCCACTTTGCCAGAATATTTTTCTAAAGTTCCGAAAAATGCACTGAAAACGCGCATTTTCAGTTAGCCTACACTGGCATGATGAAGTGGCATGATGAAGTGGCCACTGCCCACTCCATGGTCCGAGTGCGCTGATGAAACTTACTATTTTGGAAAGCTAATGGCAGCACCTTTCCAGCGATATATGCCACTTTGCCAGAATATTTTTCTAAAGTTCCGAAAAATGCACTGAAAACGCGCATTTTCAGTTAGCCTACACTGGCATGATGAAGTGGCCACTGCCCACTCCATGGTCCGAGTGCGTTGATGAAACTTACTATTTTGGAAAGCTAATGGCAGCACCTTTCCAGAGATATATGCCACTTGGCCAGAATATTTTTCTAAAGTTCCGAAAAATGCACTGAAAACGCGCATTTTCAGTCAGCCTACACTGGCATGATGAAGTGGCATGATGAAGTGGCCACTACCCACTCTATGGTCCGAGTGCGTTGATGAAACTTACTATTTTGGAAAGCTAATGGCAGCACCTTTCCAGCGATATATGCCACTTTGCCAGAATATTTTTCTAAAGTTCCGAAAAATGCACTGAAAACGCGCATTTTCAGTTAGCCTACACTGGCATGATGAAGTGGCATGATGAAGTGGCCACTGCCCACTCTATGGTCCGAGTGTGTTGATGAAACTTACTATTTTGGAAAGCTAATGGCAGCACCTTTCCAGCGATATATGCCACTTTGCCAGAATATTTTTCTAAAGTTCCGAAAAATGCACTGAAAACGCGCATTTTCAGTTAGCCTACACTGGCATGATGAAGTGGCCACTGCCCACTCCATGGTCCGAGTGCGTTGATGAAACTTACTATTTTGGAAAGCTAATGGCAGCACCTTTCCAGCGATGTATGCCACTTTGCCAGAATATTTTTCTAAAGTTCCGAAAAATGCACTGAAAACGCGCATTTTCAGTTAGCCTACACTGGCATGATGAAGTGGCCACTGCCCACTCCATGGTCCGAGTGCGTTGATGAAACTTACTATTTTGGAAAGCTAATGGCAGCACCTTTCCAGCGATGTACGCCACTTTGCCAGAATATTTTTCTAAAGTTCCGAAAAATGCACTGAAAACGCGCATTTTCAGTTAGCCTACACTGGCATGATGAAGTGGCATGATGAAGTGGCATGATGAAGTGGCCACTGCCCACTCCATGGTCCAAGTGCGTTGATGAAACTTACTATTTTGGAAAGCTAACGGCAGCACCTTTCCAGCGATATATGCCACTGTGCCAGAATATTTTTCTAAAGTTCCGAAAAATGCACTGAAAACGCGCATTTTCAGTTAGCCTACACTGGCATGATGAAGTGGCATGATGAAGTGGCCACTGCCCACACTATGGTCCGAGTGCGTTGATGAAACTTACTATTTTGGAAAGCTAATGGCAGCACCTTTCCAGTGATGTACGCCACTTTGCCAGAATATTTTTCTAAAGTTCCGAAAAATGCACTGAAAACGCGCATTTTCAGTTAGCCTACACTGGCATGATGAAGTGGCCACTGCCCACTCCATGGTCCGAGTGCGTTGATGAAACTTACTATTTTGGAAAGCTAATGGCAGCACCTTTCCAGTGATTTACGCCACTTTGCCAGAATATTTTTCTAAAGTTCCGAAAAATGCACTGAAAACGCGCATTTTCAGTTAGCCTACACTGGCATGATGAAGTGGCCACTGCCCACTCCATGGTCCGAGTGCGTTGATGAAACTTACTATTTTGGAAAGCTAATGGCAGCACCTTTCCAGCGATGTACGCCACTTTGCCAGAATATTTTTCTAAAGTTCCGAAAAATGCACTGAAAACGCGCATTTTCAGTTAGCCTACACTGGCATGATGAAGTGGCATGATGAAGTGCCCACTGCCCACTCCATGGTCCGAGTGCGTTGATGAAACTTACTATTTTGGAAAGCTAATGGCAGCACCTTTCCAGCGATGTACGCCACTTTGCCAGAATATTTTTCTAAAGTTCCGAAAAATGCACTGAAAACGCGCATTTTCAGTTAGCATACACTGGCATGATGAAGTGGCCACTGCCCACTCCATGGTCCGAGTGCGTTGATGAAACTTACTATTTTGGAAAGCTAATGGCAGCACCTTTCCAGAGATATATGCCACTTGGCCAGAATATTTTTCTAAAGTTCCGAAAAATGCACTGAAAACGCGCATTTTCAGTTAGCCTACACTGGCATGATGAAGTGGCCACTGCCCACTCCATGGTCCGAGTGCGTTGATGAAACTTACTATTTTGGAAAGCTAATGGCAGCACCTTTCCAGAGATATATGCCACTTGGCCAGAATATTTTTCTAAAGTTCCGAAAAATGCACTGAAAACGCGCATTTTCAGTCAGCCTACACTGGCATGATGAAGTGGCATGATGAAGTGGCCACTGCCCACTCTATGGTCCGAGTGCGTTGATGAAACTTACTATTTTGGAAAGCTAATGGCAGCACCTTTCCAGCGATATATGCCACTTTGCCAGAATATTTTTCTAAAGTTCCGAAAAATGCACTGAAAACGCGCATTTTCAGTTAGCCTACACTGGCATGATGAAGTGGCATGATGAAGTGGCCACTGCCCACTCTATGGTCCGAGTGCGTTGATGAAACTTACTATTTTGGAAAGCTAATGGCAGCACCTTTCCAGCGATATATGCCACTTTGCCAGAATATTTTTCTAAAGTTCCGAAAAATGCACTGAAAACGCGCATTTTCAGTTAGCCTACACTGGCATGATGAAGTGGCCACTGCCCACTCCATGGTCCGAGTGAGTTGATGAAACTTACTATTTTGGAAAGCTAATGGCAGCACCTTTCCAGCGATATATGCCACTTTGCCAGAATATTTTTCTAAAGTTCCGAAAAATGCACTGAAAACGCGCATTTTCAGTTAGCCTACACTGGCATGATGAAGTGGCCACTGCCCACTCCATGGTCCGAGTGCGTTGATGAAACTTACTATTTTGGAAAGCTAATGGCAGCACCTTTCCAGCGATGTACGCCACTTTGCCAGAATATTTTTCTAAAGTTCCGAAAAATGCACTGAAAACGCGCATTTTCAGTTAGCCTACACTGGCATGATTAACTGGCCACTGCCCACTCCATGGTCCGAGTGCGTTGATGAAACTTACTATTTTGGAAAGCTAATGGCAGCACCTTTCCAGAGATGTACGCCACTTTGCCAGAATATTTTTCTAAAGTTCCGAAAAATGCACTGAAAACGCGCATTTTCAGTTAGCCTACACTGGCATGATGAAGTGGCATGATGAAGTGGCCACTGCCCACTCCATGGTCCGAGTGCGTTGATGAAACTTACTATTTTGGAAAGCTAATGGCAGCACCTTTCCAGCGATGTACGCCACTTTGCCAGAATATTTTTCTAAAGTTCCGAAAAATGCACTGAAAACGCGCATTTTCAGTTAGCCTACACTGGCATGATGAAGTGGCATGATGACGTGCCCACTGCCCACTCCATGGTCCGAGTGCGTTGATGAAACTTACTATTTTGGAAAGCTAATGGCAGCACCTTTCCAGAGATATATGCCACTTGGCCAGAATATTTTTCTAAAGTTCCGAAAAATTCACTGAAAACGCGCATTTTCAGTTAGCCTACACTGGCATGATGAAGTGGCATGATGAAGTGGCCACTGCCCACTCTATGGTCCGAGTGCGTTGATGAAACTTACTATTTTGGAAAGCTAATGGCAGCACCTTTCCAGCGATATATGCCACTTTGCCAGAATATTTTTCTAAAGTTCCGAAAAATGCACTGAAAACGCGCATTTTCAGTTAGCCTACACTGGCATGATGAAGTGGCATGATGAAGTGGCCACTGCCCACTCCATGGTCCGAGTGCGTTGATGAAACTTACTATTTTGGAAAGCTAATGGCAGCACCTTTCCAGCGATATATGCCACTTTGCCAGAATATTTTTCTAAAGTTCCGAAAAATGCACTGAAAACGCGCATTTTCAGTTAGCCTACACTGGCATGATGAAGTGGCCACTGCCCACTCCATGGTCCGAGTGCGTTGATGAAACTTACTATTTTGGAAAGCTAATGGCAGCACCTTTCCAGAGATATATGCCACTTGGCCAGAATATTTTTCTAAAGTTCCGAAAAATGCACTGAAAACGCGCATTTTCAGTCAGCCTACACTGGCATGATGAAGTGGCATGATGAAGTGGCCACTGCCCACTCTATGGTCCGAGTGCGTTGATGAAACTTACTATTTTGGAAAGCTAATGGCAGCACCTTTCCAGCGATATATGCCACTTTGCCAGAATATTTTTCTAAAGTTCCGAAAAATGCACTGAAAACGCGCATTTTCAGTTAGCCTACACTGGCATGATGAAGTGGCATGATGAAGTGGCCACTGCCCACTCTATGGTCCGAGTGCGTTGATGAAACTTACTATTTTGGAAAGCTAATGGCAGCACCTTTCCAGCGATATATGCCACTTTGCCAGAATATTTTTCTAAAGTTCCGAAAAATGCACTGAAAACGCGCATTTTCAGTTAGCCTACACTGGCATGATGAAGTGGCCACTGCCCACTCCATGGTCCGAGTGCGTTGATGAAACTTACTATTTTGGAAAGCTAATGGCAGCACCTTTCCAGCGATGTATGCCACTTTGCCAGAATATTTTTCTAAAGTTCCGAAAAATGCACTGAAAACGCGCATTTTCAGTTAGCCTACACTGGCATGATGAAGTGGCCACTGCCCACTCCATGGTCCGAGTGCGTTGATGAAACTTACTATTTTGGAAAGCTAATGGCAGCACCTTTCCAGCGATGTACGCCACTTTGCCAGAATATTTTTCTAAAGTTCCGAAAAATGCACTGAAAACGCGCATTTTCAGTTAGCCTACACTGGCATGATTAACTGGCCACTGCCCACTCCATGGTCCGAGTGCGTTGATGAAACTTACTATTTTGGAAAGCTAATGGCAGCACCTTTCCAGCGATATATGCCACTTTGCCAGAATATTTTTCTAAAGTTCCGAAAAATGCACTGAAAACGCGCATTTTCAGTTAGCCTACACTGGCATGATGAAGTGGCCACTGCCCACTCCATGGTCCGAGTGCGTTGATGAAACTTACTATTTTGGAAAGCTAATGGCAGCACCTTTCCAGCGATGTACGCCACTTTGCCAGAATATTTTTCTAAAGTTCCGAAAAATGCACTGAAAACGCGCATTTTCAGTTAGCCTACACTGGCATGATTAACTGGCCACTGCCCACTCCATGGTCCGAGTGCGTTGATGAAACTTACTATTTTGGAAAGCTAATGGCAGCACCTTTCCAGCGATGTACGCCACTTTGCCAGAATATTTTTCTAAAGTTCCGAAAAATGCACTGAAAACGCGCATTTTCAGTTAGCCTACACTGGCATGATGAAGTGGCATGATGAAGTGGCCACTGCCCACTCCATGGTCCGAGTGCGTTGATGAAACTTACTATTTTGGAAAGCTAATGGCAGCACCTTTCCAGCGATGTACGCCACTTTGCCAGAATATTTTTCTAAAGTTCCGAAAAATGCACTGAAAACGCGCATTTTCAGTTAGCCTACACTGGCATGATGAAGTGGCATGATGAAGTGCCCACTGCCCACTCCATGGTCCGAGTGCGTTGATGAAACTTACTATTTTGGAAAGCTAATGGCAGCACCTTTCCAGAGATATATGCCACTTGGCCAGAATATTTTTCTAAAGATCCGAAAAATTCACTGAAAACGCGCATTTTCAGTTAGCCTACACTGGCATGATGAAGTGGCATGATGAAGTGGCCACTGCCCACTCCATGGTCCGAGTGCGTTGATGAAACTTACTATTTTGGAAAGCTAATGGCAGCACCTTTCCAGCGATGTACGCCACTTTGCCAGAATATTTTTCTAAAGTTCCGAAAAATGCACTGAAAACGCGCATTTTCAGTTAGCCTACACTGGCATGATGAAGTGGCATGATGAAGTGGCCACTGCCCACTCCATGGTCCGAGTGCGTTGATGAAACTTACTATTTTGGAAAGCTAATGGCAGCACCTTTCCAGCGATGTACGCCACTTTGCCAGAATATTTTTCTAAAGTTCCGAAAAATGCACTGAAAACGCGCATTTTCAGTTAGCCTACACTGGCATGATGAAGTGGCATGATGAAGTGCCCACTGCCCACTCCATGGTCCGAGTGCGTTGATGAAACTTACTATTTTGGAAAGCTAATGGCAGCACCTTTCCAGAGATATATGCCACTTGGCCAGAATATTTTTCTAAAGTTCCGAAAAATTCACTGAAAACGCGCATTTTCAGTTAGCCTACACTGGCATGATGAAGTGGCATGATGAAGTGGCCACTGCCCACTCTATGGTCCGAGTGCGTTGATGAAACTTACTATTTTGGAAAGCTAATGGCAGCACCTTTCCAGCGATATATGCCACTTTGCCAGAATATTTTTCTAAAGTTCCGAAAAATGCACTGAAAACGCGCATTTTCAGTTAGCCTACACTGGCATGATGAAGTGGCATGATGAAGTGGCCACTGCCCACTCCATGGTCCGAGTGCGTTGATGAAACTTACTATTTTGGAAAGCTAATGGCAGCACCTTTCCAGCGATATATGCCACTTTGCCAGAATATTTTTCTAAAGTTCCGAAAAATGCACTGAAAACGCGCATTTTCAGTTAGCCTACACTGGCATGATGAAGTGGCCACTGCCCACTCCATGGTCCGAGTGCGTTGATGAAACTTACTATTTTGGAAAGCTAATGGCAGCACCTTTCCAGAGATATATGCCACTTGGCCAGAATATTTTTCTAAAGTTCCGAAAAATGCACTGAAAACGCGCATTTTCAGTCAGCCTACACTGGCATGATGAAGTGGCATGATGAAGTGGCCACTGCCCACTCTATGGTCCGAGTGCGTTGATGAAACTTACTATTTTGGAAAGCTAATGGCAGCACCTTTCCAGCGATATATGCCACTTTGCCAGAATATTTTTCTAAAGTTCCGAAAAATGCACTGAAAACGCGCATTTTCAGTTAGCCTACACTGGCATGATGAAGTGGCATGATGAAGTGGCCACTGCCCACTCTATGGTCCGAGTGCGTTGATGAAACTTACTATTTTGGAAAGCTAATGGCAGCACCTTTCCAGCGATATATGCCACTTTGCCAGAATATTTTTCTAAAGTTCCGAAAAATGCACTGAAAACGCGCATTTTCAGTTAGCCTACACTGGCATGATGAAGTGGCCACTGCCCACTCCATGGTCCGAGTGCGTTGATGAAACTTACTATTTTGGAAAGCTAATGGCAGCACCTTTCCAGCGATGTATGCCACTTTGCCAGAATATTTTTCTAAAGTTCCGAAAAATGCACTGAAAACGCGCATTTTCAGTTAGCCTACACTGGCATGATGAAGTGGCCACTGCCCACTCCATGGTCCGAGTGCGTTGATGAAACTTACTATTTTGGAAAGCTAATGGCAGCACCTTTCCAGCGATGTACGCCACTTTGCCAGAATATTTTTCTAAAGTTCCGAAAAATGCACTGAAAACGCGCATTTTCAGTTAGCCTACACTGGCATGATTAACTGGCCACTGCCCACTCCATGGTCCGAGTGCGTTGATGAAACTTACTATTTTGGAAAGCTAATGGCAGCACCTTTCCAGCGATATATGCCACTTTGCCAGAATATTTTTCTAAAGTTCCGAAAAATGCACTGAAAACGCGCATTTTCAGTTAGCCTACACTGGCATGATGAAGTGGCCACTGCCCACTCCATGGTCCGAGTGCGTTGATGAAACTTACTATTGTGGAAAGCTAATGGCAGCACCTTTCCAGCGATGTACGCCACTTTGCCAGAATATTTTTCTAAAGTTCCGAAAAATGCACTGAAAACGCGCATTTTCAGTTAGCCTACACTGGCATGATTAACTGGCCACTGCCCACTCCATGGTCCGAGTGCGTTGATGAAACTTACTATTTTGGAAAGCTAATGGCAGCACCTTTCCAGCGATGTACGCCACTTTGCCAGAATATTTTTCTAAAGTTCCGAAAAATGCACTGAAAACGCGCATTTTCAGTTAGCCTACACTGGCATGATGAAGTGGCATGATGAAGTGGCCACTGCCCACTCCATGGTCCGAGTGCGTTGATGAAACTTACTATTTTGGAAAGCTAATGGCAGCACCTTTCCAGCGATGTACGCCACTTTGCCAGAATATTTTTCTAAAGTTCCGAAAAATGCACTGAAAACGCGCATTTTCAGTTAGCCTACACTGGCATGATGAAGTGGCATGATGAAGTGCCCACTGCCCACTCCATGGTCCGAGTGCGTTGATGAAACTTACTATTTTGGAAAGCTAATGGCAGCACCTTTCCAGAGATATATGCCACTTGGCCAGAATATTTTTCTAAAGATCCGAAAAATTCACTGAAAACGCGCATTTTCAGTTAGCCTACACTGGCATGATGAAGTGGCATGATGAAGTGGCCACTGCCCACTCTATGGTCCGAGTGCGTTGATGAAACTTACTATTTTGGAAAGCTAATGGCAGCACCTTTCCACCGATATATGCCACTTTGCCAGAATATTTTTCTAAAGTTCCGAAAAATGCACTGAAAACGCGCATTTTCAGTTAGCCTACACTGGCATGATGAAGTGGCATGATGAAGTGGCCACTGCCCACTCCATGGTCCGAGTGCGTTGATGAAACTTACTATTTTGGAAAGCTAATGGCAGCACCTTTCCAGCGATGTATGCCACTTTGCCAGAATATTTTTCTAAAGTTCCGAAAAATGCACTGAAAACGCGCATTTTCAGTTAGCCTACACTGGCATGATGAAGTGGCATGATGAAGTGGCCACTGCCCACTCCATGGTCCGAGTGCGTTGATGAAACTTACTATTTTGGAAAGCTAATGGCAGCACCTTTCCAGCGATGTACGCCACTTTGCCAGAATATTTTTCTAAAGTTCCGAAAAATGCACTGAAAACGCGCATTTTCAGTTAGCCTACACTGGCATGATGAAGTGGCATGATGAAGTGCCCACTGCCCCCTCCATGGTCCGAGTGCGTTGATGAAACTTACTATTTTGGAAAGCTAATGGCAGCACCTTTCCAGAGATATATGCCACTTGGCCAGAATATTTTTCTAAAGTTCCGAAAAATTCACTGAAAACGCGCATTTTCAGTTAGCCTACACTGGCATGATGAAGTGGCATGATGAAGTGGCCACTGCCCACTCTATGGTCCGAGTGCGTTGATGAAACTTACTATTTTGGAAAGCTAATGGCAGCACCTTTCCAGCGATATATGCCACTTTGCCAGAATATTTTTCTAAAGTTCCGAAAAATGCACTGAAAACGCGCATTTTCAGTTAGCCTACACTGGCATGATGAAGTGGCATGATGAAGTGGCCACTGCCCACTCCATGGTCCGAGTGCGTTGATGAAACTTACTATTTTGGAAAGCTAATGGCAGCACCTTTCCAGCGATATATGCCACTTTGCCAGAATATTTTTCTAAAGTTCCGAAAAATGCACTGAAAACGCGCATTTTCAGTTAGCCTACACTGGCATGATGAAGTGGCATGATGAAGTGGCCACTGCCCACTCTATGGTCCGAGTGAGTTGATGAAACTTACTATTTTGGAAAGCTAATGGCAGCACCTTTCCAGCGATATATGCCACTTTGCCAGAATATTTTTCTAAAGTTCCGAAAAATGCACTGAAAACGCGCATTTTCAGTTAGCCTACACTGGCATGATGAAGTGGCCACTGCCCACTCCATGGTCCGAGTGCGTTGATGAAACTTACTATTTTGGAAAGCTAATGGCAGCACCTTTCCAGCGATGTATGCCACTTTGCCAGAATATTTTTCTAGAGTTCCGAAAAATGCACTGAAAACGCGCATTTTCAGTTAGCCTACACTGGCATGATGAAGTGGCATGATGAAGTGCCCACTGCCCACTCCATGGTCCGAGTGCGTTGATGAAACTTACTATTTTGGAAAGCTAATGGCAGCACCTTTCCAGAGATATATGCCACTTGGCCAGAATATTTTTCTAAAGTTCCGAAAAATGCACTGAAAACGCGCATTTTCAGTTAGCCTACACTGGCATAATGAAGTGGCATGATGAAGTGGCCACTGCCCACTCTATGGTCCGAGTGCGTTGATGAAACTTAATATTTTGGAAAGCTAATGGCAGCACCTTTCCAGCGATATATGCCATTTTGCCAGAATATTTTTCTAAAGTTCCGAAAAATGCACTGAAAACGCGCATTTTCAGTTAGCCTACACTGGCATGATGAAGTGGCATGATGAAGTGGCCACTGCCCACTCCATGGTCCGAGTGCGTTGATGAAACTTACTATTTTGGAAAGCTAATGGCAGCACCTTTCCAGCGATATATGCCACTTTGCCAGAATATTTTTCTAAAGTTCCGAAAAATGCACTGAAAACGCGCATTTTCAGTTAGCCTACACTGGCATGATGAAGTGGCATGATGAAGTGGCCACTGCCCACTCTATGGTCCGAGTGAGTTGATGAAACTTACTATTTTGGAAAGCTAATGGCAGCACCTTTCCAGCGATATATGCCACTTTGCCAGAATATTTTTCTAAAGTTCCGAAAAATGCACTGAAAACGCGCATTTTCAGTTAGCCTACACTGGCATGATGAAGTGGCCACTGCCCACTCCATGGTCCGAGTGCGTTGATGAAACTTACTATTTTGGAAAGCTAATGGCAGCACCTTTCCAGCGATGTACGCCACTTTGCCAGAATATTTTTCTAAAGTTCCGACAAATGCACTGAAAACGCGCATTTTCAGTTAGCCTACACTGGCATGATTAAGTGGCCACTGCCCACTCCATGGTCCGAGTGCGTTGATGAAACTTACTATTTTGGAAAGCTAATGGCAGCACCTTTCCAGCGGTGTACGCCACTTTGCCAGAATATTTTTCTAAAGTTCCGAAAAATGCACTGAAAACGCGCATTTTCAGTTAGCCTACACTGGCATGATGAAGTGGCATGATGAAGTGCCCACTGCCCACTCCATGGTCCGAGTGCGTTGATGAAACTTACTATTTTGGAAAGCTAATGGCAGCACCTTTCCAGAGATATATGCCACTTGGCCAGAATATTTTTCTAAAGTTCCGAAAAATGCACTGAAAACGCGCATTTTCAGTTAGCCTACACTGGCATGATGAAGTGGCATGATGAAGTGGCCACTGCCCACTCCATGGTCCGAGTGCGTTGATGAAACTTACTATTTTGGAAAGCTAATGGCAGCACCTTTCCAGCGATGTACGCCACTTTGCCAGAATATTTTTCTAAAGTTCCGAAAAATGCACTGAAAACGCGCATTTTCAGTTAGCCTACACTGGCATGATGAAGTGGCATGATGAAGTGCCCACTGCCCACTCCATGGTCCGAGTGCGTTGATGAAACTTACTATTTTGGAAAGCTAATGGCAGCACCTTTCCAGAGATATATGCGACTTGGCCAGAATATTTTTCTAAAGTTCCGAAAAATGCACTGAAAACGCGCATTTTCAGTTAGCCTACACTGGCATGATGAAGTGGCATGATGAAGTGGCCACTGCCCACTCTATGGTCCGAGTGCGTTGATGAAACTTACTATTTTGGAAAGCTAATGGCAGCACCTTTCCAGCGATATATGCCACTTTGCCAGAATATTTTTCTAAAGTTCCGAAAAATGCACTGAAAACGCGCATTTTCAGTTAGCCTACACTGGCATGAAGAAGTGGCATGATGAAGTGGCCACTGCCCACTCCATGGTCCGAGTGCGTTGATGAAACTTACTATTTTGGAAAGCTAATGGCAGCACCTTTCCAGCGATGTATGCCACTTTGCCAGAATATTTTTCTAAAGTTCCGAAAAATGCACTGAAAACGCGCATTTTCAGTTAGCCTACACTGGCATGATGAAGTGGCATGATGAAGTGGCCACTGCCCACTCCATGGTCCGAGTGCGTTGATGAAACTTACTATTTTGGAAAGCTAATGGCAGCACCTTTCCAGCGATGTACGCCACTTTGCCAGAATATTTTTCTAAAGTTCCGAAAAATGCACTGAAAACGCGCATTTTCAGTTAGCCTACACTGGCATGATGAAGTGGCATGATGAAGTGGCCACTGCCCACTCCATGGTCCGAGTGCGTTGATGAAACTTACTATTTTGGAAAGCTAATGGCAGCACCTTTCCAGCGATGTACGCCACTTTGCCAGAATATTTTTCTAAAGTTCCGAAAAATGCACTGAAAACGCGCATTTTCAGTTAGCCTACACTGGCATGATGAAGTGGCATGATGAAGTGCCCACTGCCCACTCCATGGTCCGAGTGCGTTGATGAAACTTACTATTTTGGAAAGCTAATGGCAGCACCTTTCCAGAGATATATGCCACTTGGCCAGAATATTTTTCTAAAGTTCCGAAAAATTCACTGAAAACGCGCATTTTCAGTTAGCCTACACTGGCATGATGAAGTGGCATGATGAAGTGGCCACTGCCCACTCTATGGTCCGAGTGCGTTGATGAAACTTACTATTTTGGAAAGCTAATGGCAGCACCTTTCCACCGATATATGCCACTTTGCCAGAATATTTTTCTAAAGTTCCGAAAAATGCACTGAAAACGCGCATTTTCAGTTAGCCTACACTGGCATGATGAAGTGGCATGATGAAGTGGCCACTGCCCACTCCATGGTCCGAGTGCGTTGATGAAACTTACTATTTTGGAAAGCTAATGGCAGCACCTTTCCAGCGATATATGCCACTTTGCCAGAATATTTTTCTAAAGTTCCGAAAAATGCACTGAAAACGCGCATTTTCAGTTAGCCTACACTGGCATGATGAAGTGGCCACTGCCCACTCCATGGTCCGAGTGCGTTGATGAAACTTACTATTTTGGAAAGCTAATGGCAGCACCTTTCCAGAGATATATGCCACTTGGCCAGAATATTTTTCTAAAGTTCCGAAAAATGCACTGAAAACGCGCATTTTCAGTCAGCCTACACTGGCATGATGAAGTGGCATGATGAAGTGGCCACTGCCCACTCTATGGTCCGAGTGCGTTGATGAAACTTACTATTTTGGAAAGCTAATGGCAGCACCTTTCCAGCGATATATGCCACTTTGCCAGAATATTTTTCTAAAGTTCCGAAAAATGCACTGAAAACGCGCATTTTCAGTTAGCCTACACTGGCATGATGAAGTGGCATGATGAAGTGGCCACTGCCCACTCTATGGTCCGAGTGCGTTGATGAAACTTACTATTTTGGAAAGCTAATGGCAGCACCTTTCCAGCGATATATGCCACTTTGCCAGAATATTTTTCTAAAGTTCCGAAAAATGCACTGAAAACGCGCATTTTCAGTTAGCCTACACTGGCATGATGAAGTGGCCACTGCCCACTCCATGGTCCGAGTGCGTTGATGAAACTTACTATTTTGGAAAGCTAATGGCAGCACCTTTCCAGCGATGTATGCCACTTTGCCAGAATATTTTTCTAAAGTTCCGAAAAATGCACTGAAAACGCGCATTTTCAGTTAGCCTACACTGGCATGATGAAGTGGCCACTGCCCACTCCATGGTCCGAGTGCGTTGATGAAACTTACTATTTTGGAAAGCTAATGGCAGCACCTTTCCAGCGATGTACGCCACTTTGCCAGAATATTTTTCTAAAGTTCCGAAAAATGCACTGAAAACGCGCATTTTCAGTTAGCCTACACTGGCATGATGAAGTGGCATGATGAAGTGGCCACTGCCCACTCCATGGTCCGAGTGCGTTGATGAAACTTACTATTTTGGAAAGCTAATGGCAGCACCTTTCCAGAGATATATGCCACTTGGCCAGAATATTTTTCTAAAGATCCGAAAAATTCACTGAAAACGCGCATTTTCAGTTAGCCTACACTGGCATGATGAAGTGGCATGATGAAGTGGCCACTGCCCACTCTATGGTCCGAGTGCGTTGATGAAACTTACTATTTTGGAAAGCTAATGGCAGCACCTTTCCACCGATATATGCCACTTTGCCAGAATATTTTTCTAAAGTTCCGAAAAATGCACTGAAAACGCGCATTTTCAGTTAGCCTACACTGGCATGATGAAGTGGCATGATGAAGTGGCCACTGCCCACTCCATGGTCCGAGTGCGTTGATGAAACTTACTATTTTGGAAAGCTAATGGCAGCACCTTTCCAGCGATGTATGCCACTTTGCCAGAATATTTTTCTAAAGTTCCGAAAAATGCACTGAAAACGCGCATTTTCAGTTAGCCTACACTGGCATGATGAAGTGGCATGATGAAGTGGCCACTGCCCACTCCATGGTCCGAGTGCGTTGATGAAACTTACTATTTTGGAAAGCTAATGGCAGCACCTTTCCAGCGATGTACGCCACTTTGCCAGAATATTTTTCTAAAGTTCCGAAAAATGCACTGAAAACGCGCATTTTCAGTTAGCCTACACTGGCATGATGAAGTGGCATGATGAAGTGCCCACTGCCCACTCCATGGTCCGAGTGCGTTGATGAAACTTACTATTTTGGAAAGCTAATGGCAGCACCTTTCCAGAGATATATGCCACTTGGCCAGAATATTTTTCTAAAGTTCCGAAAAATTCACTGAAAACGCGCATTTTCAGTTAGCCTACACTGGCATGATGAAGTGGCATGATGAAGTGGCCACTGCCCACTCTATGGTCCGAGTGCGTTGATGAAACTTACTATTTTGGAAAGCTAATGGCAGCACCTTTCCAGCGATATATGCCACTTTGCCAGAATATTTTTCTAAAGTTCCGAAAAATGCACTGAAAACGCGCATTTTCAGTTAGCCTACACTGGCATGATGAAGTGGCATGATGAAGTGGCCACTGCCCACTCCATGGTCCGAGTGCGTTGATGAAACTTACTATTTTGGAAAGCTAATGGCAGCACCTTTCCAGCGATATATGCCACTTTGCCAGAATATTTTTCTAAAGTTCCGAAAAATGCACTGAAAACGCGCATTTTCAGTTAGCCTACACTGGCATGATGAAGTGGCCACTGCCCACTCCATGGTCCGAGTGCGTTGATGAAACTTACTATTTTGGAAAGCTAATGGCAGCACCTTTCCAGCGATGTATGCCACTTTGCCAGAATATTTTTCTAGAGTTCCGAAAAATGCACTGAAAACGCGCATTTTCAGTTAGCCTACACTGGCATGATGAAGTGGCATGATGAAGTGCCCACTGCCCACTCCATGGTCCGAGTGCGTTGATGAAACTTACTATTTTGGAAAGCTAATGGCAGCACCTTTCCAGAGATATATGCCACTTGGCCAGAATATTTTTCTAAAGTTCCGAAAAATGCACTGAAAACGCGCATTTTCAGTTAGCCTACACTGGCATAATGAAGTGGCATGATGAAGTGGCCACTGCCCACTCTATGGTCCGAGTGCGTTGATGAAACTTAATATTTTGGAAAGCTAATGGCAGCACCTTTCCAGCGATATATGCCATTTTGCCAGAATATTTTTCTAAAGTTCCGAAAAATGCACTGAAAACGCGCATTTTCAGTTAGCCTACACTGGCATGATGAAGTGGCATGATGAAGTGGCCACTGCCCACTCCATGGTCCGAGTGCGTTGATGAAACTTACTATTTTGGAAAGCTAATGGCAGCACCTTTCCAGCGATATATGCCACTTTGCCAGAATATTTTTCTAAAGTTCCGAAAAATGCACTGAAAACGCGCATTTTCAGTTAGCCTACACTGGCATGATGAAGTGGCATGATGAAGTGGCCACTGCCCACTCTATGGTCCGAGTGAGTTGATGAAACTTACTATTTTGGAAAGCTAATGGCAGCACCTTTCCAGCGATATATGCCACTTTGCCAGAATATTTTTCTAAAGTTCCGAAAAATGCACTGAAAACGCGCATTTTCAGTTAGCCTACACTGGCATGATGAAGTGGCCACTGCCCACTCCATGGTCCGAGTGCGTTGATGAAACTTACTATTTTGGAAAGCTAATGGCAGCACCTTTCCAGCGATGTACGCCACTTTGCCAGAATATTTTTCTAAAGTTCCGACAAATGCACTGAAAACGCGCATTTTCAGTTAGCCTACACTGGCATGATTAAGTGGCCACTGCCCACTCCATGGTCCGAGTGCGTTGATGAAACTTACTATTTTGGAAAGCTAATGGCAGCACCTTTCCAGCGGTGTACGCCACTTTGCCAGAATATTTTTCTAAAGTTCCGAAAAATGCACTGAAAACGCGCATTTTCAGTTAGCCTACACTGGCATGATGAAGTGGCATGATGAAGTGCCCACTGCCCACTCCATGGTCCGAGTGCGTTGATGAAACTTACTATTTTGGAAAGCTAATGGCAGCACCTTTCCAGAGATATATGCCACTTGGCCAGAATATTTTTCTAAAGTTCCGAAAAATGCACTGAAAACGCGCATTTTCAGTTAGCCTACACTGGCATGATGAAGTGGCATGATGAAGTGGCCACTGCCCACTCCATGGTCCGAGTGCGTTGATGAAACTTACTATTTTGGAAAGCTAATGGCAGCACCTTTCCAGCGATGTACGCCACTTTGCCAGAATATTTTTCTAAAGTTCCGAAAAATGCACTGAAAACGCGCATTTTCAGTTAGCCTACACTGGCATGATGAAGTGGCATGATGAAGTGCCCACTGCCCACTCCATGGTCCGAGTGCGTTGATGAAACTTACTATTTTGGAAAGCTAATGGCAGCACCTTTCCAGAGATATATGCGACTTGGCCAGAATATTTTTCTAAAGTTCCGAAAAATGCACTGAAAACGCGCATTTTCAGTTAGCCTACACTGGCATGATGAAGTGGCATGATGAAGTGGCCACTGCCCACTCTATGGTCCGAGTGCGTTGATGAAACTTACTATTTTGGAAAGCTAATGGCAGCACCTTTCCAGCGATATATGCCACTTTGCCAGAATATTTTTCTAAAGTTCCGAAAAATGCACTGAAAACGCGCATTTTCAGTTAGCCTACACTGGCATGAAGAAGTGGCATGATGAAGTGGCCACTGCCCACTCCATGGTCCGAGTGCGTTGATGAAACTTACTATTTTGGAAAGCTAATGGCAGCACCTTTCCAGCGATGTATGCCACTTTGCCAGAATATTTTTCTAAAGTTCCGAAAAATGCACTGAAAACGCGCATTTTCAGTTAGCCTACACTGGCATGATGAAGTGGCATGATGAAGTGGCCACTGCCCACTCCATGGTCCGAGTGCGTTGATGAAACTTACTATTTTGGAAAGCTAATGGCAGCACCTTTCCAGCGATGTACGCCACTTTGCCAGAATATTTTTCTAAAGTTCCGAAAAATGCACTGAAAACGCGCATTTTCAATTAGCCTACACTGGCATGATGAAGTGGCATGATGAAGTGGCCACTGCCCACTCCATGGTCCGAGTGCGTTGATGAAACTTACTATTTTGGAAAGCTAATGGCAGCACCTTTCCAGCGATGTACGCCACTTTGCCAGAATATTTTTCTAAAGTTCCGAAAAATGCACTGAAAACGCGCATTTTCAGTTAGCCTACACTGGCATGATGAAGTGGCATGATGAAGTGCCCACTGCCCACTCCATGGTCCGAGTGCGTTGATGAAACTTACTATTTTGGAAAGCTAATGGCAGCACCTTTCCAGAGATATATGCCACTTGGCCAGAATATTTTTCTAAAGTTCCGAAAAATTCACTGAAAACGCGCATTTTCAGTTAGCCTACACTGGCATGATGAAGTGGCATGATGAAGTGGCCACTGCCCACTCTATGGTCCGAGTGCGTTGATGAAACTTACTATTTTGGAAAGCTAATGGCAGCACCTTTCCACCGATATATGCCACTTTGCCAGAATATTTTTCTAAAGTTCCGAAAAATGCACTGAAAACGCGCATTTTCAGTTAGCCTACACTGGCATGATGAAGTGGCATGATGAAGTGGCCACTGCCCACTCCATGGTCCGAGTGCGTTGATGAAACTTACTATTTTGGAAAGCTAATGGCAGCACCTTTCCAGCGATGTATGCCACTTTGCCAGAATATTTTTCTAAAGTTCCGAAAAATGCACTGAAAACGCGCATTTTCAGTTAGCCTACACTGGCATGATGAAGTGGCATGATGAAGTGGCCACTGCCCACTCCATGGTCCGAGTGCGTTGATGAAACTTACTATTTTGGAAAGCTAATGGCAGCACCTTTCCAGCGATGTACGCCACTTTGCCAGAATATTTTTCTAAAGTTCCGAAAAATGCACTGAAAACGCGCATTTTCAGTTAGCCTACACTGGCATGATGAAGTGGCATGATGAAGTGCCCACTGCCCACTCCATGGTCCGAGTGCGTTGATGAAACTTACTATTTTGGAAAGCTAATGGCAGCACCTTTCCAGAGATATATGCCACTTGGCCAGAATATTTTTCTAAAGTTCCGAAAAATTCACTGAAAACGCGCATTTTCAGTTAGCCTACACTGGCATGATGAAGTGGCATGATGAAGTGGCCACTGCCCACTCTATGGTCCGAGTGCGTTGATGAAACTTACTATTTTGGAAAGCTAATGGCAGCACCTTTCCACCGATATATGCCACTTTGCCAGAATATTTTTCTAAAGTTCCGAAAAATGCACTGAAAACGCGCATTTTCAGTTAGCCTACACTGGCATGATGAAGTGGCATGATGAAGTGGCCACTGCCCACTCCATGGTCCGAGTGCGTTGATGAAACTTACTATTTTGGAAAGCTAATGGCAGCACCTTTCCAGCGATATATGCCACTTTGCCAGAATATTTTTCTAAAGTTCCGAAAAATGCACTGAAAACGCGCATTTTCAGTTAGCCTACACTGGCATGATGAAGTGGCATGATGAAGTGGCCACTGCCCACTCTATGGTCCGAGTGAGTTGATGAAACTTACTATTTTGGAAAGCTAATGGCAGCACCTTTCCAGCGATATATGCCACTTTGCCAGAATATTTTTCTAAAGTTCCGAAAAATGCACTGAAAACGCGCATTTTCAGTTAGCCTACACTGGCATGATGAAGTGGCCACTGCCCACTCCATGGTCCGAGTGCGTTGATGAAACTTACTATTTTGGAAAGCTAATGGCAGCACCTTTCCAGCGATGTATGCCACTTTGCCAGAATATTTTTCTAGAGTTCCGAAAAATGCACTGAAAACGCGCATTTTCAGTTAGCCTACACTGGCATGATGAAGTGGCATGATGAAGTGCCCACTGCCCACTCCATGGTCCGAGTGCGTTGATGAAACTTACTATTTTGGAAAGCTAATGGCAGCACCTTTCCAGAGATATATGCCACTTGGCCAGAATATTTTTCTAAAGTTCCGAAAAATGCACTGAAAACGCGCATTTTCAGTTAGCCTACACTGGCATAATGAAGTGGCATGATGAAGTGGCCACTGCCCACTCTATGGTCCGAGTGCGTTGATGAAACTTACTATTTTGGAAAGCTAATGGCAGCACCTTTCCAGCGATATATGCCATTTTGCCAGAATATTTTTCTAAAGTTCCGAAAAATGCACTGAAAACGCGCATTTTCAGTTAGCCTACACTGGCATGATGAAGTGGCATGATGAAGTGGCCACTGCCCACTCCATGGTCCGAGTGCGTTGATGAAACTTACTATTTTGGAAAGCTAATGGCAGCACCTTTCCAGCGATATATGCCACTTTGCCAGAATATTTTTCTAAAGTTCCGAAAAATGCACTGAAAACGCGCATTTTCAGTTAGCCTACACTGGCATGATGAAGTGGCATGATGAAGTGGCCACTGCCCACTCTATGGTCCGAGTGAGTTGATGAAACTTACTATTTTGGAAAGCTAATGGCAGCACCTTTCCAGCGATATATGCCACTTTGCCAGAATATTTTTCTAAAGTTCCGAAAAATGCACTGAAAACGCGCATTTTCAGTTAGCCTACACTGGCATGATGAAGTGGCCACTGCCCACTCCATGGTCCGAGTGCGTTGATGAAACTTACTATTTTGGAAAGCTAATGGCAGCACCTTTCCAGCGATGTACGCCACTTTGCCAGAATATTTTTCTAAAGTTCCGAAAAATGCACTGAAAACGCGCATTTTCAGTTAGCCTACACTGGCATGATTAAGTGGCCACTGCCCACTCCATGGTCCGAGTGCGTTGATGAAACTTACTATTTTGGAAAGCTAATGGCAGCACCTTTCCAGCGGTGTACGCCACTTTGCCAGAATATTTTTCTAAAGTTCCGAAAAATGCACTGAAAACGCGCATTTTCAGTTAGCCTACACTGGCATGATGAAGTGGCATGATGAAGTGCCCACTGCCCACTCCATGGTCCGAGTGCGTTGATGAAACTTACTATTTTGGAAAGCTAATGGCAGCACCTTTCCAGCGATATATGCCACTTTGCCAGAATATTTTTCTAAAGTTCCGAAAAATGCACTGAAAACGCGCATTTTCAGTTAGCCTACACTGGCATGATGAAGTGGCATGATGAAGTGGCCACTGCCCACTCCATGGTCCGAGTGCGTTGATGAAACTTACTATTTTGGAAAGCTAATGGCAGCACCTTTCCAGCGATGTACGCCACTTTGCCAGAATATTTTTCTAAAGTTCCGAAAAATGCACTGAAAACGCGCATTTTCAGTTAGCCTACACTGGCATGATGAAGTGGCATGATGAAGTGCCCACTGCCCACTCCATGGTCCGAGTGCGTTGATGAAACTTACTATTTTGGAAAGCTAATGGCAGCACCTTTCCAGAGATATATGCGACTTGGCCAGAATATTTTTCTAAAGTTCCGAAAAATGCACTGAAAACGCGCATTTTCAGTTAGCCTACACTGGCATGATGAAGTGGCATGATGAAGTGGCCACTGCCCACTCTATGGTCCGAGTGCGTTGATGAAACTTACTATTTTGGAAAGCTAATGGCAGCACCTTTCCAGCGATATATGCCACTTTGCCAGAATATTTTTCTAAAGTTCCGAAAAATGCACTGAAAACGCGCATTTTCAGTTAGCCTACACTGGCATGAAGAAGTGGCATGATGAAGTGGCCACTGCCCACTCCATGGTCCGAGTGCGTTGATGAAACTTACTATTTTGGAAAGCTAATGGCAGCACCTTTCCAGCGATATATGCCACTTTGCCAGAATATTTTTCTAAAGTTCCGAAAAATGCACTGAAAACGCGCATTTTCAGTTAGCCTACACTGGCATGATGAAGTGGCATGATGAAGTGGCCACTGCCCACTCTATGGTCCGAGTGAGTTGATGAAACTCACTATTTTGGAAAGCTAATGGCAGCACCTTTCCAGCGATATATGCCACTTTGCCAGAATATTTTTCTAAAGTTCCGAAAAATGCACTGAAAACGCGCATTTTCAGTTAGCCTACACTGGCATGATGAAGTGGCCACTGCCCACTCCATGGTCCGAGTGCGTTGATGAAACTTACTATTTTGGAAAGCCAATGGCAGCACCTTTCCAGCGATATATGCCACTTTGCCAGAATATTTTTCTAAAGTTCCGAAAAATGCACTGAAAACGCGCATTTTCAGTTAGCCTACACTGGCATGATGAAGTGGCCACTGCCCACTCCATGGTCCGAGTGCGTTGATGAAACTTACTATTTTGGAAAGCTAATGGCAGCATCTTTCCAGCGATATATACCACTTTGCCAGAATATTTTTCTAGAGTTCCGAAAAATGCACTGAAAACGCGCATTTTCAGTTAGCCTACACTGGCATGATGAAGTGGCCACTGCCCACTCCATGGTCCGAGTGCGTTGATGAAACTTACTATTTTGGAAAGCCAATGGCAGCACCTTTCCAGCGATATATGCCACTTTGCCAGAATATTTTTCTAAAGTTCCGAAAAATGCACTGAAAACGCGCATTTTCAGTTAGCCTACACTGGCATGATGAAGTGGCCACTGCCCACTCCATGGTCCGAGTGCGTTGATGAAACTTACTATTTTGGAAAGCTAATGGCAGCACCTTTCCAGCGATGCATGCCACTTTGCCAGAATATTTTTCTAAAGTTCCGAAAAATGCACTGAAAACGCGCATTTTCAGTTAGCCTACACTGGCATGATGAAGTGGCATGATGAAGTGGCCACTGCCCACTCCATGGTCCGAGTGCGTTGATGAAACTTACTATTTTGGAAAGCTAATGGCAGCACCTTTCCAGCGATATATGCCACTTTGCCAGAATATTTTTCTAAAGTTCCGAAAAATGCACTGAAAACGCGCATTTTCAGTTAGCCTACACTGGCATGATTAAGTGGCCACTGCCCACTGCATGGTCCGAGTGCGTTGATGAAACTTACTATTTTGGAAAGCTAATGGCAGCACCTTTCCAGCGGTGTACGCCACTTTGCCAGAATATTTTTCTAAAGTTCCGAAAAATGCACTGAAAACGCGCATTTTCAGTTAGCCTACACTGGCATGATGAAGTGGCCACGATGAAGTGCCCACTGCCCACTCCATGGTCCGAGTGCGTTGATGAAACTTACTATTTTGGAAAGCTAATGGCAGCACCTTTCCAGAGATATATGCTACTTGGCCAGAATATTTTTCTAAAGTTCCGAAAAATGCACTGAAAACGCGCATTTTCAGTTAGCCTACACTGGCATGATGAAGTGGCATGATGAAGTGGCCACTGCCCACTCCATGGTCCGAGTGCGTTGATGAAACTTACTATTTTGGAAAGCTAATGGCAGCACCTTTCCAGCGATGTACGCCACTTTGCCAGAATATTTTTCTAAAGTTCCGAAAAATGCACTGAAAACGCGCATTTTCAGTTAGCCTACACTGGCATGATGAAGTGGCATGATGAAGTGCCCACTGCCCACTTCATGGTCCGACTGCGTTGATGAAACTTACTATTTTGGAAAGCTAATGGCAGCACCTTCCCAGAGATATATGCGACTTGGCCAGAATATTTTTCTAAAGTTCCGAAAAATGCACTGAAAACGCGCATTTTCAGTTAGCCTACACTGGCATGATGAAGTGGCATGATGAAGTGGCCACTGCCCACTCTATGGTCCGAGTGCGTTGATGAAACTTACTATTTTGGAAAGCTAATGGCAGCACCTTTCCAGCGATGTACGCCACTTTGCCAGAATATTTTTCTAAAGTTCCGAAAAATGCACTGAAAACGCGCATTTTCAGTTAGCCTACACTGGCATGATGAAGTGGCATGATGAAGTGGCCACTGCCCACTCCATGGTCCGAGTGCGTTGATGAAACTTACTATTTTGGAAAGCTAATGGCAGCACCTTTCCAGCGATATATGCCACTTTGCCAGAATATTTTTCTAAAGTTCCGAAAAATGCACTGAAAACGCGCATTTTCAGTTAGCCTACACTGGCATGATGAAGTGGCCACTGCCCACTCCATGGTCCGAGTGTGTTGATGAAACTTACTATTTTGGAAAGCTAATGGCAGCACCTTTCCAGCGATGTATGCCTCTTTGCCAGAATATTTTTCTAGAGTTCCGAAAAATGCACTGAAAACGCGCATTTTCAGTTAGCCTACACTGGCATGATGAAGTGGCATGATGAAGTGCCCACTGCCCACTCCATGGTCCGAGTGCGTTGATGAAACTTACTATTTTGGAAAGCTAATGGCAGCACCTTTCCAGCGATATATGCCACTTTGCCAGAATATTTTTCTAAAGTTCCGAAAAATGCACTGAAAACGCGCATTTTCAGTTAGCCTACACTGGCATGATGAAGTGGCATGATGAAGTGGCCACTGCCCACTCCATGGTCCGAGTGCGTTGATGAAACTTACTATTTTGGAAAGCTAATGGCAGCACCTTTCCAGCGGTGTACGCCACTTTGCCAGAATATTTTTCTAAAGTTCCGAAAAATGCACTGAAAACGCGCATTTTCAGTTAGCCTACACTGGCATGATGAAGTGGCCACGATGAAGTGCCCACTGCCCACTCCATGGTCCGAGTGCGTTGATGAAACTTACTATTTTGGAAAGCCAATGGCAGCACCTTTCCAGCGATATATGCCACTTTGCCAGAATATTTTTCTAAAGTTCCGAAAAATGCACTGAAAACGCGCATTTTCAGTTAGCCTACACTGGCATGATGAAGTGGCATGATGAAGTGCCCACTGCCCACTCCATGGTCCGAGTGCGTTGATGAAACTTACTATTTTGGAAAGCTAATGGCAGCACCTTTCCAGAGATATATGCTACTTGGCCAGAATATTTTTCTAAAGTTCCGAAAAATGCACTGAAAACGCGCATTTTCAGTTAGCCTACACTGGCATGATGAAGTGGCATGATGAAGTGGCCACTGCCCACTCCATGGTCCGAGTGCGTTGATGAAACTTACTATTTTGGAAAGCTAATGGCAGCACCTTTCCAGCGGTGTACGCCACTTTGCCAGAATATTTTTCTAAAGTTCCGAAAAATGCACTGAAAACGCGCATTTTCAGTTAGCCTACACTGGCATGATGAAGTGGCCACGATGAAGTGCCCACTGCCCACTCCATGGTCCGAGTGCGTTGATGAAACTTACTATTTTGGAAAGCCAATGGCAGCACCTTTCCAGCGATATATGCCACTTTGCCAGAATATTTTTCTAAAGTTCCGAAAAATGCACTGAAAACGCGCATTTTCAGTTAGCCTACACTGGCATGATGAAGTGGCCACTGCCCACTCCATGGTCCGAGTGCGTTGATGAAACTTACTATTTTGGAAAGCTAATGGCAGCACCTTTCCAGCGATGTATGCCACTTTGCCAGAATATTTTTCTAAAGTTCCGAAAAATGCACTGAAAACGCGCATTTTTAGTTAGCCTACACTGGCATGATGAAGTGGCATGATGAAGTGGCCACTGCCCACTCCATGGTCCGAGTGCGTTGATGAAACTTACTATTTTGGAAAGCTAATGGCAGCACCTTTCCAGCGATATATGCCACTTTGCCAGAATATTTTTCTAAAGTTCCGAAAAAGGCACTGAAAACGCGCATTTTCAGTTAGCCTACACTGGCATGATTAAGTGGCCACTGCCCACTCCATGGTCCGAGTGCGTTGATGAAACTTACTATTTTGGAAAGCTAATGGCAGCACCTTTCCAGCGGTGTACGCCACTTTGCCAGAATATTTTTCTAAAGTTCCGAAAAATGCACTGAAAACGCGCATTTTCAGTTAGCCTACACTGGCATGATGAAGTGGCCACGATGAAGTGCCCACTGCCCACTCCATGGTCCGAGTGCGTTGATGAAACTTACTATTTTGGAAAGCTAATGGCAGCACCTTTCCAGAGATATATGCTACTTGGCCAGAATATTTTTCTAAAGTTCCGAAAAATGCACTGAAAACGCGCATTTTCAGTTAGCCTACACTGGCATGATGAAGTGGCATGATGAAGTGGCCACTGCCCACTCCATGGTCCGAGTGCGTTGATGAAACTTACTATTTTGGAAAGCTAATGGCAGCACCTTTCCAGCGATGTACGCCACTTTGCCAGAATATTTTTCTAAAGTTCCGAAAAATGCACTGAAAACGCGCATTTTCAGTTAGCCTACACTGGCATGATGAAGTGGCATGATGAAGTGCCCACTGCCCACTATTGGTCCGAGTGCGTTGATGAAACTTACTATTTTGGAAAGCTAATGGCAGCACCTTTCCAGAGATATATGCGACTTGGCCAGAATATTTTTCTAAAGTTCCGAAAAATGCACTGAAAACGCGCATTTTCAGTTAGCCTACACTGGCATGATGAAGTGGCCACTGCCCACTCTATGGTCCGAGTGCGTTGATGAAACTTACTATTTTGGAAAGCTAATGGCAGCACCTTTCCAGCGATATATGCCACTTTGCCAGAATATTTTTCTAAAGTTCCGAAAAATGCACTGAAAACGCGCATTTTCAGTTAGCCTACACTGGCATGATGAAGTGGCATGATGAAGTGGCCACTGCCCACTCCATGGTCCGAGTGCGTTGATGAAACTTACTATTTTGGAAAGCTAATGGCAGCACCTTTCCAGCGATATATGCCACTTTGCCAGAATATTTTTCTAAAGTTCCGAAAAATGCACTGAAAACGCGCATTTTCAGTTAGCCTACACTGGCATGATGAAGTGGCATGATGAAGTGGCCACTGCCCACTCTATGGTCCGAGTGAGTTGATGAAACTTACTATTTTGGAAAGCTAATGGCAGCACCTTTCCAGCGATATATGCCACTTTGCCAGAATATTTTTCTAAAGTTCCGAAAAATGCACTGAAAACGCGCATTTTCAGTTAGCCTACACTGGCATGATGAAGTGGCCACTGCCCACTCCATGGTCCGAGTGCGTTGATGAAACTTACTATTTTGGAAAGCTAATGGCAGCACCTTTCCAGCGATGTATGCCACTTTGCCAGAATATTTTTCTAGAGTTCCGAAAAATGCACTGAAATCGCGCATTTTCAGTTAGCCTACACTGGCATGATGAAGTGGCATGATGAAGTGCCCACTGCCCACTCCATGGTCCGAGTGCGTTGATGAAACTTACTATTTTGGAAAGCTAATGGCAGCACCTTTCCAGAGATATATGCCACTTGGCCAGAATATTTTTCTAAAGTTCCGAAAAATGCACTGAAAACGCGCAATTTCAGTTAGCCTACACTGGCATGATGAAGTGGCATGATGAAGTGGCCACTGCCCACTCTATGGTCCGAGTGCGTTGATGAAACTTACTATTTTGGAAAGCTAATGGCAGCACCTTTCCAGCGATATATGCCACTTTGCCAGAATATTTTTCTAAAGTTCCGAAAAATGCACTGAAAACGCGCATTTTCAGTTAGCCTACACTGGCATGATGAAGTGGCATGATGAAGTGGCCACTGCCCACTCCATGGTCCGAGTGCGTTGATGAAACTTACTATTTTGGAAAGCTAATGGCAGCACCTTTCCAGCGATATATGCCACTTTGCCAGAATATTTTTCTAAAGTTCCGAAAAATGCACTGAAAACGCGCATTTTCAGTTAGCCTACACTGGCATGATGAAGTGGCATGATGAAGTGGCCACTGCCCACTCTATGGTCCGAGTGAGTTGATGAAACTTACTATTTTGGAAAGCTAATGGCAGCACCTTTCCAGCGATATATGCCACTTTGCCAGAATATTTTTCTAAAGTTCCGAAAAATGCACTGAAAACGCGCATTTTCAGTTAGCCTACACTGGCATGATGAAGTGGCCACTGCCCACTCCATGGTCCGAGTGCGTTGATGAAACTTACTATTTTGGAAAGCCAATGGCAGCACCTTTCCAGCGATATATGCCACTTTGCCAGAATATTTTTCTAAAGTTCCGAAAAATGCACTGAAAACGCGCATTTTCAGTTAGCCTACACTGGCATGATGAAGTGGCCACTGCCCACTCCATGGTCCGAGTGCGTTGATGAAACTTACTATTTTGGAAAGCTAATGGCAGCACCTTTCCAGCGATATATACCACTTTGCCAGAATATTTTTCTAGAGTTCCGAAAAATGCACTGAAAACGCGCATTTTCAGTTAGCCTACACTGGCATGATGAAGTGGCATGATGAAGTGGCCACTGCCCACTCCATGGTCCGAGTGCGTTGATGAAACTTACTATTTTGGAAAGCTAATGGCAGCACCTTTCCAGCGATGTACGCCACTTTGCCAGAATATTTTTCTAAAGTTCCGAAAAATGCACTGAAAACGCGCATGGTCCGAGTGCGTTGATGAAACTTACTATTTTGGAAAGCTAATGGCAGCACCTTTCCAGCGATGTACGCCACTTTGCCAGAATATTTTTCTAAAGTTCCGAAAAATGCACTGAAAACGCGCATTTTCAGTTAGCCTACACTGGCATGATGAAGTGGCCACTGCCCACTCCATGGTCCGAGTGCGTTGATGAAACTTACTATTTTGGAAAGCTAATGGCAGCACCTTTCCAGCGATGTATGCCACTTTGCCAGAATATTTTTCTAAAGTTCCGAAAAATGCACTGAAAACGCGCATTTTCAGTTAGCCTACACTGGCATGATGAAGTGGCCACTGCCCACTCCATGGTCCGAGTGCGTTGATGAAACTTACTATTTTGGAAAGCCAATGGCAGCACCTTTCCAGCGATATATGCCACTTTGCCAGAATATTTTTCTAAAGTTCCGAAAAATGCACTGAAAACGCGCATTTTCAGTTAGCCTACACTGGCATGATGAAGTGGCCACTGCCCACTCCATGGTCCGAGTGCGTTGATGAAACTTACTATTTTGGAAAGCTAATGGCAGCACCTTTCCAGCGATGTATGCCACTTTGCCAGAATATTTTTCTAAAGTTCCGAAAAATGCACTGAAAACGCGCATTTTCAGTTAGCCTACACTGGCATGATGAAGTGGCATGATGAAGTGGCCACTGCCCACTCCATGGTCCGAGTGCGTTGATGAAACTTACTATTTTGGAAAGCTAATGGCAGCACCTTTCCAGCGATATATGCCACTTTGCCAGAATATTTTTCTAAAGTTCCGAAAAATGCACTGAAAACGCGCATTTTCAGTTAGCCTACACTGACATGATGAAGTGGCATGATGAAGTGGCCACTGCCCACTCTATGGTCCGAGTGCGTTGATGAAACTTACTATTTTGGAAAGCTAATGGCAGCACCTTTCCAGCGATATATGCCACTTTGCCAGAATATTTTTCTAAAGTTCCGAAAAATGCACTGAAAACGCGCATTTTCAGTTAGCCTACACTGGCATGATGAAGTGGCCACTGCCCACTCCATGGTCCGAGTGCGTTGATGAAACTTACTATTTTGGAAAGCTAATGGCAGCACCTTTCCAGCGATATATGCCACTTTGCCAGAATATTTTTTTAAAGTTCCGAAAAATGCACTGAAAACGCGCATTTTCAGTTAGCCTACACTGGCATGATGAAGTGGCCACTGCCCACTCCATGGTCCGAGTGCGTTGATGAAACTTACTATTTTGGAAAGCTAATGGCAGCACCTTTCCAGCGATGTATGCCATTTTGCCAGAATATTTTTCTAAAGTTCCGAAAAATGCACTGAAAACGCGCATTTTCAGTTAGCCTACACTGGCATGATGAAGTGGCCACTGCCCACTCCATGGTCCGAGTGCGTTGATGAAACTTACTATTTTGGAAAGCTAATGGCAGCACCTTTCCAGCGATGTATGCCACTTTGCCAGAATATTTTTCTAAAGTTCCGAAAAATGCACTGAAAACGCGCATTTTCAGTTAGCCTACACTGGCATGATGAAGTGGCATGATGAAGTGGCCACTGCCCACTCCATGGTCCGAGTGCGTTGGTGAAACTTACTATTTTGGAAAGCTAATGGCAGCACCTTTCCAGCGATATATGCCACTTTGCCAGAATATTTTTCTAAAGTTCCGAAAAATGCACTGAAAACGCGCATTTTCAGTTAGCCTACACTGGCATGATGAAGTGGCCACTGCCCACTCCATGGTCCGAGTGAGTTGATGAAACTTACTATTTTGGAAAGCTAATGGCAGCACCTTTCCAGCGATACATGCCACTTTGCCAGAATATTTTTCTAAAGTTCCGAAAAATGCACTGAAAACGCGCATTTTCAGTTAGCCTACACTGGCATGATGAAGTGGCATGATGAAGTGGCCACTGCCCACTCTATGGTCCGAGTGCGTTGATGAAACTTACTATTTTGGAAAGCTAATGGCAGCACCTTTCCAGCGATATATGCCACTTTGCCAGAATATTTTTCTAAAGTTCCGAAAAATGCACTGAAAACGCGAATTTTCAGTTAGCCTACACTGGCATGATGAAGTGGCCACTGCCCACTCCATGGTCCGAGTGCGTTGATGAAACTTACTATTTTGGAAAGCTAATGGCAGCACCTTTCCAGCGATGTATGCCACTTTGCCAGAATATTTTTCTAAAGTTCCGAAAAATGCACTGAAAACGCGCATTTTCAGTTAGCCTACACTGGCATGATGAAGTGGCATGATGAAGTGGCCACTGCCCACTCCATGGTCCGAGTGCGTTGATGAAACTTACTATTTTGGAAAGCTAATGGCAGCACCTTTCCAGGGATATATGCCGCTTTGCCAGAATATTTTTCTAAAGTTCCGAAAAATGCACTGAAAACGCGCATTTTCAGTTAGCCTACACTGGCATGATGAAGTGGCCACTGCCCACTCCATGGTCCGAGTGCGTTGATGAAACTTACTATTTTGGAAAGCTAATGGCAGCACCTTTCCAGCGATGTATGCCACTTTGCCAGAATATTTTTCTAAAGTTCCGAAAAATGCACTGAAAACGCGCATTTTCAGTTAGCCTACACTGGCATGATGAAGTGGCATGAGGAAGTGGCCACTGCCCACTCCATGGACCGAGTGCGTTGATGAAACTTACTATTTTGGAAAGCTAATGGCAGCACCTTTCCAGCGATATATGCCACTTTGCCAGAATATTTTTCTAAAGTTCCGAAAAATGCACTGAAAACGCGCATTTTCAGTTAGCCTACACGGGCATGATGAAGTGGCCACTGCCCACTCCATGGTCCGAGTGCGTTGATGAAACTTACTATTTTGGAAAGTTAATGGCAGCACCTTTCCAGCGATATATGCCACTTAGTCAGAATATTTTTCTAATGTTCCGAAAAATGCACTGAAAACGCGAATTTTCAGTTAGCCTACACTGGCATGATGAAGTGGCCACTGCCCACTCCATGGTCCGAGTGCGTTGATGAAACTTACTATTTTGGAAAGCTAATGGCAGCACCTTTCCAGCGATATATGCCACTTTGCCAGAATATTTTTCTAAAGTTCCGAAAAATGCACTGAAAACGCGCATTTTCAGTTAGCCTACACGGGCATGATGAAGTGGCCACTGCCCACTCCATGGTCCGAGTGCGTTGATGAAACTTACTATTTTGGAAAGCTAATGGCAGCACCTTTCCAGCGATATATGCCACTTTGCCAGAATATTTTTCTAAAGTTCCGAAAAATGCACTGAAAACGCGAATTTTCAGTTAGCCTACACGGGCATGATGAAGTGGCCACTGCCCACTCCATGGTCCGAGTGCGTTGATGAAACTTACTATTTTGGAAAGCTAATGGCAGCACCTTTCCAGCGATATATGCCACTTTGCCAGAATATTTTTCTATAGTTCCGAAAAATGCACTGAAAACGCGCATTTTCAGTTAGCCTACACTGGCATGATGAAGTGGCATGATGAAGTGGCCACTGCTCACTCTATGGTCCGAGTGCGTTGATGAAACTTACTATTTTGGAAAGCTAATGGCAGCATCTTTCCAGCGATATATGCCACTTTGCCAGAATATTTTTCTATAGTTCCGAAAAATGCACTGAAAACGCGCATTTTCAGTTAGCCTACACTGGCATGATGAAGTGGCATGATGAAGTGGCCACTGCCCACTCTATGGTCCGAGTGCGTTGATGAAACTTACTATTTTGGAAAGCTAATGGCAGCACCTTTCCAGCGATATATGCCACTTTGCCAGAATATTTTTCTATAGTTCCGAAAAATGCACTGAAAACGCGCATTTTCAGTTAGCCTACACTGGCATGATGAAGTGGCATGATGAAGTGGCCACTGCCCACTCTATGGTCCGAGTGCGTTGATGAAACTTACTATTTTGGAAAGCTAATGGCAGCACCTTTCCAGCGATATATGCCACTTTGCCAGAATATTTTTCTATAGTTCCGAAAAATGCACTGAAAACGCGCATTTTCAGTTAGCCTACACTGGCATGATGAAGTGGCATGATGAAGTGGCCACTGCCCACTCTATGGTCCGAGTGCGTTGATGAAACTTACTATTTTGGAAAGCTAATGGCAGCACCTTTCCAGCGATATATGCCACTTTGCCAGAATATTTTTCTAAAGTTCCGAAAAATGCACTGAAAACGCGCATTTTCAGTTAGCCTACACGGGCATGATGAAGTGGCCACTGCCCACTCCATGGTCCGGGTGCGTTGATGAAACTTACTATTTTGGAAAGCTAATGGCAGCACCTTTCCAGCGATATATGCCACTTTGCCAGAATATTTTTCTATAGTTCCGAAAAATGCACTGAAAACGCGCATTTTCAGTTAGCCTACACTGGCATGATGAAGTGGCATGATGAAGTGGCCACTGCCCACTCTATGGTCCGAGTGCGTTGATGAAACTTACTATTTTGGAAAGCTAATGGCAGCACCTTTCCAGCGATATATGCCACTTTGCCAGAATATTTTTCTATAGTTCCGAAAAATGCACTGAAAACGCGCATTTTCAGTTAGCCTACACTGGCATGCTGAAGTGGCATGATGAAGTGGCCACTGCCCACTCTATGGTCCGAGTGCGTTGATGAAACTTACTATTTTGGAAAGCTAATGGCAGCACCTTTCCAGCGATATATGCCACTTTGCCAGAATATTTTTCTAAAGTTCCGAAAAATGCACTGAAAACGCGCATTTTCAGTTAGCCTACACGGGCATGATGAAGTGGCCACTGCCCACTCCATGGTCCGAGTGCGTTGATGAAACTTACTATTTTGGAAAGCTAATGGCAGCACCTTTCCAGCGATATATGCCACTTTGCCAGAATATTTTTCTAAAGTTCCGAAAAATGCACTGAAAACGCGCATTTTTAGTTAGCCTACACTGGCATGATGAAGTGGCCACTGCCCACTCCATGGTCCGAGTGCGTTGATGAAACTTACTATTTTGGAAAGCTAATGGCAGCACCTTTCCAGCGATGTATGCCACTTTGCCAGAATATTTTTCTAAAGTTCCGAAAAATGCACTGAAAACGCGCATTTTCAGTTAGCCTACACTGGCATGATGAAGTGGCCACTGCCCACTCCATGGTCCGAGTGCGTTGATGAAACTTACTATTTTGGAAAGCTAATGGCAGCACCTTTCCAGCGATATATGCCACTTTGCCAGAATATTTTTCTAAAGTTCCGAAAAATGCACTGAAAACGCGCATTTTCAGTTAGCCTACACTGGCATGATGAAGTGGCCACTGCCCACTCCATGGTCCGAGTGCGTTGATGAAACTTACTATTTTGGAAAGCTAATGGCAGCACCTTTCCAGCGATGTATGCCACTTTGCCAGAATATTTTTCTAAAGTTCCGAAAAATGCACTGAAAACGCGCATTTTCAGTTAGCCTACACTGGCATGATGAAGTGGCATGATGAAGTGGCCACTGCCCACTCCATGGTCCGAGTGCGTTGATAAAACTTACTATTTTGGAAAGCTAATGGCAGCACCTTTCCAGCGATATATGCCACTTTGCCAGAATATTTTTCTATAGTTCCGAAAAATGCACTGAAAACGCGCATTTTCAGTTAGCCTACACTGGCATGATGAAGTGGCATGATGAAGTGGCCACTGCCCACTCCATGGTCCGAGTGAGTTGATGAAACTTACTATTTTGGAAAGCTAATGGCAGCACCTTTCCAGCGATATATGCCACTTTGCCAGAATATTTTTCTAAAGTTCCGAAAAATGCACTGAAAACACGCATTTTCAGTTAGCCTACACTGGCATGATGAAGTGGCATGATGAAGTGGCCACTGCCCACTCTATGGTCCGAGTGCGTTGATGAAACTTACTATTTTGGAAAGCTAATGGCAGCACCTTTCAAGCGATATATGCCACTTTGCCAGAATATTTTTCTAAAGTTCCGAAAAATGCACTGAAAACGCGAATTTTCAGTTAGCCTACACTGGCATGATGAAGTGGCCACTGCCCACTCCATGGTCCGAGTGCGTTGATGAAACTTACTATTTTGGAAAGCTAATGGCAGCACCTTTCCAGCGATGTATGCCACTTTGCCAGAATATTTTTCTAAAGTTCCGAAAAATGCACTGAAAACGCGCATTTTCAGTTAGCCTACACTGGCATGATGAAGTGGCATGATGAAGTGGCCACTGCCCACTCCATGGACCGAGTGCGTTGATGAAACTTACTATTTTGGAAAGCTAATGGCAGCACCTTTCCAGCGATATATGCCACTTTGCCAGAATATTTTTCTAAAGTTCCGAAAAATGCACTGAAAACGCGCATTTTCAGTTAGCCTACACGGGCATGATGAAGTGGCCACTGCCCACTCCATGGTCCGAGTGCGTTGATGAAACTTACTATTTTGGAAAGCTAATGGCAGCACCTTTCCAGCGATATATGCCACTTAGTCAGAATATTTTTCTAAAGTTCCGAAAAATGCACTGAAAACGCGCATTTTCAGTTAGCCTACACTGGCATGATGAAGTGGCCACTGCCCACTCCATGGTCCGAGTGCGTTGATGAAACTTACTATTTTGGAAAGCTAATGGCAGCACCTTTCCAGCGATATATGCCACTTTGCCAGAATATTTTTCTAAAGTTCCGAAAAATGCACTGAAAATGCGCATTTTCAGTTAGCCTACACGGTCATGATGAAGTGGCCACTGCCCACTCCATGGTCCGAGTGCGTTCATGAAACTTACTATTTTGGAAAGCTAATGGCAGCACCTTTCCAGCGATATATGCCACTTTGCCAGAATATTTTTCTAAAGTTCCGAAAAATGCACTGAAAACGCGCATTTTCAGTTAGCCTACACGGGCATGATGAAGTGGCCACTGCCCACTCCATGGTCCGAGTGCGTTGATGAAACTTACTATTTTGGAAAGCTAATGGCAGCACCTTTCCAGCGATATATGCCACTTTGCCAGAATATTTTTCTATAGTTCCGAAAAATGCACTGAAAACGCGCATTTTCAGTTAGCCTACACTGGCATGATGAAGTGGCATGATGAAGTGGCCACTGCCCACTCTATGGTCCGAGTGAGTTGATGAAACTTACTATTTTGGAAAGCTAATGGCAGCACCTTTCCAGCGATATATGCCACTTTGCCAGAATATTTTTCTATAGTTCCGAAAAATGCACTGAAACGCGCATTTTCAGTTAGCCTACACTGGCATGATGAAGTGGCATGATGAAGTGGCCACTGCCCACTCTATGGTCCGAGTGCGTTGATGAAACTTACTATTTTGGAAAGCTAATGGCAGCACCTTTCCAGCGATATATGCCACTTTGCCAGAATATTTTTCTAAAGTTCCGAAAAATGCACTGAAAACGCGCATTTTCAGTTAGCCTACACGGGCATGATGAAGTGGCCACTGCCCACTCCATGGTCCGAGTGCGTTGATGAAACTTACTATTTTGGAAAGCTAATGGCAGCACCTTTCCAGCGATATATGCCACTTTGCCAGAATATTTTTCTAAAGTTCCGAAAAATGCACTGAAAACGCGCATTTTCAGTTAGCCTACACTGGCATGATGAAGTGGCCACTGCCCACTCCATGGTCCGAGTGCGTTGATGAAACTTACTATTTTGGAAAGCTAATGGCAGCACCTTTCCAGCGATGTATGCCACTTTGCCAGAATATTTTTCTAAAGTTCCGAAAAATGCACTGAAAACGCGCATTTTCAGTTAGCCTACACTGGCATGATGAAGTGGCCACTGCCCACTCCATGGTCCGAGTGCGTTGATGAAACTTACTATTTTGGAAAGCTAATGGCAGCACCTTTCCAGCGATATATGCCACTTTGCCAGAATATTTTTCTAAAGTTCCGAAAAATGCACTGAAAACGCGCATTTTCAGTTAGCCTACACTGGCATGATGAAGTGGCCACTGCCCACTCCATGGTCCGAGTGCGTTGATGAAACTTACTATTTTGGAAAGCTAATGGCAGCACCTTTCCAGCGATGTATGCCACTTTGCCAGAATATTTTTCTAAAGTTCCGAAAAATGCACTGAAAACGCGCATTTTCAGTTAGCCTACACTGGCATGATGAAGTGGCATGATGAAGTGGCCACTGCCCACTCCATGGTCCGAGTGCGTTGATGAAACTTACTATTTTGGAAAGCTAATGGCAGCACCTTTCCAGCGATATATGCCACTTTGCCAGAATATTTTTCTAAAGTTCCGAAAAATGCACTGAAAACGCTGCCTACACTGGCATGATGAAGTGGCCACTGCCCACTCTATGGTCCGAGTGCGTTGATGAAACTTACTATTTTGGAAAGCTAATGGCAGCACCTTTCCAGCGATATATGCCACTTTGCCAGAATATTTTTCTAAAGTTCCGAAAAATGCACTGAAAACGCGCATTTTCAGTTAGCCTACACTGGCATGATGAAGTGGCCACTGCCCACTCTATGGTCCGAGTGCGTTGATGAAACTTACTATTTTGGAAAGCTAATGGCAGCACCTTTCCAGCGATGTATGCCACTTTGCCAGAATATTTTTCTATAGTTCCGAAAAATGCACTGAAAACGCGCATTTTCAGTTAGCCTACACTGGCATGATGAAGTGGCATGATGAAGTGGCCACTGCCCACTCCATGGTCCGAGTGAGTTGATGAAACTTACTATTTTGGAAAGCTAATGGCAGCACCTTTCCAGCGATATATGCCACTTTGCCAGAATATTTTTCTAAAGTTCCGAAAAATGCACTGAAAACACGCATTTTCAGTTAGCCTACACTGGCATGATGAAGTGGCATGATGAAGTGGCCACTGCCCACTCTATGGTCCGAGTGCGTTGATGAAACTTACTATTTTGGAAAGCTAATGGCAGCACCTTTCAAGCGATATATGCCACTTTGCCAGAATATTTTTCTAAAGTTCCGAAAAATGCACTGAAAACGCGAATTTTCAGTTAGCCTACACTGGCATGATGAAGTGGCCACTGCCCACTCCATGGTCCGAGTGCGTTGATGAAACTTACTATTTTGGAAAGCTAATGGCAGCACCTTTCCAGCGATGTATGCCACTTTGCCAGAATATTTTTCTAAAGTTCCGAAAAATGCACTGAAAACGCGCATTTTCAGTTAGCCTACACTGGCATGATGAAGTGGCATGATGAAGTGGCCACTGCCCACTCCATGGACCGAGTGCGTTGATGAAACTTACTATTTTGGAAAGCTAATGGCAGCACCTTTCCAGCGATATATGCCACTTTGCCAGAATATTTTTCTAAAGTTCCGAAAAATGCACTGAAAACGCGCATTTTCAGTTAGCCTACACGGGCATGATGAAGTGGCCACTGCCCACTCCATGGTCCGAGTGCGTTGATGAAACTTACTATTTTGGAAAGCTAATGGCAGCACCTTTCCAGCGATATATGCCACTTAGTCAGAATATTTTTCTAAAGTTCCGAAAAATGCACTGAAAACGCGCATTTTCAGTTAGCCTACACTGGCATGATGAAGTGGCCACTGCCCACTCCATGGTCCGAGTGCGTTGATGAAACTTACTATTTTGGAAAGCTAATGGCAGCACCTTTCCAGCGATATATGCCACTTTGCCAGAATATTTTTCTAAAGTTCCGAAAAATGCACTGAAAATGCGCATTTTCAGTTAGCCTACACGGTCATGATGAAGTGGCCACTGCCCACTCCATGGTCCGAGTGCGTTCATGAAACTTACTATTTTGGAAAGCTAATGGCAGCACCTTTCCAGCGATATATGCCACTTTGCCAGAATATTTTTCTAAAGTTCCGAAAAATGCACTGAAAACGCGCATTTTCAGTTAGCCTACACGGGCATGATGAAGTGGCCACTGCCCACTCCATGGTCCGAGTGCGTTGATGAAACTTACTATTTTGGAAAGCTAATGGCAGCACCTTTCCAGCGATATATGCCACTTTGCCAGAATATTTTTCTATAGTTCCGAAAAATGCACTGAAAACGCGCATTTTCAGTTAGCCTACACTGGCATGATGAAGTGGCATGATGAAGTGGCCACTGCCCACTCTATGGTCCGAGTGCGTTGATGAAACTTACTATTTTGGAAAGCTAATGGCAGCACCTTTCCAGCGATATATGCCACTTTGCCAGAATATTTTTCTATAGTTCCGAAAAATGCACTGAAACGCGCATTTTCAGTTAGCCTACACTGGCATGATGAAGTGGCATGATGAAGTGGCCACTGCCCACTCTATGGTCCGAGTGCGTTGATGAAACTTACTATTTTGGAAAGCTAATGGCAGCACCTTTCCAGCGATATATGCCACTTTGCCAGAATATTTTTCTAAAGTTCCGAAAAATGCACTGAAAACGCGCATTTTCAGTTAGCCTACACGGGCATGATGAAGTGGCCACTGCCCACTCCATGGTCCGAGTGCGTTGATGAAACTTACTATTTTGGAAAGCTAATGGCAGCACCTTTCCAGCGATATATGCCACTTTGCCAGAATATTTTTCTAAAGTTCCGAAAAATGCACTGAAAACGCGCATTTTCAGTTAGCCTACACTGGCATGATGAAGTGGCCACTGCCCACTCCATGGTCCGAGTGCGTTGATGAAACTTACTATTTTGGAAAGCTAATGGCAGCACCTTTCCAGCGATGTATGCCACTTTGCCAGAATATTTTTCTAAAGTTCCGAAAAATGCACTGAAAACGCGCATTTTCAGTTAGCCTACACTGGCATGATGAAGTGGCCACTGCCCACTCCATGGTCCGAGTGCGTTGATGAAACTTACTATTTTGGAAAGCTAATGGCAGCACCTTTCCAGCGATATATGCCACTTTGCCAGAATATTTTTCTAAAGTTCCGAAAAATGCACTGAAAACGCGCATTTTCAGTTAGCCTACACTGGCATGATGAAGTGGCCACTGCCCACTCCATGGTCCGAGTGCGTTGATGAAACTTACTATTTTGGAAAGCTAATGGCAGCACCTTTCCAGCGATGTATGCCACTTTGCCAGAATATTTTTCTAAAGTTCCGAAAAATGCACTGAAAACGCGCATTTTCAGTTAGCCTACACTGGCATGATGAAGTGGCATGATGAAGTGGCCACTGCCCACTCCATGGTCCGAGTGCGTTGATAAAACTTACTATTTTGGAAAGCTAATGGCAGCACCTTTCCAGCGATATATGCCACTTTGCCAGAATATTTTTCTATAGTTCCGAAAAATGCACTGAAAACGCGCATTTTCAGTTAGCCTACACTGGCATGATGAAGTGGCATGATGAAGTGGCCACTGCCCACTCTATGGTCCGAGTGTGTTGATGAAACTTACTATTTTGGAAAGCTAATGGCAGCACCTTTCCAGCGATATATGCCACTTTGCCAGAATATTTTTCTAAAGTTCCGAAAAATGCACTGAAAACGCGAATTTTCAGTTAGCCTACACTGGCATAATGAAGTGGCCACTGCCCACTCCATGGTCTGAGTGCGTTGATGAAACTTACTATTTTGGAAAGCTAATGGCAGCACCTTTCCAGCGATATATGCCACTTTGCCAGAATATTTTTCTAAAGTTCCGAAAAATGCACTGAAAACGCGCATTTTCAGTTAGCCTACACTGGCATGATGAAGTGGCATGATGAAGTGGCCACTGCCCACTCCATGGTCCGAGTGCGTTGATGAAACTTACTATTTTGGAAAGCTAATGGCAGCACCTTTCCAGCGATATATGCCACTTTGCCAGAATATTTTTCTATAGTTCCGAAAAATGCACTGAAAACGCGCATTTTCAGTTAGCCTACACTGGCATGATGAAGTGGCATGATGAAGTGGCCACTGCCCACTCTATGGTCCGAGTGCGTTGATGAAACTTACTATTTTGGAAAGCTAATGGCAGCACCTTTCCAGCGATATATGCCACTTTGCCAGAATATTTTTCTATAGTTCCGAAAAATGCACTGAAACGCGCATTTTCAGTTAGCCTACACTGGCATGATGAAGTGGCATGATGAAGTGGCCACTGCCCACTCCATGGTCCGAGTGCGTTGATGAAACTTACTATTTTGGAAAGCTAATGGCAGCACCTTTCCAGCGATATATGCCACTTTGCCAGAATATTTTTCTAAAGTTCCGAAAAATGCACTGAAATCGCGCATTTTCAGTTAGCCTACACTGGCATGATGAAGTGGCCACTGCCCACTCCATGGTCCGAGTGCGTTGATGAAACTTACTATTTTGGAAAGCTAATGGCAGCACCCTTCCAGCGATGTATGCCACTTTGCCAGAATATTTTTCTAAAGTTCCGAAAAATGCACTGAAAACGCGCATTTTCAGTTAGCCTACACTGGCATGATGAAGTGGCATGATGAAGTGGCCACTGCCCACTCCATGGTCCGAGTGCGTTGATGAAACTTACTATTTTGGAAAGCTAATGGCAGCACCTTTCCAGCGATATATGCCACTTTGCCAGAATATTTTTCTATAGTTCCGAAAAATGCACTGAAAACGCGCATTTTCAGTTAGCCTACACTGGCATGATGAAGTGGCATGATGAAGTGGCCACTGCCCACTCCATGGTCCGAGTGCGTTGATGAAACTTACTATTTTGGAAAGCTAATGGCAGCACCCTTCCAGCGATGTATGCCACTTTGCCAGAATATTTTTCTAAAGTTCCGAAAAATGCACTGAAAACGCGCATTTTCAGTTAGCCTACACTGGCATGATGAAGTGGCCACTGCCCACTCCATGGTCCGAGTGCGTTGATGAAACTTACTATTTTGGAAAGCTAATGGCAGCACCTTTCCAGCGATATATGCCACTTTGCCAGAATATTTTTCTATAGTTCCGAAAAATGCACTGAAAACGCGCATTTTCAGTTAGCCTACACTGGCATGATGAAGTGGCATGATGAAGTGGCCACTGCCCACTCCATGGTCCGAGTGCGTTGATGAAACTTACTATTTTGGAAAGCTAATGGCAGCACCTTTCCAGCGATATATGCCACTTTGCCAGAATATTTTTCTAAAGTTCCGAAAAATGCACTGAAAACGCGCATTTTCAGTTAGCCTACACTGGCATGATGAAGTGGCCACTGCCCACTCCATGGTCCGAGTGCGTTGATGAAACTTACTATTTTGGAAAGCTAATGGCAGCACCCTTCCAGCGATGTATGCCACTTTGCCAGAATATTTTTCTAAAGTTCCGAAAAATGCACTGAAAACGCGCATTTTCAGTTAGCCTACACTGGCATGATGAAGTGGCCACTGCCCACTCCATGGTCCGAGTGCGTTGATGAAACTTACTATTTTGGAAAGCTAATGGCAGCACCTTTCCAGCGATATATGCTACTTTGCCAGAATATTTTTCTATAGTTCCGAAAAATGCACTGGAAACGCGCATTTTCAGTTAGCCTACACTGGCATGATGAAGTGGCCATTGCCCACTCCATGGTCCGAGTGCGTTGATGAAACTTACTATTTTGGAAAGCTAATGGCAGCACCTTTCCAGCGATATATGCCACTTAGTCAGAAGTGGCATGATGAAGTGGCCACTGCCCACTCCATGGTCCGAGTGCGTTGATGAAACTTACTATTTTGGAAAGCTAATGGCAGCACCTTTCCAGCGATGTATGCCACTTTGCCAGAATATTTTTCTAAAGTTCCGAAAAATGCACTGAAAACGCGCATTTTCAGTTAGCCTACACTGGCATGATGAAGTGGCATGATGAAGTGGCCACTGCCCACTCCATGGTCCGAGTGCGTTGATAAAACTTACTATTTTGGAAAGCTAATGGCAGCACCTTTCCAGCGATATATGCCACTTTGCCAGAATATTTTTCTATAGTTCCGAAAAATGCACTGAAAACGCGCATTTTCAGTTAGCCTACACTGGCATGATGAAGTGGCATGATGAAGTGGCCACTGCCCACTCTATGGTCCGAGTGTGTTGATGAAACTTACTATTTTGGAAAGCTAATGGCAGCACCTTTCCAGCGATATATGCCACTTTGCCAGAATATTTTTCTAAAGTTCCGAAAAATGCACTGAAAACGCGAATTTTCAGTTAGCCTACACTGGCATAATGAAGTGGCCACTGCCCACTCCATGGTCTGAGTGCGTTGATGAAACTTACTATTTTGGAAAGCTAATGGCAGCACCTTTCCAGCGATGTATGCCACTTTGCCAGAATATTTTTCTAAAGTTCCGAAAAATGCACTGAAAACGCGCATTTTCAGTTAGCCTACACTGGCATGATGAAGTGGCATGATGAAGTGGCCACTGCCCACTCCATGGTCCGAGTGCGTTGATGAAACTTACTATTTTGGAAAGCTAATGGCAGCACCTTTCCAGCGATATATGCCACTTTGCCAGAATATTTTTCTAAAGTTCCGAAAAATGCACTGAAATCGCGCATTTTCAGTTAGCCTACACTGGCATGATGAAGTGGCCACTGCCCACTCCATGGTCCGAGTGCGTTGATGAAACTTACTATTTTGGAAAGCTAATGGCAGCACCCTTCCAGCGATGTATGCCACTTTGCCAGAATATTTTTCTAAAGTTCCGAAAAATGCACTGAAATCGCGCATTTTCAGTTAGCCTACACTGGCATGATGAAGTGGCATGATGAAGTGGCCACTGCCCACTCTATGGTCCGAGTGCGTTGATGAAACTTACTATTTTGGAAAGCTAATGGCAGCACCTTTCCAGCGATATATGCCACCTTGCCAGAATATTTTTCTAAAGTTCCGAAAAATGCACTGAAAACGCGAATTTTCAGTTAGCCTACACTGGCATAATGAAGTGGCCACTGCCCACTCCATGGTCTGAGTGCGTTGATGAAACTTACTATTTTGGAAAGCTAATGGCAGCACCTTTCCAGCGATGTATGCCACTTTGCCAGAATATTTTTCTAAAGTTCCGAAAAATGCACTGAAAACGCGCATTTTCAGTTAGCCTACACTGGCATGATGAAGTGGCATGATGAAGTGGCCACTGCCCACTCCATGGTCCGAGTGCGTTGATGAAACTTACTATTTTGGAAAGCTAATGGCAGCACCTTTCCAGCGATATATGCCACTTTGCCAGAATATTTTTCTAAAGTTCCGAAAAATGCACTGAAAACGCGCATTTTCAGTTAGCCTACACTGGCATGATGAAGTGGCCACTGCCCACTCCATGGTCCGAGTGCGTTGATGAAACTTACTATTTTGGAAAGCTAATGGCAGCACCCTTCCAGCGATGTATGCCACTTTGCCAGAATATTTTTCTAAAGTTCCGAAAAATGCACTGAAAACGCGCATTTTCAGTTAGCCTACACTGGCATGATGAAGTGGCCACTGCCCACTCCATGGTCCGAGTGCGTTGATGAAACTTACTATTTTGGAAAGCTAATGGCAGCACCTTTCCAGCGATATATGCCACTTTGCCAGAATATTTTTCTATAGTTCCGAAAAATGCACTGGAAACGCGCATTTTCAGTTAGCCTACACTGGCATGATGAAGTGGCCATTGCCTACTCCATGGTCCGAGTGCGTTGATGAAACTTACTATTTTGGAAAGCTAATGGCAGCACCTTTCCAGCGATATATGCCACTTAGTCAGAAGTGGCATGATGAAGTGGCCACTGCCCACTCCATGGTCCGAGTGCGTTGATGAAACTTACTATTTTGGAAAGCTAATGGCAGCACCTTTCCAGCGATATATGCCACTTTGCCAGAATATTTTTCTAAAGTTCCGAAAAATGCACTGAAAACGCGCATTTTCAGTTAGCCTACACTGGCATGATGAAGTGGCCACTGCCCACTCCATGGTCCGAGTGCGTTGATGAAACTTACTATTTTGGAAAGCTAATGGCAGCACCTTTCCAGCGATGTATGCCACTTTGCCAGAATATTTTTCTAAAGTTCCGAAAAATGCACTGAAAACGCGCATTTTCAGTTAGCCTACACTGGCATGATGAAGTGGCCACTGCCCACTCCATGGTCCGAGTGCGTTGATGAAACTTACTATTTTGGAAAGCTAATGGCAGCACCTTTCCAGTGATATATGCCACTTTGCCAGAATATTTTTCTAAAGTTCCGAAAAATGCACTGAAAACGCGCATTTTCAGTTAGCCTACACTGGCATGATGAAGTGGCATGATGAAGTGGCCACTGCCCACTCTATGGTCCGAGTGTGTTGATGAAACTTACTATTTTGGAAAGCTAATGGCAGCACCTTTCCAGCGATATATGCCACTTTGCCAGAATATTTTTCTAAAGTTCCGAAAAATGCACTGAAAACGCGAATTTTCAGTTAGCCTACACTGGCATAATGAAGTGGCCACTGCCCACTCCATGGTCTGAGTGCGTTGATGAAACTTACTATTTTGGAAAGCTAATGGCAGCACCTTTCCAGCGATGTATGCCACTTTGCCAGAATATTTTTCTAAAGTTCCGAAAAATGCACTGAAATCGCGCATTTTCAGTTAGCCTACACTGGCATGATGAAGTGGCATGATGAAGTGGCCACTGCCCACTCCATGGTCCGAGTGCGTTGATGAAACTTACTATTTTGGAAAGCTAATGGCAGCACCTTTCCAGCGATATATGCCACTTTGCCAGAATATTTTTCTAAAGTTCCGAAAAATGCACTGAAATCGCGCATTTTCAGTTAGCCTACACTGGCATGATGAAGTGGCCACTGCCCACTCCATGGTCCGAGTGCGTTGATGAAACTTACTATTTTGGAAAGCTAATGGCAGCACCCTTCCAGCGATGTATGCCACTTTGCCAGAATATTTTTCTAAAGTTCCGAAAAATGCACTGAAAACGCGCATTTTCAGTTAGCCTACACTGGCATGATGAAGTGGCATGATGAAGTGGCCACTGCCCACTCCATGGTCCGAGTGCGTTGATGAAACTTACTATTTTGGAAAGCTAATGGCAGCACCTTTCCAGCGATATATGCCACTTTGCCAGAATATTTTTCTATAGTTCCGAAAAATGCACTGAAAACGCGCATTTTCAGTTAGCCTACACTGGCATGATGAAGTGGCATGATGAAGTGGCCACTGCCCACTCTATGGTCCGAGTGCGTTGATGAAACTTACTATTTTGGAAAGCTAATGGCAGCACCTTTCCAGCGATATATGCCACCTTGCCAGAATATTTTTCTAAAGTTCCGAAAAATGCACTGAAAACGCGAATTTTCAGTTAGCCTACACTGGCATAATGAAGTGGCCACTGCCCACTCCATGGTCTGAGTGCGTTGATGAAACTTACTATTTTGGAAAGCTAATGGCAGCACCTTTCCAGCGATATATGCCACTTTGCCAGAATATTTTTCTAAAGTTCCGAAAAATGCACTGAAATCGCGCATTTTCAGTTAGCCTACACTGGCATGATGAAGTGGCATGATGAAGTGGCCACTGCCCACTCCATGGTCCGAGTGCGTTGATGAAACTTACTATTTTGGAAAGCTAATGGCAGCACCCTTCCAGCGATGTATGCCACTTTGCCAGAATATTTTTCTAAAGTTCCGAAAAATGCACTGAAAACGCGCATTTTCAGTTAGCCTACACTGGCATGATGAAGTGGCATGATGAAGTGGCCACTGCCCACTCCATGGTCCGAGTGCGTTGATGAAACTTACTATTTTGGAAAGCTAATGGCAGCACCTTTCCAGCGATATATGCCACTTTGCCAGAATATTTTTCTATAGTTCCGAAAAATGCACTGAAAACGCGCATTTTCAGTTAGCCTACACTGGCATGATGAAGTGGCATGATGAAGTGGCCACTGCCCACTCTATGGTCCGAGTGCGTTGATGAAACTTACTATTTTGGAAAGCTAATGGCAGCACCTTTCCAGCGATATATGCCACCTTGCCAGAATATTTTTCTAAAGTTCCGAAAAATGCACTGAAAACGCGAAATTTCAGTTAGCCTACACTGGCATAATGAAGTGGCCACTGCCCACTCCATGGTCTGAGTGCGTTGATGAAACTTACTATTTTGGAAAGCTAATGGCAGCACCTTTCCAGCGATGTATGCCACTTTGCCAGAATATTTTTCTAAAGTTCCGAAAAATGCACTGAAAACGCGCATTTTCAGTTAGCCTACACTGGCATGATGAAGTGGCATGATGAAGTGGCCACTGCCCACTCCATGGTCCGAGTGCGTTGATGAAACTTACTATTTTGGAAAGCTAATGGCAGCACCCTTCCAGCGATGTATGCCACTTTGCCAGAATATTTTTCTAAAGTTTCGAAAAATGCACTGAAAACGCGCATTTTCAGTTAGCCTACACTGGCATGATGAAGTGGCCACTGCCCACTCCATGGTCCGATTGCGTTGATGAAACTTACTATTTTGGAAAGCTAATGGCAGCACCTTTCCAGCGATATATGCCACTTTGCCAGAATATTTTTCTATAGTTCCGAAAAATGCACTGAAAACGCGCATTTTCAGTTAGCCTACACTGGCATGATGAAGTGGCCATTGCCCACTCCATGGTCCGAGTGCGTTGATGAAACTTACTATTTTGGAAAGCTAATGGCAGCACCTTTCCAGCGATATATGCCACTTAGTCAGAAGTGGCATGATGAAGTGGCCACTGCCCACTCCATGGTCCGAGTGCGTTGATGAAACTTACTATTTTGGAAAGCTAATGGCAGCACCTTTCCAGCGATATATGCCACTTTGCCAGAATATTTTTCTATAGTTCCGAAAAATGCACTGAAAACGCGCATTTTCAGTTAGCCTACACTGGCATGATGAAGTGGCCATTGCCCACTCCATGGTCCGAGTGCGTTGATGAAACTTACTATTTTGGAAAGCTAATGGCAGCACCTTTCCAGCGATATATGCCACTTAGTCAGAAGTGGCATGATGAAGTGGCCACTGCCCACTCCATGGTCCGAGTGCGTTGATGAAACTTACTATTTTGGAAAGCTAATGGCAGCACCTTTCCAGCGATATATGCCACTTTGCCAGAATATTTTTCTAAAGTTCCGAAAAATGCACTGAAAACGCGTATTTTCAGTTAGCCTACACTGGCATGATGAAGTGGCCACTGCCCACTCCATGGTCCGAGTGCGTTGATGAAACTTACTATTTTGGAAAGCTAATGGCAGCACCTTTCCAGCGATATATGCCACTTTGCCAGAATATTTTTCTAAAGTTCCGAAAAATGCACTGAAAACGCGCATTTTCAGTTAGCCTACACTGGCATGATGAAGTGGCCACTGCCCACTCCATGGTCCGAGTGCGTTGATGAAACTTACTATTTTGGAAAGCTAATGGCAGCACCTTTCCAGCGATATATGCCACTTTGCCAGAATATTTTTCTAAAGTTCCGAAAAATGCACTGAAATCGCGCATTTTCAGTTAGCCTACACTGGCATGATGAAGTGGCCACTGCCCACTCCATGGTCCGAGTGCGTTGATGAAACTTACTATTTTGGAAAGCTAATGGCAGCACCCTTCCAGCGATGTATGCCACTTTGCCAGAATATTTTTCTAAAGTTCCGAAAAATGCACTGAAAACGCGCATTTTCAGTTAGCCTACACTGGCATGATGAAGTGGCCATTGCCCACTCCATGGTCCGAGTGCGTTGATGAAACTTACTATTTTGGAAAGCTAATGGCAGCACCTTTCCAGCGATATATGCCACTTAGTCAGAAGTGGCATGATGAAGTGGCCACTGCCCACTCCATGGTCCGAGTGCGTTGATGAAACTTACTATTTTGGAAAGCTAATGGCAGCACCTTTCCAGCGATATATGCCACTTTGCCAGAATATTTTTCTAAAGTTCCGAAAAATGCACTGAAAACGCGTATTTTCAGTTAGCCTACACTGGCATGATGAAGTGGCCACTGCCCACTCCATGGTCCGAGTGCGTTGATGAAACTTACTATTTTGGAAAGCTAATGGCAGCACCTTTCCAGCGATGTATGCCACTTTGCCAGAATATTTTTCTAAAGTTCCGAAAAATGCACTGAAAACGCGCATTTTCAGTTAGCCTACACTGGCATGATGAAGTGGCCACTGCCCACTCCATGGTCCGAGTGCGTTGATGAAACTTACTATTTTGGAAAGCTAATGGCAGCACCTTTCCAGCGATATATGCCACTTTGCCAGAATATTTTTCTAAAGTTCCGAAAAATGCACTGAAATCGCGCATTTTCAGTTAGCCTACACTGGCATAATGAAGTGGCCACTGCCCAATCCATGGTCTGAGTGCGTTCATGAAACTTACTATTTTGGAAAGCTAATGGCAGCACCTTTCCAGCGATGTATGCCACTTTGCCAGAATATTTTTCTAAAGTTCCGAAAAATGCACTGAAAACGCGCATTTTCAGTTAGCCTACACTGGCATGATGAAGTGGCATGATGAAGTGGCCACTGCCCACTCCATGGTCCGAGTGCGTTGATGAAACTTACTATTTTGGAAAGCTAATGGCAGCACCTTTCCAGCGATATATGCCACTTTGCCAGAATATTTTTCTATAGTTCCGAAAAATGCACTGAAAACGCGCATTTTCAGTTAGCCTACACTGGCATAATGAAGTGGCCACTGCCCACTCCATGGTCTGAGTGCGTTGATGAAACTTACTATTTTGGAAAGCTAATGGCAGCACCTTTCCAGCGATGTATGCCACTTTGCCAGAATATTTTTCTAAAGTTCCGAAAAATGCACTGAAAACGCGCATTTTCAGTTAGCCTACACTGGCATGATGAAGTGGCATGATGAAGTGGCCACTGCCCACTCCATGGTCCGAGTGCGTTGATGAAACTTACTATTTTGGAAAGCTAATGGCAGCACCTTTCCAGCGATATATGCCACTTTGCCAGAATATTTTTCTAAAGTTCCGAAAAATGCACTGAAAACGCGCATTTTCAGTTAGCCTACACTGGCATGATGAAGTGGCCACTGCCCACTCCATGGTCCGAGTGCGTTGATGAAACTTACTATTTTGGAAAGCTAATGGCAGCACCCTTCCAGCGATGTATGCCACTTTGCCAGAATATTTTTCTAAAGTTTCGAAAAATGCACTGAAAACGCGCATTTTCAGTTAGCCTACACTGGCATGATGAAGTGGCCACTGCCCACTCCATGGTCCGAGTGCGTTGATGAAACTTACTATTTTGGAAAGCTAATGGCAGCACCTTTCCAGCGATATATGCCACTTTGCCAGAATATTTTTCTATAGTTCCGAAAAATGCACTGAAAACGCGCATTTTCAGTTAGCCTACACTGGCATGATGAAGTGGCCACTGCCCACTCCATGGTCCGAGTGCGTTGATGAAACTTACTATTTTGGAAAGCTAATGGCAGCACCTTTCCAGCGATATATGCCACTTAGTCAGAAGTGGCATGATGAAGTGGCCACTGCCCACTCCATGGTCCGAGTGGGTTGATGAAACTTACTATTTTGGAAAGCTAATGGCAGCACCTTTCCAGCGATATATGCCACTTTGCCAGAATATTTTTCTAAAGTTCCGAAAAATGCACTGAAAACGCGCATTTTCAGTTAGCCTACACTGGCATGATGAAGTGGCCACTGCCCACTCCATGGTCCGAGTGCGTTGATGAAACTTACTATTTTGGAAAGCTAGAATATTTTTCTAAAGTTCCGAAAAATGCACTGAAAACGCGAATTTTCAGTTAGCCTACACTGGCATAATGAAGTGGCCACTGCCCACTCCATGGTCTGAGTGCGTTGATGAAACTTACTATTTTGGAAAGCTAATGGCAGCACCTTTCCAGCGATGTATGCCATTTTGCCAGAATATTTTTCTAAAGTTCCGAAAAATGCACTGAAAACGCGCATTTTCAGTTAGCCTACACTGGCATGATGAAGTGGCATGATGAAGTGGCCACTGCCCACTCCATGGTCCGAGTGCGTTGATGAAACTTACTATGTTGGAAAGCTAATGGCAGCACCTTTCCAGCGATATATGCCACTTAGTCAGAATATTTTTCTAAAGTTCCGAAAAATGCACTGAAAACGCGCATTTTCAGTTAGCCTACACTGGCATGATGAAGTGGTCACTGCCCACTCCATGGTCCGAGTGCGTTGATGAAACTTACTATTTTGGAAAGCTAATGGCAGCACCTTTCCAGCGATGTATGCCACTTTGCCAGAATATTTTTCTAAAGTTCCGAAAAATGCACTGAAACCGCGCATTTTCAGTTAGCCTACACGGGCATGATGAAGTGGCCACTGCCCACTCCATGGTCCGAGTGCGTTGATGAAACTTACTATTTTGGAAAGCTAATGGCAGCACCTTTCCAGCGATATATGCCACTTTGCCAGAATATTTTTCTAAAGTTCCGAAAAATGCACTGAAAAGGCGCATTTTCAGTTAGCCTACACGGGCATGATGAAGTGGCCACTGCCCACTCCATGTGGCATGATGAAGTGGCATGATGAAGTGGCCACTGCCCACTCCATGGTCCGAGTGCGTTGATGAAACTTACTATTTTGGAAAGCTAATGGCAGCACCTTTCCAGCGATATATGCCACTTTGCCAGAATATTTTTCTATAGTTCCGAAAAATGCACTGAAAACGCGCATTTTCAGTTAGCCTACACTGGCATGATGAAGTGGCATGATGAAGTGGCCACTGCCCACTCTATGGTCCGAGTGCGTTGATGAAACTTACTATTTTGGAAAGATAATGGCAGCACCTTTCCAGCGATATATGCCACTTTGCCAGAATATTTTTCTAAAGTTCCGAAAAATGCACTGAAAACGCGCATTTTCAGTTAGCCTACACTGGCATGATGAAGTGGCCACTGCCCACTCCATGGTCCGAGTGCGTTGATGAAACTTACTATTTTGGAAAGCCAATGGCAGCACCTTTCCAGCGATATATGCCACTTTGCCAGAATATTTTTCTAAAGTTCCGAAAAATGCACTGAAAACGCGCATTTTCAGTTAGCCTACACTGGCATGATGAAGTGGCCACTGCCCACTCCATGGTCCGAGTGCGTTGATGAAACTTACTATTTTGGAAAGCTAATGGCAGCACCTTTCCAGCGATATATGCCACTTTGCCAGAATATTTTTCTAAAGTTCCGAAAAATGCACTGAAAACGCGCGTTTTCAGTTAGCCTACACGGGCATGATGAAGTGGCCACTGCCCACTCCATGGTCCGAGTGCGTTGATGAAACTTACTATTTTGGAAAGCTAATGGCAGCACCTTTCCAGCGATATATGCCACTTTGCCAGAATATTTTTCTAAAGTTCCGAAAAATGCACTGAAAACGCGCATTTTCAGTTAGCCTACACGGGCATGATGAAGTGGCCACTGCCCACTCCATGTGGCATGATGAAGTGGCATGATGAAGTGGCCACTGCCCACTCCATGGTCCGAGTGCGTTGATGAAACTTACTATTTTGGAAAGCTAATGGCAGCACCTTTCCAGCGATATTTGCCACTTTGCCAGAATATTTTTCTATAGTTCCGAAAAATGCACTGAAAACGCGCATTTTCAGTTAGCCTACACTGGCATGATGAAGTGGCATGATGAAGTGGCCACTGCCCACTCTATGGTCCGAGTGCGTTGATGAAACTTACTATTTTGGAAAGATAATGGCAGCACCTTTCCAGCGATATATGCCACTTTGCCAGAATATTTTTCTAAAGTTCCGAAAAATGCACTGAAAACGCGCATTTTCAGTTAGCCTACACTGGCATGATGAAGTGGCCACTGCCCACTCCATGGTCCGAGTGCGTTGATGAAACTTACTATTTTGGAAAGCCAATGGCAGCACCTTTCCAGCGATATATGCCACTTTGCCAGAATATTTTTCTAAAGTTCCGAAAAATGCACTGAAAACGCGCATTTTCAGTTAGCCTACACTGGCATGATGAAGTGGCATGATGAAGTGGCCACTGCCCACTCCATGGTCCGAGTGCGTTGATGAAACTTACTATTTTGGAAAGCTAATGGCAGCACCTTTCCAGCGATGTATGCCACTTTGCCAGAATATTTTTCTATAGTTCCGAAAAATGCACTGAAAACGCGAATTTTCAGTTAGCCTACACTGGCATAATGAAGTGGCCACTGCCCAATCCATGGTCTGAGTGCGTTCATGAAACTTACTATTTTGGAAAGCTAATGGCAGCACCTTTCCAGCGATGTATGCCACTTTGCCAGAATATTTTTCTAAAGTTCCGAAAAATGCACTGAAAACGCGCATTTTCAGTTAGCCTACACTGGCATAATGAAGTGGCCACTGCCCAATCCATGGTCTGAGTGCGTTGATGAAACTTACTATTTTGGAAAGCTAATGGCAGCACCTTTCCAGCGATGTATGCCACTTTGCCAGAATATTTTTCTAAAGTTCCGAAAAATGCACTGAAAACGCGCATTTTCAGTTAGCCTACACTGGCATGATGAAGTGGCATGATGAAGTGGCCACTGCCCACTCCATGGTCCGAGTGCGTTGATGAAACTTACTATTTTGGAAAGCTAATGGCAGCACCTTTCCAGCGATGTATGCCACTTTGCCAGAATATTTTTCTAAAGTTCCGAAAAATGCACTGAAAACGCGCATTTTCAGTTAGCCTACACTGGCATGATGAAGTGGCCACTGCCCACTCCATGGTCCGAGTGCGTTGATGAAACTTACTATTTTGGAAAGCTAATGGCAGCACCCTTCCAGCGATGTATGCCACTTTGCCAGAATATTTTTCTAAAGTTCCGAAAAATGCACTGAAAACGCGCATTTTCAGTTAGCCTACACTGGCATGATGAAGTGGCCACTGCCCACTCCATGGTCCGAGTGCGTTGATGAAACTTACTATTTTGGAAAGCTAATGGCAGCACCCTTCCAGCGATGTATGCCACTTTGCCAGAATATTTTTCTAAAGTTTCGAAAAATGCACTGAAAACGCGCATTTTCAGTTAGCCTACACTGGCATGATGAAGTGGCCACTGCCCACTCCATGGTCCGAGTGCGTTGATGAAACTTACTATTTTGGAAAGCTAATGGCAGCACCTTTCCAGCGATATATGCCACTTTGCCAGAATATTTTTCTATAGTTCCGAAAAATGCACTGAAAACGCGCATTTTCAGTTAGCCTACACTGGCATGATGAAGTGGCCACTGCCCACTCCATGGTCCGAGTGCGTTGATGAAACTTACTATTTTGGAAAGCTAATGGCAGCACCTTTCCAGCGATATATGCCACTTAGTCAGAAGTGGCATGATGAAGTGGCCACTGCCCACTCCATGGTCCGAGTGGGTTGATGAAACTTACTATTTTGGAAAGCTAATGGCAGCACCTTTCCAGCGATATATGCCACTTTGCCAGAATATTTTTCTAAAGTTCCGAAAAATGCACTGAAAACGCGCATTTTCAGTTAGCCTACACTGGCATGATGAAGTGGCCACTGCCCACTCCATGGTCCGAGTGCGTTGATGAAACTTACTATTTTGGAAAGCTAAAATATTTTTCTAAAGTTCCGAAAAATGCACTGAAAACGCGAATTTTCAGTTAGCCTACACTGGCATAATGAAGTGGCCACTGCCCACTCCATGGTCTGAGTGCGTTGATGAAACTTACTATTTTGGAAAGCTAATGGCAGCACCTTTCCAGCGATATATGCCACTTTGCCAGAATATTTTTCTAAAGTTCCGAAAAATGCACTGAAAACGCGCATTTTCAGTTAGCCTACACTGGCATGATGAAGTGGCATGATGAAGTGGCCACTGCCCACTCCATGGTCCGAGTGCGTTGATGAAACTTACTATTTTGGAAAGCTAATGGCAGCACCTTTCCAGCGATGTATGCCACTTTGCCAGAATATTTTTCTATAGTTCCGAAAAATGCACTGAAAACGCGAATTTTCAGTTAGCCTACACTGGCATAATGAAGTGGCCACTGCCCAATCCATGGTCTGAGTGCGTTCATGAAACTTACTATTTTGGAAAGCTAATGGCAGCACCTTTCCAGCGATGTATGCCACTTTGCCAGAATATTTTTCTAAAGTTCCGAAAAATGCACTGAAAACGCGCATTTTCAGTTAGCCTACACTGGCATAATGAAGTGGCCACTGCCCAATCCATGGTCTGAGTGCGTTGATGAAACTTACTATTTTGGAAAGCTAATGGCAGCACCTTTCCAGCGATGTATGCCACTTTGCCAGAATATTTTTCTAAAGTTCCGAAAAATGCACTGAAAACGCGCATTTTCAGTTAGCCTACACTGGCATGATGAAGTGGCATGATGAAGTGGCCACTGCCCACTCCATGGTCCGAGTGCGTTGATGAAACTTACTATTTTGGAAAGCTAATGGCAGCACCTTTCCAGCGATGTATGCCACTTTGCCAGAATATTTTTCTAAAGTTCCGAAAAATGCACTGAAAACGCGCATTTTCAGTTAGCCTACACTGGCATGATGAAGTGGCCACTGCCCACTCCATGGTCCGAGTGCGTTGATGAAACTTACTATTTTGGAAAGCTAATGGCAGCACCCTTCCAGCGATGTATGCCACTTTGCCAGAATATTTTTCTAAAGTTCCGAAAAATGCACTGAAAACGCGCATTTTCAGTTAGCCTACACTGGCATGATGAAGTGGCCACTGCCCACTCCATGGTCCGAGTGCGTTGATGAAACTTACTATTTTGGAAAGCTAATGGCAGCACCCTTCCAGCGATGTATGCCACTTTGCCAGAATATTTTTCTAAAGTTTCGAAAAATGCACTGAAAACGCGCATTTTCAGTTAGCCTACACTGGCATGATGAAGTGGCCACTGCCCACTCCATGGTCCGAGTGCGTTGATGAAACTTACTATTTTGGAAAGCTAATGGCAGCACCTTTCCAGCGATATATGCCACTTTGCCAGAATATTTTTCTATAGTTCCGAAAAATGCACTGAAAACGCGCATTTTCAGTTAGCCTACACTGGCATGATGAAGTGGCCATTGCCCACTCCATGGTCCGAGTGCGTTGATGAAACTTACTATTTTGGAAAGCTAATGGCAGCACCTTTCCAGCGATATATGCCACTTAGTCAGAAGTGGCATGATGAAGTGGCCACTGCCCACTCCATGGTCCGAGTGGGTTGATGAAACTTACTATTTTGGAAAGCTAATGGCAGCACCTTTCCAGCGATATATGCCACTTTGCCAGAATATTTTTCTAAAGTTCCGAAAAATGCACTGAAAACGCGCATTTTCAGTTAGCCTACACTGGCATGATGAAGTGGCCACTGCCCACTCCATGGTCCGAGTGCGTTGATGAAACTTACTATTTTGGAAAGCTAAAATATTTTTCTAAAGTTCCGAAAAATGCACTGAAAACGCGAATTTTCAGTTAGCCTACACTGGCATAATGAAGTGGCCACTGCCCACTCCATGGTCTGAGTGCGTTGATGAAACTTACTATTTTGGAAAGCTAATGGCAGCACCTTTCCAGCGATGTATGCCATTTTGCCAGAATATTTTTCTAAAGTTCCGAAAAATGCACTGAAAACGCGCATTTTCAGTTAGCCTACACTGGCATGATGAAGTGGCATGATGAAGTGGCCACTGCCCACTCCATGGTCCGAGTGCGTTGATGAAACTTACTATGTTGGAAAGCTAATGGCAGCACCTTTCCAGCGATATATGCCACTTAGTCAGAATATTTTTCTAAAGTTCCGAAAAATGCACTGAAAACGCGCATTTTCAGTTAGCCTACACTGGCATGATGAAGTGGTCACTGCCCACTCCATGGTCCGAGTGCGTTGATGAAACTTACTATTTTGGAAAGCTAATGGCAGCACCTTTCCAGCGATATATGCCACTTTGCCAGAATATTTTTCTAAAGTTCCGAAAAATGCACTGAAAACGCGCATTTTCAGTTAGCCTACACGGGCATGATGAAGTGGCCACTGCCCACTCCATGGTCCGAGTGCGTTGATGAAACTTACTATTTTGGAAAGCTAATGGCAGCACCTTTCCAGCGATATATGCCACTTTGCCAGAATATTTTTCTAAAGTTCCGAAAAATGCACTGAAAACGCGCATTTTCAGTTAGCCTACACGGGCATGATGAAGTGGCCACTGCCCACTCCATGTGGCATGATGAAGTGGCATGATGAAGTGGCCACTGCCCACTCCATGGTCCGAGTGCGTTGATGAAACTTACTATTTTGGAAAGCTAATGGCAGCACCTTTCCAGCGATATATGCCACTTTGCCAGAATATTTTTCTATAGTTCCGAAAAATGCACTGAAAACGCGCATTTTCAGTTAGCCTACACTGGCATGATGAAGTGGCATGATGAAGTGGCCACTGCCCACTCTATGGTCCGAGTGCGTTGATGAAACTTACTATTTTGGAAAGATAATGGCAGCACCTTTCCAGCGATATATGCCACTTTGCCAGAATATTTTTCTAAAGTTCCGAAAAATGCACTGAAAACGCGCATTTTCAGTTAGCCTACACTGGCATGATGAAGTGGCCACTGCCCACTCCATGGTCCGAGTGCGTTGATGAAACTTACTATTTTGGAAAGCCAATGGCAGCACCTTTCCAGCGATATATGCCACTTTGCCAGAATATTTTTCTAAAGTTCCGAAAAATGCACTGAAAACGCGCATTTTCAGTTAGCCTACACTGGCATGATGAAGTGGCCACTGCCCACTCCATGGTCCGAGTGCGTTGATGAAACTTACTATTTTGGAAAGCTAATGGCAGCACCTTTCCAGCGATATATGCCACTTTGCCAGAATATTTTTCTAAAGTTCCGAAAAATGCACTGAAAACGCGCATTTTCAGTTAGCCTACACTGGCATGATGAAGTGGCATGATGAAGTGGCCACTGCCCACTCCATGGTCCGAGTGCGTTGATGAAACTTACTATTTTGGAAAGCTAATGGCAGCACCTTTCCAGCGATGTATGCCACTTTGCCAGAATATTTTTCTATAGTTCCGAAAAATGCACTGAAAACGCGAATTTTCAGTTAGCCTACACTGGCATAATGAAGTGGCCACTGCCCAATCCATGGTCTGAGTGCGTTCATGAAACTTACTATTTTGGAAAGCTAATGGCAGCACCTTTCCAGCGATGTATGCCACTTTGCCAGAATATTTTTCTAAAGTTCCGAAAAATGCACTGAAAACGCGCATTTTCAGTTAGCCTACACTGGCATAATGAAGTGGCCACTGCCCAATCCATGGTCTGAGTGCGTTGATGAAACTTACTATTTTGGAAAGCTAATGGCAGCACCTTTCCAGCGATGTATGCCACTTTGCCAGAATATTTTTTTAAAGTTCCGAAAAATGCACTGAAAACGCGCATTTTCAGTTAGCCTACACTGGCATGATGAAGTGGCATGATGAAGTGGCCACTGCCCACTCCATGGTCCGAGTGCGTTGATGAAACTTACTATTTTGGAAAGCTAATGGCAGCACCTTTCCAGCGATGTATGCCACTTTGCCAGAATATTTTTCTAAAGTTCCGAAAAATGCACTGAAAACGCGCATTTTCAGTTAGCCTACACTGGCATGATGAAGTGGCCACTGCCCACTCCATGGTCCGAGTGCGTTGATGAAACTTACTATTTTGGAAAGCTAATGGCAGCACCCTTCCAGCGATGTATGCCACTTTGCCAGAATATTTTTCTAAAGTTCCGAAAAATGCACTGAAAACGCGCATTTTCAGTTAGCCTACATTGGCATGATGAAGTGGCCACTGCCCACTCCATGGTCCGAGTGCGTTGATGAAACTTACTATTTTGGAAAGCTAATGGCAGCACCCTTCCAGCGATGTATGCCACTTTGCCAGAATATTTTTCTAAAGTTCCGAAAAATGCACTGAAAACGCGCATTTTCAGTTAGCCTACACTGGCATGATGAAGTGGCATGATGAAGTGGCCACTGCCCACTCCATGGTCCGAGTGCGTTGATGAAACTTACTATTTTGGAAAGCTAATGGCAGCACCTTTCCAGCGATGTATGCCACTTTGCCAGAATATTTTTCTAAAGTTCCGAAAAATGCACTGAAAACGCGCATTTTCAGTTAGCCTACACTGGCATGATGAAGTGGCCATTGCCCACTCCATGGTCCGAGTGCGTTGATGAAACTTACTATTTTGGAAAGCTAATGGCAGCACCCTTCCAGCGATGTATGCCACTTTGCCAGAATATTTTTCTAAAGTTCCGAAAAATGCACTGAAAACGCGCATTTTCAGTTAGCCTACATTGGCATGATGAAGTGGCCACTGCCCACTCCATGGTCCGAGTGCGTTGATGAAACTTACTATTTTGGAAAGCTAATGGCAGCACCTTTCCAGCGATATATGCCACTTTGCCAGAATATTTTTCTAAAGTTCCGAAAAATGCACTGAAAACGCGAATTTCCAGTTAGCCTACACTGGCATGATGAAGTGGCCATTGCCCAATCCATGGTCTGAGTGCGTTGATGAAACTTACTATTTTGGAAAGCTAATGGCAGCACCTTTCCAGCGATATATGCCACTTAGTCAGAAGTGGCATGATGAAGTGGCCGCTGCCCACTCCATGGTCCGAGTGCGTTGATGAAACTTACTATTTTGGAAAGCTAATGGCAGCACCTTTCCAGCGATATATGCCACTTTGCCAGAATATTTTTCTAAAGTTCCGAAAAATGCACTGAAAACGCGCATTTTCAGTTAGCCTACACTGGCATGATGAAGTGGCATGATGAAGTGGCCACTGCCCACTCCATGGTCCGAGTGCGTTGATGAAACTTACTATTTTGGAAAGCTAATGGCAGCACCTTTCCAGCGATATATGCCACTTTGCCAGAATATTTTTCTATAGTTCCGAAAAATGCACTGAAAACGCGCATTTTCAGTTAGCCTACACTGGCATGATGAAGTGGCATGATGAAGTGGCCACTGCCCACTCCATGGTCCGAGTGCGTTGATGAAACTTACTATTTTGGAAAGCTAATGGCAGCACCTTTCCAGCGATATATGCCACTTTGCCAGAATATTTTTCTAAAGTTCCGAAAAATGCACTGAAAACGCGAATTTTCAGTTAGCCTACACTGGCATAATGAAGTGGCCACTGCCCAATCCATGGTCTGAGTGCGTTGATGAAACTTACTATTTTGGAAAGCTAATGGCAGCACCTTTCCAGCGATGTATGCCACTTTGCCAGAATATTTTTCTAAAGTTCCGAAAAATGCACTGAAAACGCGCATTTTCAGTTAGCCTACACTGGCATGATGAAGTGGCATGATGAAGTGGCCACTGCCCACTCCATGGTCCGAGTGCGTTGATGAAACTTACTATTTTGGAAAGCTAATGGCAGCACCTTTCCAGCGATGTATGCCACTTTGCCAGAATATTTTTCTAAAGTTCCGAAAAATGCACTGAAAACGCGCATTTTCAGTTAGCCTACACTGGCATGATGAAGTGGCCACTGCCCACTCCATGGTCCGAGTGCGTTGATGAAACTTACTATTTTGGAAAGCTAATGGCAGCACCCTTCCAGCGATGTATGCCACTTTGCCAGAATATTTTTCTAAAGTTCCGAAAAATGCACTGAAAACGCGCATTTTCAGTTAGCCTACATTGGCATGATGAAGTGGCCACTGCCCACTCCATGGTCCGAGTGCGTTGATGAAACTTACTATTTTGGAAAGCTAATGGCAGCACCTTTCCAGCGATATATGCCACTTTGCCAGAATATTTTTCTAAAGTTCCGAAAAATGCACTGAAAACGCGAATTTCCAGTTAGCCTACACTGGCATGATGAAGTGGCCATTGCCCAATCCATGGTCCGAGTGCGTTGATGAAACTTACTATTTTGGAAAGCTAATGGCAGCACCTTTCCAGCGATATATGCCACTTAGTCAGAAGTGGCATGATGAAGTGGCCACTGCCCACTCCATGGTCCGAGTGCGTTGATGAAACTTACTATTTTGGAAAGCTAATGGCAGCACCTTTCCAGCGATATATGCCACTTTGCCAGAATATTTTTCTAAAGTTCCGAAAAATGCACTGAAAACGCGAATTTTCAGTTAGCCTACACTGGCATGATGAAGTGGCCACTGCCCACTCCATGGTCCGAGTGCGTTGATGAAACTTACTATTTTGGAAAGCTAATGGCAGCACCTTTCCAGCGATGTATGCCACTTTGCCAGAATATTTTTCTAAAGTTCCGAAAAATGCACTGAAAACGCGCATTTTCAGTTAGCCTACACTGGCATGATGAAGTGGCATGATGAAGTGGCCACTGCCCACTCCATGGACCGAGTGCGTTGATGAAACTTACTATTTTGGAAAGCTAATGGCAGCACCTTTCCAGCGATATATGCCACTTAGTCAGAATATTTTTCTAAAGTTCCGAAAAATGCACTGAAAACGCGCATTTTCAGTTAGCCTACACTGGCATGATGAAGTGGCCACTGCCCACTCCATGGTCCGAGTGCGTTGATGAAACTTACTATTTTGGAAAGCTAATGGCAGCACCTTTCCAGCGATATATGCCACTTTGCCAGAATATTTTTCTAAAGTTCCGAAAAATGCACTGAAAACGCGCATTTTCAGTTAGCCTACACGGGCATGATGAAGTGGCCACTGCCCACTCCATGGTCCGAGTGCGTTGATGAAACTTACTATTTTGGAAAGCTAATGGCAGCACCTTTCTAGCGATATATGCCACTTTGCCAGAATATTTTTCTAAAGTTCCGAAAAATGCACTGAAAACGCGCATTTTCAGTTAGCCTACACTGGCATGATGAAGTGGCATGATGAAGTGGCCACTGTCCACTCTATGGTCCGAGTGCGTTGATGAAACTTACTATTTTGGAAAGCTAATGGCAGCACCTTTCCAGCGATATATGCCACTTTGCCAGAATATTTTTCTATAGTTCCGAAAAATGCACTGAAAACGCGAATTTTCAGTTAGCCTACACTGGCATGATGAAGTGGCATGATGAAGTGGCCACTGCCCACTCTATGGTCCGAGTGCGTTGATGAAACTTACTATTTTGGAAAGATAATGGCAGCACCTTTCCAGCGATATATGCCACTTTGCCAGAATATTTTTCTAAAGTTCCGAAAAATGCACTGAAAACGCGCATTTTCAGTTAGCCTACACTGGCATGATGAAGTGGCCACTGCCCACTCCATGGTCCGAGTGCGTTGATGAAACTTACTATTTTGGAAAGCCAATGGCAGCACCTTTCCAGCGATATATGCCACTTTGCCAGAATATTTTTCTAAAGTTCCGAAAAATGCACTGAAAACGCGCATTTTCAGTTAGCCTACACTGGCATGATGAAGTGGCCACTGCCCACTCCATGGTCCGAGTGCGTTGATGAAACTTACTATTTTGGAAAGCTAATGGCAGCACCTTTCCAGCGATGTATGCCACTTTGCCAGAATATTTTTCTAAAGTTCCGAAAAATGCACTGAAAACGCGCATTTTCAGTTAGCCTACACTGGCATGATGAAGTGGCATGATGAAGTGGCCACTGCCCACTCCATGGTCCGAGTGCGTTGATGAAACTTACTATTTTGGAAAGCTAATGGCAGCACCTTTCCAGCGATGTATGCCACTTTGCCAGAATATTTTTCTATAGTTCCGAAAAATGCACTGAAAACGCGAATTTTCAGTTAGCCTACACTGGCATAATGAAGTGGCCACTGCCCAATCCATGGTCTGAGTGCGTTCATGAAACTTACTATTTTGGAAAGCTAATGGCAGCACCTTTCCAGCGATGTATGCCACTTTGCCAGAATATTTTTCTAAAGTTCCGAAAAATGCACTGAAAACGCGCATTTTCAGTTAGCCTACACTGGCATGATGAAGTGGCATGATGAAGTGGCCACTGCCCACTCCATGGTCCGAGTGCGTTGATGAAACTTACTATTTTGGAAAGCTAATGGCAGCACCTTTCCAGCGATGTATGCCACTTTGCCAGAATATTTTTCTAAAGTTCCGAAAAATGCACTGAAAACGCGCATTTTCAGTTAGCCTACACTGGCATGATGAAGTGGCCACTGCCCACTCCATGGTCCGAGTGCGTTGATGAAACTTTCTATTTTGGAAAGCTAATGGCAGCACCCTTCCAGCGATGTATGCCACTTTGCCAGAATATTTTTCTAAAGTTCCGAAAAATGCACTGAAAACGCGCATTTTCAGTTAGCCTACATTGGCATGATGAAGTGGCCACTGCCCACTCCATGGTCCGAGTGCGTTGATGAAACTTACTATTTTGGAAAGCTAATGGCAGCACCTTTCCAGCGATATATGCCACTTTGCCAGAATATTTTTCTAAAGTTCCGAAAAATGCACTGAAAACGCGCATTTTCAGTTAGCCTACACTGGCATGATGAAGTGGCATGATGAAGTGGCCACTGCCCACTCCATGGTCCGAGTGCGTTGATGAAACTTACTATTTTGGAAAGCTAATGGCAGCACCTTTCCAGCGATATATGCCACTTTGCCAGAATATTTTTCTATAGTTCCGAAAAATGCACTGAAAACGCGCATTTTCAGTTAGCCTACACTGGCATGATGAAGTGGCATGATGAAGTGGCCACTGCCCACTCTATGGTCCGAGTGCGTTGATGAAACTTACTATTTTGGAAAGCTAATGGCAGCACCTTTCCAGCGATATATGCCACTTTGCCAGAATATTTTTCTAAAGTTCCGAAAAATGCACTGAAAACGCGAATTTTCAGTTAGCCTACACTGGCATAATGAAGTGGCCACTGCCCAATCCATGGTCTGAGTGCGTTGATTAAACTTACTATTTTGGAAAGCTAATGGCAACACCTTTCCAGCGATGTATGCCACTTTGCCAGAATATTTTTCTAAAGTTCCGAAAAATGCACTGAAAACGCGCATTTTCAGTTAGCCTACACTGGCATGATGAAGTGGCATGATGAAGTGGCCACTGCCCACTCCATGGTCCGAGTGCGTTGATGAAACTTACTATTTTGGAAAGCTAATGGCAGCACCTTTCCAGCGATGTATGCCACTTTGCCAGAATATTTTTCTAAAGTTCCGAAAAATGCACTGAAAACGCGCATTTTCAGTTAGCCTACACTGGCATGATGAAGTGGCCACTGCCCACTCCATGGTCCGAGTGCGTTGATGAAACTTACTATTTTGGAAAGCTAATGGCAGCACCCTTCCAGCGATGTATGCCACTTTGCCAGAATATTTTTCTAAAGTTCCGAAAAATGCACTGAAAACGCGCATTTTCAGTTAGCCTACATTGGCATGATGAAGTGGCCACTGCCCACTCCATGGTCCGAGTGCGTTGATGAAACTTACTATTTTGGAAAGCTAATGGCAGCACCTTTCCAGCGATATATGCCACTTAGTCAGAAGTGGCATGATGAAGTGGCCACTGCCCACTCCATGGTCCGAGTGCGTTGATGAAACTTACTATTTTGGAAAGCTAATGGCAGCACCTTTCCAGCGATATATGCCACTTTGCCAGAATATTTTTCTAAAGTTCCGAAAAATGCACTGAAAACGCGAATTTTCAGTTAGCCTACACTGGCATGATGAAGTGGCCACTGCCCACTCCATGGTCCGAGTGCGTTGATGAAACTTACTATTTTGGAAAGCTAATGGCAGCACCTTTCCAGCGATATATGCCACTTTGCCAGAATATTTTTCTAAAGTTCCGAAAAATGCACTGAAAACGCGCATTTTCAGTTAGCCTACACTGGCATGATGAAGTGGCATGATGAAGTGGCCACTGTCCACTCTATGGTCCGAGTGCGTTGATGAAGCTTACTATTTTGGAAAGCTAATGGCAGCACCTTTCCAGCGATATATGCCACTTTGCCAGAATATTTTTCTAAAGTTCCGAAAAATGCACTGAAAACGCGCATTTTCAGTTAGCCTACACTGGCATGATGAAGTGGCATGATGAAGTGGCCACTGCCCACTCCATGGTCCGAGTGCGTTGATGAAACTTACTATTTTGGAAAGCTAATGGCAGCACCTTTCCAGCGATATATGCCACTTTGCCAGAATATTTTTCTAAAGTTCCGAAAAATGCACTGAAAACGCGCATTTTCAGTTAGCCTACACTGGCATAATGAAGTGGCCACTGCCCACTCCATGGTCTGAGTGCGTTGATGAAACTTACTATTTTGGAAAGCTAATGGCAGCATCTTTCCAGCGATGTATGCCACTTTGCCAGAATATTTTTCTAAAGTTCCGAAAAATGCACTGAAAACGCGCATTTTCAGTTAGCCTACACTGGCATGATGAAGTGGCATGATGAAGTGGCCACTGCCCACTCCATGGTCCGAGTGCGTTGATGAAACTTACTATTTTGGAAAGCTAATGGCAGCACCTTTCCAGCGATATATGCCACTTTGCCAGAATATTTTTCTAAAGTTCCGAAAAATGCACTGAAAACGCGCATTTTCAGTTAGCCTACACTGGCATGATGAAGTGGCATGATGAAGTGGCCACTGCCCACTCCATGGACCGAGTGCGTTGATGAAACTTACTATTTTGGAAAGCTAATGGCAGCACCTTTCCAGGGATATATGCCACTTAGTCAGAATATTTTTCTAAAGTTCCGAAAAATGCACTGAAAACGCGCATTTTCAGTTAGCCTACACTGGCATGATGAAGTGGCCACTGCCCACTCCATGGTCCGAGTGCGTTGATGAAACTTACTATTTTGGAAAGCTAATAGCAGCACCTTTCCAGCGATATATGCCACTTTGCCAGAATATTTTTCTAAAGTTCCGAAAAATGCACTGAAAACGCGCATTTTCAGTTAGCCTACACGGGCATGATGAAGTGGCCACTGCCCACTCCATGGTCCGAGTGCGTTGATGAAACTTACTATTTTGGAAAGCTAATGGCAGCACCTTTCCAGCGATATATGCCACTTTGCCAGAATATTTTTCTAAAGTTCCGAAAAATGCACTGAAAACGCGCATTTTCAGTTAGCCTACACTGGCATGATGAAGTGGCATGATGAAGTGGCCACTGCCCACTCCATGGACCGAGTGCGTTGATGAAACTTACTATTTTGGAATATATGCCAGGGATATATGCCACTTAGTCAGAATATTTTTCTAAAGTTCCGAAAAATGCACTGAAAACGCGCATTTTCAGTTAGCCTACACTGGCATGATGAAGTGGCCACTGCCCACTCCATGGTCCGAGTGCGTTGATGAAACTTACTATTTTGGAAAGCTAATAGCAGCACCTTTCCAGCGATATATGCCACTTTGCCAGAATATTTTTCTAAAGTTCCGAAAAATGCACTGAAAACGCGCATTTTCAGTTAGCCTACACGGGCATGATGAAGTGGCCACTGCCCACTCCATGGTCCGAGTGCGTTGATGAAACTTACTATTTTGGAAAGCTAATGGCAGCACCTTTCCAGCGATATATGCCACTTTGCCAGAATATTTTTCTAAAGTTCCGAAAAATGCACTGAAAACGCGCATTTTCAGTTAGCCTACACTGGCATGATGAAGTGGCCACTGCCCACTCCACGGTCCGAGTGCGTTGATGAAACTTACTATTTTGGAAAGCTAATGGCAGCACCTTTCCAGCGATATATGCCACTTTGCCAGAATATTTTTCTAAAGTTCCGAAAAATGCACTGAAAACGCGAATATCCAGTTAGCCTACACTGGCATGATGAAGTGGCCATTGCCCAATCCATGGTCCGAGTGCGTTGATGAAACTTACTATTTTGGAAAGCTAATGGCAGCACCTTTCCAGCGATATATGCCACTTAGTCAGAAGTGGCATGATGAAGTGGCCACTGCCCACTCCATGGTCCGAGTGCGTTGATGAAACTTACTATTTTGGAAAGCTAATGGCAGCACCTTTCCAGCGATATATGCCACTTTGCCAGAATATTTTTCTAAAGTTCCGAAAAATGCACTGAAAACGCGCATTTTCAGTTAGCCTACATTGGCATGATGAAGTGGCCACTGCCCACTCCATGGTCCGAGTGCGTTGATGAAACTTACTATTTTGGAAAGCTAATGGCAGCACCTTTCCAGCGATATATGCCACTTTGCCAGAATATTTTTCTAAAGTTCCGAAAAATGCACTGAAAACGCGCATTTTCAGTTAGCCTACACTGGCATGATGAAGTGGCATGATGAAGTGGCCACTGCCCACTCCATGGTCCGAGTGCGTTGATGAAACTTACTATTTTGGAAAGCTAATGGCAGCACCTTTCCAGCGATATATGCCACTTTGCCAGAATATTTTTCTATAGTTCCGAAAAATGCACTGAAAACGCGCATTTTCAGTTAGCCTACACTGGCATGATGAAGTGGCATGATGAAGTGGCCACTGCCCACTCTATGGTCCGAGTGCGTTGATGAAACTTACTATTTTGGAAAGCTAATGGCAGCACCTTTCCAGCGATATATGCCACTTTGCCAGAATATTTTTCTAAAGTTCCGAAAAATGCACTGAAAACGCGAATTTTCAGTTAGCCTACACTGGCATAATGAAGTGGCCACTGCCCAATCCATGGTCTGAGTGCGTTGATTAAACTTACTATTTTGGAAAGCTAATGGCAACACCTTTCCAGCGATGTATGCCACTTTGCCAGAATATTTTTCTAAAGTTCCGAAAAATGCACTGAAAACGCGCATTTTCAGTTAGCCTACACTGGCATGATGAAGTGGCATGATGAAGTGGCCACTGCCCACTCCATGGTCCGAGTGCGTTGATGAAACTTACTATTTTGGAAAGCTAATGGCAGCACCTTTCCAGCGATGTATGCCACTTTGCCAGAATATTTTTCTAAAGTTCCGAAAAATGCACTGAAAACGCGCATTTTCAGTTAGCCTACACTGGCATGATGAAGTGGCCACTGCCCACTCCATGGTCCGAGTGCGTTGATGAAACTTACTATTTTGGAAAGCTAATGGCAGCACCCTTCCAGCGATGTATGCCACTTTGCCAGAATATTTTTCTAAAGTTCCGAAAAATGCACTGAAAACGCGCATTTTCAGTTAGCCTACATTGGCATGATGAAGTGGCCACTGCCCACTCCATGGTCCGAGTGCGTTGATGAAACTTACTATTTTGGAAAGCTAATGGCAGCACCTTTCCAGCGATATATGCCACTTTGCCAGAATATTTTTCTAAAGTTCCGAAAAATGCACTGAAAACGCGAATTTCCAGTTAGCCTACACTGGCATGATGAAGTGGCCATTGCCCAATCCATGGTCCGAGTGCGTTGATGAAACTTACTATTTTGGAAAGCTAATGGCAGCACCTTTCCAGCGATATATGCCACTTAGTCAGAAGTGGCATGATGAAGTGGCCACTGCCCACTCCATGGTCCGAGTGCGTTGATGAAACTTACTATTTTGGAAAGCTAATGGCAGCACCTTTCCAGCGATATATGCCACTTTGCCAGAATATTTTTCTAAAGTTCCGAAAAATGCACTGAAAACGCGAATTTTCAGTTAGCCTACACTGGCATGATGAAGTGGCCACTGCCCACTCCATGGTCCGAGTGCGTTGATGAAACTTACTATTTTGGAAAGCTAATGGCAGCACCTTTCCAGCGATATATGCCACTTTGCCAGAATATTTTTCTAAAGTTCCGAAAAATGCACTGAAAACGCGCATTTTCAGTTAGCCTGCACTGGCATGATGAAGTGGCATGATGAAGTGGCCACTGCCCACTCCATGGACCGAGTGCGTTGATGAAACTTACTATTTTGGAAAGCTAATGGCAGCACCTTTCCAGCGATATATGCCACTTAGTCAGAATATTTTTCTAAAGTTCCGAAAAATGCACTGAAAACGCGCATTTTCAGTTAGCCTACACTGGCATGATGAAGTGGCCACTGCCCACTCCATGGTCCGAGTGCGTTGATGAAACTTACTATTTTGGAAAGCTAATGGCAGCACCTTTCTAGCGATATATGCCACTTTGCCAGAATATTTTTCTAAAGTTCCGAAAAATGCACTGAAAACGCGCATTTTCAGTTAGCCTACACTGGCATGATGAAGTGGCATGATGAAGTGGCCACTGTCCACTCTATGGTCCGAGTGCGTTGATGAAGCTTACTATTTTGGAAAGCTAATGGCAGCACCTTTCCAGCGATATATGCCACTTTGCCAGAATATTTTTCTAAAGTTCCGAAAAATGCACTGAAAACGCGCATTTTCAGTTAGCCTACACTGGCATGATGAAGTGGCATGATGAAGTGGCCACTGCCCACTCCATGGTCCGAGTGCGTTGATGAAACTTACTATTTTGGAAAGCTAATGGCAGCACCTTTCCAGCGATATATGCCACTTTGCCAGAATATTTTTCTAAAGTTCCGAAAAATGCACTGAAAACGCGCATTTTCAGTTAGCCTACACTGGCATAATGAAGTGGCCACTGCCCACTCCATGGTCTGAGTGCGTTGATGAAACTTACTATTTTGGAAAGCTAATGGCAGCATCTTTCCAGCGATGTATGCCACTTTGCCAGAATATTTTTCTAAAGTTCCGAAAAATGCACTGAAAACGCGCATTTTCAGTTAGCCTACACTGGCATGATGAAGTGGCATGATGAAGTGGCCACTGCCCACTCCATGGTCCGAGTGCGTTGATGAAACTTACTATTTTGGAAAGCTAATGGCAGCACCTTTCCAGCGATATATGCCACTTTGCCAGAATATTTTTCTAAAGTTCCGAAAAATGCACTGAAAACGCGCATTTTCAGTTAGCCTACACTGGCATGATGAAGTGGCATGATGAAGTGGCCACTGCCCACTCCATGGACCGAGTGCGTTGATGAAACTTACTATTTTGGAAAGCTAATGGCAGCACCTTTCCAGGGATATATGCCACTTAGTCAGAATATTTTTCTAAAGTTCCGAAAAATGCACTGAAAACGCGCATTTTCAGTTAGCCTACACTGGCATGATGAAGTGGCCACTGCCCACTCCATGGTCCGAGTGCGTTGATGAAACTTACTATTTTGGAAAGCTAATAGCAGCACCTTTCCAGCGATATATGCCACTTTGCCAGAATATTTTTCTAAAGTTCCGAAAAATGCACTGAAAACGCGCATTTTCAGTTAGCCTACACTGGCATGATGAAGTGGCCACTGCCCACTCCATGGTCCGAGTGCGTTGATGAAACTTACTATTTTGGAAAGCTAATGGCAGCACCTTTCCAGCGATATATGCCACTTTGCCAGAATATTTTTCTAAAGTTCCGAAAAATGCACTGAAAACGCGCATTTTCAGTTAGCCTACACTGGCATGATGAAGTGGCATGATGAAGTGGCCACTGCCCACTCCATGGACCGAGTGCGTTGATGAAACTTACTATTTTGGAATATATGCCAGGGATATATGCCACTTAGTCAGAATATTTTTCTAAAGTTCCGAAAAATGCACTGAAAACGCGCATTTTCAGTTAGCCTACACTGGCATGATGAAGTGGCCACTGCCCACTCCATGGTCCGAGTGCGTTGATGAAACTTACTATTTTGGAAAGCTAATAGCAGCACCTTTCCAGCGATATATGCCACTTTGCCAGAATATTTTTCTAAAGTTCCGAAAAATGCACTGAAAACGCGCATTTTCAGTTAGCCTACACGGGCATGATGAAGTGGCCACTGCCCACTCCATGGTCCGAGTGCGTTGATGAAACTTACTATTTTGGAAAGCTAATGGCAGCACCTTTCCAGCGATATATGCCACTTTGCCAGAATATTTTTCTAAAGTTCCGAAAAATGCACTGAAAACGCGCATTTTCAGTTAGCCTACACTGGCATGATGAAGTGGCCACTGCCCACTCCACGGTCCGAGTGCGTTGATGAAACTTACTATTTTGGAAAGCTAATGGCAGCACCTTTCCAGCGATATATGCCACTTTGCCAGAATATTTTTCTAAAGTTCCGAAAAATGCACTGAAAACGCGAATATCCAGTTAGCCTACACTGGCATGATGAAGTGGCCATTGCCCAATCCATGGTCCGAGTGCGTTGATGAAACTTACTATTTTGGAAAGCTAATGGCAGCACCTTTCCAGCGATATATGCCACTTAGTCAGAAGTGGCATGATGAAGTGGCCACTGCCCACTCCATGGTCCGAGTGCGTTGATGAAACTTACTATTTTGGAAAGCTAATGGCAGCACCTTTCCAGCGATATATGCCACTTTGCCAGAATATTTTTCTAAAGTTCCGAAAAATGCACTGAAAACGCGCATTTTCAGTTAGCCTACACTGGCATGATGAAGTGGCATGATGAAGTGGCCACTGCCCACTCTATGGTCCGAGTGCGTTGATGAAACTTACTATTTTGGAAAGCTAATGGCAGCACCTTTCCAGCGATATATGCCACTTTGCCAGAATATTTTTCTAAAGTTCCGAAAAATGCACTGAAAACGCGCATTTTCAGTTAGCCTACACTGGCATGATGAAGTGGCATGATGAAGTGGCCACTGCCCACTCTATGGTCCGAGTGCGTTGATGAAACTTACTATTTTGGAAAGCTAATGGCAGCACCTTTCCAGCGATATATGCCACTTTGCCAGAATATTTTTCTAAAGTTCCGAAAAATGCACTGAAAACGCGAATTTTCAGTTAGCCTACACTGGCATGATGAAGTGGCCACTGCCCACTCCATGGTCCGAGTGCGTTGATGAAACTTACTATTTTGGAAAGCTAATGGCAGCACCTTTCCAGCGATGTATGCCACTTTGCCAGAATATTTTTCTAAAGTTCCGAAAAATGCACTGAAAACGCGCATTTTCAGTTAGCCTACACTGGCATGATGAAGTGGCATGATGAAGTGGCCACTGCCCACTCCATGGACCGAGTGCGTTGATGAAACTTACTATTTTGGAAAGCTAATGGCAGCACCTTTCCAGCGATATATGCCACTTTGCCAGAATATTTTTCTAAAGTTCCGAAAAATGCACTGAAAACGCGCATTTTCAGTTAGCCTACACTGGCATGATGAAGTGGCATGATGAAGTGGCCACTGCCCACTCCATGGTCCGAGTGCGTTGATGAAACTTACTATTTTGGAAAGCTAATGGCAGCACCTTTCCAGCGATATATGCCACTTTGCCAGAATATTTTTCTAAAGTTCCGAAAAATGCACTGAAAACGCGCATTTTCAGTTAGCCTACACTGGCATAATGAAGTGGCCACTGCCCACTCCATGGTCTGAGTGCGTTGATGAAACTTACTATTTTGGAAAGCTAATGGCAGCATCTTTCCAGCGATGTATGCCACTTTGCCAGAATATTTTTCTAAAGTTCCGAAAAATGCACTGAAAACGCGCATTTTCAGTTAGCCTACACTGGCATGATGAAGTGGCATGATGAAGTGGCCACTGCCCACTCCATGGTCCGAGTGCGTTGATGAAACTTACTATTTTGGAAAGCTAATGGCAGCACCTTTCCAGCGATATATGCCACTTTGCCAGAATATTTTTCTAAAGTTCCGAAAAATGCACTGAAAACGCGCATTTTCAGTTAGCCTACACTGGCATGATGAAGTGGCATGATGAAGTGGCCACTGCCCACTCCATGGACCGAGTGCGTTGATGAAACTTACTATTTTGGAAAGCTAATGGCAGCACCTTTCCAGGGATATATGCCACTTAGTCAGAATATTTTTCTAAAGTTCCGAAAAATGCACTGAAAACGCGCATTTTCAGTTAGCCTACACTGGCATGATGAAGTGGCCACTGCCCACTCCATGGTCCGAGTGCGTTGATGAAACTTACTATTTTGGAAAGCTAATAGCAGCACCTTTCCAGCGATATATGCCACTTTGCCAGAATATTTTTCTAAAGTTCCGAAAAATGCACTGAAAACGCGCATTTTCAGTTAGCCTACACGGGCATGATGAAGTGGCCACTGCCCACTCCATGGTCCGAGTGCGTTGATGAAACTTACTATTTTGGAAAGCTAATGGCAGCACCTTTCCAGCGATATATGCCACTTTGCCAGAATATTTTTCTAAAGTTCCGAAAAATGCACTGAAAACGCGCATTTTCAGTTAGCCTACACTGGCATGATGAAGTGGCATGATGAAGTGGCCACTGCCCACTCCATGGACCGAGTGCGTTGATGAAACTTACTATTTTGGAATATATGCCAGGGATATATGCCACTTAGTCAGAATATTTTTCTAAAGTTCCGAAAAATGCACTGAAAACGCGCATTTTCAGTTAGCCTACACTGGCATGATGAAGTGGCCACTGCCCACTCCATGGTCCGAGTGCGTTGATGAAACTTACTATTTTGGAAAGCTAATAGCAGCACCTTTCCAGCGATATATGCCACTTTGCCAGAATATTTTTCTAAAGTTCCGAAAAATGCACTGAAAACGCGCATTTTCAGTTAGCCTACACGGGCATGATGAAGTGGCCACTGCCCACTCCATGGTCCGAGTGCGTTGATGAAACTTACTATTTTGGAAAGCTAATGGCAGCACCTTTCCAGCGATATATGCCACTTTGCCAGAACATTTTTCTAAAGTTCCGAAAAATGCACTGAAAACGCGCATTTTCAGTTAGCCTACACTGGCATGATGAAGTGGCCACTGCCCACTCCACGGTCCGAGTGCGTTGATGAAACTTACTATTTTGGAAAGCTAATGGCAGCACCTTTCCAGCGATATATGCCACTTTGCCAGAATATTTTTCTAAAGTTCCGAAAAATGCACTGAAAACGCGAATATCCAGTTAGCCTACACTGGCATGATGAAGTGGCCATTGCCCAATCCATGGTCCGAGTGCGTTGATGAAACTTACTATTTTGGAAAGCTAATGGCAGCACCTTTCCAGCGATATATGCCACTTAGTCAGAAGTGGCATGATGAAGTGGCCACTGCCCACTCCATGGTCCGAGTGCGTTGATGAAACTTACTATTTTGGAAAGCTAATGGCAGCACCTTTCCAGCGATATATGCCACTTTGCCAGAATATTTTTCTAAAGTTCCGAAAAATGCACTGAAAACGCGCATTTTCAGTTAGCCTACACTGGCATGATGAAGTGGCATGATGAAGTGGCCACTGCCCACTCTATGGTCCGAGTGCGTTGATGAAACTTACTATTTTGGAAAGCTAATGGCAGCACCTTTCCAGCGATATATGCCACTTTGCCAGAATATTTTTCTAAAGTTCCGAAAAATGCACTGAAAACGCGCATTTTCAGTTAGCCTACACTGGCATGATGAAGTGGCATGATGAAGTGGCCACTGCCCACTCTATGGTCCGAGTGCGTTGATGAAACTTACTATTTTGGAAAGCTAATGGCAGCACCTTTCCAGCGATATATGCCACTTTGCCAGAATATTTTTCTAAAGTTCCGAAAAATGCACTGAAAACGCGAATTTTCAGTTAGCCTACACTGGCATGATGAAGTGGCCACTGCCCACTCCATGGTCCGAGTGCGTTGATGAAACTTACTATTTTGGAAAGCTAATGGCAGCACCTTTCCAGCGATGTATGCCACTTTGCCAGAATATTTTTCTAAAGTTCCGAAAAATGCACTGAAAACGCGCATTTTCAGTTAGCCTACACTGGCATGATGAAGTGGCATGATGAAGTGGCCACTGCCCACTCCATGGACCGAGTGCGTTGATGAAACTTACTATTTTGGAAAGCTAATGGCAGCACCTTTCCAGCGATATATGCCACTTAGTCAGAATATTTTTCTAAAGTTCCGAAAAATGCACTGAAAACGCGCATTTTCAGTTAGCCTACACTGGCATGATGAAGTGGCCACTGCCCACTCCATGGTCCGAGTGCGTTGATGAAACTTACTATTTTGGAAAGCTAATGGCAGCACCTTTCTAGCGATATATGCCACTTTGCCAGAATATTTTTCTAAAGTTCCGAAAAATGCACTGAAAACGCGCATTTTCAGTTAGCCTACACTGGCATGATGAAGTGGCATGATGAAGTGGCCACTGTCCACTCTATGGTCCGAGTGCGTTGATGAAACTTACTATTTTGGAAAGCTAATGGCAGCACCTTTCCAGCGATATATGCCACTTTGCCAGAATATTTTTCTAAAGTTCCGAAAAATGCACTGAAAACGCGAATTTTCAGTTAGCCTACACTGGCATGATGAAGTGGCATGATGAAGTGGCCACTGCCCACTCCATGGTCCGAGTGCGTTGATGAAACTTACTATTTTGGAAAGCTAATGGCAGCACCTTTCCAGCGATATATGCCACTTTGCCAGAATATTTTTCTAAAGTTCCGAAAAATGCACTGAAAACGCGAATTTTCAGTTAGCCTACACTGGCATAATGAAGTGGCCACTGCCCAGTCCATGGTCTGAGTGCGTTGATGAAACTTACTATTTTGGAAAGCTAATGGCAGCATCTTTCCAGCGATGTATGCCACTTTGCCAGAATATTTTTCTAAAGTTCCGAAAAATGCACTGAAAACGCGCATTTTCAGTTAGCCTACACTGGCATGATGAAGTGGCATGATGAAGTGGCCACTGCCCACTCCATGGTCCGAGTGCGTTGATAAAACTTACTATTTTGGAAAGCTAATGGCAGCACCTTTCCAGCGATATATGCCACTTTGCCAGAATATTTTTCTAAAGTTCCGAAAAATGCACTGAAAACGCGCATTTTCAGTTAGCCTACACTGGCATGATGAAGTGGCATGATGAAGTGGCCACTGCCCACTCCATGGACCGAGTGCGTTGATGAAACTTACTATTTTGGAAAGCTAATGGCAGCACCTTTCCAGCGATATATGCCACTTAGTCAGAATATTTTTCTAAAGTTCCGAAAAATGCACTGAAAACGCGCATTTTCAGTTAGCCTACACTGGCATGATGAAGTGGCCACTGCCCACTCCATGGTCCGAGTGCGTTGATGAAACTTACTATTTTGGAAAGCTAATAGCAGCACCTTTCCAGCGATATATGCCACTTTGCCAGAATATTTTTCTAAAGTTCCGAAAAATGCACTGAAAACGCGCATTTTCAGTTAGCCTACACGGGCATGATGAAGTGGCCACTGCCCACTCCATGGTCCGAGTGCGTTGATGAAACTTACTATTTTGGAAAGCTAATGGCAGCACCTTTCCAGCGATATATGCCACTTTGCCAGAATATTTTTCTAAAGTTCCGAAAAATGCACTGAAAACGCGCATTTTCAGTTAGCCTACACTGGCATGATGAAGTGGCCACTGCCCACTCCATGGTCCGAGTGCGTTGATGAAACTTACTATTTTGGAAAGCTAATGGCAGCACCTTTCCAGCGATATATGCCACTTTGCCAGAATATTTTTCTAAAGTTCCGAAAAATGCACTGAAAACGCGAATATCCAGTTAGCCTACACTGGCATGATGAAGTGGCCATTGCCCAATCCATGGTCCGAGTGCGTTGATGAAACTTACTATTTTGGAAAGCTAATGGCAGCACCTTTCCAGCGATATATGCCACTTAGTCAGAAGTGGCATGATGAAGTGGCCACTGCCCACTCCATGGTCCGAGTGCGTTGATGAAACTTACTATTTTGGAAAGCTAATGGCAGCACCTTTCCAGCGATATATGCCACTTTGCCAGAATATTTTTCTAAAGTTCCGAAAAATGCACTGAAAACGCGAATTTTCAGTTAGCCTACACTGGCATAATGAAGTGGCCACTGCCCAATCCATGGTCTGAGTGCGTTGATGAAACTTACTATTTTGGAAAGCTAATGGCAGCACCTTTCCAGCGATGTATGCCACTTTGCCAGAATATTTTTCTAAAGTTCCGAAAAATGCACTGAAAACGCGCATTTTCAGTTAGCCTACACTGGCATGATGAAGTGGCATGATGAAGTGGCCACTGCCCACTCCATGGTCCGAGTGCGTTGATGAAACTTACTATTTTGGAAAGCTAATGGCAGCACCTTTCCAGCGATGTATGCCACTTTGCCAGAATATTTTTCTATAGTTCCGAAAAATGCACTGAAAACGCGCATTTTCAGTTAGCCTACACTGGCATGATGAAGTGGCATGATGAAGTGGCCACTGCCCACTCTATGGTCCGAGTGCGTTGATGAAACTTACTATTTTGGAAAGCTAATGGCAGCACCTTTCCAGCGATATATGCCACTTTGCCAGAATATTTTTCTAAAGTTCCGAAAAATGCACTGAAAACGCGCATTTTCAGTTAGCCTACACTGGCATGATGAAGTGGCATGATGAAGTGGCCACTGCCCACTCTATGGTCCGAGTGCGTTGATGAAACTTACTATTTTGGAAAGCTAATGGCAGCACCTTTCCAGCGATATATGCCACTTTGCCAGAATATTTTTCTAAAGTTCCGAAAAATGCACTGAAAACGCGAATTTTCAGTTAGCCTACACTGGCATGATGAAGTGGCCACTGCCCACTCCATGGTCCGAGTGCGTTGATGAAACTTACTATTTTGGAAAGCTAATGGCAGCACCTTTCCAGCGATATATGCCACTTTGCCAGAATATTTTTCTAAAGTTCCGAAAAATGCACTGAAAACGCGAATTTTCAGTTAGCCTACACTGGCATAATGAAGTGGCCACTGCCCAGTCCATGGTCTGAGTGCGTTGATGAAACTTACTATTTTGGAAAGCTAATGGCAGCATCTTTCCAGCGATGTATGCCACTTTGCCAGAATATTTTTCTAAAGTTCCGAAAAATGCACTGAAAACGCGCATTTTCAGTTAGCCTACACTGGCATGATGAAGTGGCATGATGAAGTGGCCACTGCCCACTCCATGGTCCGAGTGCGTTGATAAAACTTACTATTTTGGAAAGCTAATGGCAGCACCTTTCCAGCGATATATGCCACTTTGCCAGAATATTTTTCTAAAGTTCCGAAAAATGCACTGAAAACGCGCATTTTCAGTTAGCCTACACTGGCATGATGAAGTGGCATGATGAAGTGGCCACTGCCCACTCCATGGACCGAGTGCGTTGATGAAACTTACTATTTTGGAAAGCTAATGGCAGCACCTTTCCAGCGATATATGCCACTTAGTCAGAATATTTTTCTAATGTTCCGAAAAATGCACTGAAAACGCGCATTTTCAGTTAGCCTACACTGGCATGATGAAGTGGCCACTGCCCACTCCATGGTCCGAGTGCGTTGATGAAACTTACTATTTTGGAAAGCTAATAGCAGCACCTTTCCAGCGATATATGCCACTTTGCCAGAATATTTTTCTAAAGTTCCGAAAAATGCACTGAAAACGCGCATTTTCAGTTAGCCTACACGGGCATGATGAAGTGGCCACTGCCCACTCCATGGTCCGAGTGCGTTGATGAAACTTACTATTTTGGAAAGCTAATGGCAGCACCTTTCCAGCGATATATGCCACTTTGCCAGAATATTTTTCTAAAGTTCCGAAAAATGCACTGAAAACGCGCATTTTCAGTTAGCCTACACTGGCATGATGAAGTGGCCACTGCCCACTCCACGGTCCGAGTGCGTTGATGAAACTTACTATTTTGGAAAGCTAATGGCAGCACCTTTCCAGCGATATATGCCACTTTGCCAGAATATTTTTCTAAAGTTCCGAAAAATGCACTGAAAACGCGAATATCCAGTTAGCCTACACTGGCATGATGAAGTGGCCATTGCCCAATCCATGGTCCGAGTGCGTTGATGAAACTTACTATTTTGGAAAGCTAATGGCAGCACCTTTCCAGCGATATATGCCACTTAGTCAGAAGTGGCATGATGAAGTGGCCACTGCCCACTCCATGGTCCGAGTGCGTTGATGAAACTTACTATTTTGGAAAGCTAATGGCAGCACCTTTCCAGCGATATATGCCACTTTGCCAGAATATTTTTCTAAAGTTCCGAAAAATGCACTGAAAACGCGAATTTTCAGTTAGCCTACACTGGCATAATGAAGTGGCCACTGCCCAATCCATGGTCTGAGTGCGTTGATGAAACTTACTATTTTGGAAAGCTAATGGCAGCACCTTTCCAGCGATGTATGCCACTTTGCCAGAATATTTTTCTAAAGTTCCGAAAAATGCACTGAAAACGCGCATTTTCAGTTAGCCTACACTGGCATGATGAAGTGGCATGATGAAGTGGCCACTGCCCACTCCATGGTCCGAGTGCGTTGATGAAACTTACTATTTTGGAAAGCTAATGGCAGCACCTTTCCAGCGATGTATGCCACTTTGCCAGAATATTTTTCTATAGTTCCGAAAAATGCACTGAAAACTCGCATTTTCAGTTAGCCTACACTGGCATGATGAAGTGGCATGATGAAGTGGCCACTGCCCACTCTATGGTCCGAGTGCGTTGATGAAACTTACTATTTTGGAAAGCTAATGGCAGCACCTTTCCAGCGATATATGCCACTTTGCCAGAATATTTTTCTAAAGTTCCGAAAAATGCACTGAAAACGCGCATTTTCAGTTAGCCTACACTGGCATGATGAAGTGGCATGATGAAGTGACCACTGCCCACTCTATGGTCCGAGTGCGTTGATGAAACTTACTATTTTGGAAAGCTAATGGCAGCACCTTTCCAGCGATATATGCCACTTTGCCAGAATATTTTTCTAAAGTTCCGAAAAATGCACTGAAAACGCGAATTTTCAGTTAGCCTACACTGGCATGATGAAGTGGCCACTGCCCACTCCATGGTCCGAGTGCGTTGATGAAACTTACTATTTTGGAAAGCTAATGGCAGCACCTTTCCAGCGATGTATGCCACTTTGCCAGAATATTTTTCTAAAGTTCCGAAAAATGCACTGAAAACGCGCATTTTCAGTTAGCCTACACTGGCATGATGAAGTGGCATGATGAAGTGGCCACTGCCCACTCCATGGACCGAGTGCGTTGATGAAACTTACTATTTTGGAAAGCTAATGGCAGCACCTTTCCAGCGATATATGCCACTTAGTCAGAATATTTTTCTAAAGTTCCGAAAAATGCACTGAAAACGCGCATTTTCAGTTAGCCTACACTGGCATGATGAAGTGGCCACTGCCCACTCCATGGTCCGAGTGCGTTGATGAAACTTACTATTTTGGAAAGCTAATGGCAGCACCTTTCCAGCGATATATGCCACTTTGCCAGAATATTTTTCTAAAGTTCCGAAAAATGCACTGAAAACGCGCATTTTCAGTTAGCCTACACGGGCATGATGAAGTGGCCACTGCCCACTCCATGGTCCGAGTGCGTTGATGAAACTTACTATTTTGGAAAGCTAATGGCAGCACCTTTCTAGCGATATATGCCACTTTGCCAGAATATTTTTCTAAAGTTCCGAAAAATGCACTGAAAACGCGCATTTTCAGTTAGCCTACACTGGCATGATGAAGTGGCATGATGAAGTGGCCACTGTCCACTCTATGGTCCGAGTGCGTTGATGAAACTTACTATTTTGGAAAGCTAATGGCAGCACCTTTCCAGCGATGTATGCCACTTTGCCAGAATATTTTTCTAAAGTTCCGAAAAATGCACTGAAAACGCGCATTTTCAGTTAGCCTACACTGGCATGATGAAGTGGCATGATGAAGTGGCCACTGCCCACTCCATGGTCCGAGTGCGTTGATGAAACTTACTATTTTGGAAAGCTAATGGCAGCACCTTTCCAGCGATATATGCCACTTTGCCAGAATATTTTTCTAAAGTTCCGAAAAATGCACTGAAAACGCGAATTTTCAGTTAGCCTACACTGGCATAATGAAGTGGCCACTGCCCACTCCATGGTCTGAGTGCGTTGATGAAACTTACTATTTTGGAAAGCTAATGGCAGCACCTTTCCAGCGATGTATGCCACGTTGCCAGAATATTTTTCTAAAGTTCCGAAAAATGCACTGAAAACGCGCATTTTCAGTTAGCCTACACTGGCATGATGAAGTGGCATGATGAAGTGGCCACTGCCCACTCCATGGTCCGAGTGCGTTGATGAAACTTACTATTTTGGAAAGCTAATGGCAGCACCTTTCCAGCGATATATGCCACTTTGCCAGAATATTTTTCTATAGTTCCGAAAAATGCACTGAAAACGCGCATTTTCAGTTAGCCTACACTGGCATGATGAAGTGGCATGATGAAGTGGCCACTGCCCACTCTATGGTCCGAGTGCGTTGATGAAACTTACTATTTTGGAAAGATAATGGCAGCACCTTTCCAGCGATATATGCCACTTTGCCAGAATATTTTTCTAAAGTTCCGAAAAATGCACTGAAAACGCGCATTTTCAGTTAGCCTACACTGGCATGATGAAGTGGCCACTGCCCACTCCATGGTCCGAGTGCGTTGATGAAACTTACTATTTTGGAAAGCCAATGGCAGCACCTTTCCAGCGATGTATGCCACTTTGCCAGAATATTTTTCTAAAGTTCCGAAAAATGCACTGAAAACGCGCATTTTCAGTTAGCCTGCACTGGCATGATGAAGTGGCCACTGCCCACTCCATGGTCCGAGTGCGTTGATGAAACTTACTATTTTGGAAAGCTAATGGCAGCACCTTTCCAGCGATGTATGCCACTTTGCCAGAATATTTTTCTAAAGTTCCGAAAAATGCACTGAAAACGCGCATTTTCAGTTAGCCTACACTGGCATGATGAAGTGGCATGATGAAGTGGCCACTGCCCACTCCATGGTCCGAGTGCGTTGATGAAACTTACTATTTTGGAAAGCTAATGGCAGCACCTTTCCAGCGATGTATGCCACTTTGCCAGAATATTTTTCTATAGTTCCGAAAAATGCACTGAAAACGCGAATTTTCAGTTAGCCTACACTGGCATAATGAAGTGGCCACTGCCCAATCCATGGTCTGAGTGCGTTCATGAAACTTACTATTTTGGAAAGCTAATGGCAGCACCTTTCCAGCGATGTATGCCACTTTGCCAGAATATTTTTCTAAAGTTCCGAAAAATGCACTGAAAACGCGCATTTTCAGTTAGCCTACACTGGCATGATGAAGTGGCCACTGCCCACTCCATGGTCCGAGTGCGTTGATGAAACTTACTATTTTGGAAAGCTAATGGCAGCACCCTTCCAGCGATGTATGCCACTTTGCCAGAATATTTTTCTAAAGTTCCGAAAAATGCACTGAAAACGCGCATTTTCAGTTAGCCTACATTGGCATGATGAAGTGGCCACTGCCCACTCCATGGTCCGAGTGCGTTGATGAAACATACTATTTTGGAAAGCTAATGGCAGCACCTTTCCAGCGATATATGCCACTTTGCCAGAATATTTTTCTAAAGTTCCGAAAAATGCACTGAAAACGCGAATTTTCAGTTAGCCTACACTGGCATGATGAAGTGGCCATTGCCCAATCCATGGTCCGAGTGCGTTGATGAAACTTACTATTTTGGAGAGCTAATGGCAGCACCTTTCCAGCGATATATGCCACTTAGTCAGAAGTGGCATGATGAAGTGGCCACTGCCCACTCCATGGTCCGAGTGCGTTGATGAAACTTACTATTTTGGAAAGCTAATGGCAGCACCCTTCCAGCGATGTATGCCACTTTGCCAGAATATTTTTCTAAAGTTCCGAAAAATGCACTGAAAACGCGCATTTTCAGTTAGCCTACATTGGCATGATGAAGTGGCCACTGCCCACTCCATGGTCCGAGTGCGTTGATGAAACTTACTATTTTGGAAAGCTAATGGCAGCACCTTTCCAGCGATATATGCCACTTTGCCAGAATATTTTTCTAAAGTTCCGAAAAATGCACTGAAAACGCGAATTTCCAGTTAGCCTACACTGGCATGATGAAGTGGCCATTGCCCAATCCATGGTCCGAGTGCGTTGATGAAACTTACTATTTTGGAAAGCTAATGGCAGCACCTTTCCAGCGATATATGCCACTTAGTCAGAAGTGGCATGATGAAGTGGCCACTGCCCACTCCATGGTCCGAGTGCGTTGATGAAACTTACTATTTTGGAAAGCTAATGGCAGCACCTTTCCAGCGATGTATGCCACTTTGCCAGAATATTTTTCTAAAGTTCCGAAAAATGCACTGAAAACGCGCATTTTCAGTTAGCCTACACTGGCATGATGAAGTGGCATGATGAAGTGGCCACTGCCCACTCCATGGTCCGAGTGCGTTGATGAAACTTACTATTTTGGAAAGCTAATGGCAGCACCTTTCCAGCGATATATGCCACTTTGCCAGAATATTTTTCTAAAGTTCCGAAAAATGCACTGAAAACGCGCATTTTCAGTTAGCCTACACTGGCATGATGAAGTGGCCACTGCCCACTCCATGGTCCGAGTGCGTTGATGAAACTTACTATTTTGGAAAGCCAATGGCAGCACCTTTCCAGCGATATATGCCACTTTGCCAGAATATTTTTCTAAAGTTCCGAAAAATGCACTGAAAACGCGCATTTTCAGTTAGCCTGCACTGGCATGATGAAGTGGCCACTGCCCACTCCATGGTCCGAGTGCGTTGATGAAACTTACTATTTTGGAAAGCTAATGGCAGCACCTTTCCAGCGATGTATGCCACTTTGCCAGAATATTTTTCTAAAGTTCCGAAAAATGCACTGAAAACGCGCATTTTCAGTTAGCCTACACTGGCATGATGAAGTGGCCACTGCCCACTCCATGGTCCGAGTGCGTTGATGAAACTTACTATTTTGGAAAGCCAATGGCAGCACCTTTCCAGCGATATATGCCACTTTGCCAGAATATTTTTCTAAAGTTCCGAAAAATGCACTGAAAACGCGCATTTTCAGTTAGCCTGCACTGGCATGATGAAGTGGCCACTGCCCACTCCATGGTCCGAGTGCGTTGATGAAACTTACTATTTTGGAAAGCTAATGGCAGCACCTTTCCAGCGATATATGCCACTTTGCCAGAATATTTTTCTATAGTTCCGAAAAATGCACTGAAAACGCGCATTTTCAGTTAGCCTACACTGGCATGATGAAGTGGCATGATGAAGTGGCCACTGCCCACTCTATGGTCCGAGTGCGTTGATGAAACTTACTATTTTGGAAAGATAATGGCAGCACCTTTCCAGCGATATATGCCACTTTGCCAGAATATTTTTCTAAAGTTCCGAAAAATGCACTGAAAACGCGCATTTTCAGTTAGCCTACACTGGCATGATGAAGTGGCCACTGCCCACTCCATGGTCCGAGTGCGTTGATGAAACTTACTATTTTGGAAAGCCAATGGCAGCACCTTTCCAGCGATATATGCCACTTTGCCAGAATATTTTTCTAAAGTTCCGAAAAATGCACTGAAAACGCGCATTTTCAGTTAGCCTGCACTGGCATGATGAAGTGGCCACTGCCCACTCCATGGTCCGAGTGCGTTGATGAAACTTACTATTTTGGAAAGCTAATGGCAGCACCTTTCCAGCGATGTATGCCACTTTGCCAGAATATTTTTCTAAAGTTCCGAAAAATGCACTGAAAACGCGCATTTTCAGTTAGCCTACACTGGCATGATGAAGTGGCATGATGAAGTGGCCACTGCCCACTCCATGGTCCGAGTGCGTTGATGAAACTTACTATTTTGGAAAGCTAATGGCAGCACCTTTCCAGCGATGTATGCCACTTTGCCAGAATATTTTTCTATAGTTCCGAAAAATGCACTGAAAACGCGAATTTTCAGTTAGCCTACACTGGCATAATGAAGTGGCCACTGCCCAATCCATGGTCTGAGTGCGTTCATGAAACTTACTATTTTGGAAAGCTAATGGCAGCACCTTTCCAGCGATGTATGCCACTTTGCCAGAATATTTTTCTAAAGTTCCGAAAAATGCACTGAAAACGCGCATTTTCAGTTAGCCTACACTGGCATGATGAAGTGGCCACTGCCCACTCCATGGTCCGAGTGCGTTGATGAAACTTACTATTTTGGAAAGCTAATGGCAGCACCCTTCCAGCGATGTATGCCACTTTGCCAGAATATTTTTCTAAAGTTCCGAAAAATGCACTGAAAACGCGCATTTTCAGTTAGCCTACATTGGCATGATGAAGTGGCCACTGCCCACTCCATGGTCCGAGTGCGTTGATGAAACATACTATTTTGGAAAGCTAATGGCAGCACCTTTCCAGCGATATATGCCACTTTGCCAGAATATTTTTCTAAAGTTCCGAAAAATGCACTGAAAACGCGAATTTCCAGTTAGCCTACACTGGCATGATGAAGTGGCCATTGCCCAATCCATGGTCCGAGTGCGTTGATGAAACTTACTATTTTGGAAAGCTAATGGCAGCACCTTTCCAGCGATATATGCCACTTAGTCAGAAGTGGCATGATGAAGTGGCCACTGCCCACTCCATGGTCCGAGTGCGTTGATGAAACTTACTATTTTGGAAAGCTAATGGCAGCACCTTTCCAGCGATATATGCCACTTTGCCAGAATATTTTTCTAAAGTTCCGAAAAATGCACTGAAAACGCGAATTTCCAGTTAGCCTACACTGGCATGATGAAGTGGCCATTGCCCAATCCATGGTCCGAGTGCGTTGATGAAACTTACTATTTTGGAAAGCTAATGGCAGCACCTTTCCAGCGATATATGCCACTTAGTCAGAAGTGGCATGATGAAGTGGCCACTGCCCACTCCATGGTCCGAGTGCGTTGATGAAACTTACTATTTTGGAAAGCTAATGGCAGCACCTTTCCAGCGATATATGCCACTTTGCCAGAATATTTTTCTAAAGTTCCGAAAAATGCACTGAAAACGCGCATTTTCAGTTAGCCTACACTGGCATGATGAAGTGGCATGATGAAGTGGCCACTGCCCACTCCATGGTCCGAGTGCGTTGATGAAACTTACTATTTTGGAAAGCTAATGGCAGCACCTTTCCAGCGATGTATGCCACTTTGCCAGAATATTTTTCTAAAGTTCCGAAAAATGCACTGAAAACGCGCATTTTCAGTTAGCCTACACTGGCATGATGAAGTGGCCACTGCCCACTCCATGGTCCGAGTGCGTTGATGAAACTTACTATTTTGGAAAGCTAATGGCAGCACCCTTCCAGCGATGTATGCCACTTTGCCAGAATATTTTTCTAAAGTTCCGAAAAATGCACTGAAAACGCGCATTTTCAGTTAGCCTACATTGGCATGATGAAGTGGCCACTGCCCACTCCATGGTCCGAGTGCGTTGATGAAACTTACTATTTTGGAAAGCTAATGGCAGCACCTTTCCAGCGATATATGCCACTTTGCCAGAATATTTTTCTAAAGTTCCGAAAAATGCACTGAAAACGCGAATTTCCAGTTAGCCTACACTGGCATGATGAAGTGGCCATTTCCCAATCCATGGTCCGAGTGCGTTGATGAAACTTACTATTTTGGAAAGCTAATGGCAGCACCTTTCCAGCGATATATGCCACTTAGTCAGAAGTGGCATGATGAAGTGGCCACTGCCCACTCCATGGTCCGAGTGCGTTGATGAAACTTACTATTTTGGAAAGCTAATGGCAGCACCTTTCCAGCGATGTATGCCACTTTGCCAGAATATTTTTCTAAAGTTCCGAAAAATGCACTGAAAACGCGCATTTTCAGTTAGCCTACACTGGCATGATGAAGTGGCATGATGAAGTGGCCACTGCCCACTCCATGGTCCGAGTGCGTTGATGAAACTTACTATTTTGGAAAGCTAATGGCAGCACCTTTCCAGCGATATATGCCACTTAGTCAGAAGTGGCATGATGAAGTGGCCACTGCCCACTCCATGGTCCGAGTGCGTTGATGAAACTTACTATTTTGGAAAGCTAATGGCAGCACCTTTCCAGCGATATATGCCACTTTGCCAGAATATTTTTCTAAAGTTCCGAAAAATGCACTGAAAACGCGAATTTCCAGTTAGCCTACACTGGCATGATGAAGTGGCCATTGCCCAATCCATGGTCCGAGTGCGTTGATGAAACTTACTATTTTGGAAAGCTAATGGCAGCACCTTTCCAGCGATATATGCCACTTAGTCAGAAGTGGCATGATGAAGTGGCCACTGCCCACTCCATGGTCCGAGTGCGTTGATGAAACTTACTATTTTGGAAAGCTAATGGCAGCACCTTTCCAGCGATATATGCCACTTTGCCAGAATATTTTTCTAAAGTTCCGAAAAATGCACTGAAAACGCGCATTTTCAGTTAGCCTACACTGGCATGATGAAGTGGCATGATGAAGTGGCCACTGCCCACTCCATGGTCCGAGTGCGTTGATGAAACTTACTATTTTGGAAAGCTAATGGCAGCACCTTTCCAGCGATGTATGCCACTTTGCCAGAATATTTTTCTAAAGTTCCGAAAAATGCACTGAAAACGCGCATTTTCAGTTAGCCTACACTGGCATGATGAAGTGGCATGATGAAGTGGCCACTGCCCACTCCATGGTCCGAGTGCGTTGATGAAACTTACTATTTTGGAAAGCTAATGGCAGCACCTTTCCAGCGATATATGCCACTTTGCCAGAATATTTTTCTAAAGTTCCGAAAAATGCACTGAAAACGCGAATTTTCAGTTAGCCTACACTGGCATAATGAAGTGGCCACTGCCCAGTCCATGGTCTGAGTGCGTTGATGAAACTTACTATTTTGGAAAGCTAATGGCAGCATCTTTCCAGCGATGTATGCCACTTTGCCAGAATATTTTTCTAAAGTTCCGAAAAATGCACTGAAAACGCGCATTTTCAGTTAGCCTACACTGGCATGATGAAGTGGCATGATGAAGTGGCCACTGCCCACTCCATGGTCCGAGTGCGTTGATAAAACTTACTATTTTGGAAAGCTAATGGCAGCACCTTTCCAGCGATATATGCCACTTTGCCAGAATATTTTTCTAAAGTTCCGAAAAATGCACTGAAAACGCGCATTTTCAGTTAGCCTACACTGGCATGATGAAGTGGCATGATGAAGTGGCCACTGCCCACTCCATGGACCGAGTGCGTTGATGAAACTTACTATTTTGGAAAGCTAATGGCAGCACCTTTCCAGCGATATATGCCACTTAGTCAGAATATTTTTCTAAAGTTCCGAAAAATGCACTGAAAACGCGCATTTTCAGTTAGCCTACACTGGCATGATGAAGTGGCCACTGCCCACTCCATGGTCCGAGTGCGTTGATGAAACTTACTATTTTGGAAAGCTAATAGCAGCACCTTTCCAGCGATATATGCCACTTTGCCAGAATATTTTTCTAAAGTTCCGAAAAATGCACTGAAAACGCGCATTTTCAGTTAGCCTACACGGGCATGATGAAGTGGCCACTGCCCACTCCATGGTCCGAGTGCGTTGATGAAACTTACTATTTTGGAAAGCTAATGGCAGCACCTTTCCAGCGATATATGCCACTTTGCCAGAATATTTTTCTAAAGTTCCGAAAAATGCACTGAAAACGCGCATTTTCAGTTAGCCTACACGGGCATGATGAAGTGGCCACTGCCCACTCCACGGTCCGAGTGCGTTGATGAAACTTACTATTTTGGAAAGCTAATGGCAGCACCTTTCCAGCGATATATGCCACTTTGCCAGAATATTTTTCTAAAGTTCCGAAAAATGCACTGAAAACGCGAATATCCAGTTAGCCTACACTGGCATGATGAAGTGGCCATTGCCCAATCCATGGTCCGAGTGCGTTGATGAAACTTACTATTTTGGAAAGCTAATGGCAGCACCTTTCCAGCGATATATGCCACTTAGTCAGAAGTGGCATGATGAAGTGGCCACTGCCCACTCCATGGTCCGAGTGCGTTGATGAAACTTACTATTTTGGAAAGCTAATGGCAGCACCTTTCCAGCGATATATGCCACTTTGCCAGAATATTTTTCTAAAGTTCCGAAAAATGCACTGAAAACGCGAATTTTCAGTTAGCCTACACTGGCATAATGAAGTGGCCACTGCCCAATCCATGGTCTGAGTGCGTTGATGAAACTTACTATTTTGGAAAGCTAATGGCAGCACCTTTCCAGCGATGTATGCCACTTTGCCAGAATATTTTTCTAAAGTTCCGAAAAATGCACTGAAAACGCGCATTTTCAGTTAGCCTACACTGGCATGATGAAGTGGCATGATGAAGTGGCCACTGCCCACTCCATGGTCCGAGTGCGTTGATGAAACTTACTATTTTGGAAAGCTAATGGCAGCACCTTTCCAGCGATGTATGCCACTTTGCCAGAATATTTTTCTATAGTTCCGAAAAATGCACTGAAAACGCGCATTTTCAGTTAGCCTACACTGGCATGATGAAGTGGCATGATGAAGTGGCCACTGCCCACTCTATGGTCCGAGTGCGTTGATGAAACTTACTATTTTGGAAAGCTAATGGCAGCACCTTTCCAGCGATATATGCCACTTTGCCAGAATATTTTTCTAAAGTTCCGAAAAATGCACTGAAAACGCGCATTTTCAGTTAGCCTACACTGGCATGATGAAGTGGCATGATGAAGTGGCCACTGCCCACTCTATGGTCCGAGTGCGTTGATGAAACTTACTATTTTGGAAAGCTAATGGCAGCACCTTTCCAGCGATATATGCCACTTTGCCAGAATATTTTTCTAAAGTTCCGAAAAATGCACTGAAAACGCGAATTTTCAGTTAGCCTACACTGGCATGATGAAGTGGCCACTGCCCACTCCATGGTCCGAGTGCGTTGATGAAACTTACTATTTTGGAAAGCTAATGGCAGCACCTTTCCAGCGATGTATGCCACTTTGCCAGAATATTTTTCTAAAGTTCCGAAAAATGCACTGAAAACGCGCATTTTCAGTTAGCCTACACTGGCATGATGAAGTGGCATGATGAAGTGGCCACTGCCCACTCCATGGACCGAGTGCGTTGATGAAACTTACTATTTTGGAAAGCTAATGGCAGCACCTTTCCAGCGATATATGCCACTTAGTCAGAATATTTTTCTAAAGTTCCGAAAAATGCACTGAAAACGCGCATTTTCAGTTAGCCTACACTGGCATGATGAAGTGGCCACTGCCCACTCCATGGTCCGAGTGCGTTGATGAAACTTACTATTTTGGAAAGCTAATGGCAGCACCTTTCCAGCGATATATGCCACTTTGCCAGAATATTTTTCTAAAGTTCCGAAAAATGCACTGAAAACGCGCATTTTCAGTTAGCCTACACGGGCATGATGAAGTGGCCACTGCCCACTCCATGGTCCGAGTGCGTTGATGAAACTTACTATTTTGGAAAGCTAATGGCAGCACCTTTCTAGCGATATATGCCACTTTGCCAGAATATTTTTCTAAAGTTCCGAAAAATGCACTGAAAACGCGCATTTTCAGTTAGCCTACACTGGCATGATGAAGTGGCATGATGAAGTGGCCACTGTCCACTCTATGGTCCGAGTGCGTTGATGAAACTTACTATTTTGGAAAGCTAATGGCAGCACCTTTCCAGCGATGTATGCCACTTTGCCAGAATATTTTTCTAAAGTTCCGAAAAATGCACTGAAAACGCGCATTTTCAGTTAGCCTACACTGGCATGATGAAGTGGCATGATGAAGTGGCCACTGCCCACTCCATGGTCCGAGTGCGTTGATGAAACTTACTATTTTGGAAAGCTAATGGCAGCACCTTTCCAGCGATATATGCCACTTTGCCAGAATATTTTTCTAAAGTTCCGAAAAATGCACTGAAAACGCGAATTTTCAGTTAGCCTACACTGGCATAATGAAGTGGCCACTGCCCACTCCATGGTCTGAGTGCGTTGATGAAACTTACTATTTTGGAAAGCTAATGGCAGCACCTTTCCAGCGATGTATGCCACGTTGCCAGAATATTTTTCTAAAGTTCCGAAAAATGCACTGAAAACGCGCATTTTCAGTTAGCCTACACTGGCATGATGAAGTGGCATGATGAAGTGGCCACTGCCCACTCCATGGTCCGAGTGCGTTGATGAAACTTACTATTTTGGAAAGCTAATGGCAGCACCTTTCCAGCGATATATGCCACTTTGCCAGAATATTTTTCTATAGTTCCGAAAAATGCACTGAAAACGCGCATTTTCAGTTAGCCTACACTGGCATGATGAAGTGGCATGATGAAGTGGCCACTGCCCACTCTATGGTCCGAGTGCGTTGATGAAACTTACTATTTTGGAAAGATAATGGCAGCACCTTTCCAGCGATATATGCCACTTTGCCAGAATATTTTTCTAAAGTTCCGAAAAATGCACTGAAAACGCGCATTTTCAGTTAGCCTACACTGGCATGATGAAGTGGCCACTGCCCACTCCATGGTCCGAGTGCGTTGATGAAACTTACTATTTTGGAAAGCCAATGGCAGCACCTTTCCAGCGATATATGCCACTTTGCCAGAATATTTTTCTAAAGTTCCGAAAAATGCACTGAAAACGCGCATTTTCAGTTAGCCTGCACTGGCATGATGAAGTGGCCACTGCCCACTCCATGGTCCGAGTGCGTTGATGAAACTTACTATTTTGGAAAGCTAATGGCAGCACCTTTCCAGCGATGTATGCCACTTTGACAGAATATTTTTCTAAAGTTCCGAAAAATGCACTGAAAACGCGCATTTTCAGTTAGCCTACACTGGCATGATGAAGTGGCATGATGAAGTGGCCACTGCCCACTCCATGGTCCGAGTGCGTTGATGAAACTTACTATTTTGGAAAGCTAATGGCAGCACCTTTCCAGCGATGTATGCCACTTTGCCAGAATATTTTTCTATAGTTCCGAAAAATGCACTGAAAACGCGAATTTTCAGTTAGCCTACACTGGCATAATGAAGTGGCCACTGCCCAATCCATGGTCTGAGTGCGTTCATGAAACTTACTATTTTGGAAAGCTAATGGCAGCACCTTTCCAGCGATGTATGCCACTTTGCCAGAATATTTTTCTAAAGTTCCGAAAAATGCACTGAAAACGCGCATTTTCAGTTAGCCTACACTGGCATGATGAAGTGGCCACTGCCCACTCCATGGTCCGAGTGCGTTGATGAAACTTACTATTTTGGAAAGCTAATGGCAGCACCCTTCCAGCGATGTATGCCACTTTGCCAGAATATTTTTCTAAAGTTCCGAAAAATGCACTGAAAACGCGCATTTTCAGTTAGCCTACATTGGCATGATGAAGTGGCCACTGCCCACTCCATGGTCCGAGTGCGTTGATGAAACATACTATTTTGGAAAGCTAATGGCAGCACCTTTCCAGCGATATATGCCACTTTGCCAGAATATTTTTCTAAAGTTCCGAAAAATGCACTGAAAACGCGAATTTCCAGTTAGCCTACACTGGCATGATGAAGTGGCCATTGCCCAATCCATGGTCCGAGTGCGTTGATGAAACTTACTATTTTGGAAAGCTAATGGCAGCACCTTTCCAGCGATATATGCCACTTAGTCAGAAGTGGCATGATGAAGTGGCCACTGCCCACTCCATGGTCCGAGTGCGTTGATGAAACTTACTATTTTGGAAAGCTAATGGCAGCACCTTTCCAGCGATATATGCCACTTTGCCAGAATATTTTTCTAAAGTTCCGAAAAATGCACTGAAAACGCGAATTTCCAGTTAGCCTACACTGGCATGATGAAGTGGCCATTGCCCAATCCATGGTCCGAGTGCGTTGATGAAACTTACTATTTTGGAAAGCTAATGGCAGCACCTTTCCAGCGATATATGCCACTTAGTCAGAAGTGGCATGATGAAGTGGCCACTGCCCACTCCATGGTCCGAGTGCGTTGATGAAACTTACTATTTTGGAAAGCTAATGGCAGCACCTTTCCAGCGATATATGCCACTTTGCCAGAATATTTTTCTAAAGTTCCGAAAAATGCACTGAAAACGCGCATTTTCAGTTAGCCTACACTGGCATGATGAAGTGGCATGATGAAGTGGCCACTGCCCACTTCATGGTCCGAGTGCGTTGATGAAACTTACTATTTTGGAAAGCTAATGGCAGCACCTTTCCAGCGATGTATGCCACTTTGCCAGAATATTTTTCTAAAGTTCCGAAAAATGCACTGAAAACGCGCATTTTCAGTTAGCCTACACTGGCATGATGAAGTGGCCACTGCCCACTCCATGGTCCGAGTGCGTTGATGAAACTTACTATTTTGGAAAGCTAATGGCAGCACCCTTCCAGCGATGTATGCCACTTTGCCAGAATATTTTTCTAAAGTTCCGAAAAATGCACTGAAAACGCGCATTTTCAGTTAGCCTACATTGGCATGATGAAGTGGCCACTGCCCACTCCATGGTCCGAGTGCGTGGATGAAACTTACTATTTTGGAAAGCTAATGGCAGCACCTTTCCAGCGATATATGCCACTTTGCCAGAATATTTTTCTAAAGTTCCGAAAAATGCACTGAAAACGCGAATTTCCAGTTAGCCTACACTGGCATGATGAAGTGGCCATTGCCCAATCCATGGTCCGAGTGCGTTGATGAAACTTACTATTTTGGAAAGCTAATGGCAGCACCTTTCCAGCGATATATGCCACTTAGTCAGAAGTGGCATGATGAAGTGGCCACTGCCCACTCCATGGTCCGAGTGCGTTGATGAAACTTACTATTTTGGAAAGCTAATGGCAGCACCTTTCCAGCGATATATGCCACTTTGCCAGAATATTTTTCTAAAGTTCCGAAAAATGCACTGAAAACGCGCATTTTCAGTTAGCCTACACTGGCATGATGAAGTGGCATGATGAAGTGGCCACTGCCCACTCCATGGTCCGAGTGCGTTGATGAAACTTACTATTTTGGAAAGCTAATGGCAGCACCTTTCCAGCGATGTATGCCACTTTGCCAGAATATTTTTCTAAAGTTCCGAAAAATGCACTGAAAACGCGCATTTTCAGTTAGCCTACACTGGCATGATGAAGTGGCCACTGCCCACTCCATGGTCCGAGTGCGTTGATGAAACTTACTATTTTGGAAAGCTAATGGCAGCACCCTTCCAGCGATGTATGCCACTTTGCCAGAATATTTTTCTAAAGTTCCGAAAAATGCACTGAAAACGCGCATTTTCAGTTAGCCTACATTGGCATGATGAAGTGGCCACTGCCCACTCCATGGTCCGAGTGCGTTGATGAAACTTACTATTTTGGAAAGCTAATGGCAGCACCTTTCCAGCGATATATGCCACTTTGCCAGAATATTTTTCTAAAGTTCCGAAAAATGCACTGAAAACGCGAATTTCCAGTTAGCCTACACTGGCATGATGAAGTGGCCATTGCCCAATCCATGGTCCGAGTGCGTTGATGAAACTTACTATTTTGGAAAGCTAATGGCAGCACCTTTCCAGCGATATATGCCACTTAGTCAGAAGTGGCATGATGAAGTGGCCACTGCCCACTCCATGGTCCGAGTGCGTTGATGAAACTTACTATTTTGGAAAGCTAATGGCAGCACCTTTCCAGCGATATATGCCACTTTGCCAGAATATTTTTCTAAAGTTCCGAAAAATGCACTGAAAACGCGCATTTTCAGTTAGCCTACACTGGCATGATGAAGTGGCATGATGAAGTGGCCACTGCCCACTCCATGGTCCGAGTGCGTTGATGAAACTTACTATTTTGGAAAGCTAATGGCAGCACCTTTCCAGCGATATATGCCACTTTGCCAGAATATTTTTCTATAGTTCCGAAAAATGCACTGAAAACGCGCATTTTCAGTTAGCCTACACTGGCATGATGAAGTGGCATGATGAAGTGGCCACTGCCCACTCTATGGTCCGAGTGCGTTGATGAAACTTACTATTTTGGAAAGCTAATGGCAGCACCTTTCCAGCGATATATGCCACTTTGCCAGAATATTTTTCTAAAGTTCCGAAAAATGCACTGAAAACGCGAATTTTCAGTTAGCCTACACTGGCATAATGAAGTGGCCACTGCCCAATCCATGGTCTGAGTGCGTTGATGAAACTTACTATTTTGGAAAGCTAATGGCAGCACCTTTCCAGCGATGTATGCCACTTTGCCAGAATATTTTGCTAAAGTTCCGAAAAATGCACTGAAAACGCGCATTTTCAGTTAGCCTACACTGGCATGATGAAGTGGCATGATGAAGTGGCCACTGCCCACTCCATGGTCCGAGTGCGTTGATGAAACTTACTATTTTGGAAAGCTAATGGCAGCACCTTTCCAGCGATGTATGCCACTTTGCCAGAATATTTTTCTAAAGTTCCGAAAAATGCACTGAAAACGCGCATTTTCAGTTAGCCTACACTGGCATGATGAAGTGGCCACTGCCCACTCCATGGTCCGAGTGCGTTGATGAAACTTACTATTTTGGAAAGCTAATGCCAGCACCCTTCCAGCGATTTATGCCACTTTGCCAGAATATTTTTCTAAAGTTCCGAAAAATGCACTGAAAACGCGCATTTTCAGTTAGCCTACATTGGCATGATGAAGTGGCCACTGCCCACTCCATGGTCCGAGTGCGTTGATGAAACTTACTATTTTGGAAAGCTAATGGCAGCACCTTTCCAGCGATATATGCCACTTTGCCAGAATATTTTTCTAAAGTTCCGAAAAATGCACTGAAAACGCGAATTTCCAGTTAGCCTACACTGGCATGATGAAGTGGCCATTGCCCAATCCATGGTCCGAGTGCGTTGATGAAACTTACTATTTTGGAAAGCTAATGGCAGCACCTTTCCAGCGATATATGCCACTTAGTCAGAAGTGGCATGATGAAGTGGCCACTGCCCACTCCATGGTCCGAGTGCGTTGATGAAACTTACTATTTTGGAAAGCTAATGGCAGCACCTTTCCAGCGATATATGCCACTTTGCCAGAATATTTTTCTAAAGTTCCGAAAAATGCACTGAAAACGCGAATTTTCAGTTAGCCTACACTGGCATGATGAAGTGGCCACTGCCCACTCCATGGTCCGAGTGCGTTGATGAAACTTACTATTTTGGAAAGCTAATGGCAGCACCTTTCCAGCGATGTATGCCACTTTGCCAGAATATTTTTCTAAAGTTCCGAAAAATGCACTGAAAACGCGCATTTTCAGTTAGCCTACACTGGCATGATGAAGTGGCATGATGAAGTGGCCACTGCCCACTCCATGGACCGAGTGCGTTGATGAAACTTACTATTTTGGAAAGCTAATGGCAGCACCTTTCCAGCGATATATGCCACTTAGTCAGAATATTTTTCTAAAGTTCCGAAAAATGCACTGAAAACGCGCATTTTCAGTTAGCCTACACTGGCATGATGAAGTGGCCACTGCCCACTCCATGGTCCGAGTGCGTTGATGAAACTTACTATTTTGGAAAGCTAATGGCAGCACCTTTCCAGCGATATATGCCACTTTGCCAGAATATTTTTCTAAAGTTCCGAAAAATGCACTGAAAACGCGCATTTTCAGTTAGCCTACACGGGCATGATGAAGTGGCCACTGCCCACTCCATGGTCCGAGTGCGTTGATGAAACTTACTATTTTGGAAAGCTAATGGCAGCACCTTTCCAGCGATAAATGCCACTTTGCCAGAATATTTTTCTAAAGTTCCGAAAAATGCACTGAAAACGCGCATTTTCAGTTAGCCTACACTGGCATAATGAAGTGGCATGATGAAGTGGCCACTGCCCACTCTATGGTCCGAGTGCGTTGATGAAACTTACTATTTTGGAAAGCTAATGGCAGCACCTTTCCAGCGATATATGCCACTTTGCCAGAATATTTTTCTAAAGTTCCGAAAAATGCACTGAAAACGCGAATTTTCAGTTAGCCTATACTGGCATGATGAAGTGGCCACTGCCCACTCCATGGTCCGTGTGCGTTGATGAAACTTACTATTTTGGAAAGCTAATGGCAGCACCTTTCCAGCGATGTATGCCACTTTGCCAGAATATTTTTCTAAAGTTCCGAAAAATGCACTGAAAACGCGAATTTTCAGTTAGCCTATACTGGCATGATGAAGTGGCCACTGCCCACTCCATGGTCCGAGTGCGTTGATGAAACTTACTATTTTGGAAAGCTAATGGCAGCACCTTTCCAGCGATATATGCCACTTTGCCAGAATATTTTTCTAAAGTTCCGAAAAATGCACTGAAAACGCGCATTTTCAGTTAGCCTACACTGGCATGATGAAGTGGCATGATGAAGTGGCCACTGCCCACTCTATGGTCCGAGTGCGTTGATGAAACTTACTATTTTGGAAAGCTAATGGCAGCACCTTTCCAGCGATATATGCCACTTTGCCAGAATATTTTTCTAAAGTTCCGAAAAATGCACTGAAAACGCACATTTTCAGTTAGCCTACACTGGCATGATGAAGTGGCATGATGAAGTGGCCACTGCCCACTCCATGGTCCGAGTGCGTTGATGAAACTTACTATTTTGGAAAGCTAATGGCAGCACCTTTCCAGCGATATATGCCACTTTGCCAGAATATTTTTCTAAAGTTCCGAAAAATGCACTGAAAACGCGCATTTTCAGTTAGCCTACACGGGCATGATGAAGTGGCCACTGCCCACTCCATGGTCCGAGTGCGTTGATGAAACTTACTATTTTGGAAAGCTAATGGCAGCACCTTTCTAGCGATATATGCCACTTTGCCAGAATATTTTTCTAAAGTTCCGAAAAATGCACTGAAAACGCGCATTTTCAGTTAGCCTACACTGGCATGATGAAGTGGCATGATGAAGTGGCCACTGTCCACTCCATGGTCCGAGTGCGTTGATGAAACTTACTATTTTGGAAAGCTAATGGCAGCACCTTTCCAGCGATATATGCCACTTTGCCAGAATATTTTTCTAAAGTTCCGAAAAATGCACTGAAAACGCGCATTTTCAGTTAGCCTACACTGGCATGATGAAGTGGCATGATGAAGTGGCCACTGCCCACTCCATGGTCCGAGTGCGTTGATGAAACTTACTATTTTGGAAAGCTAATGGCAGCACCTTTCCAGCGATATATGCCACTTTGCCAGAATATTTTTCTAAAGTTCCGAAAAATGCACTGAAAACGCGAATTTTCAGTTAGCCTACACTGGCATAATGAAGTGGCCACTGCCCACTCCATGGTCTGAGTGCGTTGATGAAACTTACTATTTTGGAAAGCTAATGGCAGCACCTTTCCAGCGATGTATGCCACTTTGCCAGAATATTTTTCTAAAGTTCCGAAAAATGCACTGAAAACGCGCATTTTCAGTTAGCCTACACTGGCATGATGAAGTGGCATGATGAAGTGGCCACTGCCCACTCCATGGTCCGAGTGCGTTGATGAAACTTACTATTTTGGAAAGCTAATGGCAGCACCTTTCCAGCGATATATGCCACTTTGCCAGAATATTTTTCTAAAGTTCCGAAAAATGCACTGAAAACGCGCATTTTCAGTTAGCCTACACTGGCATGATGAAGTGGCATGATGAAGTGGCCACTGCCCACTCCATGGACCGAGTGCGTTGATGAAACTTACTATTTTGGAAAGCTAATGGCAGCACCTTTCCAGCGATATATGCCACTTAGTCAGAATATTTTTCTAAAGTTCCGAAAAATGCACTGAAAACGCGCATTTTCAGTTAGCCTACACTGGCATGATGAAGTGGCCACTGCCCACTCCATGGTCCGAGTGCGTTGATGAAACTTATTATTTTGGAAAGCTAATGGCAGCACCTTTCCAGCGATATATGCCACTTTGCCAGAATATTTTTCTAAAGTTCCGAAAAATGCACTGAAAACGCGCATTTTCAGTTAGCCTACACTGGCATGATGAAGTGGCCACTGCCCACTCCATGGTCCGAGTGCGTTGATGAAACTTACTATTTTGGAAAGCTAATGGCAGCACCTTTCCAGCGATATATGCCACTTTGCCAGAATATTTTTCTAAAGTTCCGAAAAATGCACTGAAAACGCGAATTTTCAGTTAGCCTACACTGGCATAATGAAGTGGCCACTGCCCACTCCATGGTCTGAGTGCGTTGATGAAACTTACTATTTTGGAAAGCTAATGGCAGCACCTTTCCAGCGATGTATGCCACTTTGCCAGAATATTTTTCTAAAGTTCCGAAAAATGCACTGAAAACGCGCATTTTCAGTTAGCCTACACTGGCATGATGAAGTGGCATGATGAAGTGGCCACTGCCCACTCCATGGACCGAGTGCGTTGATGAAACTTACTATTTTGGAAAGCTAATGGCAGCACCTTTCCAGCGATATATGCCACTTAGTCAGAATATTTTTCTAAAGTTCCGAAAAATGCACTGAAAACGCGCATTTTCAGTTAGCCTACACTGGCATGATGAAGTGGCCACTGCCCACTCCATGGTCCGAGTGCGTTGATGAAACTTACTATTTTGGAAAGCTAATGGCAGCACCTTTCCAGCGATATATGCCACTTTGCCAGAATATTTTTCTAAAGTTCCGAAAAATGCACTGAAAACGCGCATTTTCAGTTAGCCTACACTGGCATGATGAAGTGGCCACTGCCCACTCCATGGTCCGAGTGCGTTGATGAAACTTACTATTTTGGAAAGCTAATGGCAGCACCTTTCCAGCGATGTATGCCACTTTGCCAGAATATTTTTCTAAAGTTCCGAAAAATGCACTGAAAACGCGCATTTTCAGTTAGCCTACACTGGCATGATAAAGTGGCCACTGCCCACTCCATGGTCCGAGTGCGTTGATGAAACTTACTATTTTGGAAAGCTAATGGCAGCACCTTTCCAGCGATGTATGCCACTTTGCCAGAATATTTTTCTAAAGTTCCGAAAAATGCACTGAAAACGCGCATTTTCAGTTAGCCTACACTGGCATGATAAAGTGGCCACTGCCCACTCTATGGTCCGAGTGCGTTGATGAAACTTACTATTTTGGAAAGCTAATGGCAGCACCTTTCCAGCGATATATGCCACTTTGCCAGAATATTTTTCTAAAGTTCCGAAAAATGCACTGAAAACGCGAATTTTCAGTTAGCCTACACTGGCATGATGAAGTGGCATGATGAAGTGGCCACTGCCCACTCCATGGTCCGAGTGCGTTGATGAAACTTACTATTTTGGAAAGCTAATGGCAGCACCTTTCCAGCGATATATGCCACTTTGCCAGAATATTTTTCTAAAGTTCCGAAAAATGCACTGAAAACCTACACTGGCATGATGAAGTGGCATGATGAAGTGGCCACTGCCCACTCTATGGTCCGAGTGCGTTGATGAAACTTACTATTTTGGAAAGCTAATGGCAGCACCTTTCCAGCGATATATGCCACTTTGCCAGAATATTTTTCTAAAGTTCCGAAAAATGCACTGAAAACGCGCATTTTCAGTTAGCCTACACTGGCATGATAAAGTGGCCACTGCCCACTCTATGGTCCGAGTGCGTTGATGAAACTTACTATTTTGGAAAGCTAATGGCAGCACCTTTCCAGCGATATATGCCACTTTGCCAGAATATTTTTCTAAAGTTCCGAAAAATGCACTGAAAACGCGAATTTTCAGTTAGCCTACACTGGCATGATGAAGTGGCATGATGAAGTGGCCACTGCCCACTCCATGGTCCGAGTGCGTTGATGAAACTTACTATTTTGGAAAGCTAATGGCAGCACCTTTCCAGCGATATATGCCACTTTGCCAGAATATTTTTCTAAAGTTCCGAAAAATGCACTGAAAACGCGAATTTTCAGTTAGCCTATACTGGCATGATGAAGTGGCCACTGCCCACTCCATGGTCCGAGTGCGTTGATGAAACTTACTATTTTGGAAAGCTAATGGCAGCACCTTTCCAGCGATGTATGCCACTTTGCCAGAATATTTTTCTAAAGTTCCGAAAAATGCACTGAAAACGCGAATTTTCAGTTAGCCTATACTGGCATGATGAAGTGGCCACTGCCCACTCCATGGTCCGAGTGCGTTGATGAAACTTACTATTTTGGAAAGCTAATGGCAGCACCTTTCCAGCGATATATGCCACTTTGCCAGAATATTTTTCTAAAGTTCCGAAAAATGCACTGAAAACGCGCATTTTCAGTTAGCCTACACTGGCATAATGAAGTGGCATGATGAAGTGGCCACTGCCCACTCTATGGTCCGAGTGCGTTGATGAAACTTACTATTTTGGAAAGCTAATGGCAGCACCTTTCCAGCGATATATGCCACTTTGCCAGAATATTTTTCTAAAGTTCCGAAAAATGCACTGAAAACGCGAATTTTCAGTTAGCCTATACTGGCATGATGAAGTGGCCACTGCCCACTCCATGGTCCGTGTGCGTTGATGAAACTTACTATTTTGGAAAGCTAATGGCAGCACCTTTCCAGCGATGTATGCCACTTTGCCAGAATATTTTTCTAAAGTTCCGAAAAATGCACTGAAAACGCGAATTTTCAGTTAGCCTATACTGGCATGATGAAGTGGCCACTGCCCACTCCATGGTCCGAGTGCGTTGATGAAACTTACTATTTTGGAAAGCTAATGGCAGCACCTTTCCAGCGATATATGCCACTTTGCCAGAATATTTTTCTAAAGTTCCGAAAAATGCACTGAAAACGCGCATTTTCAGTTAGCCTACACTGGCATGATGAAGTGGCATGATGAAGTGGCCACTGCCCACTCTATGGTCCGAGTGCGTTGATGAAACTTACTATTTTGGAAAGCTAATGGCAGCACCTTTCCAGCGATATATGCCACTTTGCCAGAATATTTTTCTAAAGTTCCGAAAAATGCACTGAAAACGCACATTTTCAGTTAGCCTACACTGGCATGATGAAGTGGCATGATGAAGTGGCCACTGCCCACTCCATGGTCCGAGTGCGTTGATGAAACTTACTATTTTGGAAAGCTAATGGCAGCACCTTTCCAGCGATATATGCCACTTTGCCAGAATATTTTTCTAAAGTTCCGAAAAATGCACTGAAAACGCGCATTTTCAGTTAGCCTACACGGGCATGATGAAGTGGCCACTGCCCACTCCATGGTCCGAGTGCGTTGATGAAACTTACTATTTTGGAAAGCTAATGGCAGCACCTTTCTAGCGATATATGCCACTTTGCCAGAATATTTTTCTAAAGTTCCGAAAAATGCACTGAAAACGCGCATTTTCAGTTAGCCTACACTGGCATGATGAAGTGGCATGATGAAGTGGCCACTGTCCACTCTATGGTCCGAGTGCGTTGATGAAACTTACTATTTTGGAAAGCTAATGGCAGCACCTTTCCAGCGATATATGCCACTTTGCCAGAATATTTTTCTAAAGTTCCGAAAAATGCACTGAAAACGCGCATTTTCAGTTAGCCTACACTGGCATGATGAAGTGGCATGATGAAGTGGCCACTGCCCACTCCATGGTCCGAGTGCGTTGATGAAACTTACTATTTTGGAAAGCTAATGGCAGCACCTTTCCAGCGATATATGCCACTTTGCCAGAATATTTTTCTAAAGTTCCGAAAAATGCACTGAAAACGCGAATTTTCAGTTAGCCTACACTGGCATAATGAAGTGGCCACTGCCCACTCCATGGTCTGAGTGCGTTGATGAAACTTACTATTTTGGAAAGCTAATGGCAGCACCTTTCCAGCGATGTATGCCACTTTGCCAGAATATTTTTCTAAAGTTCCGAAAAATGCACTGAAAACGCGCATTTTCAGTTAGCCTACACTGGCATGATGAAGTGGCATGATGAAGTGGCCACTGCCCACTCCATGGTCCGAGTGCGTTGATGAAACTTATTATTTTGGAAAGCTAATGGCAGCACCTTTCCAGCGATATATGCCACTTTGCCAGAATATTTTTCTAAAGTTCCGAAAAATGCACTGAAAACGCGCATTTTCAGTTAGCCTACACTGGCATGATGAAGTGGCCACTGCCCACTCCATGGTCCGAGTGCGTTGATGAAACTTACTATTTTGGAAAGCTAATGGCAGCACCTTTCCAGCGATATATGCCACTTTGCCAGAATATTTTTCTAAAGTTCCGAAAAATGCACTGAAAACGCGAATTTTCAGTTAGCCTACACTGGCATAATGAAGTGGCCACTGCCCACTCCATGGTCTGAGTGCGTTGATGAAACTTACTATTTTGGAAAGCTAATGGCAGCACCTTTCCAGCGATGTATGCCACTTTGCCAGAATATTTTTCTAAAGTTCCGAAAAATGCACTGAAAACGCGCATTTTCAGTTAGCCTACACTGGCATGATGAAGTGGCATGATGAAGTGGCCACTGCCCACTCCATGGACCGAGTGCGTTGATGAAACTTACTATTTTGGAAAGCTAATGGCAGCACCTTTCCAGCGATATATGCCACTTAGTCAGAATATTTTTCTAAAGTTCCGAAAAATGCACTGAAAACGCGCATTTTCAGTTAGCCTACACTGGCATGATGAAGTGGCCACTGCCCACTCCATGGTCCGAGTGCGTTGATGAAACTTACTATTTTGGAAAGCTAATGGCAGCACCTTTCCAGCGATATATGCCACTTTGCCAGAATATTTTTCTAAAGTTCCGAAAAATGCACTGAAAACGCGCATTTTCAGTTAGCCTACACTGGCATGATGAAGTGGCCACTGCCCACTCCATGGTCCGAGTGCGTTGATGAAACTTACTATTTTGGAAAGCTAATGGCAGCACCTTTCCAGCGATGTATGCCACTTTGCCAGAATATTTTTCTAAAGTTCCGAAAAATGCACTGAAAACGCGCATTTTCAGTTAGCCTACACTGGCATGATAAAGTGGCCACTGCCCACTCCATGGTCCGAGTGCGTTGATGAAACTTACTATTTTGGAAAGCTAATGGCAGCACCTTTCCAGCGATGTATGCCACTTTGCCAGAATATTTTTCTAAAGTTCCGAAAAATGCACTGAAAACGCGCATTTTCAGTTAGCCTACACTGGCATGATAAAGTGGCCACTGCCCACTCTATGGTCCGAGTGCGTTGATGAAACTTACTATTTTGGAAAGCTAATGGCAGCACCTTTCCAGCGATATATGCCACTTTGCCAGAATATTTTTCTAAAGTTCCGAAAAATGCACTGAAAACGCGAATTTTCAGTTAGCCTACACTGGCATGATGAAGTGGCATGATGAAGCGGCCACTGCCCACTCCATGGTCCGAGAGCGTTGATGAAACATACTATTTTGGAAAGCTAATGGCAGCACCTTTCCAGCGATATATGCCACTTTGCCAGAATATTTTTCTAAAGTTCCGAAAAATGCACTGAAAACCTACACTGGCATGATGAAGTGGCATGATGAAGTGGCCACTGCCCACTCTATGGTCCGAGTGCGTTGATGAAACTTACTATTTTGGAAAGCTAATGGCAGCACCTTTCCAGCGATATATGCCACTTTGCCAGAATATTTTTCTAAAGTTCCGAAAAATGCACTGAAAACGCGCATTTTCAGTTAGCCTACACTGGCATGATAAAGTGGCCACTGCCCACTCTATGGTCCGAGTGCGTTGATGAAACTTACTATTTTGGAAAGCTAATGGCAGCACCTTTCCAGCGATATATGCCACTTTGCCAGAATATTTTTCTAAAGTTCCGAAAAATGCACTGAAAACGCGAATTTTCAGTTAGCCTACACTGGCATGATGAAGTGGCATGATGAAGTGGCCACTGCCCACTCCATGGTCCGAGTGCGTTGATGAAACTTACTATTTTGGAAAGCTAATGGCAGCACCTTTCCAGCGATATATGCCACTTTGCCAGAATATTTTTCTAAAGTTCCGAAAAATGCACTGAAAACGCGAATTTTCAGTTAGCCTATACTGGCATTTTCAGTTAGCCTACACTGGCATGATGAAGTGGCCACTGCCCACTCCATGGTCCGAGTGCGTTGATGAAACTTATTATTTTGGAAAGCTAATGGCAGCACCTTTCCAGCGATATATGCCACTTTGCCAGAATATTTTTCTAAAGTTCCGAAAAATGCACTGAAAACGCGCATTTTCAGTTAGCCTACACTGGCATGATGAAGTGGCCACTGCCCACTCCATGGTCCGAGTGCGTTGATGAAACTTACTATTTTGGAAAGCTAATGGCAGCACCTTTCCAGCGATATATGCCACTTTGCCAGAATATTTTTCTAAAGTTCCGAAAAATGAACTGAAAACGCGAATTTTCAGTTAGCCTACACTGGCATAATGAAGTGGCCACTGCCCACTCCATGGTCTGAGTGCGTTGATGAAACTTACTATTTTGGAAAGCTAATGGCAGCACCTTTCCAGCGATGTATGCCACTTTGCCAGAATATTTTTCTAAAGTTCCGAAAAATGCACTGAAAACGCGCATTTTCAGTTAGCCTACACTGGCATGATGAAGTGGCATGATGAAGTGGCCACTGCCCACTCCATGGACCGAGTGCGTTGATGAAACTTACTATTTTGGAAAGCTAATGGCAGCACCTTTCCAGCGATATATGCCACTTAGTCAGAATATTTTTCTAAAGTTCCGAAAAATGCACTGAAAACGCGCATTTTCAGTTAGCCTACACTGGCATGATGAAGTGGCCACTGCCCACTCCATGGTCCGAGTGCGTTGATGAAACTTACTATTTTGGAAAGCTAATGGCAGCACCTTTCCAGCGATATATGCCACTTTGCCAGAATATTTTTCTAAAGTTCCGAAAAATGCACTGAAAACGCGCATTTTCAGTTAGCCTACACTGGCATGATGAAGTGGCCACTGCCCACTCCATGGTCCGAGTGCGTTGATGAAACTTACTATTTTGGAAAGCTAATGGCAGCACCTTTCCAGCGATGTATGCCACTTTGCCAGAATATTTTTCTAAAGTTCCGAAAAATGCACTGAAAACGCGCATTTTCAGTTAGCCTACACTGGCATGATAAAGTGGCCACTGCCCACTCCATGGTCCGAGTGCGTTGATGAAACTTACTATTTTGGAAAGCTAATGGCAGCACCTTTCCAGCGATGTATGCCACTTTGCCAGAATATTTTTCTAAAGTTCCGAAAAATGCACTGAAAACGCGCATTTTCAGTTAGCCTACACTGGCATGATAAAGTGGCCACTGCCCACTCTATGGTCCGAGTGCGTTGATGAAACTTACTATTTTGGAAAGCTAATGGCAGCACCTTTCCAGCGATATATGCCACTTTGCCAGAATATTTTTCTAAAGTTCCGAAAAATGCACTGAAAACGCGAATTTTCAGTTAGCCTACACTGGCATGATGAAGTGGCATGATGAAGTGGCCACTGCCCACTCCATGGTCCGAGTGCGTTGATGAAACTTACTATTTTGGAAAGCTAATGGCAGCACCTTTCCAGCGATATATGCCACTTTGCCAGAATATTTTTCTAAAGTTCCGAAAAATGCACTGAAAACCTACACTGGCATGATGAAGTGGCATGATGAAGTGGCCACTGCCCACTCTATGGTCCGAGTGCGTTGATGAAACTTACTATTTTGGAAAGCTAATGGCAGCACCTTTCCAGCGATATATGCCACTTTGCCAGAATATTTTTCTAAAGTTCCGAAAAATGCACTGAAAACGCGAATTTTCAGTTAGCCTACACTGGCATGATGAAGTGGCATGATGAAGTGGCCACTGCCCACTCCATGGTCCGAGTGCGTTGATGAAACTTACTATTTTGGAAAGCTAATGGCAGCACCTTTCCAGCGATATATGCCACTTTGCCAGAATATTTTTCTAAAGTTCCGAAAAATGCACTGAAAACGCGAATTTTCAGTTAGCCTATACTGGCATGATGAAGTGGCCACTGCCCACTCCATGGTCCGAGTGCGTTGATGAAACTTACTATTTTGGAAAGCTAATGGCAGCACCTTTCCAGCGATATATGCCACTTTGCCAGAATATTTTTCTAAAGTTCCGAAAAATGCACTGAAAACGCGCATTTTCAGTTAGCCTGCACTGGCATGATGAAGTGGCATGATGAAGTGGCCACTGCCCACTCCATGGACCGAGTGCGTTGATGAAACTTACTATTTTGGAAAGCTAATGGCAGCACCTTTCCAGCGATATATGCCACTTAGTCAGAATATTTTTCTAAAGTTCCGAAAAATGCACTGAAAACGCGCATTTTCAGTTAGCCTACACTGGCATGATGAAGTGGCCACTGCCCACTCCATGGTCCGAGTGCGTTGATGAAACTTATTATTTTGGAAAGCTAATGGCAGCACCTTTCCAGCGATATATGCCACTTTGCCAGAATATTTTTCTAAAGTTCCGAAAAATGCACTGAAAACGCGCATTTTCAGTTAGCCTACACTGGCATGATGAAGTGGCCACTGCCCACTCCATGGTCCGAGTGCGTTGATGAAACTTACTATTTTGGAAAGCTAATGGCAGCACCTTTCCAGCGATATATGCCACTTTGTCAGAATATTTTTCTAAAGTTCCGAAAAATGCACTGAAAACGCGAATTTTCAGTTAGCCTACACTGGCATAATGAAGTGGCCACTGCCCACTCCATGGTCTGAGTGCGTTGATGAAACTTACTATTTTGGAAAGCTAATGGCAGCACCTTTCCAGCGATGTATGCCACTTTGCCAGAATATTTTTCTAAAGTTCCGAAAAATGCACTGAAAACGCGCATTTTCAGTTAGCCTACACTGGCATGATGAAGTGGCATGATGAAGTGGCCACTGCCCACTCCATGGTCCGAGTGCGTTGATGAAACTTACTATTTTGGAAAGCTAATGGCAGCACCTTTCCAGCGATATATGCCACTTTGCCAGAATATTTTTCTAAAGTTCCGAAAAATGCACTGAAAACGCGCATTTTCAGTTAGCCTACACTGGCATGATGAAGTGGCATGATGAAGTGGCCACTGCCCACTCCATGGACCGAGTGCGTTCATGAAACTTACTATTTTGGAAAGCTAATGGCAGCACCTTTCCAGCGATATATGCCACTTAGTCAGAATATTTTTCTAAAGTTCCGAAAAATGCACTGAAAACGCGCATTTTCAGTTAGCCTACACTGGCATGATGAAGTGGCCACTGCCCACTCCATGGTCCGAGTGCGTTGATGAAACTTACTATTTTGGAAAGCTAATGGCAGCACCTTTCCAGCGATATATGCCACTTTGCCAGAATATTTTTCTAAAGTTCCGAAAAATGCACTGAAAACGCGCATTTTCAGTTAGCCTACACTGGCATGATGAAGTGGCCACTGCCCACTCCATGGTCCGAGTGCGTTGATGAAACTTACTATTTTGGAAAGCTAATGGCAGCACCTTTCCAGCGATGTATGCCACTTTGCCAGAATATTTTTCTAAAGTTCCGAAAAATGCACTGAAAACGCGCATTTTCAGTTAGCCTACACTGGCATGATAAAGTGGCCACTGCCCACTCCATGGTCCGAGTGCGTTGATGAAACTTACTATTTTGGAAAGCTAATGGCAGCACCTTTCCAGCGATGTATGCCACTTTGCCAGAATATTTTTCTAAAGTTCCGAAAAATGCACTGAAAACGCGCATTTTCAGTTAGCCTACACTGGCATGATAAAGTGGCCACTGCCCACTCTATGGTCCGAGTGCGTTGATGAAACTTACTATTTTGGAAAGCTAATGGCAGCACCTTTCCAGCGATATATGCCACTTTGCCAGAATATTTTTCTAAAGTTCCGAAAAATGCACTGAAAACGCGAATTTTCAGTTAGCCTACACTGGCATGATGAAGTGGCATGATGAAGTGGCCACTGCCCACTCCATGGTCCGAGTGCGTTGATGAAACTTACTATTTTGGAAAGCTAATGGCAGCACCTTTCCAGCGATATATGCCACTTTGCCAGAATATTTTTCTAAAGTTCCGAAAAATGCACTGAAAACCTACACTGGCATGATGAAGTGGCATGATGAAGTGGCCACTGCCCACTCTATGGTCCGAGTGCGTTGATGAAACTTACTATTTTGGAAAGCTAATGGCAGCACCTTTCCAGCGATATATGCCACTTTGCCAGAATATTTTTCTAAAGTTCCGAAAAATGCACTGAAAACGCGCATTTTCAGTTAGCCTACACTGGCATGATAAAGTGGCCACTGCCCACTCTATGGTCCGAGTGCGTTGATGAAACTTACTATTTTGGAAAGCTAATGGCAGCACCTTTCCAGCGATATATGCCACTTTGCCAGAATATTTTTCTAAAGTTCCGAAAAATGCACTGAAAACGCGAATTTTCAGTTAGCCTACACTGGCATGATGAAGTGGCCACTGCCCACTCCATGGTCCGAGTGCGTTGATGAAACTTACTATTTTGGAAAGCTAATGGCAGCACCTTTCCAGCGATATATGCCACTTTGTCAGAATATTTTTCTAAAGTTCCGAAAAATGCACTGAAAACGCGAATTTTCAGTTAGCCTACACTGGCATAATGAAGTGGCCACTGCCCACTCCATGGTCTGAGTGCGTTGATGAAACTTACTATTTTGGAAAGCTAATGGCAGCACCTTTCCAGCGATGTATGCCACTTTGCCAGAATATTTTTCTAAAGTTCCGAAAAATGCACTGAAAACGCGCATTTTCAGTTAGCCTACACTGGCATGATGAAGTGGCATGATGAAGTGGCCACTGCCCACTCCATGGTCCGAGTGCGTTGATGAAACTTACTATTTTGGAAAGCTAATGGCAGCACCTTTCCAGCGATATATGCCACTTTGCCAGAATATTTTTCTAAAGTTCCGAAAAATGCACTGAAAACGCGCATTTTCAGTTAGCCTACACTGGCATGATGAAGTGGCATGATGAAGTGGCCACTGCCCACTCCATGGACCGAGTGCGTTGATGAAACTTACTATTTTGGAAAGCTAATGGCAGCACCTTTCCAGCGATATGTGCCACTTAGTCAGAATATTTTTCTAAAGTTCCGAAAAATGCACTGAAAACGCGCATTTTCAGTTAGCCTACACTGGCATGATGAAGTGGCCACTGCCCACTCCATGGTCCGAGTGCGTTGATGAAACTTACTATTTTGGAAAGCTAATGGCAGCACCTTTCCAGCGATATATGCCACTTTGCCAGAATATTTTTCTAAAGTTCCGAAAAATGCACTGAAAACGCGCATTTTCAGTTAGCCTACACTGGCATGATGAAGTGGCCACTGCCCACTCCATGGTCCGAGTGCGTTGATGAAACTTACTATTTTGGAAAGCTAATGGCAGCACCTTTCCAGCGATGTATGCCACTTTGCCAGAATATTTTTCTAAAGTTCCAAAAATGCACTGAAAACGCGCATTTTCAGTTAGCCTACACTGGCATGATAAAGTGGCCACTGCCCACTCCATGGTCCGAGTGCGTTGATGAAACTTACTATTTTGGAAAGCTAATGGCAGCACCTTTCCAGCGATGTATGCCACTTTGCCAGAATATTTTTCTAAAGTTCCGAAAAATGCACTGAAAACGCGCATTTTCAGTTAGCCTACACTGGCATGATAAAGTGGCCACTGCCCACTCTATGGTCCGAGTGCGTTGATGAAACTTACTATTTTGGAAAGCTAATGGCAGCACCTTTCCAGCGATATATGCCACTTTGCCAGAATATTTTTCTAAAGTTCCGAAAAATGCACTGAAAACGCGAATTTTCAGTTAGCCTACACTGGCATGATGAAGTGGCATGATGAAGTGGCCACTGCCCACTCCATGGTCCGAGTGCGTTGATGAAACTTACTATTTTGGAAAGCTAATGGCAGCACCTTTCCAGCGATATATGCCACTTTGCCAGAATATTTTTCTAAAGTTCCGAAAAATGCACTGAAAACCTACACTGGCATGATGAAGTGGCATGATGAAGTGGCCACTGCCCACTCTATGGTCCGAGTGCGTTGATGAAACTTACTATTTTGGAAAGCTAATGGCAGCACCTTTCCAGCGATATATGCCACTTTGCCAGAATATTTTTCTAAAGTTCCGAAAAATGCACTGAAAACGCGCATTTTCAGTTAGCCTACACTGGCATGATAAAGTGGCCACTGCCCACTCTATGGTCCGAGTGCGTTGATGAAACTTACTATTTTGGAAAGCTAATGGCAGCACCTTTCCAGCGATATATGCCACTTTGCCAGAATATTTTTCTAAAGTTCCGAAAAATGCACTGAAAACGCGAATTTTCAGTTAGCCTACACTGGCATGATGAAGTGGCATGATGAAGTGGCCACTGCCCACTCCATGGTCCGAGTGCGTTGATGAAACTTACTATTTTGGAAAGCTAATGGCAGCACCTTTCCAGCGATATATGCCACTTTGCCAGAATATTTTCCTAAAGTTCCGAAAAATGCACTGAAAACGCGAATTTTCAGTTAGCCTATACTGGCATGATGAAGTGGCCACTGCCCACTCCATGGTCCGAGTGCGTTGATGAAACTTACTATTTTGGAAAGCTAATGGCAGCACCTTTCCAGCGATGTATGCCACTTTGCCAGAATATTTTTCTAAAGTTCCGAAAAATGCACTGAAAACGCGAATTTTCAGTTAGCCTATACTGGCATGATGAAGTGGCCACTGCCCACTCCATGGTCCGAGTGCGTTGATGAAACTTACTATTTTGGAAAGCTAATGGCAGCACCTTTCCAGCGATATATGCCACTTTGCCAGAATATTTTTCTAAAGTTCCGAAAAATGCACTGAAAACCTACACTGGCATGATGAAGTGGCATGATGAAGTGGCCACTGCCCACTCTATGGTCCGAGTGCGTTGATGAAACTTACTATTTTGGAAAGCTAATGGCAGCACCTTTCCAGCGATATATGCCACTTTGCCAGAATATTTTTCTAAAGTTCCGAAAAATGCACTGAAAACGCGCATTTTCAGTTAGCCTACACTGGCATGATAAAGTGGCCACTGCCCACTCTATGGTCCGAGTGCGTTGATGAAACTTACTATTTTGGAAAGCTAATGGCAGCACCTTTCCAGCGATATATGCCACTTTGCCAGAATATTTTTCTAAAGTTCCGAAAAATGCACTGAAAACGCGAATTTTCAGTTAGCCTACACTGGCATGATGAAGTGGCATGATGAAGTGGCCACTGCCCACTCCATGGTCCGAGTGCGTTGATGAAACTTACTATTTTGGAAAGCTAATGGCAGCACCTTTCCAGCGATATATGCCACTTTGCCAGAATATTTTCCTAAAGTTCCGAAAAATGCACTGAAAACGCGAATTTTCAGTTAGCCTATACTGGCATGATGAAGTGGCCACTGCCCACTCCATGGTCCGAGTGCGTTGATGAAACTTACTATTTTGGAAAGCTAATGGCAGCACCTTTCCAGCGATGTATGCCACTTTGCCAGAATATTTTTCTAAAGTTCCGAAAAATGCACTGAAAACGCGAATTTTCAGTTAGCCTATACTGGCATGATGAAGTGGCCACTGTCCACTCTATGGTCCGAGTGCGTTGATGAAACTTACTATTTTGGAAAGCTAATGGCAGCACCTTTCCAGCGATATATGCCACTTTGCCAGAATATTTTTCTAAAGTTCCGAAAAATGCACTGAAAACGCGCATTTTCAGTTAGCCTACACTGGCATGATGAAGTGGCATGATGAAGTGGCCACTGCCCACTCCATGGTCCGAGTGCGTTGATGAAACTTACTATTTTGGAAAGCTAATGGCAGCACCTTTCCAGCGATATATGCCACTTTGCCAGAATATTTTTCTAAAGTTCCGAAAAATGCACTGAAAACGCGAATTTTCAGTTAGCCTACACTGGCATAATGAAGTGGCCACTGCCCACTCCATGGTCTGAGTGCGTTGATGAAACTTACTATTTTGGAAAGCTAATGGCAGCACCTTTCCAGCGATGTATGCCACTTTGCCAGAATATTTTTCTAAAGTTCCGAAAAATGCACTGAAAACGCGCATTTTCAGTTAGCCTACACTGGCATGATGAAGTGGCATGATGAAGTGGCCACTGCCCACTCCTTGGTCCGAGTGCGTTGATGAAACTTACTATTTTGGAAAGCTAATGGCAGCACCTTTCCAGCGATATATGCCACTTTGCCAGAATATTTTTCTAAAGTTCCGAAAAATGCACTGAAAACGCGCATTTTCAGTTAGCCTACACTGGCATGATGAAGTGGCATGATGAAGTGGCCACTGCCCACTCCATGGACCGAGTGCGTTGATGAAACTTACTATTTTGGAAAGCTAATGGCAGCACCTTTCCAGCGATATATGCCACTTAGTCAGAATATTTTTCTAAAGTTCCGAAAAATGCACTGAAAACGCGCATTTTCAGTTAGCCTACACTGGCATGATGAAGTGGCCACTGCCCACTCCATGGTCCGAGTGCGTTGATGAAACTTATTATTTTGGAAAGCTAATGGCAGCACCTTTCCAGCGATATATGCCACTTTGCCAGAATATTTTTCTAAAGTTCCGAAAAATGCACTGAAAACGCGCATTTTCAGTTAGCCTACACTGGCATAATGAAGTGGCCACTGCCCACTCCATGGTCCGAGTGCGTTGATGAAACTTACTATTTTGGAAAGCTAATGGCAGCACCTTTCCAGCGATATATGCCACTTTGCCAGAATATTTTTCTAAAGTTCCGAAAAATGCACTGAAAACGCGAATTTTCAGTTAGCCTACACTGGCATAATGAAGTGGCCACTGCCCACTCCATGGTCTGAGTGCGTTGATGAAACTTACTATTTTGGAAAGCTAATGGCAGCACCTTTCCAGCGATGTATGCCACTTTGCCAGAATATTTTTCTAAAGTTCCGAAAAATGCACTGAAAACGCGCATTTTCAGTTAGCCTACACTGGCATGATGAAGTGGCCACTGCCCACTCCATGGTCTGAGTGCGTTGATGAAACTTACTATTTTGGAAAGCTAATGGCAGCACCTTTCCAGCGATGTATGCCACTTTGCCAGAATATTTTTCTAAAGTTCCGAAAAATGCACTGAAAACGCGCATTTTCAGTTAGCCTACACTGGCATGATGAAGTGGCATGATGAAGTGGCCACTGCCCACTCCATGGTCCGAGTGCGTTGATGAAACTTACTATTTTGGAAAGCTAATGGCAGCACCTTTCCAGCGATGTATGCCACTTTGCCAGAATATTTTTCTAAAGTTCCGAAAAATGCACTGAAAACGCGCATTTTCAGTTAGCCTACACTGGCATGATGAAGTGGCATGATGAAGTGGCCACTGCCCACTCCATGGACCGAGTGCGTTGATGAAACTTACTATTTTGGAAAGCTAATGGCAGCACCTTTCCAGCGATATATGCCACTTAGTCAGAATATTTTTCTAAAGTTCCGAAAAATGCACTGAAAACGCGCATTTTCAGTTAGCCTACACTGGCATGATGAAGTGGCCACTGCCCACTCCATGGTCCGAGTGCGTTGATGAAACTTACTATTTTGGAAAGCTAATGGCAGCACCTTTCCAGCGATATATGCCACTTTGCCAGAATATTTTTCTAAAGTTCCGAAAAATGCACTGAAAACGCGAATTTTCAGTTAGCCTACACTGGCATGATGAAGTGGCATGATGAAGTGGCCACTGCCCACTCCATGGTCCGAGTGCGTTGATGAAACTTACTATTTTGGAAAGCTAATGGCAGCACCTTTCCAGCGATATATGCCACTTTGCCAGAATATTTTTCTAAAGTTCCGAAAAATGCACTGAAAACGCGAATTTTCAGTTAGCCTACACTGGCATAATGAAGTGGCCACTGCCCACTCCATGGTCTGAGTGCGTTGATGAAACTTACTATTTTGGAAAGCTAATGGCAGCACCTTTCCAGCGATGTATGCCACTTAGTCAGAATATTTTTCTAAAGTTCCGAAAAATGCACTGAAAACGCGCATTTTCAGTTAGCCTACACTGGCATGATGAAGTGGCCACTGCCCACTCCATGGTCCGAGTGCGTTGATGAAACTTACTATTTTGGAAAGCTAATGGCAGCACCTTTCCAGCGATATATGCCACTTTGCCAGAATATTTTTCTAAAGTTCCGAAAAATGCACTGAAAACGCGCATTTTCAGTTAGCCTACACTGGCATGATGAAGTGGCCACTGCCCACTCCATGGTCCGAGTGCGTTGATGAAACTTACTATTTTGGAAAGCTAATGGCAGCACCTTTCCAGCGATGTATGCCACTTTGCCAGAATATTTTTCTAAAGTTCCGAAAAATGCACTGAAAACGCGCATTTTCAGTTAGCCTACACTGGCATGATAAAGTGGCCACTGCCCACTCCATGGTCCGAGTGCGTTGATGAAACTTACTATTTTGGAAAGCTAATGGCAGCACCTTTCCAGCGATGTATGCCACTTTGCCAGAATATTTTTCTAAAGTTCCGAAAAATGCACTGAAAACGCGCATTTTCAGTTAGCCTACACTGGCATGATAAAGTGGCCACTGCCCACTCTATGGTCCGAGTGCGTTGATGAAACTTACTATTTTGGAAAGCTAATGGCAGCACCTTTCCAGCGATATATGCCACTTTGCCAGAATATTTTTCTAAAGTTCCGAAAAATGCACTGAAAACGCGAATTTTCAGTTAGCCTACACTGGCATGATGAAGTGGCATGATGAAGTGGCCACTGCCCACTCCATGGTCCGAGTGCGTTGATGAAACTTACTATTTTGGAAAGCTAATGGCAGCACCTTTCCAGCGATATATGCCACTTTGCCAGAATATTTTTCTAAAGTTCCGAAAAATGCACTGAAAACCTACACTGGCATGATGAAGTGGCATGATGAAGTGGCCACTGCCCACTCTACGGTCCGAGTGCGTTGATGAAACTTACTATTTTGGAAAGCTAATGGCAGCACCTTTCCAGCGATATATGCCACTTTGCCAGAATATTTTTCTAAAGTTCCGAAAAATGCACTGAAAACGCGCATTTTCAGTTAGCCTACACTGGCATGATAAAGTGGCCACTGCCCACTCTATGGTCCGAGTGCGTTGATGAAACTTACTATTTTGGAAAGCTAATGGCAGCACCTTTCCAGCGATATATGCCACTTTGCCAGAATATTTTTCTAAAGTTCCGAAAAATGCACTGAAAACGCGAATTTTCAGTTAGCCTACACTGGCATGATGAAGTGGCATGATGAAGTGGCCACTGCCCACTCCATGGTCCGAGTGCGTTGATGAAACTTACTATTTTGGAAAGCTAATGGCAGCACCTTTCCAGCGATATATGCCACTTTGCCAGAATATTTTTGTAAAGTTCCGAAAAATGCACTGAAAACGCGAATTTTCAGTTAGCCTACACTGGCATAATGAAGTGGCCACTGCCCACTCCATGGTCTGAGTGCGTTGATGAAACTTACTATTTTGGAAAGCTAATGGCAGCACCTTTCCAGCGATGTATGCCACTTTGCCAGAATATTTTTCTAAAGTTCCGAAAAATGCACTGAAAACGCGCATTTTCAGTTAGCCTACACTGGCATGATGAAGTGGCATGATGAAGTGGCCACTGCCCACTCCATGGTCCGAGTGCGTTGATGAAACTTACTATTTTGGAAAGCTAATGGCAGCACCTTTCCAGCGATATATGCCACTTTGCCAGAATATTTTTCTAAAGTTCCGAAAAATGCACTGAAAACGCGCATTTTCAGTTAGCCTACACTGGCATGATGAAGTGGCATGATGAAGTGGCCACTGCCCACTCCATGGACCGAGTGCGTTGATGAAACTTACTATTTTGGAAAGCTAATGGCAGCACCTTTCCAGCGATATATGCCACTTAGTCAGAATATTTTTCTAAAGTTCCGAAAAATGCACTGAAAACGCGCATTTTCAGTTAGCCTACACTGGCATGATGAAGTGGCCACTGCCCACTCCATGGTCCGAGTGCGTTGATGAAACTTACTATTTGGAAAGCTAATGGCAGCACCTTTCCAGCGATATATGCCACTTTGCCAGAATATTTTTCTAAAGTTCCGAAAAATGCACTGAAAACGCGCATTTTCAGTTAGCCTACACTGGCATGATGAAGTGGCATGATGAAGTGGCCACTGCCCACTCTATGGTCCGAGTGCGTTGATGAAACTTACTATTTTGGAAAGCTAATGGCAGCACCTTTCCAGCGATATATGCCACTTTGCCAGAATATTTTTCTAAAGTTCCGAAAAATGCACTGAAAACGCGCATTTTCAGTTAGCCTACACTGGCATGATGAAGTGGCCACTGCCCACTCCATGGTTCGAGTGCGTTGATGAAACTTACTATTTTCGAAAGCTAATGGCAGCACCTTTCCAGCGATGTATGCCACTTTGCCAGAATATTTTTCTAAAGTTCCGAAAAATGCACTGAAAACGCGCATTTTCAGTTAGCCTACACTGGCATGATGAAGTGGCCACTGCCCACTCTATGGTCCGAGTGCGTTGATGAAACTTACTATTTTGGAAAGCTAATGGCAGCACCTTTCCAGCGATATATGCCACTTTGCCAGAATATTTTTCTAAAGTTCCGAAAAATGCACTGAAAACGCGAATTTTCAGTTAGCCTACACTGGCATGATGAAGTGGCATGATGAAGTGGCCACTGCCCACTCCATGGTCCGAGTGCGTTGATGAAACTTACTATTTTGGAAAGCTAATGGCAGCACCTTTCCAGCGATATATGCCACTTTGCCAGAATATTTTTCTAAAGTTCCGAAAAATGCACTGAAAACGCGCATTTTCAGTTAGCCTACACGGGCATGATGAAGTGGCCACTGCCCACTCCATGGTCCGAGTGCGTTGATGAAACTTACTATTTTGGAAAGCTAATGGCAGCACCTTTCCAGCGATATATGCCACTTTGCCAGAATATTTTTCTAAAGTTCCGAAAAATGCACTGAAAACGCGCATTTTCAGTTAGCCTACACTGGCATGATGAAGTGGCATGATGAAGTGGCCACTGCCCACTCCATGGTCCGAGTGCGTTGATGAAACTTACTATTTTGGAAAGCTAATGGCAGCACCTTTCCAGCGATATATGCCACTTTGCCAGAATATTTTTCTAAAGTTCCGAAAAATGCACTGAAAACGCGCATTTTCAGTTAGCCTACACTGGCATGATGAAGTGGCCACTGCCCACTCCATGGTTCGAGTGCGTTGATGAAACTTACTATTTTGGAAAGCTAATGGCAGCACCTTTCTAGCGATATATGCCACTTTGCCAGAATATTTTTCTAAAGTTCCGAAAAATGCACTGAAAACGCGCATTTTCAGTTAGCCTACACTGGCATGATGAAGTGGCCACTGCCCACTCCATGGTTCGAGTGCGTTGATGAAACTTACTATTTTGGAAAGCTAATGGCAGCACCTTTCCAGCGATATATGCCACTTTGCCAGAATATTTTTCTAAAGTTCCGAAAAATGCACTGAAAACGCGCATTTTCAGTTAGCCTACACTGGCATGATGAAGTGGCATGATGAAGTGGCCACTGCCCACTCCATGGTCCGAGTGCGTTGATGAAACTTACTATTTTGGAAAGCTAATGACAGCACCTTTCCAGCGATATATGCCACTTTGCCAGAATATTTTTCTAAAGTTCCGAAAAATGCACTGAAAACGCGAATTTTCAGTTAGCCTACACTGGCATAATGAAGTGGCCACTGCCCACTCCATGGTCTGAGTGCGTTGATGAAACTTACTATTTTGGAAAGCTAATGGCAGCACCTTTCCAGCGATGTATGCCACTTTGCCAGAATATTTTTCTAAAGTTCCGAAAAATGCACTGAAAACGCGCATTTTCAGTTAGCCTACACTGGCATGATGAAGTGGCATGATGAAGTGGCCACTGCCCACTCCATGGTCCGAGTGCGTTGATGAAACTTACTATTTTGGAAAGCTAATGGCAGCACCTTTCCAGCGATATATGCCACTTTGCCAGAATATTTTTCTAAAGTTCCGAAAAATGCACTGAAAACGCGCATTTTCAGTTAGCCTACACTGGCATGATGAAGTGGCCACTGCCCACTCCACGGTCCGAGTGCGTTGATGAAACTTACTATTTTGGAAAGCTAATGGCAGCACCTTTCCAGCGATATATGCCACTTTGCCAGAATATTTTTCTAAAGTTCCGAAAAATGCACTGAAAACGCGAATTTCCAGTTAGCCTACACTGGCATGATGAAGTGGCCATTGCCCAATCCATGGTCCGAGTGCGTTGATGAAACTTACTATTTTGGAAAGCTAATGGCAGCACCTTTCCAGCGATATATGCCACTTAGTCAGAAGTGGCATGATGAAGTGGCCACTGCCCACTCCATGGTCCGAGTGCGTTGATGAAACTTACTATTTTGGAAAGCTAATGGCAGCACCTTTCCAGCGATGTATGCCACTTTGCCAGAATATTTTTCTAAAGTTCCGAAAAATGCACTGAAAACGCGAATTTTCAGTTAGCCTACACTGGCATAATGAAGTGGCCACTGCCCAATCCATGGTCTGAGTGCGTTGATGAAACTTACTATTTTGGAAAGCTAATGGCAGCACCTTTCCAGCGATGTATGCCACTTTGCCAGAATATTTTTCTAAAGTTCCGAAAAATGCACTGAAAACGCGCATTTTCAGTTAGCCTACACTGGCATGATGAAGTGGCATGATGAAGTGGCCACTGCCCACTCCATGGTCCGAGTGCGTTGATGAAACTTACTATTTTGGAAAGCTAATGGCAGCACCTTTCCAGCGATGTATGCCACTTTGCCAGAATATTTTTCTAAAGTTCCGAAAAATGCACTGAAAACGCGCATTTTCAGTTAGCCTACACTGGCATGATGAAGTGGCATGATGAAGTGGCCACTGCCCACTCTATGGTCCGAGTGCGTTGATGAAACTTACTATTTTGGAAAGCTAATGGCAGCACCTTTCCAGCGATATATGCCACTTTGCCAGAATATTTTTCTAAAGTTCCGAAAAATGCACTGAAAACGCGAATTTTCAGTTAGCCTACACTGGCATGATGAAGTGGCCACTGCCCACTCCATGGTCCGAGTGCGTTGATGAAACCTACTATTTTGGAAAGCTAATGGCAGCACCTTTCCAGCGATGTATGCCACTTTGCCAGAATATTTTTCTAAAGTTCCGAAAAATGCACTGAAAACGCGCATTTTCAGTTAGCCTACACTGGCATGATGAAGTGGCATGATGAAGTGGCCACTGCCCACTCTATGGTCCGAGTGCGTTGATGAAACTTACTATTTTGAAAAGCTAATGGCAGCACCTTTCCAGCGATATATGCCACTTTGCCAGAATATTTTTCTAAAGTTCCGAAAAATGCACTGAAAACGCGAATTTTCAGTTAGCCTACACTGGCATGATGAAGTGGCCACTGCCCACTCCATGGTCCGAGTGCGTTGATGAAACCTACTATTTTGGAAAGCTAATGGCAGCACCTTTCCAGCGATGTATGCCACTTTGCCAGAATATTTTTCTAAAGTTCCGAAAAATGCACTGAAAACGCGCATTTTCAGTTAGCCTACACTGGCATGATGAAGTGGCATGATGAAGTGGCCACTGCCCACTCTATGGTCCGAGTGCGTTGATGAAACTTACTATTTTGAAAAGCTAATGGCAGCACCTTTCCAGCGATATATGCCACTTTGCCAGAATATTTTTCTAAAGTTCCGAAAAATGCACTGAAAACGCGAATTTTCAGTTAGCCTATACTGGCATGATGAAGTGGCCACTGCCCACTCCATGGTCCGAGTGCGTTGATGAAACTTACTATTTTGGAAAGCTAATGGCAGCACCTTTCCAGCGATGTATGCCACTTTGCCAGAATATTTTTCTAAAGTTCCGAAAAATGCACTGAAAACGCGAATTTTCAGTTAGCCTATACTGGCATGATGAAGTGGCCACTGCCCACTCCATGGTCCGAGTGCGTTGATGAAACTTACTATTTTGGAAAGCTAATGGCAGCACCTTTCCAGCGATATATGCCACTTTGCCAGAATATTTTTCTAAAGTTCCGAAAAATGCACTGAAAACGCGCATTTTCAGTTAGCCTACACTGGCATGATGAAGTGGCATGATGAAGTGGCCACTGCCCACTCTATGGTCCGAGTGCGTTGATGAAACTTACTATTTTGGAAAGCTAATGGCAGCACCTTTCCAGCGATGTATGCCACTTTGCCAGAATATTTTTCTAAAGTTCCGAAAAATGCACTGAAAACGCGCATTTTCAGTTAGCCTACACTGGCATGATGAAGTGGCATGATGAAGTGGCCACTGCCCACTCCATGGACCGAGTGCGTTGATGAAACTTACTATCTTGGAAAGCTAATGGCAGCACCTTTCCAGCGATATATGCCACTTAGTCAGAATATTTTTCTAAAGTTCCGAAAAATGCACTGAAAACGCGCATTTTCAGTTAGCCTACACTGGCATGATGAAGTGGCATGATGAAGTGGCCACTGCCCACTCCATGGTCCGAGTGCGTTGATGAAACTTACTATTTTGGAAAGCTAATGGCAGCACCTTTCCAGCGATATATGCCACTTTGCCAGAATATTTTTCTAAAGTTCCGAAAAATGCACTGAAAACGCGAATTTTCAGTTAGCCTACACTGGCATGATGAAGTGGCCACTGCCCACTCCATGGTCCGAGTGCGTTGATGAAACTTACTATTTTGGAAAGCTAATGGCAGCACCTTTCCAGCGATGTATGCCACTTTGCCAGAATATTTTTCTAAAGTTCCGAAAAATGCACTGAAAACGCGCATTTTCAGTTAGCCTACACTGGCATGATGAAGTGGCATGATGAAGTGGCCACTGCCCACTCCATGGACCGAGTGCGTTGATGAAACTTACTATTTTGGAAAGCTAATGGCAGCACCTTTCCAGCGATATATGCCACTTAGTCAGAATATTTTTCTAAAGTTCCGAAAAATGCACTGAAAACGCGCATTTTCAGTTAGCCTACACTGGCATGATGAAGTGGCCACTGCCCACTCCATGGTCCGAGTGCGTTGATGAAACTTACTATTTTGGAAAGCTAATGGCAGCACCTTTCCAGCGATATATGCCACTTTGCCAGAATATTTTTCTAAAGTTCCGAAAAATGCACTGAAAACGCGCATTTTCAGTTAGCCTACACGGGCATGATGAAGTGGCCACTGCCCACTCCATGGTCCGAGTGCGTTGATGAAACTTACTATTTTGGAAAGCTAATGGCAGCACCTTTCTAGCGATATATGCCACTTTGCCAGAATATTTTTCTAAAGTTCCGAAAAATGCACTGAAAACGCGCATTTTCAGTTAGCCTACACTGGCATGATGAAGTGGCATGATGAAGTGGCCACTGTCCACTCTATGGTCCGAGTGCGTTGATGAAACTTACTATTTTGGAAAGCTAATGGCAGCACCTTTCCAGCGATGTATGCCACTTTGCCAGAATATTTTTCTAAAGTTCCGAAAAATGCACTGAAAACGCGCATTTTCAGTTAGCCTACACTGGCATGATGAAGTGGCCACTGCCCACTCCATGGTCCGAGTGCGTTGATGAAACTTACTATTTTGGAAAGCTAATGGCAGCACCTTTCCAGCGATATATGCCACTTTGCCAGAATATTTTTCTAAAGTTCCGAAAAATGCACTGAAAACGCGCATTTTCAGTTAGCCTACACTGGCATGATGAAGTGGCCACTGCCCACTCCATGGTCCGAGTGCGTTGATGAAACTTACTATTTTGGAAAGCTAATGGCAGCACCTTTCCAGCGATATATGCCACTTTGCCAGAATATTTTTCTAAAGTTCCGAAAAATGCACTGAAAACCTACACTGGCATGATGAAGTGGCATGATGAAGTGGCCACTGCCCACTCTATGGTCCGAGTGCGTTGATGAAACTTACTATTTTGGAAAGCTAATGGCAGCACCTTTCCAGCGATATATGCCACTTTGCCAGAATATTTTTCTAAAGTTCCGAAAAATGCACTGAAAACGCGCATTTTCAGTTAGCCTACACTGGCATGATGAAGTGGCCACTGCCCACTCCATGGTCCGAGTGCGTTGATGAAACTTACTATTTTGGAAAGCTAATGGCAGCACCTTTCCAGCGATGTATGCCACTTTGCCAGAATATTTTTCTAAAGTTCCGAAAAATGCACTGAAAACGCGCATTTTCAGTTAGCCTACACTGGCATGATAAAGTGGCCACTGCCCACTCTATGGTCCGAGTGCGTTGATGAAACTTACTATTTTGGAAAGCTAATGGCAGCACCTTTCCAGCGATATATGCCACTTTGCCAGAATATTTTTCTAAAGTTCCGAAAAATGCACTGAAAACGCGAATTTTCAGTTAGCCTACACTGGCATGATGAAGTGGCATGATGAAGTGGCCACTGCCCACTCCATGGTCCGAGTGCGTTGATGAAACTTACTATTTTGGAAAGCTAATGGCAGCACCTTTCCAGCGATATATGCCACTTTGCCAGAATATTTTTCTAAAGTTCCGAAAAATGCACTGAAAACGCGAATTTTCAGTTAGCCTACACTGGCATAATGAAGTGGCCACTGCCCACTCCATGGTCCGAGTGCGTTGATGAAACTTACTATTTTGGAAAGCTAATGGCAGCACCTTTCCAGCGATGTATGCCACTTTGCCAGAATATTTTTCTAAAGTTCCGAAAAATGCACTGAAAACGCGCATTTTCAGTTAGCCTACACTGGCATGATGAAGTGGCATGATGAAGTGGCCACTGCCCACTCCATGGTCCGAGTGCGTTGATGAAACTTACTATTTTGGAAAGCTAATGGCAGCACCTTTCCAGCGATATATGCCACTTTGCCAGAATATTTTTCTAAAGTTCCGAAAAATGCACTGAAAACGCGCATTTTCAGTTAGCCTACACTGGCATGATGAAGTGGCATGATGAAGTGGCCACTGCCCACTCCGTGGACCGAGTGCGTTGATGAAACTTACTATTTTGGAAAGCTAATGGCAGCACCTTTCCAGCGATATATGCCACTTAGTCAGAATATTTTTCTAAAGTTACGAAAAAATGCACTGAAAACGCGCATTTTCAGTTAGCCTACACTGGCATGATAAAGTGGCCACTGCCCACTCCATGGTCCGAGTGCGTTGATGAAACTTACTATTTGGAAAGCTAATGGCAGCACCTTTCCAGCGATATATGCCACTTTGCCAGAATATTTTTCTAAAGTTCCGAAAAATGCACTGAAAACGCGCATTTTCAGTTAGCCTACACTGGCATGATGAAGTGGCATGATGAAGTGGCCACTGCCCACTCTATGGTCCGAGTGCGTTGATGAAACTTACTATTTTGGAAAGCTAATGGCAGCACCTTTCCAGCGATATATGCCACTTTGCCAGAATATTTTTCTAAAGTTCCGAAAAATGCACTGAAAACGCGCATTTTCAGTTAGCCTACACTGGCATGATGAAGTGGCCACTGCCCACTCCATGGTTCGAGTGCGTTGATGAAACTTACTATTTTGGAAAGCTAATGGCAGCACCTTTCCAGCGATGTATGCCACTTTGCCAGAATATTTTTCTAAAGTTCCGAATAATGCACTGAAAACGCGCACTTTCAGTTAGCCTACACTGGCATGATGAAGTGGCCACTGCCCACTCTATGGTCCGAGTGCGTTGATGAAACTTACTATTTTGGAAAGCTAATGGCAGCACCTTTCCAGCGATATATGCCACTTTGCCAGAATATTTTTCTAAAGTTCCGAAAAATGCACTGAAAACAAGAATTTTCAGTTAGCCTACACTGGCATGATGAAGTGGCATGATGAAGTGGCCACTGCCCACTCCATGGTCCGAGTGCGTTGATGAAACTTACTATTTTGGAAAGCCAATGGCAGCACCTTTCCAGCGATATATGCCACTTTGCCAGAATATTTTTCTAAAGTTCCGAAAAATGCACTGAAAACGCGCATTTTCAGTTAGCCTACACTGGCATGATGAAGTGGCCACTGCCCACTCCATGGTCCGAGTGCGTTGATGAAACTTACTATTTTGGAAAGCCAATGGCAGCACCTTTCCAGCGATATATGCCACTTAGTCAGAATATTTTTCTAAAGTTCCGAAAAATGCACTGAAAACGCGCATTTTCAGTTAGCCTACACTGGCATGATGAAGTGGCCACTGCCCACTCCATGGTCCGAGTGCGTTGATGAAACTTACTATTTTGGAAAGCTAATGGCAGCACCTTTCCAGCGATATATGCCACTTTGCCAGAATATTTTTCTAAAGTTCCGAAAAATGCACTGAAAACGCGCATTTTCAGTTAGCCTACACGGGCATGATGAAGTGGCCACTGCCCACTCCATGGTCCGAGTGCGTTGATGAAACTTACTATTTTGGAAAGCTAATGGCAGCACCTTTCTAGCGATATATGCCACTTTGCCAGAATATTTTTCTAAAGTTCCGAAAAATGCACTGAAAACGCGCATTTTCAGTTAGCCTACACTGGCATGATGAAGTGGCATGATGAAGTGGCCACTGTCCACTCTATGGTCCGAGTGCGTTGATGAAACTTACTATTTTGGAAAGCTAATGGCAGCACCTTTCCAGCGATATATGCCACTTTGCCAGAATATTTTTCTAAAGTTCCGAAAAATGCACTGAAAACGCGCATTTTCAGTTAGCCTACACTGGCATGATGAAGTGGCCACTGCCCACTCCATGGTCCGAGTGCGTTGATGAAACTTACTATTTTGGAAAGCTAATGGCAGCACCTTTCCAGCGATATATGCCACTTTGCCAGAATATTTTTCTAAAGTTCCGAAAAATGCACTGAAAACGCGCATTTTCAGTTAGCCTACACTGGCATGATGAAGTGGCCACTGCCCACTCCATGGTCCGAGTGCGTTGATGAAACTTACTATTTTGGAAAGCTAATGGCAGCACCTTTCCAGCGATATATGCCACTTTGCCAGAATATTTTTCTAAAGTTCCGAAAAATGCACTGAAAACCTACACTGGCATGATGAAGTGGCATGATGAAGTGGCCACTGCCCACTCTATGGTCCGAGTGCGTTGATGAAACTTACTATTTTGGAAAGCTAATGGCAGCACCTTTCCAGCGATATATGCCACTTTGCCAGAATATTTTTCTAAAGTTCCGAAAAATGCACTGAAAACGCGCATTTTCAGTTAGCCTACACTGGCATGATGAAGTGGCCACTGCCCACTCCATGGTCCGAGTGCGTTGATGAAACTTACTATTTTGGAAAGCTAATGGCAGCACCTTTCCAGCGATGTATGCCACTTTGCCAGAATATTTTTCTAAAGTTCCGAAAAATGCACTGAAAACGCGCATTTTCAGTTAGCCTACACTGGCATGATAAAGTGGCCACTGCCCACTCTATGGTCCGAGTGCGTTGATGAAACTTACTATTTTGGAAAGCTAATGGCAGCACCTTTCCAGCGATATATGCCACTTTGCCAGAATATTTTTCTAAAGTTCCGAAAAATGCACTGAAAACGCGAATTTTCAGTTAGCCTACACTGGCATGATGAAGTGGCATGATGAAGTGGCCACTGCCCACTCCATGGTCCGAGTGCGTTGATGAAACTTACTATTTTGGAAAGCTAATGGCAGCACCTTTCCAGCGATATATGCCACTTTGCCAGAATATTTTTCTAAAGTTCCGAAAAATGCACTGAAAACGCGAATTTTCAGTTAGCCTACACTGGCATAATGAAGTGGCCACTGCCCACTCCATGGTCTGAGTGCGTTGATGAAACTTACTATTTTGGAAAGCTAATGGCAGCACCTTTCCAGCGATGTATGCCACTTTGCCAGAATATTTTTCTAAAGTTCCGAAAAATGCACTGAAAACGCGCATTTTCAGTTAGCCTACACTGGCATGATGAAGTGGCATGATGAAGTGGCCACTGCCCACTCCATGGTCCGAGTGCGTTGATGAAACTTACTATTTTGGAAAGCTAATGGCAGCACCTTTCCAGCGATATATGCCACTTTGCCAGAATATTTTTCTAAAGTTCCGAAAAATGCACTGAAAACGCGCATTTTCAGTTAGCCTACACTGGCATGATGAAGTGGCATGATGAAGTGGCCACTGCCCACTCCGTGGACCGAGTGCGTTGATGAAACTTACTATTTTGGAAAGGTAATGGCAGCACCTTTGCAGCGATATATGCCACTTAGTCAGAATATTTTTCTAAAGTTACGAAAAAATGCACTGAAAACGCGCATTTTCAGTTAGCCTACACTGGCATGATAAAGTGGCCACTGCCCACTCCATGGTCCGAGTGCGTTGATGAAACTTACTATTTGGAAAGCTAATGGCAGCACCTTTCCAGCGATATATGCCACTTTGCCAGAATATTTTTCTAAAGTTCCGAAAAATGCACTGAAAACGCGCATTTTCAGTTAGCCTACACTGGCATGATGAAGTGGCATGATGAAGTGGCCACTGCCCACTCTATGGTCCGAGTGCGTTGATGAAACTTACTATTTTGGAAAGCTAATGGCAGCACCTTTCCAGCGATATATGCCACTTTGCCAGAATATTTTTCTAAAGTTCCGAAAAATGCACTGAAAACGCGCATTTTCAGTTAGCCTACACTGGCATGATGAAGTGGCCACTGCCCACTCCATGGTTCGAGTGCGTTGATGAAACTTACTATTTTGGAAAGCTAATGGCAGCACCTTTCCAGCGATGTATGCCACTTTGCCAGAATATTTTTCTAAAGTTCCGAAAAATGCACTGAAAACGCGCACTTTCAGTTAGCCTACACTGGCATGATGAAGTGGCCACTGCCCACTCTATGGTCCGAGTGCGTTGATGAAACTTACTATTTTGGAAAGCTAATGGCAGCACCTTTCCAGCGATATATGCCACTTTGCCAGAATATTTTTCTAAAGTTCCGAAAAATGCACTGAAAACGCGAATTTTCAGTTAGCCTACACTGGCATGATGAAGTGGCATGATGAAGTGGCCACTGCCCACTCCATGGTCCGAGTGCGTTGATGAAACTTACTATTTTGGAAAGCCAATGGCAGCACCTTTCCAGCGATATATGCCACTTTGCCAGAATATTTTTCTAAAGTTCCGAAAAATGCACTGAAAACGCGAATTTTCAGTTAGCCTACACTGGCATAATGAAGTATCCACTGCCCACTCCATGGTCTGAGTGCGTTGATGAAACTTACTATTTTGGAAAGCTAATGGCAGCACCTTTCCAGCGATATATGCCACTTTGCCAGAATATTTTTCTAAAGTTCCGAAAAATGCACTGAAAACGCGCATTTTCAGTTAGCCTACACGGGCATGATGAAGTGGCCACTGCCCACTCCATGGTCCGAGTGCGTTGATGAAACTTACTATTTTGGAAAGCTAATGGCAGCACCTTTCCAGCGATATATGCCACTTTGCCAGAATATTTTTCTAAAGTTCCGAAAAATGCACTGAAAACGCGCATTTTCAGTTAGCCCACACTGGCATGATGAAGTGGCATGATGAAGTGGCCACTGCCCACTCTATGGTCCGAGTGCGTTGATGAAACTTACTATTTTGGAAAGCTAATGGCAGCACCTTTCCAGCGATATATGCCACTTTGCCAGAATATTTTTCTAAAGTTCCGAAAAATGCACTGAAAACGCGCATTTTCAGTTAGCCTACACTGGCATGATAAAGTGGCCACTGCCCACTCCATGGTCCGAGTGCGTTGATGAAACTTACTATTTGGAAAGCTAATGGCAGCACCTTTCCAGCGATATATGCAACTTTGCCAGAATATTTTTCTAAAGTTCCGAAAAATGCACTGAAAACGCGCATTTTCAGTTAGCCTACACTGGCATGATGAAGTGGCATGATGAAGTGGCCACTGCCCACTCTATGGTCCGAGTGCGTTGATGAAACTTACTATTTTGGAAAGCTAATGGCAGCACCTTTCCAGCGATATATGCCACTTTGCCAGAATATTTTTCTAAAGTTCCGAAAAATGCACTGAAAACGCGCATTTTCAGTTAGCCTACACTGGCATGATGAAGTGGCCACTGCCCACTCCATGGTTCGAGTGCGTTGATGAAACTTACTATTTTGGAAAGCTAATGGCAGCACCTTTCCAGCGATGTATGCCACTTTGCCAGAATATTTTTCTAAAGTTCCGAAAAATGCACTGAAAACGCGCACTTTCAGTTAGCCTACACTGGCATGATGAAGTGGCCACTGCCCACTCTATGGTCCGAGTGCGTTGATGAAACTTACTATTTTGGAAAGCTAATGGCAGCACCTTTCCAGCGATATATGCCACTTTGCCAGAATATTTTTCTAAAGTTCCGAAAAATGCACTGAAAACGCGAATTTTCAGTTAGCCTACACTGGCATGATGAAGTGGCATGATGAAGTGGCCACTGCCCACTCCATGGTCCGAGTGCGTTGATGAAACTTACTATTTTGGAAAGCCAATGGCAGCACCTTTCTAGCGATATATGCCACTTTGCCAGAATATTTTTCTAAAGTTCCGAAAAATGCACTGAAAACGCGAATTTTCAGTTAGCCTACACTGGCATAATGAAGTATCCACTGCCCACTCCATGGTCTGAGTGCGTTGATGAAACTTACTATTTTGGAAAGCTAATGGCAGCACCTTTCCAGCGATATATGCCACTTTGCCAGAATATTTTTCTAAAGTTCCGAAAAATGCACTGAAAACGCGCATTTTCAGTTAGCCTACACGGGCATGATGAAGTGGCCACTGCCCACTCCATGGTCCGAGTGCGTTGATGAAACTTACTATTTTGGAAAGCTAATGGCAGCACCTTTCCAGCGATATATGCCACTTTGCCAGAATATTTTTCTAAAGTTCCGAAAAATGCACTGAAAACGCGCATTTTCAGTTAGCCCACACTGGCATGATGAAGTGGCATGATGAAGTGGCCACTGCCCACTCTATGGTCCGAGTGCGTTGATGAAACTTACTATTTTGGAAAGCTAATGGCAGCACCTTTCCAGCGATATATGCCACTTTGCCAGAATATTTTTCTAAAGTTCCGAAAAATGCACTGAAAACGCGCATTTTCAGTTAGCCTACACTGGCATGATGAAGTGGCCACTGCCCACTCCATGGTTCGAGTGCGTTGATGAAACTTACTATTTTGGAAAGCTAATGGCAGCACCTTTCTAGCGATATATGCCACTTTGCCAGAATATTTTTCTAAAGTTCCGAAAAATGCACTGAAAACGCGCATTTTCAGTTAGCCTACACTGGCATGATGAAGTGGCCACTGCCCACTCCATGGTTCGAGTGCGTTGATGAAACTTACTATTTTGGAAAGCTAATGGCAGCACCTTTCCAGCGATATATGCCACTTTGCCAGAATATTTTTCTAAAGTTCCGAAAAATGCACTGAAAACGCGCATTTTCAGTTAGCCTACACTGGCATGATGAAGTGGCATGATGAAGTGGCCACTGTCCACTCTATGGTCCGAGTGCGTTGATGAAACTTACTATTTTGGAAAGCTAATGGCAGCACCTTTCCAGCGATATATGCCACTTTGCCAGAATATTTTTCTAAAGTTCCGAAAAATGCACTGAAAACGCGCATTTTCAGTTAGCCTACACTGGCATGATGAAGTGGCATGATGAAGTGGCCACTGCCCACTCCATGGTCCGAGTGCGTTGATGAAACTTACTATTTTGGAAAGCTAATGGCAGCACCTTTCCAGCGATATATGCCACTTTGCCAGAATATTTTTCTAAAGTTCCGAAAAATGCACTGAAAACGCGCATTTTCAGTTAGCCTACACTGGCATGATGAAGTGGCATGATGAAGTGGCCACTGCCCACTCCATGGTCCGAGTGCGTTGATGAAACTTACTATTTTGGAAAGCTAATGGCAGCACCTTTCCAGCGATATATGCCACTTTGCCAGAATATTTTTCTAAAGTTCCGAAAAATGCACTGAAAACGCGAATTTTCAGTTAGCCTACACTGGCATAATGAAGTGGCCACTGCCCACTCCATGGTCTGAGTGCGTTGATGAAACTTACTATTTTGGAAAGCTAATGGCAGCACCTTTCCAGCGATGTATGCCACTTTGCCGGAATATTTTTCTAAAGTTCCGAAAAATGCACTGAAAACGCGCATTTTCAGTTAGCCTACACTGGCATGATGAAGTGGCATGATGAAGTGGCCACTGCCCACTCCATGGTCCGAGTGCGTTGATGAAACTTACTATTTTGGAAAGCTAATGGCAGCACCTTTCCAGCGATATATGCCACTTTGCCAGAATATTTTTCTAAAGTTCCGAAAAATGCACACTGGCATGATGAAGTGGCATGATGAAGTGGCCACTGCCCACTCCATGGACCGAGTGCGTTGATGAAACTTACTATTTTGGAAAGCTAATGGCAGCACCTTTCCAGCGATATATGCCACTTAGTCAGAATATTTTTCTAAAGTTCCGAAAAATGCACTGAAAACGCGCATTTTCAGTTAGCCTACACTGGCATGATGAAGTGGCCACTGCCCACTCCATGGTCCGAGTGCGTTGATGAAACTTACTATTTTGGAAAGCTAATGGCAGCACCTTTCCAGCGATATATGCCACTTTGCCAGAATATTTTTCTAAAGTTCCGAAAAATGCACTGAAAACGCGCATTTTCAGTTAGCCTACACTGGCATGATGAAGTGGCCACTGCCCACTCCATGGTCCGAGTGCGTTGATGAAACTTACTATTTTGGAAAGCTAATGGCAGCACCTTTCCAGCGATATATGCCACTTTGCCAGAATATTTTTCTAAAGTTCCGAAAAATGCACTGAAAACCTACACTGGCATGATGAAGTGGCATGATGAAGTGGCCACTGCCCACTCTATGGTCCGAGTGCGTTGATGAAACTTACTATTTTGGAAAGCTAATGGCAGCACCTTTCCAGCGATATATGCCACTTTGCCAGAATATTTTTCTAAAGTTCCGAAAAATGCACTGAAAACGCGCATTTTCAGTTAGCCTACACTGGCATGATGAAGTGGCCACTGCCCACTCCATGGTCCGAGTGCGTTGATGAAACTTACTATTTTGGAAAGCTAATGGCAGCACCTTTCCAGCGATGTATGCCACTTTGCCAGAATATTTTTCTAAAGTTCCGAAAAATGCACTGAAAACGCGCATTTTCAGTTAGCCTACACTGGCATGATAAAGTGGCCACTGCCCACTCTATGGTCCGAGTGCGTTGATGAAACTTACTATTTTAGAAAGCTAATGGCAGCACCTTTCCAGCGATATATGCCACTTTGCCAGAATATTTTTCTAAAGTTCCGAAAAATGCACTGAAAACGCGAATTTTCAGTTAGCCTACACTGGCATGATGAAGTGGCATGATGAAGTGGCCACTGCCCACTCCATGGTCCGAGTGCGTTGATGAAACTTACTATTTTGGAAAGCTAATGGCAGCACCTTTCCAGCGATATATGCCACTTTGCCAGAATATTTTTCTAAAGTTCCGAAAAATGCACTGAAAACGCGAATTTTCAGTTAGCCTACACTGGCATGATGAAGTGGCATGATGAAGTGGCCACTGCCCACTCCATGGTCCGAGTGCGTTGATGAAACTTACTATTTTGGAAAGCTAATGGCAGCACCTTTCCAGCGATATATGCCACTTTGCCAGAATATTTTTCTAAAGTTCCGAAAAATGCACTGAAAACGCGAATTTTCAGTTAGCCTACACTGGCATAATGAAGTATCCACTGCCCACTCCATGGTCTGAGTGCGTTGATGAAACTTACTATTTTGGAAAGCTAATGGCAGCACCTTTCCAGCGATATATGCCACTTTGCCAGAATATTTTTCTAAAGTTCCGAAAAATGCACTGAAAACGCGCATTTTCAGTTAGCCTACACGGGCATGATGAAGTGGCCACTGCCCACTCCATGGTCCGAGTGCGTTGATGAAACTTACTATTTTGGAAAGCTAATGGCAGCACCTTTCCAGCGATATATGCCACTTTGCCAGAATATTTTTCTAAAGTTCCGAAAAATGCACTGAAAACGCGCATTTTCAGTTAGCCTACACTGGCATGATGAAGTGGCATGATGAAGTGGCCACTGCCCACTCTATGGTCCGAGTGCGTTGATGAAACTTACTATTTTGGAAAGCTAATGGCAGCACCTTTCCAGCGATATATGCCACTTTGCCAGAATATTTTTCTAAAGTTCCGAAAAATGCACTGAAAACGCGCATTTTCAGTTAGCCTACACTGGCATGATGAAGTGGCCACTGCCCACTCCATGGTTCGAGTGCGTTGATGAAACTTACTATTTTGGAAAGCTAATGGCAGCACCTTTCTAGCGATATATGCCACTTTGCCAGAATATTTTTCTAAAGTTCCGAAAAATGCACTGAAAACGCGCATTTTCAGTTAGCCTACACTGGCATGATGAAGTGGCCACTGCCCACTCCATGGTTCGAGTGCGTTGATGAAACTTACTATTTTGGAAAGCTAATGGCAGCACCTTTCCAGCGATATATGCCACTTTGCCAGAATATTTTTCTAAAGTTCCGAAAAATGCACTGAAAACGCGCATTTTCAGTTAGCCTACACTGGCATGATGAAGTGGCATGATGAAGTGGCCACTGCCCACTCCATGGTCCGAGTGCGTTGATGGAACTTACTATTTTGGAAAGCTAATGACAGCACCTTTCCAGCGATATATGCCGCTTTGCCAGAATATTTTTCTAAAGTTCCGAAAAATGCACTGAAAACGCGAATTTTCAGTTAGCCTACACTGGCATAATGAAGTGGCCACTGCCCACTCCATGGTCTGAGTGCGTTGATGAAACTTACTATTTTGGAAAGCTAATGGCAGCACCTTTCCAGCGATGTATGCCACTTTGCCAGAATATTTTTCTAAAGTTCCGAAAAATGCACTGAAAACGCGCATTTTCAGTTAGCCTACACTGGCATGATGAAGTGGCATGATGAAGTGGCCACTGCCCACTCCATGGTCCGAGTGCGTTGATGAAACTTACTATTTTGGAAAGCTAATGGCAGCACCTTTCCAGCGATATATGCCACTTTGCCAGAATATTTTTCTAAAGTTCCGAAAAATGCACTGAAAACGCGCATTTTCAGTTAGCCTACACTGGCATGATGAAGTGGCATGATGAAGTGGCCACTGCCCACTCCATGGACCGAGTGCGTTGATGAAACTTACTATTTTGGAAAGCTAATGGCAGCACCTTTCCAGCGATATATGCCACTTAGTCAGAATATTTTTCTAAAGTTCCGAAAAATGCACTGAAAACGCGCATTTTCAGTTAGCCTACACTGGCATGATGAAGTGGCCACTGCCCACTCCATGGTCCGAGTGCGTTGATGAAACTTACTATTTTGGAAAGCTAATGGCAGCACCTTTCCAGCGATATATGCCACTTTGCCAGAATATTTTTCTAAAGTTCCGAAAAATGCACTGAAAACGCGAATTTTCAGTTAGCCTACACTGGCATGATGAAGTGGCATGATGAAGTGGCCACTGCCCACTCCATGGTCCGAGTGCGTTGATGAAACTTACTATTTTGGAAAGCTAATGGCAGCACCTTTCCAGCGATATATGCCACTTTGCCAGAATATTTTTCTAAAGTTCCGAAAAATGCACTGAAAACGCGAATTTTCAGTTAGCCTACACTGGCATAATGAAGTGGCCACTGCCCACTCCATGGTCTGAGTGCGTTGATGAAACTTACTATTTTGGAAAGCTAATGGCAGCACCTTTCCAGCGATGTATGCCACTTTGCCAGAATATTTTTCTAAAGTTCCGAAAAATGCACTGAAAACGCGCATTTTCAGTTAGCCTACACTGGCATGATGAAGTGGCATGATGAAGTGGCCACTGCCCACTCCATGGTCCGAGTGCGTTGATGAAACTTACTATTTTGGAAAGCTAATGGCAGCACCTTTCCAGCGATATATGCCACTTTGCCAGAATATTTTTCTAAAGTTCCGAAAAATGCACTGAAAACGCGCATTTTCAGTTAGCCTACACTGGCATGATGAAGTGGCATGATGAAGTGGCCACTGCCCACTCCATGGACCGAGTGCGTTGATGAAACTTACTATTTTGGAAAGCTAATGGCAGCACCTTTCCAGCGATATATGCCACTTAGTCAGAATATTTTTCTAAAGTTACGAAAAAATGCACTGAAAGCGCGCATTTTCAGTTAGCCTACACTGGCATGATAAAGTGGCCACTGCCCACTCCATGGTCCGAGTGCGTTGATGAAACTTACTATTTGGAAAGCTAATGGCAGCACCTTTCCAGCGATATATGCCACTTTGCCAGAATATTTTTCTAAAGTTCCGAAAAATGCACTGAAAACGCGCATTTTCAGTTAGCCTACACTGGCATGATGAAGTGGCATGATGAAGTGGCCACTGCCCACTCTATGGTCCGAGTGCGTTGATGAGACTTACTATTTTGGAAAGCTAATGGCAGCACCTTTCCAGCGATATATGCCACTTTGCCAGAATATTTTTCTAAAGTTCCGAAAAATGCACTGAAAACGCGCATTTTCAGTTAGCCTACACTGGCATGATGAAGTGGCCACTGCCCACTCCATGGTTCGAGTGCGTTGATGAAACTTACTATTTTGGAAAGCTAATGGCAGCACCTTTCCAGCGATGTATGCCACTTTGCCAGAATATTTTTCTAAAGTTCCGAAAAATGCACTGAAAACGCGCATTTTCAGTTAGCCTACACTGGCATGATGAAGTGGCCACTGCCCACTCTATGGTCCGAGTGCGTTGATGAAACTTACTATTTTGGAAAGCTAATGGCAGCACCTTTCCAGCGATATATGCCACTTTGCCAGAATATTTTTCTAAAGTTCCGAAAAATGCACTGAAAACGCGAATTTTCAGTTAGCCTACACTGGCATGATGAAGTGGCATGATGAAGTGGCCACTGCCCACTCCATGGTCCGAGTGCGTTGATGAAACTTACTATTTTGGAAAGCTAATGGCAGCACCTTTCCAGCGATATATGCCACTTTGCCAGAATATTTTTCTAAAGTTCCGAAAAATGCACTGAAAACGCGAATTTTCAGTTAGCCTACACTGGCATAATGAAGTATCCACTGCCCACTCCATGGTCTGAGTGCGTTGATGAAACTTACTATTTTGGAAAGCTAATGGCAGCACCTTTCCAGCGATATATGCCACTTTGCCAGAATATTTTTCTAAAGTTCCGAAAAATGCACTGAAAACGCGCATTTTCAGTTAGCCTACACGGGCATGATGAAGTGGCCACTGCCCACTCCATGGTCCGAGTGCGTTGATGAAACTTACTATTTTGGAAAGCTAATGGCAGCACCTTTCCAGCGATATATGCCACTTTGCCAGAATATTTTTCTAAAGTTCCAAAAAATGCACTGAAAACGCGCATTTTCAGTTAGCCTACACTGGCATGATGAAGTGGCATGATGAAGTGGCCACTGCCCACTCTATGGTCCGAGTGCGTTGATGAAACTTACTATTTTGGAAAGCTAATGGCAGCACCTTTCCAGCGATATATGCCACTTTGCCAGAATATTTTTCTAAAGTTCCGAAAAATGCACTGAAAACGCGCATTTTCAGTTAGCCTACACTGGCATGATGAAGTGGCCACTGCCCACTCCATGGTTCGAGTGCGTTGATGAAACTTACTATTTTGGAAAGCTAATGGCAGCACCTTTCTAGCGATATATGCCACTTTGCCAGAATATTTTTCTAAAGTTCCGAAAAATGCACTGAAAACGCGCATTTTCAGTTAGCCTACACTGGCATGATGAAGTGGCCACTGCCCACTCCATGGTTCGAGTGCGTTGATGAAACTTACTATTTTGGAAAGCTAATGGCAGCACCTTTCCAGCGATATATGCCGCTTTGCCAGAATATTTTCTAAAGTTCCGAAAAATGCACTGAAAACGCGAATTTTCAGTCAGCCTACACTGGCATAATGAAGTGGCCACTGCCCACTCCATGGTCTGAGTGCGTTGATGAAACTTACTATTTTGGAAAGCTAATGGCAGCACCTTTCCAGCGATGTATGCCACTTTGCCAGAATATTTTTCTAAAGTTCCGAAAAATGCACTGAAAACGCGCATTTTCAGTTAGCCTACACTGGCATGATGAAGTGGCATGATGAAGTGGCCACTGCCCACTCCATGGACCGAGTGCGTTGATGAAACTTACTATTTTGGAAAGCTAATGGCAGCACCTTTCCAGCGATATATGCCACTTAGTCAGAATATTTTTCTAAAGTTCCGAAAAATGCACTGAAAACGCGCATTTTCAGTTAGCCTACACTGGCATGATGAAGTGGCCACTGCCCACTCCATGGTCCGAGTGCGTTGATGAAACTTACTATTTTGGAAAGCTAATGGCAGCACCTTTCCAGCGATATATGCCACATTGCCAGAATATTTTTCTAAAGTTCCGAAAAATGCACTGAAAACGCGCATTTTCAGTTAGCCTACACGGGCATGATGAAGTGGCCACTGCCCACTCCATGGTCCGAGTGCGTTGATGAAACTTACTATTTTGGAAAGCTAATGGCAGCACCTTTCCAGCGATATATGCCACTTTGCCAGAATATTTTTCTAAAGTTCCGAAAAATGCACTGAAAACGCGCATTTTCAGTTAGCCTACACTGGCATGATGAAGTGGCCACTGCCCACTCCACGGTCCGAGTGCGTTGATGAAACTTACTATTTTGGAAAGCTAATGGCAGCACCTTTCCAGCGATATATGCCACTTTGCCAGAATATTTTTCTAAAGTTCCGAAAAATGCACTGAAAACGCGAATTTCCAGTTAGCCTACACTGGCATGATGAAGTGGCCATTGCCCAATCCATGGTCCGAGTGCGTTGATGAAACTTACTATTTTGGAAAGTTAATGGCAGCACCTTTCCAGCGATATATGCCACTTAGTCAGAAGTGGCATGATGAAGTGGCCACTGCCCACTCCATGGTCCGAGTGCGTTGATGAAACTTACTATTTTGGAAAGCTAATGGCAGCACCTTTCTAGCGATATATGCCACTTTGCCAGAATACTTTTCTAAAGTTCCGAAAAATGCACTGAAAACGCGAATTTTCAGTTAGCCTACACTGGCATAATGAAGTGGCCACTGCCCAATCCATGGTCTGAGTGCGTTGATGAAACTTACTATTTTGGAAAGCTAATGGCAGCACCTTTCCAGCGATGTATGCCACTTTGCCAGAATATTTTTCTAAAGTTCCGAAAAATGCACTGAAAACGCGTATTTTCAGTTAGCCTACACTGGCATGATGAAGTGGCATGATGAAGTGGCCACTGCCCACTCCATGGTCCGAGTGCGTTGATGAAACTTACTATTTTGGAAAGCTAATGGCAGCACCTTTCCAGCGATGTATGCCACTTTGCCAGAATATTTTTCTAAAGTTCCGAAAAATGCACTGAAAACGCGCATTTTCAGTTAGCCTACACTGGCATGATGAAGTGGCCACTGCCCACTCCATGGTCCGAGTGCGTTGATGAAACTTACTATTTTGGAAAGCTAATGGCAGCACCTTTCCAGCGATGTATGACACTTTGCCAGAATATTTTTCTAAAGTTCCGAAAAATGCACTGAAAACGCGCATTTTCAGTTAGCCTACACTGGCATGATGAAGTGGCATGATGAAGTGGCCACTGCCCACTCCATGGTCCGAGTGCGTTGATGAAACTTACTATTTTGGAAAGCTAATGGCAGCACCTTTCCAGCGATATATGTCACTTTGCCAGAATATTTTTCTAAAGTTCCGAAAAATGCACTGAAAACGCGCATTTTCAGTTAGCCTACACTGGCATGATGAAGTGGCATGATGAAGTGGCCACTGCCCACTCTATGGTCCGAGTGCGTTGATGAAACTTACTATTTTGGAAAGCTAATGGCAGCACCTTTCCAGCGATATATGCCAATTTGCCAGAATATTTTTCTAAAGTTCCGAAAAATGCACTGAAAACGCGAATTTTCAGTTAGCCTACACTGGCATGATGAAGTGGCCACTGCCCACTCCATGGTCCGAGTGCGTTGATGAAACTTACTATTTTGGAAAGCTAATGGCAGCACCTTTCCAGCGATGTATGCCACTTTGCCAGAATATTTTTCTAAAGTTCCGAAAAATGCACTGAAAACGCGCATTTTCAGTTAGCCTACACTGGCATGATAAAGTGGCCACTGCCCACTCTATGGTCCGAGTGCGTTGATGAAACTTACTATTTTGGAAAGCTAATGGCAGCACCTTTCCAGCGATATATGCCACTTTGCCAGAATATTTTTCTAAAGTTCCGAAAAATGCACTGAAAACGCGAATTTTCAGTTAGCCTACACTGGCATGATGAAGTGGCATGATGAAGTGGCCACTGCCCACTCCATGGTCCGAGTGCGTTGATGAAACTTACTATTTTGGAAAGCTAATGGCAGCACCTTTCCAGCGATATATGCCACTTTGCCAGAATGTTTTTCTAAAGTTCCGAAAAATGCACTGAAAACGCGAATTTTCAGTTAGCCTACACTGGCATAATGAAGTGGCCACTGCCCACTCCATGGTCTGAGTGCGTTGATGAAACTTACTATTTTGGAAAGCTAATGGCAGCACCTTTCCAGCGATGTATGCCACTTTGCCAGAATATTTTTCTAAAGTTCCGAAAAATGCACTGAAAACGCGCATTTTCAGTTAGCCTACACTGGCATGATGAAGTGGCATGATGAAGTGGCCACTGCCCACTCCATGGTCCGGGTGCGTTGATGAAACTTACTATTTTGGAAAGCTAATGGCAGCACCTTTCCAGCGATATATGCCACTTTGCCAGAATATTTTTCTAAAGTTCCGAAAAATGCACTGAAAACGCGAATTTCCAGTTAGCCTACACTGGCATGATGAAGTGGCCATTGCCCAATCCATGGTCCGAGTGCGTTGATGAAACTTACTATTTTGGAAAGTTAATGGCAGCACCTTTCCAGCGATATATGCCACTTAGTCAGAAGTGGCATGATGAAGTGGCCACTGCCCACTCCATGGTCCGAGTGCGTTGATGAAACTTACTATTTTGGAAAGCTAATGGCAGCACCTTTCCAGCGATATATGCCACTTAGTCAGAAATGGCATGATGAAGTGGCCACTGCCCACTCCATGGTCCGAGTGCGTTGATGAAACTTACTATTTTGGAAAGCTAATGGCAGCACCTTTCCAGCGATATATGCCACTTTGCCAGAATATTTTTCTAAAGTTCCGAAAAATGCACTGAAAACGCGAATTTTCAGTTAGCCTACACTGGCATAATGAAGTGGCCACTGCCCAATCCATGGTCTGAGTGCGTTGATGAAACTTACTATTTTGGAAAGCTAATGGCAGCACCTTTCCAGCGATGTATGCCACTTTGCCAGAATATTTTTCTAAAGTTCCGAAAAATGCACTGAAAACGCGCATTTTCAGTTAGCCTACACTGGCATGATGAAGTGGCATGATGAAGTGGCCACTGCCCACTCCATGGTCCGAGTGCGTTGATGAAACTTACTATTTTGGAAAGCTAATGGCAGCACCTTTCCAGCGATGTATGCCACTTTGCCAGAATATTTTTCTAAAGTTCCGAAAAATGCACTGAAAACGCGCATTTTCAGTTAGCCTACACTGGCATGATGAAGTGGCATGATGAAGTGGCCACTGCCCACTCTATGGTCCGAGTGCGTTGATGAAACTTACTATTTTGGAAAGCTAATGGCAGCACCTTTCCAGCGATATATGCCACTTTGCCAGAATATTTTTCTAAAGTTCCGAAAAATGCACTGAAAACGCGAATTTTCAGTTAGCCTACACTGGCATGATGAAGTGGCATGATGAAGTGGCCACTGCCCACTCCATGGTCCGAGTGCGTTGATGAAACTTACTATTTTGGAAAGCTAATGGCAGCACCTTTCCAGCGATATATGCCACTTTGCCAGAATATTTTTCTAAAGTTCCGAAAAATGCACTGAAAACGCGAATTTTCAGTTAGCCTACACTGGCATAATGAAGTGGCCACTGCCCACTCCATGGTCTGAGTGCGTTGATGAAACTTACTATTTTGGAAAGCTAATGGCAGCACCTTTCCAGCGATGTATGCCACTTTGCCAGAATATTTTTCTAAAGTTCCGAAAAATGCACTGAAAACGCGCATTTTCAGTTAGCCTACACTGGCATGATGAAGTGGCATAATGAAGTGGCCACTGCCCACTCCATGGTCCGAGTGCGTTGATGAAACTTACTATTTTGGAAAGCTAATGGCAGCACCTTTCCAGCGATGTATGCCACTTTGCCAGAATATTTTTCTAAAGTTCCGAAAAATGCACTGAAAACGCGCATTTTCAGTTAGCCTACACTGGCATGATGAAGTGGCATGATGAAGTGGCCACTGCCCACTCTATGGTCCGAGTGCGTTGATGAAACTTACTATTTTGGAAAGCTAATGGCAGCACCTTTCCAGCGATATATGCCACTTTGCCAGAATATTTTTCTAAAGTTCCGAAAAATGCACTGAAAACGCGAATTTTCAGTTAGCCTACACTGGCATGATGAAGTGGCCACTGCCCACTCCATGGTCCGAGTGCGTTGATGAAACTTACTATTTTGGAAAGCTAATGGCAGCACCTTTCCAGCGATGTATGCCACTTTGCCAGAATATTTTTCTAAAGTTCCGAAAAATGCACTGAAAACGCGCATTTTCAGTTAGCCTACACTGGCATGATGAAGTGGCATGATGAAGTGGCCACTGCCCACTCCATGGTCCGAGTGCGTTGATGAAACTTACTATTTTGGAAAGCTAATGGCAGCACCTTTCCAGCGATGTATGCCACTTTGCCAGAATATTTTTCTAAAGTTCCGAAAAATGCACTGAAAACGCGCATTTTCAGTTAGCCTACACTGGCATGATGAAGTGGCCACTGCCCACTCCATGGTCCGAGTGCGTTGATGAAACTTACTAGTTTGGAAAGCTAATGGCAGCACCTTTCCAGCGATGTATGCCACTTTGCCAGAATATTTTTCTAAAGTTCCGAAGAATGCACTGAAAACGCGCATTTTCAGTTAGCCTACACTGGCATGATGAAGTGGCATGATGAAGTGGCCACTGCCCACTCCATGGTCCGAGTGCGTTGATGAAACTTACTATTTTGGAAAGCTAATGGCAGCACCTTTCCAGCGATATATGCCACTTTGCCAGAATATTTTTCTAAAGTTCCAAAAAATGCACTGAAAACGCGAATTTTCAGTTAGCCTACACTGGCATAATGAAGTGGCCACTGCCCACTCTATGGTCCGAGTGCGTTGATGAAACTTACTATTTTGGAAAGCTAATGGCAGCACCTTTCCAGCGATATATGCCACTTTGCCAGAATATTTTTCTAAAGTTCCGAAAAATGCACTGAAAACGCGCATTTTCAGTTAGCCTACACTGGCATGATGAGGTGGCCACTGCCCACTCCATGGTCCGAGTGCGTTGATGAAACTTACTATTTTGGAAAGCTAATGGCAGCACCTTTCCAGCGATGTATGCCACTTTGCCAGAATATTTTTCTAAAGTTCCGAAAAATGCACTGAAAACGCGCATTTTCAGTTAGCCTACACTGGCATGATAAAGTGGCCACTGCCCACTCTATGGTCCGAGTGCGTTGATGAAACTTACTATTTTGGAAAGCTAATGGCAGCACCTTTCCAGCGATATATGCCACTTTGCCAGAATATTTTTCTAAAGTTCCGAAAAATGCACTGAAAACGCGAATTTTCAGTTAGCCTACACTGGCATGATGAAGTGGCATGATGAAGTGGCCACTGCCCACTCCATGGTCCGAGTGCGTTGATGAAACTTACTATTTTGGAAAGCTAATGGCAGCACCTTTCCAGCGATATATGCCACTTTGCCAGAATATTTTTCTAAAGTTCCAAAAAATGCACTGAAAACGCGAATTTTCAGTTAGCCTACACTGGCATAATGAAGTGGCCACTGCCCACTCCATGGTCTGAGTGCGTTGATGAAACTTACTATTTTGGAAAGCTAATGGCAGCACCTTTCCAGCGATGTATGCCACTTTGCCAGAATATTTTTCTAAAGTTCCGAAAAATGCACTGAAAACGCGCATTTTCAGTTAGCCTACACTGGCATGATGAAGTGGCATGATGAAGTGGCCACTGCCCACTCCATGGTCCGAGTGCGTTGATGAAACTTACTATTTTGGAAAGCTAATGGCAGCACCTTTCCAGCGATATATGCCACTTTGCCAGAATATTTTTCTAAAGTTCCGAAAAATGCACTGAAAACGCGCATTTTCAGTTAGCCTACACGGGCATGATGAAGTGGCCACTGCCCACTCCATGGTCCGAGTGCGTTGATGAAACTTACTATTTTGGAAAGCTAATGGCAGCACCTTTCCAGCGATATATGCCACTTTGCCAGAATATTTTTCTAAAGTTCCGAAAAATGCACTGAAAACGCGCATTTTCAGTTAGCCTACACTGGCATGATGAAGTGGCCACTGCCCACTCCATGGTCCGAGTGCGTTGATGAAACTTACTATTTTGGAAAGCTAATGGCAGCACCTTTCCAGCGATATATGCCACTTTGCCAGAATATTTTTCTAAAGTTCCGAAAAATGCACTGAAAACGCGAATTTCCAGTTAGCCTACACTGGCATGATGAAGTGGCCATTGCCCAATCCATGGTCCGAGTGCGTTGATGAAACTTACTATTTTGGAAAGTTAATGGCAGCACCTTTCCAGCGATATATGCCACTTAGTCAGAAGTGGCATGATGAAGTGGCCACTGCCCACTCCATGGTCCGAGTGCGTTGATGAAACTTACTATTTTGGAAAGCTAATGGCAGCACCTTTCCAGCGATATATGCCACTTTGCCAGAATATTTTTCTAAAGTTCCGAAAAATGCACTGAAAACGCGAATTTTCAGTTAGCCTACACTGGCATAATGAAGTGGCCACTGCCCAATCCATGGTCTGAGTGCGTTGATGAAACTTACTATTTTGGAAAGCTAATGGCAGCACCTTTCCAGCGATGTATGCCACTTTGCCAGAATATTTTTCTAAAGTTCCGAAAAATGCACTGAAAACGCGCATTTTCAGTTAGCCTACACTGGCATGATGAAGTGGCATGATGAAGTGGCCACTGCCCACTCCATGGTCCGAGTGCGTTGATGAAACTTACTATTTTGGAAAGCTAATGGCAGCACCTTTCCAGCGATGTATGCCACTTTGCCAGAATATTTTTCTAAAGTTCCGAAAAATGCACTGAAAACGCGCATTTTCAGTTAGCCTACACTGGCATGATGAAGTGGCATGATGAAGTGGCCACTGCCCACTCCATGGTCCGAGTGCGTTGATGAAACTTACTATTTTGGAAAGCTAATGGCAGCACCTTTCCAGCGATGTATGCCACTTTGCCAGAATATTTTTCTAAAGTTCCGAAAAATGCACTGAAAACGCGCATTTTCAGTTAGCCTACACTGGCATGATGAAGTGGCCACTGCCCACTCCATGGTCCGAGTGCGTTGATGAAACTTACTATTTTGGAAAGCTAATGGCAGCACCTTTCCAGCGATATATGCCACTTTGCCAGAATATTTTTCTAAAGTTCCGAAAAATGCACTGAAAACGCGCATTTTCAGTTAGCCTACACTGGCATGATGAAGTGGCCACTGCCCACTCCATGGTCTGAGTGCGTTGATGAAACTTACTATTTTGGAAAGCTAATGGCAGCACCTTTCCAGCGATATATGCCACTTAGTCAGAATATTTTTCTAAAGTTCCGAAAAATGCACTGAAAACGCGCATTTTCAGTTAGCCTACACTGGCATGATGAAGTGGCCACTGCCCACTCCATGGTCCGAGTGCGTTGATGAAACTTACTATTTTGGAAAGCTAATGGCAGCACCTTTCCAGCGATATATGCCACTTAGTCAGAATATTTTTCTAAAGTTCCGAAAAATGCACTGAAAACGCGCATTTTCAGTTAGCCTACACTGGCATGATGAAGTGGCCACTGCCCACTCCATGGTCCGAGTGCGTTGATGAAACTTACTATTTTGGAAAGCTAATGGCAGCACCTTTCCAGCGATATATGCCACTTTGCCAGAATATTTTTCTAAAGTTCCGAAAAATGCACTGAAAACGCGAATTTTCAGTTAGCCTACACTGGCATAATGAAGTGGCCACTGCCCAATCCATGGTCTGAGTGCGTTGATGAAACTTACTATTTTGAAAAGCTAATGGCAGCACCTTTCCAGCGATGTATGCCACTTTGCCAGAATATTTTTCTAAAGTTCCGAAAAATGCACTGAAAACGCGCATTTTCAGTTAGCCTACACTGGCATGATGAAGTGGCATGATGAAGTGGCCACTGCCCACTCCATGGACCGAGTGCGTTGATGAAACTTACTATTTTGGAAAGCTAATGGCAGCACCTTTCCAGCGATATATGCCACTTAGTCAGAATATTTTTCTAAAGTTCCGAAAAATGCACTGAAAACGCGCATTTTCAGTTAGCCTACACTGGCATGATGAAGTGGCCACTGCCCACTCCATGGTCCGAGTGCGTTGATGAAACTTACTATTTTGGAAAGCTAATGGCAGCACCTTTCCAGCGATATATGCCACTTTGCCAGAATATTTTTCTAAAGTTCCGAAAAATGCACTGAAAACGCGAATTTTCAGTTAGCCTACACTGGCATAATGAAGTGGCCACTGCCCACTCCATGGTCTGAGTGCGTTGATGAAGCTTACTATTTTGGAAAGCTAATGGCAGCACCTTTCCAGCGATGTATGCCACTTTGCCAGAATATTTTTCTAAAGTTCCGAAAAATGCACTGAAAACGCGCATTTTCAGTTAGCCTACACTGGCATGATGAAGTGGCATGATGAAGTGGCCACTGCCCACTCCATGGTCCGAGTGCGTTGATGAAGCTTACTATTTTGGAAAGCTAATGGCAGCACCTTTCCAGCGATATATGCCACTTTGCCAGAATATTTTTCTAAAGTTCCGAAAAATGCACTGAAAACGCGCATTTTCAGTTAGCCTACACTGGCATGATGAAGTGGCATGATGAAGTGGCCACTGCCCACTCCATGGACCGAGTGCGTTGATGAAACTTACTATTTTGGAAAGCTAATGGCAGCACCTTTCCAGCGATATATGCCACTTAGTCAGAATATTTTTCTAAAGTTCCGAAAAATGCACTGAAAACGCGCATTTTCAGTTAGCCTACACTGGCATGATGAAGTGGCCACTGCCCACTCCATGGTCCGAGTGCGTTGATGAAACTTACTATTTTGGAAAGCTAATGGCAGCACCTTTCCAGCGATATATGCCACTTTGCCAGAATATTTTTCTAAAGTTCCGAAAAATGCACTGAAAACGCGCATTTTCAGTTAGCCTACACTGGCATGATGAAGTGGCATGATGAAGTGGCCACTGCCCACTCCATGGACCGAGTGCGTTGATGAAACTTACTATTTTGGAAAGCTAATGGCAGCACCTTTCCAGCAATATATGCCACTTTGCCAGAATATTTTTCTAAAGTTCCGAAAAATGCACTGAAAACGCGCATTTTCAGTTAGCCTACACTGGCATGATGAAGTGGCCACTGCCCACTCCATGGTCCGAGTGCGTTGATGAAACTTACTATTTTGGAAAGCCAATGGCAGCACCTTTCCAGCGATATATGCCACTTTGCCAGAATATTTTCCTAAGTTCCGAAAAATGCACTGAAAACGCGCATTTTCAGTTAGCCTACACGGGCATGATGAAGTGGCCACTGCCCACTCCATGGTCCGAGTGCGTTGATGAAACTTACTATTTTGGAAAGCTAATGGCAGCACCTTTCCAGCGATATATGCCACTTTGCCAGAATATTTTTCTAAAGTTCCGAAAAATGCACTGAAAACGCGCATTTTCAGTTAGCCTACACTGGCATGATGAAGTGGCATAATGAAGTGGCCACTGCCCACTCCATGGTCCGAGTGCGTTGATGAAACTTACTATTTTGGAAAGGTAATGGCAGCACCTTTCCAGCGATGTATGCCACTTTGCCAGAATATTTTTCTAAAGTTCCGAAAAATGCACTGAAAACGCGCATTTTCAGTTAGCCTACACTGGCATGATGAAGTGGCATGATGAAGTGGCCACTGCCCACTCTATGGTCCGAGTGCGTTGATGAAACTTACTATTTTGGAAAGCTAATGGCAGCACCTTTCCAGCGATATATGCCACTTTGCCAGAATATTTTTCTAAAGTTCCGAAAAATGCACTGAAAACGCGAATTTTCAGTTAGCCTACACTGGCATGATGAAGTGGCCACTGCCCACTCCATGGTCCGAGTGCGTTGATGAAACTTACTATTTTGGAAAGCTAATGGCAGCACCTTTCCAGCGATGTATGCCACTTTGCCAGAATATTTTTCTAAAGTTCCGAAAAATGCACTGAAAGCGCGCATTTTCAGTTAGCCTACACTGGCATGATGAAGTGGCATGATGAAGTGGCCACTGCCCACTCCATGGTCCGAGTGCGTTGATGAAACTTACTATTTTGGAAAGCTAATGGCAGCACCTTTCCAGCGATGTATGCCACTTTGCCAGAATATTTTTCTAAAGTTCCGAAAAATGCACTGAAAACGCGCATTTTCAGTTAGCCTACACTGGCATGATGAAGTGGCCACTGCCCACTCCATGGTCCGAGTGCGTTGATGAAACTTACTAGTTTGGAAAGCTAATGGCAGCACCTTTCCAGCGATATATGCCACTTTGCCAGAATATTTTTCTAAAGTTCCGAAAAATGCACTGAAAACGCGAATTTTCAGTTAGCCTACACTGGCATGATGAAGTGGCCACTGCCCACTCCATGGTCCGAGTGCGTTGATGAAACTTACTATTTTGGAAAGCTAATGGCAGCACCTTTCCAGCGATGTATGCCACTTTGCCAGAATATTTTTCTAAAGTTCCGAAAAATGCACTGAAAGCGCGCATTTTCAGTTAGCCTACACTGGCATGATGAAGTGGCATGATGAAGTGGCCACTGCCCACTCCATGGTCCGAGTGCGTTGATGAAACTTACTATTTTGGAAAGCTAATGGCAGCACCTTTCCAGCGATGTATGCCACTTTGCCAGAATATTTTTCTAAAGTTCCGAAAAATGCACTGAAAACGCGCATTTTCAGTTAGCCTACACTGGCATGATGAAGTGGCCACTGCCCACTCCATGATCCGAGTGCGTTGATGAAACTTACTAGTTTGGAAAGCTAATGGCAGCACCTTTCCAGCGATGTATGCCACTTTGCCAGAATATTTTTCTAAAGTTCCGAAAAATGCACTGAAAACGCGCATTTTCAGTTAGCCTACACTGGCATGATGAAGTGGCATGATGAAGTGGCCACTGCCCACTCCATGGTCCGAGTGCGTTGATGAAACTTACTATTTTGGAAAGCTAATGGCAGCACCTTTCCAGCGATATATGCCACTTTGCCAGAATATTTTTCTAAAGTTCCAAAAAATGCACTGAAAACGCGAATTTTCAGTTAGCCTACACTGGCATAATGAAGTGGCCACTGCCCACTCTATGGTCCGAGTGCGTTGATGAAACTTACTATTTTGGAAAGCTAATGGCAGCACCTTTCCAGCGATATATGCCACTTTGCCAGAATATTTTTCTAAAGTTCCGAAAAATGCACTGAAAACGCGCATTTTCAGTTAGCCTACACTGGCATGATGAAGTGGCCACTGCCCACTCCATGGTCCGAGTGCGTTGATGAAACTTACTATTTTGGAAAGCTAATGGCAGCACCTTTCCAGCGATGTATGCCACTTTGCCAGAATATTTTTCTAAAGTTCCGAAAAATGCACTGAAAACGCGCATTTTCAGTTAGCCTACACTGGCATGATAAAGTGGCCACTGCCCACTCTATGGTCCGAGTGCGTTGATGAAACTTACTATTTTGGAAAGCTAATGGCAGCACCTTTCCAGCGATATATGCCACTTTGCCAGAATATTTTTCTAAAGTTCCGAAAAATGCACTGAAAACGCGAATTTTCAGTTAGCCTACACTGGCATGATGAAGTGGCATGATGAAGTGGCCACTGCCCACTCCATGGTCCGAGTGCGTTGATGAAACTTACTATTTTGGAAAGCTAATGGCAGCACCTTTCCAGCGATATATGCCACTTTGCCAGAATATTTTTCTAAAGTTCCAAAAAATGCACTGAAAACGCGAATTTTCAGTTAGCCTACACTGGCATAATGAAGTGGCCACTGCCCACTCCATGGTCTGAGTGCGTTGATGAAACTTACTATTTTGGAAAGCTAATGGCAGCACCTTTCCAGCGATATATGCCACTTGGCCAGAATATTTTTCTAAAGTTCCGAAAAATGCACTGAAAACGCGAATTTTCAGTTAGCCTACACTGGCATAATGAAGTGGCCACTGCCCACTCCATGGTCTGAGTGCGTTGATGAAACTTACTATTTTGGAAAGCTAATGGCAGCACCTTTCCAGCGATGTATGCCACTTTGCCAGAATATTTTTCTAAAGTTCCGAAAAATGCACTGAAAACGCGCATTTTCAGTTAGCCTACACTGGCATGATGAAGTGGCATGATGAAGTGGCCACTGCCCACTCCATGGTCCGAGTGCGTTGATGAAACTTACTATTTTGGAAAGCTAATGGCAGCACCTTTCCAGCGATATATGCCACTTTGCCAGAATATTTTTCTAAAGTTCCGAAAAATGCACTGAAAACGCGCATTTTCAGTTAGCCTACACGGGCATGATGAAGTGGCCACTGCCCACTCCATGGTCCGAGTGCGTTGATGAAACTTACTATTTTGGAAAGCTAATGGCAGCACCTTTCCAGCGATATATGCCACTTTGCCAGAATATTTTTCTAAAGTTCCGAAAAATGCACTGAAAACGCGCATTTTCAGTTAGCCTACACTGGCATGATGAAGTGGCCACTGCCCACTCCACGGTCCGAGTGCGTTGATGAAACTTACTATTTTGGAAAGCTAATGGCAGCACCTTTCCAGCGATATATGCCACTTTGCCAGAATATTTTTCTAAAGTTCCGAAAAATGCACTGAAAACGCGAATTTCCAGTTAGCCTACACTGGCATGATGAAGTGGCCATTGCCCAATCCATGGTCCGAGTGCGTTGATGAAACTTACTATTTTGGAAAGTTAATGGCAGCACCTTTCCAGCGATATATGCCACTTAGTCAGAAGTGGCATGATGAAGTGGCCACTGCCCACTCCATGGTCCGAGTGCGTTGATGAAACTTACTATTTTGGAAAGCTAATGGCAGCACCTTTCCAGCGATATATGCCACTTTGCCAGAATATTTTTCTAAAGTTCCGAAAAATGCACTGAAAACGCGAATTTTCAGTTAGCCTACACTGGCATAATGAAGTGGCCACTGCCCAATCCATGGTCTGAGTGCGTTGATGAAACTTACTATTTTGGAAAGCTAATGGCAGCACCTTTCCAGCGATGTATGCCACTTTGCCAGAATATTTTTCTAAAGTTCCGAAAAATGCACTGAAAACGCGCATTTTCAGTTAGCCTACACTGGCATGATGAAGTGGCATGATGAAGTGGCCACTGCCCACTCCATGGTCCGAGTGCGTTGATGAAACTTACTATTTTGGAAAGCTAATGGCAGCACCTTTCCAGCGATGTATGCCACTTTGCCAGAATATTTTTCTAAAGTTCCGAAAAATGCACTGAAAACGCGAATTTTCAGTTAGCCTACACTGGCATAATGAAGTGGCCACTGCCCACTCCATGGTCTGAGTGCGTTGATGAAACTTACTATTTTGGAAAGCTAATGGCAGCACCTTTCCAGCGATGTATGCCACTTTGCCAGAATATTTTTCTAAAGTTCCGAAAAATGCACTGAAAACGCGCATTTTCAGTTAGCCTACACTGGCATGATGAAGTGGCATAATGAAGTGGCCACTGCCCACTCCATGGTCCGAGTGCGTTGATGAAACTTACTATTTTGGAAAGCTAATGGCAGCACCTTTCCAGCGATGTATGCCACTTTGCCAGAATATTTTTCTAAAGTTCCGAAAAATGCACTGAAAACGCGCCTTTTCAGTTAGCCTACACTGGCATGATGAAGTGGCCACTGCCCACTCCATGGTCCGAGTGCGTTGATGAAACTTACTATTTTGGAAAGCTAATGGCAGCACCTTTCCAGCGATGTATGCCACTTTGCCAGAATATTTTTCTAAAGTTCCGAAAAATGCACTGAAAGCGCGCATTTTCAGTTAGCCTACACTGGCATGATGAAGTGGCATGATGAAGTGGCCACTGCCCACTCCATGGTCCGAGTGCGTTGATGAAACTTACTATTTTGGAAAGCTAATGGCAGCACCTTTCCAGCGATGTATGCCACTTTGCCAGAATATTTTTCTAAAGTTCCGAAAAATGCACTGAAAACGCGCATTTTCAGTTAGCCTACACTGGCATGATGAAGTGGCCACTGCCCACTCCATGGTCCGAGTGCGTTGATGAAACTTACTAGTTTGGAAAGCTAATGGCAGCACCTTTCCAGCGATGTATGCCACTTTGCCAGAATATTTTTCTAAAGTTCCGAAAAATGCACTGAAAACGCGCATTTTCAGTTAGCCTACACTGGCATGATGAAGTGGCCACTGCCCACTCCATGGTCCGAGTGCGTTGATGAAACTTACTATTTTGGAAAGCTAATGGCAGCACCTTTCCAGCGATGTATGCCACTTTGCCAGAATATTTTTCTAAAGTTCCGAAAAATGCACTGAAAACGCGCATTTTCAGTTAGCCTACACTGGCATGATGAAGTGGCCACTGCCCACTCCATGGTCCGAGTGCGTTGATGAAACTTACTATTTTGGAAAGCTAATGGCAGCACCTTTCCAGCGATGTATGCCACTTTGCCAGAATATTTTTCTAAAGTTCCGAAAAATGCACTGAAAGCGCGCATTTTCAGTTAGCCTACACTGGCATGATGAAGTGGCATGATGAAGTGGCCACTGCCCACTCCATGGTCCGAGTGCGTTGATGAAACTTACTATTTTGGAAAGCTAATGGCAGCACCTTTCCAGCGATGTATGCCACTTTGCCAGAATATTTTTCTAAAGTTCCGAAAAATGCACTGAAAACACGCATTTTCAGTTAGCCTACACTGGCATGATGAAGTGGCATGATGAAGTGGCCACTGCCCACTCCATGGTCCGAGTGCGTTGATGAAACTTACTATTTTGGAAAGCTAATGGCAGCACCTTTCCAGCGATGTATGCCACTTTGCCAGAATATTTTTCTAAAGTTCCGAAAAATGCACTGAAAACGCGAATTTTCAGTTAGCCTACACTGGCATAATGAAGTGGCCACTGCCCACTCCATGGTCTGAGTGCGTTGATGAAACTTACTATTTTGGAAAGCTAATGGCAGCACCTTTCCAGCGATGTATGCCACTTTGCCAGAATATTTTTCTAAAGTTCCGAAAAATGCACTGAAAACGCGCATTTTCAGTTAGCCTACACTGGCATGATGAAGTGGCATAATGAAGTGGCCACTGCCCACTCCATGGTCCGAGTGCGTTGATGAAACTTACTATTTTGGAAAGCTAATGGCAGCACCTTTCCAGCGATGTATGCCACTTTGCCAGAATATTTTTCTAAAGTTCCGAAAAATGCACTGAAAACGCGCATTTTCAGTTAGCCTACACTGGCATGATGAAGTGGCATGATGAAGTGGCCACTGCCCACTCTATGGTCCGAGTGCGTTGATGAAACTTACTATTTTGGAAAGCTAATGGCAGCACCTTTCCAGCGATATATGCCACTTTGCCAGAATATTTTTCTAAAGTTCCGAAAAATGCACTGAAAACGCGAATTTTCAGTTAGCCTACACTGGCATGATGAAGTGGCCACTGCCCACTCCATGGTCCGAGTGCGTTGATGAAACTTACTATTTTGGAAAGCTAATGGCAGCACCTTTCCAGCGATGTATGCCACTTTGCCAGAATATTTTTCTAAAGTTCCGAAAAATGCACTGAAAGCGCGCATTTTCAGTTAGCCTACACTGGCATGATGAAGTGGCATGATGAAGTGGCCACTGCCCACTCCATGGTCCGAGTGCGTTGATGAAACTTACTATTTTGGAAAGCTAATGGCAGCACCTTTCCAGCGATGTATGCCACTTTGCCAGAATATTTTTCTAAAGTTCCGAAAAATGCACTGAAAACGCGCATTTTCAGTTAGCCTACACTGGCATGATGAAGTGGCCACTGCCCACTCCATGGTCCGAGTGCGTTGATGAAACTTACTAGTTTGGAAAGCTAATGGCAGCACCTTTCCAGCGATGTATGCCACTTTGCCAGAATATTTTTCTAAAGTTCCGAAAAATGCACTGAAAACGCGCATTTTCAGTTAGCCTACACTGGCATGATGAAGTGGCATGATGAAGTGGCCACTGCCCACTCCATGGTCCGAGTGCGTTGATGAAACTTACTATTTTGGAAAGCTAATGGCAGCACCTTTCCAGCGATATATGCCACTTTGCCAGAATATTTTTCTAAAGTTCCAAAAAATGCACTGAAAACGCGAATTTTCAGTTAGCCTACACTGGCATAATGAAGTGGCCACTGCCCACTCTATGGTCTGAGTGCGTTGATGAAACTTACTATTTTGGAAAGCTAATGGCAGCACCTTTCCAGCGATATATGCCACTTTGCCAGAATATTTTTCTAAAGTTCCGAAAAATGCACTGAAAACGCGCATTTTCAGTTAGCCTACACTGGCATGATGAAGTGGCCACTGCCCACTCCATGGTCCGAGTGCGTTGATGAAACTTACTATTTTGGAAAGCTAATGGCAGCACCTTTCCAGCGATGTATGCCACTTTGCCAGAATATTTTTCTAAAGTTCCGAAAAATGCACTGAAAACGCGCATTTTCAGTTAGCCTACACTGGCATGATAAAGTGGCCACTGCCCACTCTATGGTCCGAGTGCGTTGATGAAACTTACTATTTTGGAAAGCTAATGGCAGCACCTTTCCAGCGATATATGCCACTTTGCCAGAATATTTTTCTAAAGTTCCGAAAAATGCACTGAAAACGCGAATTTTCAGTTAGCCTACACTGGCATGATGAAGTGGCATGATGAAGTGGCCACTGCCCACTCCATGGTCCGAGTGCGTTGATGAAACTTACTATTTTGGAAAGCTAATGGCAGCACCTTTCCAGCGATATATGCCACTTTGCCAGAATATTTTTCTAAAGTTCCAAAAAATGCACTGAAAACGCGAATTTTCAGTTAGCCTACACTGGCATAATGAAGTGGCCACTGCCCACTCCATGGTCTGAGTGCGTTGATGAAACTTACTATTTTGGAAAGCTAATGGCAGCACCTTTCCAGCGATGTATGCCACTTTGCCAGAATATTTTTCTAAAGTTCCGAAAAATGCACTGAAAACGCGCATTTTCAGTTAGCCTACACTGGCATGATGAAGTGGCATGATGAAGTGGCCACTGCCCACTCCATGGTCCGAGTGCGTTGATGAAACTTACTATTTTGGAAAGCTAATGGCAGCACCTTTCCAGCGATATATGCCACTTTGCCAGAATATTTTTCTAAAGTTCCGAAAAATGCACTGAAAACGCGCATTTTCAGTTAGCCTACACGGGCATGATGAAGTGGCCACTGCCCACTCCATGGTCCGAGTGCGTTGATGAAACTTACTATTTTGGAAAGCTAATGGCAGCACCTTTCCAGCGATATATGCCACTTTGCCAGAATATTTTTCTAAAGTTCCGAAAAATGCACTGAAAACGCGCATTTTCAGTTAGCCTACACTGGCATGATGAAGTGGCATGATGAAGTGGCCACTGCCCACTCCATGGTCCGAGTGCGTTGATGAAACTTACTATTTTGGAAAGCTAATGGCAGCACCTTTCCAGCGATATATGCCACTTTGCCAGAATATTTTTCTAAAGTTCCGAAAAATGCACTGAAAACGCGCATTTTCAGTTAGCCTACACGGGCATGATGAAGTGGCCACTGCCCACTCCATGGTCCGAGTGCGTTGATGAAACTTACTATTTTGGAAAGCTAATGGCAGCACCTTTCCAGCGATATATGCCACTTTGCCAGAATATTTTTCTAAAGTTCCGAAAAATGCACTGAAAACGCGCATTTTCAGTTAGCCTACACGGGCATGATGAAGTGGCCACTGCCCACTCCACGGTCCGAGTGCGTTGATGAAACTTACTATTTTGGAAAGCTAATGGCAGCACCTTTCCAGCGATATATGCCACTTTGCCAGAATATTTTTCTAAAGTTCCGAAAAATGCACTGAAAACGCGAATTTCCAGTTAGCCTACACTGGCATGATGAAGTGGCCATTGCCCAATCCATGGTCCGAGTGCGTTGATGAAACTTACTATTTTGGAAAGTTAATGGCAGCACCTTTCCAGCGATATATGCCACTTAGTCAGAAGTGGCATGATGAAGTGGCCACTGCCCACTCCATGGTCCGAGTGCGTTGATGAAACTTACTATTTTGGAAAGCTAATGGCAGCACCTTTCCAGCGATATATGCCACTTTGCCAGAATATTTTTCTAAAGTTCCGAAAAATGCACTGAAAACGCGAATTTTCAGTTAGCCTACACTGGCATAATGAAGTGGCCACTGCCCAATCCATGGTCTGAGTGCGTTGATGAAACTTACTATTTTGGAAAGCTAATGGCAGCACCTTTCCAGCGATGTATGCCACTTTGCCAGAATATTTTTCTAAAGTTCCGAAAAATGCACTGAAAACGCGCATTTTCAGTTAGCCTACACTGGCATGATGAAGTGGCATGATGAAGTGGCCACTGCCCACTCCATGGTCCGAGTGCGTTGATGAAACTTACTATTTTGGAAAGCTAATGGCAGCACCTTTCCAGCGATGTATGCCACTTTGCCAGAATATTTTTCTAAAGTTCCGAAAAATGCACTGAAAACGCGCATTTTCAGTTAGCCTACACTGGCATGATGAAGTGGCATGATGAAGTGGCCACTGCCCACTCTATGGTCCGAGTGCGTTGATGAAACTTACTATTTTGGAAAGCTAATGGCAGCACCTTTCCAGCGATATATGCCACTTTGCCAGAATATTTTTCTAAAGTTCCGAAAAATGCACTGAAAACGCGAATTTTCAGTTAGCCTACACTGGCATGATGAAGTGGCCACTGCCCACTCCATGGTCCGAGTGCGTTGATGAAACTTACTATTTTGGAAAGCTAATGGCAGCACCTTTCCAGCGATGTATGCCACTTTGCCAGAATATTTTTCTAAAGTTCCGAAAAATGCACTGAAAGCGCGCATTTTCAGTTAGCCTACACTGGCATGATGAAGTGGCATGATGAAGTGGCCACTGCCCACTCCATGGTCCGAGTGCGTTGATGAAACTTACTATTTTGGAAAGCTAATGGCAGCACCTTTCCAGCGATATATGCCACTTTGCCAGAATATTTTTCTAAAGTTCCGAAAAATGCACTGAAAACGCGCATTTTCAGTTAGCCTACACTGGCATGATGAAGTGGCCACTGCCCACTCCACGGTCCGAGTGCGTTGATGAAACTTACTATTTTGGAAAGCTAATGGCAGCACCTTTCCAGCGATATATGCCACTTTGCCAGAATATTTTTCTAAAGTTCCGAAAAATGCACTGAAAACGCGAATTTCCAGTTAGCCTACACTGGCATGATGAAGTGGCCATTGCCCAATCCATGGTCCGAGTGCGTTGATGAAACTTACTATTTTGGAAAGTTAATGGCAGCACCTTTCCAGCGATATATGCCACTTAGTCAGAAGTGGCATGATGAAGTGGCCACTGCCCACTCCATGGTCCGAGTGCGTTGATGAAACTTACTATTTTGGAAAGCTAATGGCAGCACCTTTCCAGCGATATATGCCACTTTGCCAGAATATTTTTCTAAAGTTCCGAAAAATGCACTGAAAACGCGAATTTTCAGTTAGCCTACACTGGCATAATGAAGTGGCCACTGCCCAATCCATGGTCTGAGTGCGTTGATGAAACTTACTATTTTGGAAAGCTAATGGCAGCACCTTTCCAGCGATGTATGCCACTTTGCCAGAATATTTTTCTAAAGTTCCGAAAAATGCACTGAAAACGCGCATTTTCAGTTAGCCTACACTGGCATGATGAAGTGGCATGATGAAGTGGCCACTGCCCACTCCATGGTCCGAGTGCGTTGATGAAACTTACTATTTTGGAAAGCTAATGGCAGCACCTTTCCAGCGATGTATGCCACTTTGCCAGAATATTTTTCTAAAGTTCCGAAAAATGCACTGAAAACGCGCATTTTCAGTTAGCCTACACTGGCATGATGAAGTGGCATGATGAAGTGGCCACTGCCCACTCTATGGTCCGAGTGCGTTGATGAAACTTACTATTTTGGAAAGCTAATGGCAGCACCTTTCCAGCGATATATGCCACTTTGCCAGAATATTTTTCTAAATTTCCGAAAAATGCACTGAAAACGCGAATTTTCAGTTAGCCTACACTGGCATGATGAAGTGGCCACTGCCCACTCCATGGTCCGAGTGCGTTGATGAAACTTACTATTTTGGAAAGCTAATGGCAGCACCTTTCCAGCGATGTATGCCACTTTGCCAGAATATTTTTCTAAAGTTCCGAAAAATGCACTGAAAGCGCGCATTTTCAGTTAGCCTACACTGGCATGATGAAGTGGCATGATGAAGTGGCCACTGCCCACTCCATGGTCCGAGTGCGTTGATGAAACTTACTATTTTGGAAAGCTAATGGCAGCACCTTTCCAGCGATATATGCCACTTTGCCAGAATATTTTTCTAAAGTTCCGAAAAATGCACTGAAAACGCGCATTTTCAGTTAGCCTACACTGGCATGATGAAGTGGCCACTGCCCACTCCATGGTCCGAGTGCGTTGATGAAACTTACTATTTTGGAAAGCTAATGGCAGCACCTTTCCAGCGATATATGCCACTTTGCCAGAATATTTTTCTAAAGTTCCGAAAAATGCACTGAAAACGCGCATTTTCAGTTAGCCTACACTGGCATGATGAAGTGGCATGATGAAGTGGCCACTGCCCACTCTATGGTCTGAGTGCGTTGATGAAACTTACTATTTTGGAAAGCTAATGGCAGCACCTTTCCAGCGATATATGCCACTTAGTCAGAATATTTTTCTAAAGTTCCGAAAAATGCACTGAAAACGCGCATTTTCAGTTAGCCTACACTGGCATGATGAAGTGGCCACTGCCCACTCCATGGTCCGAGTGCGTTGATGAAACTTACTATTTTGGAAAGCTAATGGCAGCACCTTTCCAGCGATATATGCCACTTTGCCAGAATATTTTTCTAAAGTTCCGAAAAATGCACTGAAAACGCGAATTTTCAGTTAGCCTACACTGGCATAATGAAGTGGCCACTGCCCAATCCATGGTCTGAGTGCGTTGATGAAACTTACTATTTTGGAAAGCTAATGGCAGCACCTTTCCAGCGATGTATGCCACTTTGCCAGAATATTTTTCTAAAGTTCCGAAAAATGCACTGAAAACGCGCATTTTCAGTTAGCCTACACTGGCATGATGAAGTGGCATGATGAAGTGGCCACTGCCCACTCCATGGACCGAGTGCGTTGATGAAACTTACTATTTTGGAAAGCTAATGGCAGCACCTTTCCAGCGATGTATGCCACTTTGCCAGAATATTTTTCTAAAGTTCCGAAAAATGCACTGAAAACGCGCATTTTCAGTTAGCCTACACTGGCATGATGAAGTGGCCACTGCCCACTCCATGGTCCGAGTGCGTTGATGAAACTTACTATTTTGGAAAGCTAATGGCAGCACCTTTCCAGCGATATATGCCACTTTGCCAGAATATTTTTCTAAAGTTCCGAAAAATGCACTGAAAACGCGAATTTTCAGTTAGCCTACACTGGCATAATGAAGTGGCCACTGCCCACTCCATGGTCTGAGTGCGTTGATGAAACTTACTATTTTGGAAAGCTAATGGCAGCACCTTTCCAGCGATGTATGCCACTTTGCCAGAATATTTTTCTAAAGTTCCGAAAAATGCACTGAAAACGCGCATTTTCAGTTAGCCTACACTGGCATGATGAAGTGGCATGATGAAGTGGCCACTGCCCACTCCATGGTCCGAGTGCGTTGATGAAGCTTACTATTTTGGAAAGCTAATGGCAGCACCTTTCCAGCGATATATGCCACTTTGCCAGAATATTTTTCTAAAGTTCCGAAAAATGCACTGAAAACGCGCATTTTCAGTTAGCCTACACTGGCATGATGAAGTGGCATGATGAAGTGGCCACTGCCCACTCCATGGACCGAGTGCGTTGATGAAACTTACTATTTTGGAAAGCTAATGGCAGCACCTTTCCAGCGATATATGCCACTTAGTCAGAATATTTTTCTAAAGTTCCGAAAAATGCACTGAAAACGCGCATTTTCAGTTAGCCTACACTGGCATGATGAAGTGGCCACTGCCCACTCCATGGTCCGAGTGCGTTGATGAAACTTACTATTTTGGAAAGCTAATGGCAGCACCTTTCCAGCGATATATGCCACTTTGCCAGAATATTTTTCTAAAGTTCCGAAAAATGCACTGAAAACGCGCATTTTCAGTTAGCCTACACTGGCATGATGAAGTGGCATGATGAAGTGGCCACTGCCCACTCCATGGACCGAGTGCGTTGATGAAACTTACTATTTTGGAAAGCTAATGGCAGCACCTTTCCAGCGATATATGCCACTTAGTCAGAATATTTTTCTAAAGTTCCGAAAAATGCACTGAAAACGCGCATTTTCAGTTAGCCTACACTGGCATGATGAAGTGGCCATTGCCCAATCCATGGTCCGAGTGCGTTGATGAAACTTACTATTTTGGAAAGTTAATGGCAGCACCTTTCCAGCGATATATGCCACTTAGTCAGAAGTGGCATGATGAAGTGGCCACTGCCCACTCCATGGTCCGAGTGCGTTGATGAAACTTACTATTTTGGAAAGCTAATGGCAGCACCTTTCCAGCGATATATGCCACTTTGCCAGAATATTTTTCTAAAGTTCCGAAAAATGCACTGAAAACGCGAATTTTCAGTTAGCCTACACTGGCATAATGAAGTGGCCACTGCCCAATCCATGGTCTGAGTGCGTTGATGAAACTTACTATTTTGGAAAGCTAATGGCAGCACCTTTCCAGCGATGTATGCCACTTTGCCAGAATATTTTTCTAAAGTTCCGAAAAATGCACTGAAAACGCGCATTTTCAGTTAGCCTACACTGGCATGATGAAGTGGCATGATGAAGTGGCCACTGCCCACTCCATGGTCCGAGTGCGTTGATGAAACTTACTATTTTGGAAAGCTAATGGCAGCACCTTTCCAGCGATGTATGCCACTTTGCCAGAATATTTTTCTAAAGTTCCGAAAAATGCACTGAAAACGCGCATTTTCAGTTAGCCTACACTGGCATGATGAAGTGGCATGATGAAGTGGCCACTGCCCACTCTATGGTCCGAGTGCGTTGATGAAACTTACTATTTTGGAAAGCTAATGGCAGCACCTTTCCAGCGATATATGCCACTTTGCCAGAATATTTTTCTAAAGTTCCGAAAAATGCACTGAAAACGCGAATTTTCAGTTAGCCTACACTGGCATGATGAAGTGGCCACTGCCCACTCCATGGTCCGAGTGCGTTGATGAAACTTACTATTTTGGAAAGCTAATGGCAGCACCTTTCCAGCGATGTATGCCACTTTGCCAGAATATTTTTCTAAAGTTCCGAAAAATGCACTGAAAGCGCGCATTTTCAGTTAGCCTACACTGGCATGATGAAGTGGCATGATGAAGTGGCCACTGCCCACTCCATGGTCCGAGTGCGTTGATGAAACTTACTATTTTGGAAAGCTAATGGCAGCACCTTTCCAGCGATATATGCCACTTTGCCAGAATATTTTTCTAAAGTTCCGAAAAATGCACTGAAAACGCGCATTTTCAGTTAGCCTACACTGGCATGATGAAGTGGCCACTGCCCACTCCATGGTCCGAGTGCGTTGATGAAACTTACTATTTTGGAAAGCTAATGGCAGCACCTTTCCAGCGATATATGCCACTTTGCCAGAATATTTTTCTAAAGTTCCGAAAAATGCACTGAAAACGCGCATTTTCAGTTAGCCTACACTGGCATGATGAAGTGGCAAGATGAAGTGGCCACTGCCCACTCTATGGTCTGAGTGCGTTGATGAAACTTACTATTTTGGAAAGCTAATGGCAGCACCTTTCCAGCGATATATGCCACTTAGTCAGAATATTTTTCTAAAGTTCCGAAAAATGCACTGAAAACGCGCATTTTCAGTTAGCCTACACTGGCATGATGAAGTGGCCACTGCCCACTCCATGGTCCGAGTGCGTTGATGAAACTTACTATTTTGGAAAGCTAATGGCAGCACCTTTCCAGCGATATATGCCACTTTGCCAGAATATTTTTCTAAAGTTCCGAAAAATGCACTGAAAACGCGAATTTTCAGTTAGCCTACACTGGCATAATGAAGTGGCCACTGCCCAATCCATGGTCTGAGTGCGTTGATGAAACTTACTATTTTGGAAAGCTAATGGCAGCACCTTTCCAGCGATGTATGCCACTTTGCCAGAATATTTTTCTAAAGTTCCGAAAAATGCACTGAAAACGCGCATTTTCAGTTAGCCTACACTGGCATGATGAAGTGGCATGATGAAGTGGCCACTGCCCACTCCATGGACCGAGTGCGTTGATGAAACTTACTATTTTGGAAAGCTAATGGCAGCACCTTTCCAGCGATATATGCCACTTAGTCAGAATATTTTTCTAAAGTTCCGAAAAATGCACTGAAAACGCGCATTTTCAGTTAGCCTACACTGGCATGATGAAGTGGCCACTGCCCACTCCATGGTCCGAGTGCGTTGATGAAACTTACTATTTTGGAAAGCTAATGGCAGCACCTTTCCAGCGATATATGCCACTTTGCCAGAATATTTTTCTAAAGTTCCGAAAAATGCACTGAAAACGCGAATTTTCAGTTAGCCTACACTGGCATAATGAAGTGGCCACTGCCCACTCCATGGTCTGAGTGCGTTGATGAAACTTACTATTTTGGAAAGCTAATGGCAGCACCTTTCCAGCGATGTATGCCACTTTGCCAGAATATTTTTCTAAAGTTCCGAAAAATGCACTGAAAACGCGCATTTTCAGTTAGCCTACACTGGCATGATGAAGTGGCATGATGAAGTGGCCACTGCCCACTCCATGGTCCGAGTGCGTTGATGAAGCTTACTATTTTGGAAAGCTAATGGCAGCACCTTTCCAGCGATATATGCCACTTTGCCAGAATATTTTTCTAAAGTTCCGAAAAATGCACTGAAAACGCGCATTTTCAGTTAGCCTACACTGGCATGATGAAGTGGCATGATGAAGTGGCCACTGCCCACTCCATGGACCGAGTGCGTTGATGAAACTTACTATTTTGGAAAGCTAATGGCAGCACCTTTCCAGCGATATATGCCACTTAGTCAGAATATTTTTCTAAAGTTCCGAAAAATGCACTGAAAACGCGCATTTTCAGTTAGCCTACACTGGCATGATGAAGTGGCCACTGCCCACTCCATGGTCCGAGTGCGTTGATGAAACTTACTATTTTGGAAAGCTAATGGCAGCACCTTTCCAGCGATATATGCCACTTTGCCAGAATATTTTTCTAAAGTTCCGAAAAATGCACTGAAAACGCGCATTTTCAGTTAGCCTACACTGGCATGATGAAGTGGCATGATGAAGTGGCCACTGCCCACTCCATGGACCGAGTGCGTTGATGAAACTTACTATTTTGGAAAGCTAATGGCAGCACCTTTCCAGCGATGTATGCCACTTTGCCAGAATATTTTTCTAAAGTTCCGAAAAATGCACTGAAAACGCGAATTTTCAGTTAGCCTACACTGGCATAATGAAGTGGCCACTGCCCACTCCATGGTCTGAGTGCGTTGATGAAACTTACTATTTTGGAAAGCTAATGGCAGCACCTTTCCAGCGATGTATGCCACTTTGCCAGAATATTTTTCTAAAGTTCCGAAAAATGCACTGAAAACGCGCATTTTCAGTTAGCCTACACTGGCATGATGAAGTGGCATGATGAAGTGGCCACTGCCCACTCCATGGTCCGAGTGCGTTGATGAAGCTTACTATTTTGGAAAGCTAATGGCAGCACCTTTCCAGCGATATATGCCACTTTGCCAGAATATTTTTCTAAAGTTCCGAAAAATGCACTGAAAACGCGCATTTTCAGTTAGCCTACACTGGCATGATGAAGTGGCATGATGAAGTGGCCACTGCCCACTCCATGGACCGAGTGCGTTGATGAAACTTACTATTTTGGAAAGCTAATGGCAGCACCTTTCCAGCGATATATGCCACTTAGTCAGAATATTTTTCTAAAGTTCCGAAAAATGCACTGAAAACGCGCATTTTCAGTTAGCCTACACTGGCATGATGAAGTGGCCACTGCCCACTCCATGGTCCGAGTGCGTTGATGAAACTTACTATTTTGGAAAGCTAATGGCAGCACCTTTCCAGCGATATATGCCACTTTGCCAGAATATTTTTCTAAAGTTCCGAAAAATGCACTGAAAACGCGCATTTTCAGTTAGCCTACACTGGCATGATGAAGTGGCATGATGAAGTGGCCACTGCCCACTCCATGGACCGAGTGCGTTGATGAAACTTACTATTTTGGAAAGCTAATGGCAGCACCTTTCCAGCAATATATGCCACTTTGCCAGAATATTTTTCTAAAGTTCCGAAAAATGCACTGAAAACGCGCATTTTCAGTTAGCCTACACTGGCATGATGAAGTGGCCACTGCCCACTCCATGGTCCGAGTGCGTTGATGAAACTTACTATTTTGGAAAGCTAATGGCAGCACCTTTCCAGCGATATATGCCACTTTGCCAGAATATTTTTCTAAAGTTCCGAAAAATGCACTGAAAACGCGCATTTTCAGTTAGCCTACACGGGCATGATGAAGTGGCCACTGCCCACTCCATGGTCCGAGTGCGTTGATGAAACTTACTATTTTGGAAAGCTAATGGCAGCACCTTTCCAGCGATATATGCCACTTTGCCAGAATATTTTTCTAAAGTTCCGAAAAATGCACTGAAAACGCGCATTTTCAGTTAGCCTACACTGGCATGATGAAGTGGCATGATGAAGTGGCCACTGCCCACTCCATGGTCCGAGTGCGTTGATGAAACTTACTATTTTGGAAAGCTAATGGCAGCACCTTTCCAGCGATATATGCCACTTTGCCAGAATATTTTTCTAAAGTTCCGAAAAATGCACTGAAAACGCGCATTTTCAGTTAGCCTACACTGGCATGATGAAGTGGCATGATGAAGTGGCCACTGCCCACTCTATGGTCCGAGTGCGTTGATGAAACTTACTATTTTGGAAAGCTAATGGCAGCACCTTTCCAGCGATATATGCCACTTTGCCAGAATATTTTTCTAAAGTTCCGAAAAATGCACTGAAAACGCGAATTTTCAGTTAGCCTACACTGGCATGATGAAGTGGCCACTGCCCACTCCATGGTCCGAGTGCGTTGATGAAACTTACTATTTTGGAAAGCTAATGGCAGCACCTTTCCAGCGATGTATGCCACTTTGCCAGAATATTTTTCTAAAGCTCCGAAAAATGCACTGAAAACGCGCATTTTCAGTTAGCCTACACTGGCATGATAAAGTGGCCACTGCCCACTCTATGGTCCGAGTGCGTTGATGAAACTTACTATTTTGGAAAGCTAATGGCAGCACCTTTCCAGCGATATATGCCACTTTGCCAGAATATTTTTCTAAAGTTCCGAAAAATGCACTGAAAACGCGCATTTTCAGTTAGCCTACACTGGCATGATGAAGTGGCATGATGAAGTGGCCACTGCCCACTCCATGGTCCGAGTGCGTTGATGAAACTTACTATTTTGGAAAGCTAATGGCAGCACCTTTCCAGCGATATATGCCACTTTGCCAGAATATTTTTCTAAAGTTCCGAAAAATGCACTGAAAACGCGCATTTTCAGTTAGCCTACACTGGCATGATGAAGTGGCATGATGAAGTGGCCACTGCCCACTCTATGGTCCGAGTGCGTTGATGAAACTTACTATTTTGGAAAGCTAATGGCAGCACCTTTCCAGCGATATATGCCACTTTGCCAGAATATTTTTCTAAAGTTCCGAAAAATGCACTGAAAACGCGAATTTTCAGTTAGCCTACACTGGCATAATGAAGTGGCCACTGCCCACTCCATGGTCTGAGTGCGTTGATGAAACTTACTATTTTGGAAAGCTAATGGCAGCACCTTTCCAGCGATGTATGCCACTTTGCCAGAATATTTTTCTAAAGTTCCGAAAAATGCACTGAAAACGCGCATTTTCAGTTAGCCTACACTGGCATGATGAAGTGGCATGATGAAGTGGCCATTTTCAGTTAGCCTACACTGGCATGATAAAGTGGCCACTGCCCACTCTATGGTCCGAATGCGTTGATGAAACTTACTATTTTGGAAAGCTAATGGCAGCACCTTTCCAGCGATATATGCCACTTTGCCAGAATATTTTTCTAAAGTTCCGAAAAATGCACTGAAAACGCGAATTTTCAGTTAGCCTACACTGGCATAATGAAGTGGCCACTGCCCACTCCATGGTCTGAGTGCGTTGATGAAACTTACTATTTTGGAAAGCTAATGGCAGCACCTTTCCAGCGATGTATGCCACTTTGCCAGAATATTTTTCTAAAGTTCCGAAAAATGCACTGAAAACGCGCATTTTCAGTTAGCCTACACTGGCATGATGAAGTGGCATGATGAAGTGGCCACTGCCCACTCCATGGTCCGAGTGCGTTGATGAAACTTACTATTTTGGAAAGCTAATGGCAGCACCTTTCCAGCGATATATGCCACTTTGCCAGAATATTTTTCTAAAGTTCCGAAAAATGCACTGAAAACGCGCATTTTCAGTTAGCCTACACTGGCATGATGAAGTGGCATGATGAAGTGGCCACTGCCCACTCTATGGTCCGAGTGCGTTGATGAAACTTACTATTTTGGAAAGCTAATGGCAGCACCTTTCCAGCGATATATGCCACTTTGCCAGAATATTTTTCTAAAGTTCCGAAAAATGCACTGAAAACGCGAATTTTCAGTTAGCCTACACTGGCATAATGAAGTGGCCACTGCCCACTCCATGGTCTGAGTGCGTTGATGAAACTTACTATTTTGGAAAGCTAATGGCAGCACCTTTCCAGCGATGTATGCCACTTTGCCAGAATATTTTTCTAAAGTTCCGAAAAATGCACTGAAAACGCGCATTTTCAGTTAGCCTACACTGGCATGATGAAGTGGCATGATGAAGTGGCCACTGCCCACTCCATGGTCCGAGTGCGTTGATGAAACTTACTATTTTGGAAAGCTAATGGCAGCACCTTTCCAGCGATATATGCCACTTTGCCAGAATATTTTTCTAAAGTTCCGAAAAATGCACTGAAAACGCGCATTTTCAGTTAGCCTACACTGGCATGATGAAGTGGCATGATGAAGTGGCCACTGCCCACTCCATGGTCCGAGTGCGTTGATGAAACTTACTATTTTGGAAAGCTAATGGCAGCACCTTTCCAGCGATATATGCCACTTTGCCAGAATATTTTTCTAAAGTTCCGAAAAATGCACTGAAAACGCGCATTTTCAGTTAGCCTACACTGGCATGATGAAGTGGCATGATGAAGTGGCCACTGCCCACTCCATGGTCCGAGTGCGTTGATGAAACTTACTATTTTGGAAAGCTAATGGCAGCACCTTTCCAGCGATGTATGCCACTTTGCCAGAATATTTTTCTAAAGTTCCGAAAAATGCACTGAAAACGCGCATTTTCAGTTAGCCTACACTGGCATGATAAAGTGGCCACTGCCCACTCTATGGTCCGACTGCGTTGATGAAACTTACTATTTTGGAAAGCTAATGGCAGCACCTTTCCAGCGATATATGCCACTTTGCCAGAATATTTTTCTAAAGTTCCGAAAAATGCACTGAAAACGCGAATTTTCAGTTAGCCTACACTGGCATAATGAAGTGGCCACTGCCCACTCCATGGTCTGAGTGCGTTGATGAAACTTACTATTTTGGAAAGCTAATGGCAGCACCTTTCCAGCGATATATGCCACTTTGCCAGAATATTTTTCTAAAGTTCCGAAAAATGCACTGAAAACGCGCATTTTCAGTTAGCCTACACTGGCATGATAAAGTGGCCACTGCCCACTCTATGGTCCGAGTGCGTTGATGAAACTTACTATTTTGGAAAGCTAATGGCAGCACCTTTCCAGCGATATATGCCACTTTGCCAGAATATTTTTCTAAAGTTCCGAAAAATGCACTGAAAACGCGCATTTTCAGTTAGCCTACACTGGCATGATGAAGTGGCATGATGAAGTGGCCACTGCCCACTCCATGGTCCGAGTGCGTTGATGAAACTTACTATTTTGGAAAGCTAATGGCAGCACCTTTCCAGCGATATATGCCACTTTGCCAGAATATTTTTCTAAAGTTCCGAAAAATGCACTGAAAACGCGCATTTTCAGTTAGCCTACACGGGCATGATGAAGTGGCCACTGCCCACTCCATGGTCCGAGTGCGTTGATGAAACTTACTATTTTGGAAAGCTAATGGCAGCACCTTTCCAGCGATATATGCCACTTTGCCAGAATATTTTTCTAAAGCTCCGAAAAATGCACTGAAAACGCGCATTTTCAGTTAGCCTACACTGGCATGATGAAGTGGCATGATGAAGTGGCCATTTTCAGTTAGCCTACACTGGCATGATAAAGTGGCCACTGCCCACTCTATGGTCCGAATGCGTTGATGAAACTTACTATTTTGGAAAGCTAATGGCAGCACCTTTCCAGCGATATATGCCACTTTGCCAGAATATTTTTCTAAAGTTCCGAAAAATGCACTGAAAACGCGAATTTTCAGTTAGCCTACACTGGCATGATGAAGTGGCATGATGAAGTGGCCACTGCCCACTCCATGGTCCGAGTGCGTTGATGAAACTTACTATTTTGGAAAGCTAATGGCAGCACCTTTCCAGCGATATATGCCACTTTGCCAGAATATTTTTCTAAAGTTCCGAAAAATGCACTGAAAACGCGAATTTTCAGTTAGCCTACACTGGCATAATGAAGTGGCCACTGCCCACTCCATGGTCTGAGTGCGTTGATGAAACTTACTATTTTGGAAAGCTAATGGCAGCACCTTTCCAGCGATGTATGCCACTTTGCCAGAATTTTTCTAAAGTTCCGAAAAATGCACTGAAAACGCGCATTTTCAGTTAGCCTACACTGGCATGATGAAGTGGCATGATGAAGTGGCCATTTTCAGTTAGCCTACACTGGCATGATAAAGTGGCCACTGCCCACTCTATGGTCCGAATGCGTTGATGAAACTTACTATTTTGGAAAGCTAATGGCAGCACCTTTCCAGCGATATATGCCACTTTGCCAGAATATTTTTCTAAAGTTCCGAAAAATGCACTGAAAACGCGAATTTTCAGTTAGCCTACACTGGCATAATGAAGTGGCCACTGCCCACTCCATGGTCTGAGTGCGTTGATGAAACTTACTATTTTGGAAAGCTAATGGCAGCACCTTTCCAGCGATGTATGCCACTTTGCCAGAATATTTTTCTAAAGTTCCGAAAAATGCACTGAAAACGCGCATTTTCAGTTAGCCTACACTGGCATGATGAAGTGGCATGATGAAGTGGCCACTGCCCACTCCATGGTCCGAGTGCGTTGATGAAACTTACTATTTTGGAAAGCTAATGGCAGCACCTTTCCAGCGATATATGCCACTTTGCCAGAATATTTTTCTAAAGTTCCGAAAAATGCACTGAAAACGCGCATTTTCAGTTAGCCTACACTGGCATGATGAAGTGGCATGATGAAGTGGCCACTGCCCACTCTATGGTCCGAGTGCGTTGATGAAACTTACTATTTTGGAAAGCTAATGGCAGCACCTTTCCAGCGATATATGCCACTTTGCCAGAATATTTTTCTAAAGTTCCGAAAAATGCACTGAAAACGCGAATTTTCAGTTAGCCTACACTGGCATAATGAAGTGGCCACTGCCCACTCCATGGTCTGAGTGCGTTGATGAAACTTACTATTTTGGAAAGCTAATGGCAGCACCTTTCCAGCGATGTATGCCACTTTGCCAGAATATTTTTCTAAAGTTCCGAAAAATGCACTGAAAACGCGCATTTTCAGTTAGCCTACACTGGCATGATGAAGTGGCATGATGAAGTGGCCACTGCCCACTCCATGGTCCGAGTGCGTTGATGAAACTTACTATTTTGGAAAGCTAATGGCAGCACCTTTCCAGCGATATATGCCACTTTGCCAGAATATTTTTCTAAAGTTCCGAAAAATGCACTGAAAACGCGCATTTTCAGTTAGCCTACACTGGCATGATGAAGTGGCATGATGAAGTGGCCACTGCCCACTCCATGGTCCGAGTGCGTTGATGAAACTTACTATTTTGGAAAGCTAATGGCAGCACCTTTCCAGCGATATATGCCACTTTGCCAGAATATTTTTCTAAAGTTCCGAAAAATGCACTGAAAACGCGCATTTTCAGTTAGCCTACACTGGCATGATGAAGTGGCATGATGAAGTGGCCACTGCCCACTCCATGGTCCGAGTGCGTTGATGAAACTTACTATTTTGGAAAGCTAATGGCAGCACCTTTCCAGCGATGTATGCCACTTTGCCAGAATATTTTTCTAAAGTTCCGAAAAATGCACTGAAAACGCGCATTTTCAGTTAGCCTACACTGGCATGATAAAGTGGCCACTGCCCACTCTATGGTCCGACTGCGTTGATGAAACTTACTATTTTGGAAAGCTAATGGCAGCACCTTTCCAGCGATGTATGCCACTTTGCCAGAATATTTTTCTAAAGTTCCGAAAAATGCACTGAAAACGCGAATTTTCAGTTAGCCTACACTGGCATAATGAAGTGGCCACTGCCCACTCCATGGTCTGAGTGCGTTGATGAAACTTACTATTTTGGAAAGCTAATGGCAGCACCTTTCCAGCGATGTATGCCACTTTGCCAGAATATTTTTCTAAAGTTCCGAAAAATGCACTGAAAACGCGCATTTTCAGTTAGCCTACACTGGCATGATGAAGTGGCATGATGAAGTGGCCACTGCCCACTCCATGGTCCGAGTGCGTTGATGAAACTTACTATTTTGGAAAGCTAATGGCAGCACCTTTCCAGCGATATATGCCACTTTGCCAGAATATTTTTCTAAAGTTCCGAAAAATGCACTGAAAACGCGCATTTTCAGTTAGCCTACACTGGCATGATGAAGTGGCATGATGAAGTGGCCACTGCCCACTCCATGGACCGAGTGCGTTGATGAAACTTACTATTTTGGAAAGCTAATGGCAGCACCTTACCAGCGATATATGCCACTTAGTCAGAATATTTTTCTAAAGTTCCGAAAAATGCACTGAAAACGCGCATTTTTAGTTAGCCTACACTGGCATGATGAAGTGGCCACTGCCCACTCCATGGTCCGAGTGCGTTGATGAAACTTACTATTTTGGAAAGCTAATGGCAGCACCTTTCCAGCGATATATGCCACTTTGCCAGAATATTTTTCTAAAGTTCCGAAAAATGCACTGAAAACGCGCATTTTCAGTTAGCCTACACGGGCATGATGAAGTGGCCACTGCCCACTCCATGGTCCGAGTGCGTTGATGAAACTTACTATTTTGGAAAGCTAATGGCAGCACCTTTCCAGCGATATATGCCACTTTGCCAGAATATTTTTCTAAAGTTCCGAAAAATGCACTGAAAACGCGCATTTTCAGTTAGCCTACACTGGCATGATGAAGTGGCATGATGAAGTGGCCACTGCCCACTCCATGGTCCGAGTGCGTTGATGAAACTTACTATTTTGGAAAGCTAATGGCAGCACCTTTCCAGCGATATATGCCACTTTGCCAGAATATTTTTCTAAAGTTCCGAAAAATGCACTGAAAACGCGCATTTTCAGTTAGCCTACACTGGCATGATGAAGTGGCATGATGAAGTGGCCACTGCCCACTCTATGGTCCGAGTGCGTTGATGAAACTTACTATTTTGGAAAGCTAATGGCAGCACCTTTCCAGCGATATATGCCACTTTGCCAGAATATTTTTCTAAAGTTCCGAAAAATGCACTGAAAACGCGAATTTTCAGTTAGCCTACACTGGCATGATGAAGTGGCCACTGCCCACTCCATGGTCCGAGTGCGTTGATGAAACTTACTATTTTGGAAAGCTAATGGCAGCACCTTTCCAGCGATATATGCCACTTTGCCAGAATATTTTTCTAAAGTTCCGAAAAATGCACTGAAAACGCGCATTTTCAGTTAGCCTACACTGGCATGATGAAGTGGCCACTGCCCACTCCATGGTCCGAGTGCGTTGATGAAACTTACTATTTTGGAAAGCTAATGGCAGCACCTTTCCAGCGATATATGCCACTTTGCCAGAATATTTTTCTAAAGTTCCGAAAAATGCACTGAAAACGCGCATTTTCAGTTAGCCTACACTGGCATGATGAAGTGGCCACTGCCCACTCCATGGTCCGAGTGCGTTGATGAAACTTACTATTTTGGAAAGCTAATGGCAGCACCTTTCCAGCGATGTATGCCACTTTGCCAGAATATTTTTCTAAAGTTCCGAAAAATGCACTGAAAACGCGCATTTTCAGTTAGCCTACACTGGCATGATGAAGTGGCATGATGAAGTGGCCACTGCCCACTCCATGGTCCGAGTGCGTTGATGAAACTTACTATTTTGGAAAGCTAATGGCAGCACCTTTCCAGCGATATATGCCACTTTGCCAGAATATTTTTCTAAAGTTCCGAAAAATGCACTGAAAACGCGCATTTTCAGTTAGCCTACACTGGCATGATGAAGTGGCATGATGAAGTGGCCACTGCCCACTCTATGGTCCGAGTGCGTTGATGAAACTTACTATTTTGGAAAGCTAATGGCAGCACCTTTCCAGCGATATATGCCACTTTGCCAGAATATTTTTCTAAAGTTCCGAAAAATGCACTGAAAACGCGCATTTTCAGTTAGCCTACACTGGCATGATGAAGTGGCATGATGAAGTGGCCACTGCCCACTCCATGGTCCGAGTGCGTTGATGAAACTTACTATTTTGGAAAGCTAATGGCAGCACCTTTCCAGCGATATATGCCACTTTGCCAGAATATTTTTCTAAAGTTCCGAAAAATGCACTGAAAACGCGCATTTTCAGTTAGCCTACACTGGCATGATGAAGTGGCATGATGAAGTGGCATGATGAAGTGGCCACTGCCCACTCCATGGTCCGAGTGCGTTGATGAAACTTACTATTTTGGAAAGCTAATGGCAGCACCTTTCCAGCGATGTATGCCACTATGCCAGAATATTTTTCTAAAGTTCCGAAAAATGCACTGAAAACGCGCATTTTCAGTTAGCCTACACTGGCATGATAAAGTGGCCACTGCCCACTCTATGGTCCGAGTGCGTTGATGAAACTTACTATTTTGGAAAGCTAATGGCAGCACCTTTCCAGCGATATATGCCACTTTGCCAGAATATTTTTCTAAAGTTCCGAAAAATGCACTGAAAACGCGCATTTTCAGTTAGCCTACACTGGCATGATGAAGTGGCATGATGAAGTGGCCACTGCCCACTCCATGGTCCGAGTGCGTTGATGAAACTTACTATTTTGGAAAGCTAATGGCAGCACCTTTTCAGCGATGTATGCCACTTTGCCAGAATATTTTTCTAAAGTTCCGAAAAATGCACTGAAAACGCGCATTTTCAGTTAGCCTACACTGGCATGATGAAGTGGCATGATGAAGTGGCCACTGCCCACTCCATGGTCCGAGTGCGTTGATGAAACTTACTATTTTGGAAAGCTAATGGCAGCACCTTTCCAGCGATATATGCCACTTTGCCAGAATATTTTTCTAAAGTTCCGAAAAATGCACTGAAAACGCGCATTTTCAGTTAGCCTACACTGGCATGATGAAGTGGCATGATGAAGTGGCCACTGCCCACTCCATGGACCGAGTGCGTTGATGAAACTTACTATTTTGGAAAGCTAATGGCAGCACCTTTCCAGCGATATATGCCACTTAGTCAGAATATTTTTCTAAAGTTCCGAAAAATGCACTGAAAACGCGCATTTTCAGTTAGCCTACACTGGCATGATGAAGTGGCCACTGCCCACTCCATGGTCCGAGTGCGTTGATGAAACTTACTATTTTGGAAAGCTAATGGCAGCACCTTTCCAGCGATATATGCCACTTTGCCAGATTATTTTTCTAAAGTTCCGAAAAATGCACTGAAAACGCGCATTTTCAGTTAGCCTACACGGGCATGATGAAGTGGCCACTGCCCACTCCATGGTCCGAGTGCGTTGATGAAACTTACTATTTTGGAAAGCTAATGGCAGCACCTTTCCAGCGATATATGCCACTTTGCCAGAATATTTTTCTAAAGTTCCGAAAAATGCACTGAAAACGCGCATTTTCAGTTAGCCTACACTGGCATGATGAAGTGGCATGATGAAGTGGCCACTGCCCACTCCATGGTCCGAGTGCGTTGATGAAACTTACTATTTTGGAAAGCTAATGGCAGCACCTTTCCAGCGATATATGCCACTTTGCCAGAATATTTTTCTAAAGTTCCGAAAAATGCACTGAAAACGCGCATTTTCAGTTAGCCTACACTGGCATGATGAAGTGGCATGATGAAGTGGCCACTGCCCACTCTATGGTCCGAGTGCGTTGATGAAACTTACTATTTTGGAAAGCTAATGGCAGCACCTTTCCAGCGATATATGCCACTTTGCCAGAATATTTTTCTAAAGTTCCGAAAAATGCACTGAAAACGCGAATTTTCAGTTAGCCTACACTGGCATGATGAAGTGGCCACTGCCCACTCCATGGTCCGAGTGCGTTGATGAAACTTACTATTTTGGAAAGATAATGGCAGCACCTTTCCAGCGATATATGCCACTTTGCCAGAATATTTTTCTAAAGTTCCGAAAAATGCACTGAAAACGCGCATTTTCAGTTAGCCTACACTGGCATGATGAAGTGGCCACTGCCCACTCCATGGTCCGAGTGCGTTGATGAAACTTACTATTTTGGAAAGCTAATGGCAGCACCTTTCCAGCGATGTATGCCACTTTGCCAGAATATTTTTCTAAAGTTCCGAAAAATGCACTGAAAGCGCGCATTTTCAGTTAGCCTACACTGGCATGATGAAGTGGCATGATGAAGTGGCCACTGCCCACTCCATGGTCCGAGTGCGTTGATGAAACTTACTATTTTGGAAAGCTAATGGCAGCACCTTTCCAGCGATATATGCCACTTTGCCAGAATATTTTTCTAAAGTTCCGAAAAATGCACTGAAAACGCGCATTTTCAGTTAGCCTACACTGGCATGATGAAGTGGCCACTGCCCACTCCATGGTCCGAGTGCGTTGATGAAACTTACTATTTTGGAAAGCTAATGGCAGCACCTTTCCAGCGATGTATGCCACTTTGCCAGAATATTTTTCTAAAGTTCCGAAAAATGCACTGAAAACGCGCATTTTCAGTTAGCCTACACTGGCATGATGAAGTGGCATGCGAGTTTCCAGCGATGTATGCGACTTTGCCAGAATATTTTTCTAAAGTTCCGAAAAATGCACTGAAAACGCGCATTTTCAGTTAGCCTACACTGGCATGATGAAGTGGCATGATGAAGTGGCCACTGCCCACTCCATGGTCCGAGTGCGTTGATGAAACTTACTATTTTGGAAAGCTAATGGCAGCACCTTTCCAGCGATATATGCCACTTTGCCAGAATATTTTTCTAAAGTTCCGAAAAATGCACTGAAAACGCGCATTTTCAGTTAGCCTACACTGGCATGATGAAGTGGCATGATGAAGTGGCCACTGCCCACTCCATGGACCGAGTGCGTTGATGAAACTTACTATTTTGGAAAGCTAATGGCAGCACCTTTCCAGCGATATATGCCACTTAGTCAGAATATTTTTCTAAAGTTCCGAAAAATGCACTGAAAACGCGCATTTTCAGTTAGCCTACACTGGCATGATGAAGTGGCCACTGCCCACTCCATGGTCCGAGTGCGTTGATGAAACTTACTATTTTGGAAAGCTAATGGCAGCACCTTTCCAGCGATATATGCCACTTTGCCAGAATATTTTTCTAAAGTTCCGAAAAATGCACTGAAAACGCGCATTTTCAGTTAGCCTACACGGGCATGATGAAGTGGCCACTGCCCACTCCATGGTCCGAGTGCGTTGATGAAACTTACTATTTTGGAAAGCTAATGGCAGGACCTTTCCAGCGATATATGCCACTTTGCCAGAATATTTTTCTAAAGTTCCGAAAAATGCACTGAAAACGCGCATTTTCAGTTAGCCTACACTGGCATGATGAAGTGGCATGATGAAGTGGCCACTGCCCACTCCATGGTCCGAGTGCGTTGATGAAACTTACTATTTTGGAAAGCTAATGGCAGCACCTTTCCAGCGATATATGCCACTTTGCCAGAATATTTTTCTAAAGTTCCGAAAAATGCACTGAAAACGCGAATTTTCAGTTAGCCTACACTGGCATGATGAAGTGGCCACTGCCCACTCCATGGTCCGAGTGCGTTGATGAAACTTACTATTTTGGAAAGCTAATGGCAGCACCTTTCCAGCGATATATGCCACTTTGCCAGAATATTTTTCTAAAGTTCCGAAAAATGCACTGAAAACGCGCATTTTCAGTTAGCCTACACTGGCATGATGAAGTGGCCACTGCCCACTCCATGGTCCGAGTGCGTTGATGAAACTTACTATTTTGGAAAGCTAATGGCAGCACCTTTCCAGCGATGTATGCCACTTTGCCAGAATATTTTTCTAAAGTTCCGAAAAATGCACTGAAAGCGCGCATTTTCAGTTAGCCTACACTGGCATGATGAAGTGGCATAATGAAGTGGCCACTGCCCACTCCATGGTCCGAGTGCGTTGATGAAACTTACTATTTTGGAAAGCTAATGGCAGCACCTTTCCAGCGATATATGCCACTTTGCCAGAATATTTTTCTAAAGTTCCGAAAAATGCACTGAAAACGCGCATTTTCAGTTAGCCTACACTGGCATGATGAAGTGGCCACTGCCCACTCCATGGTCCGAGTGCGTTGATGAAACTTACTATTTTGGAAAGCTAATGGCAGCACCTTTCCAGCGATATATGCCACTTTGCCAGAATATTTTTCTAAAGTTCCGAAAAATGCACTGAAAACGCGCATTTTCAGTTAGCCTACACTGGCATGATGAAGTGGCCACTGCCCACTCCATGGTCCGAGTGCGTTGATGAAACTTACTATTTTGGAAAGCTAATGGCAGCACCTTTCCAGCGATGTATGCCATTTTGCCAGAATATTTTTCTAAAGTTCCGAAAAATGCACTGAAAACGCGCATTTTCAGCTAGCCTACACTGGCATGATGAAGTGGCCACTGCCCACTCCATGGTCCGAGTGCGTTGATGAAACTTACTATTTTGGAAAGCCAATGGCAGCACCTTTCCAGCGATATATGCCACTTTGCCAGAATATTTTTCTAAAGTTCCGAAAAATGCACTGAAAACGCGCATTTTCAGTTAGCCTACACTGGCATGATGAAGTGGCCACTGCCCACTCCATGGTCCGAGTGCGTTGATGAAACTTACTATTTTGGAAAGCTAATGGCAGCACCTTTCCAGCGATATATGCCACTTTGCCAGAATATTTTTCTAAAGTTCCGAAAAATGCACTGAAAACGCGCATTTTCAGTTAGCCTACACGGGCATGATGAAGTGGCCACTGCCCACTCCATGGTCCGAGTGCGTTGATGAAACTTACTATTTTGGAAAGCTAATGGCAGCACCTTTCCAGCGATATATGCCACTTAGTCAGAATATTTTTCTAAAGTTCCGAAAAATGCACTGAAAACGCGCATTTTCAGTTAGCCTACACTGGCATGATGAAGTGGCCACTGCCCACTCCATGGTCCGAGTGCGTTGATGAAACTTACTATTTTGGAAAGCTAATGGCAGCACCTTTCCAGCGATATATGCCACTTTGCCAGAATATTTTTCTAAAGTTCCGAAAAATGCACTGAAAACGCGCATTTTCAGTTAGCCTACACGGGCATGATGAAGTGGCCACTGCCCACTCCATGGTCCGAGTGCGTTGATGAAACTTACTATTTTGGAAAGCTAATGGCAGCACCTTTCCAGCGATATATGCCACTTTGCCAGAATATTTTTCTAAAGTTCCGAAAAATGCACTGAAAACGCGCATTTTCAGTTAGCCTACACTGGCATGATGAAGTGGCATGATGAAGTGGCCACTGCCCACTCCATGGTCCGAGTGCGTTGATGAAACTTACTATTTTGGAAAGCTAATGGCAGCACCTTTCCAGCGATATATGCCACTTTGCCAGAATATTTTTCTAAAGTACCGAAAAATGCACTGAAAACGCGAATTTTCAGTTAGCCTACACTGGCATGATGAAGTGGCCACTGCCCACTCCATGGTCCGAGTGCGTTGATGAAACTTACTATTTTGGAAAGCTAATGGCAGCACCTTTCCAGCGATATATGCCACTTTGCCAGAATATTTTTCTAAAGTTCCGAAAAATGCACTGAAAACGCGCATTTTCAGTTAGCCTACACTGGCATGATGAAGTGGCCACTGCCCACTCCATGGTCCGAGTGCGTTGATGAAACTTACTATTTTGGAAAGCTAATGGCAGCACCTTTCCAGCGATGTATGCCACTTTGCCAGAATATTTTTCTAAAGTTCCGAAAAATGCACTGAAAACGCGCATTTTCAGTTAGCCTACACTGGCATGATGAAGTGGCATGATGAAGTGGCCACTGCCCACTCCATGGTCCGAGTGCGTTGATGAAACTTACTATTTTGGAAAGCTAATGGCAGCACCTTTCCAGCGATATATGCCACTTTGCCAGAATATTTTTCTAAAGTTCCGAAAAATGCACTGAAAACGCGCATTTTCAGTTAGCCTACACTGGCATGATGAAGTGGCCACTGCCCACTCCATGGTCCGAGTGCGTTGATGAAACTTACTATTTTGGAAAGCTAATGGCAGCACCTTTCCAGCGCTATATGCCACTTTGCCAGAATATTTTTCTAAAGTTCCGAAAAATGCACTGAAAACGCGCATTTTCAGTTAGCCTACACTGGCATGATGAAGTGGCATGATGAAGTGGCCACTGCCCACTCTATGGTCCGAGTGCGTTGATGAAACTTACTATTTTGGAAAGCTAATGGCGGCACCTTTCCAGCGATATATGCCACTTTGCCAGAATATTTTTCTAAAGTTCCGAAAAATGCACTGAAAACGCGCATTTTCAGTTAGCCTACACTGGCATGATGAAGTGGCCACTGCCCACTCCATGGTCCGAGTGCGTTGATGAAACTTACTATTTTGGAAAGCTAATGGCAGCACCTTTCCAGCGATGTATGCGACTTTGCCAGAATATTTTTCTAAAGTTCCGAAAAATGCACTGAAAACGCGCATTTTCAGTTAGCCTACACTGGCATGATAAAGTGGCCACTGCCCACTCTATGGTCCGAGTGCGTTGATGAAACTTACTATTTTGGAAAGCTAATGGCAGCACCTTTCCAGCGATATATGCCACTTTGCCAGAATATTTTTCTAAAGTTCCGAAAAATGCACTGAAAACGCGAATTTTCAGTTAGCCTACACTGGCATGATGAAGTGGCATGATGAAGTGGCCACTGCCCACTCCATGGTCCGAGTGCGTTGATGAAACTTACTATTTTGGAAAGCTAATGGCAGCACCTTTCCAGCGATATATGCCACTTTGCCAGAATATTTTTCTAAAGTTCCGAAAAATGCACTGAAAACGCGAATTTTCAGTTAGCCTACACTGGCATAATGAAGTGGCCACTGCCCACTCCATGGTCTGAGTGCGTTGATGAAACTTACTATTTTGGAAAGCTAATGGCAGCACCTTTCCAGCGATGTATGCCACTTTGCCAGAATATTTTTCTAAAGTTCCGAAAAATGCACTGAAAACGCGCATTTTCAGTTAGCCTACACTGGCATGATGAAGTGGCATGATGAAGTGGCCACTGCCCACTCCATGGTCCGAGTGCGTTGATGAAACTTACTATTTTGGAAAGCTAATGGCAGCACCTTTCCAGCGATATATGCCACTTTGCCAGAATATTTTTCTAAAGTTCCGAAAAATGCACTGAAAACGCGCATTTTCAGTTAGCCTACACTGGCATGATGAAGTGGCATGATGAAGTGGCCACTGCCCACTCCATGGACCGAGTGCGTTGATGAAACTTACTATTTTGGAAAGCTAATGGCAGCACCTTTCCAGCGATATATGCCACTTAGTCAGAATATTTTTCTAAAGTTCCGAAAAATGCACTGAAAACGCGCATTTTCAGTTAGCCTACACTGGCATGATGAAGTGGCCACTGCCCACTCCATGGTCCGAGTGCGTTGATGAAACTTACTATTTTGGAAAGCTAATGGCAGCACCTTTCCAGCGATATATGCCACTTTGCCAGAATATTTTTCTAAAGTTCCGAAAAATGCACTGAAAACGCGCATTTTCAGTTAGCCTACACGGGCATGATGAAGTGGCCACTGCCCACTCCATGGTCCGAGTGCGTTGATGAAACTTACTATTTTGGAAAGCTAATGGCAGCACCTTTCCAGCGATATATGCCACTTTGCCAGAATATTTTTCTAAAGTTCCGAAAAATGCACTGAAAACGCGCATTTTCAGTTAGCCTACACTGGCATGATGAAGTGGCATGATGAAGTGGCCACTGCCCACTCTATGGTCCGAGTGCGTTGATGAAACTTACTATTTTGGAAAGCTAATGGCAGCACCTTTCCAGCGATATATGCCACTTTGCCAGAATATTTTTCTAAAGTTCCGAAAAATGCACTGAAAACGCGCATTTTCAGTTAGCCTACACTGGCATGATGAAGTGGCCACTGCCCACTCCATGGTTCGAATGCGTTGATGAAACTTACTATTTTGGAAAGCTAATGGCAGCACCTTTCCAGCGATGTATGCCACTTTGCCAGAATATTTTTCTAAAGTTCCGAAAAATGCACTGAAAACGCGCATTTTCAGTTAGCCTACACTGGCATGATGAAGTGGCCACTGCCCACTCTATGGTCCGAGTGCGTTGATGAAACTTACTATTTTGGAAAGCTAATGGCAGCACCTTTCCAGCGATATATGCCACTTTGCCAGAATATTTTTCTAAAGTTCCGAAAAATGCACTGAAAACGCGAATTTTCAGTTAGCCTACACTGGCATGATGAAGTGGCATGATGAAGTGGCCACTGCCCACTCCATGGTCCGAGTGCGTTGATGAAACTTACTATTTTGGAAAGCTAATGGCAGCACCTTTCCAGCGATATATGCCACTTTGCCAGAATATTTTTCTAAAGTTCCGAAAAATGCACTGAAAACGCGAATTTTCAGTTAGCCTACACTGGCATAATGAAGTGGCCACTGCCCACTCCATGGTCTGAGTGCGTTGATGAAACTTACTATTTTGGAAAGCTAATGGCAGCACCTTTCCAGCGATGTATGCCACTTTGCCAGAATATTTTTCTAAAGTTCCGAAAAATGCACTGAAAACGCGCATTTTCAGTTAGCCTACACTGGCATGATGAAGTGGCATGATGAAGTGGCCACTGCCCACTCCATGGTCCGAGTGCGTTGATGAAACTTACTATTTTGGAAAGCTAATGGCAGCACCTTTCCAGCGATATATGCCACTTTGCCGGAATATTTTTCTAAAGTTCCGAAAAATGCACTGAAAACGCTGCCTACACTGGCATGATGAAGTGGCCACTGCCCACTCTATGGTCCGAGTGCGTTGATGAAACTTACTATTTTGGAAAGCTAATGGCAGCACCTTTCCAGCGATATATGCCACTTTGCCAGAATATTTTTCTAAAGTTCCGAAAAATGCACTGAAAACGCGCATTTTCAGTTAGCCTACACTGGCATGATGAAGTGGCCACTGCCCACTCTATGGTCCGAGTGCGTTGATGAAACTTACTATTTTGGAAAGCTAATGGCAGCACCTTTCCAGCGATGTATGCCACTTTGCCAGAATATTTTTCTAAAGTTCCGAAAAATGCACTGAAAACGCGCATTTTCAGTTAGCCTACACTGGCATGATGAAGTGGCCACTGCCCACTCTATGGTCCGAGTGCGTTGATGAAACTTACTATTTTGGAAAGCTAATGGCAGCACCTTTCCAGCGATATATGCCACTTTGCCAGAATATTTTTCTAAAGTTCCGAAAAATGCACTGAAAACGCGCATTTTCAGTTAGCCTACACTGGCATGATGAAGTGGCCACTGCCCACTCCATGGTTCGAATGCGTTGATGAAACTTACTATTTTGGAAAGCTAATGGCAGCACCTTTCCAGCGATGTATGCCACTTTGCCAGAATATTTTTCTAAAGTTCCGAAAAATGCACTGAAAACGCGCATTTTCAGTTAGCCTACACTGGCATGATGAAGTGGCCACTGCCCACTCTATGGTCCGAGTGCGTTGATGAAACTTACTATTTTGGAAAGCTAATGGCAGCACCTTTCCAGCGATATATGCCACTTTGCCAGAATATTTTTCTAAAGTTCCGAAAAATGCACTGAAAACGCGAATTTTCAGTTAGCCTACACTGGCATGATGAAGTGGCATGATGAAGTGGCCACTGCCCACTCCATGGTCCGAGTGCGTTGATGAAACTTACTATTTTGGAAAGCTAATGGCAGCACCTTTCCAGCGATATATGCCACTTTGCCAGAATATTTTTCTAAAGTTCCGAAAAATGCACTGAAAACGCGAATTTTCAGTTAGCCTACACTGGCATAATGAAGTGGCCACTGCCCACTCCATGGTCTGAGTGCGTTGATGAAACTTACTATTTTGGAAAGCTAATGGCAGCACCTTTCCAGCGATGTATGCCACTTTGCCAGAATATTTTTCTAAAGTTCCGAAAAATGCACTGAAAACGCGCATTTTCAGTTAGCCTACACTGGCATGATGAAGTGGCATGATGAAGTGGCCACTGCCCACTCCATGGTCCGAGTGCGTTGATGAAACTTACTATTTTGGAAAGCTAATGGCAGCACCTTTCCAGCGATATATGCCACTTTGCCGGAATATTTTTCTAAAGTTCCGAAAAATGCACTGAAAACGCTGCCTACACTGGCATGATGAAGTGGCCACTGCCCACTCTATGGTCCGAGTGCGTTGATGAAACTTACTATTTTGGAAAGCTAATGGCAGCACCTTTCCAGCGATATATGCCACTTTGCCAGAATATTTTTCTAAAGTTCCGAAAAATGCACTGAAAACGCGCATTTTCAGTTAGCCTACACTGGCATGATGAAGTGGCCACTGCCCACTCTATGGTCCGAGTGCGTTGATGAAACTTACTATTTTGGAAAGCTAATGGCAGCACCTTTCCAGCGATGTATGCCACTTTGCCAGAATATTTTTCTAAAGTTCCGAAAAATGCACTGAAAACGCGCATTTTCAGTTAGCCTACACTGGCATGATGAAGTGGCCACTGCCCACTCTATGGTCCGAGTGCGTTGATGAAACTTACTATTTTGGAAAGCTAATGGCAGCACCTTTCCAGCGATATATGCCACTTTGCCAGAATATTTTTCTAAAGTTCCGAAAAATGCACTGAAAACGCGAATTTTCAGTTAGCCTACACTGGCATGATGAAGTGGCATGATGAAGTGGCCACTGCCCACTCCATGGTCCGAGTGCGTTGATGAAACTTACTATTTTGGAAAGCTAATGGCAGCACCTTTCCAGCGATATATGCCACTTTGCCAGAATATTTTTCTAAAGTTCCGAAAAATGCACTGAAAACGCGAATTTTCAGTTAGCCTACACTGGCATAATGAAGTGGCCACTGCCCACTCCATGGTCTGAGTGCGTTGATGAAACTTACTATTTTGGAAAGCTAATGGCAGCACCTTTCCAGCGATGTATGCCACTTTGCCAGAATATTTTTCTAAAGTTCCGAAAAATGTACTGAAAACGCGCATTTTCAGTTAGCCTACACTGGCATGATGAAGTGGCATGATGAAGTGGCCACTGCCCACTCCATGGTCCGAGTGCGTTGATGAAACTTACTATTTTGGAAAGCTAATGGCAGCACCTTTCCAGCGATATATGCCACTTTGCCAGAATATTTTTCTAAAGTTCCGAAAAATGCACTGAAAACGCGCATTTTCAGTTAGCCTACACTGGCATGATGAAGTGGCCACTGCCCACTCTATGGTCCGAGTGCGTTGATGAAACTTACTATTTTGGAAAGCTAATGGCAGCACCTTTCCAGCGATATATGCCACTTTGCCAGAATATTTTTCTAAAGTTCCGAAAAATGCACTGAAAACGCGAATTTTCAGTTAGCCTACACTGGCATGATGAAGTGGCATGATGAAGTGGCCACTGCCCACTCCATGGTCCGAGTGCGTTGATGAAACTTACTATTTTGGAAAGCTAATGGCAGCACCTTTCCAGCGGTATATGCCACTTTGCCAGAATATTTTTCTAAAGTTCCGAAAAATGCACTGAAAACGCGCATTTTCAGTTAGCCTACACGGGCATGATGAAGTGGCCACTGCCCACTCCATGGTCCGAGTGCGTTGATGAAACTTACTATTTTGGAAAGCTAATGGCAGCACCTTTCCAGCGATATATGCCACTTTGCCAGAATATTTTTCTAAAGTTCCGAAAAATGCACTGAAAACGCGCATTTTCAGTTAGCCTACACTGGCATGATGAAGTGGCATGATGAAGTGGCCACTGCCCACTCTATGGTCCGAGTGCGTTGATGAAACTTACTATTTTGGAAAGCTAATGGCAGCACCTTTCCAGCGATATATGCCACTTTGCCAGAATATTTTTCTAAAGTTCCGAAAAATGCACTGAAAACGCGCATTTTCAGTTAGCCTACACGGGCATGATGAAGTGGCCACTGCCCACTCCATGGTTCGAGTGCGTTGATGAAACTTACTATTTTGGAAAGCTAATGGCAGCACCTTTCCAGCGATGTATGCCACTTTGCCAGAATATTTTTCTAAAGTTCCGAAAAATGCACTGAAAACGCGCATTTTCAGTTAGCCTACACTGGCATGATGAAGTGGCCACTGCCCACTCTATGGTCCGAGTGCGTTGATGAAACTTACTATTTTGGAAAGCTAATGGCAGCACCTTTCCAGCGATATATGCCACTTTGCCAGAATATTTTTCTAAAGTTCCGAAAAATGCACTGAAAACGCGAATTTTCAGTTAGCCTACACTGGCATGATGAAGTGGCATGATGAAGTGGCCACTGCCCACTCCATGGTCCGAGTGCGTTGATGAAACTTGCTATTTTGGAAAGCTAATGGCAGCACCTTTCCAGCGATATATGCCACTTTGCCAGAATATTTTTCTAAAGTTCCGAAAAATGCACTGAAAGCGCGCATTTTCAGTTAGCCTACACTGGCATGATGAAGTGGCCACTGCCCACTCCATGGTCCGAGTGCGTTGATGAAACTTACTATTTTGGAAAGCTAATGGCAGCACCTTTCCAGCGATATATGCCACTTTGCCAGAATATTTTTCTAAAGTTCCGAAAAATGCACTGAAAACGCGAATTTTCAGTTAGCCTACACTGGCATGATGAAGTGGCATGATGAAGTGGCCACTGCCCACTCCATGGTCCGAGTGCGTTGATGAAACTTACTATTTTGGAAAGCTAATGGCAGCACCCTTCCAGCGATGTATGCCACTTTGCCAGAATATTTTTCTAAAGTTCCGAAAAATGCACTGAAAACGCGCATTTTCAGTTAGCCTACACTGGCATGATGAAGTGGCCACTGCCCACTCCATGGTCCGAGTGCGTTGATGAAACTTACTATTTTGGAAAGCTAATGGCAGCACCTTTCCAGCGATATATGCCACTTTGCCAGAATATTTTTCTAAAGTTCCGAAAAATGCACTGAAAACGCGAATTTCCAGTTAGCCTACACTGGCATGATGAAGTGGCCATTGCCCACTCCATGGTCCGAGTGCGTTGATGAAACTTACTATTTTGGAAAGCTAATGGCAGCACCTTTCCAGCGATATATGCCACTTTGCCAGAATATTTTTCTAAAGTTCCGAAAAATGCACTGAAAACGCGCATTTTCAGTTAGCCTACACTGGCATGATGAAGTGGCCACTGCCCACTCCATGGTCCGAGTGCGTTGATGAAACTTACTATTTTGGAAAGCTAATGGCAGCACCTTTCCAGCGATGTATGCCATTTTGCCAGAATATTTTTCTAAAGTTCCGAAAAATGCACTGAAAACGCGCATTTTCAGTTAGCCTACACTGGCATGATGAAGTGGCATGATGAAGTGGCCACTGCCCACTCCATGGTCCGAGTGCGTTGATGAAACTTACTATTTTGGAAAGCTAATGGCAGCACCTTTCCAGCGATATATGCCACTTTGCCAGAATATTTTTCTAAAGTTCCGAAAAATGCACTGAAAACGCGAATTTTCAGTTAGCCTACACTGGCATAATGAAGTGGCCACTGCCCACTCCATGGTCTGAGTGCGTTGATGAAACTTACTATTTTGGAAAGCTAATGGCAGCACCTTTCCAGCGATGTATGCCACTTTGCCAGAATATTTTTCTAAAGTTCCGAAAAATGCACTGAAAACGCGCATTTTCAGTTAGCCTACACTGGCATGATGAAGTGGCCACTGCCCACTCTATGGTCCGAGTGCGTTGATGAAACTTACTATTTTGGAAAGCTAATGGCAGCACCTTTCCAGCGATATATGCCACTTTGCCAGAATATTTTTCTAAAGTTCCGAAAAATGCACTGAAAACGCGCATTTTCAGTTAGCCTACACTGGCATGATGAAGTGGCCACTGCCCACTCCATGGTTCGAGTGCGTTGATGAAACTTACTATTTTGGAAAGCTAATGGCAGCACCTTTCCAGCGATGTATGCCACTTTGCCAGAATATTTTTCTAAAGTTCCGAAAAATGCACTGAAAACGCGCATTTTCAGTTAGCCTACACTGGCATGATGAAGTGGCCACTGCCCACTCTATGGTCCGAGTGCGTTGATGAAACTTACTATTTTGGAAAGCTAATGGCAGCACCTTTCCAGCGATATATGCCACTTTGCCAGAATATTTTTCTAAAGTTCCGAAAAATGCACTGAAAACGCGAATTTTCAGTTAGCCTACACTGGCATGATGAAGTGGCATGATGAAGTGGCCACTGCCCACTCCATGGTCCGAGTGCGTTGATGAAACTTACTATTTTGGAAAGCTAATGGCAGCACCTTTCCAGCGATATATGCCACTTTGCCAGAATATTTTTCTAAAGTTCCGAAAAATGCACTGAAAACGCGAATTTTCAGTTAGCCTACACTGGCATAATGAAGTGGCCACTGCCCACTCCATGGTCTGAGTGCGTTGATGAAACTTACTATTTTGGAAAGCTAATGGCAGCACCTTTCCAGCGATGTATGCCACTTTGCCAGAATATTTTTCTAAAGTTCCGAAAAATGCACTGAAAACGCGCATTTTCAGTTAGCCTACACTGGCATGATGAAGTGGCATGATGAAGTGGCCACTGCCCACTCCATGGTCCGAGTGCGTTGATGAAACTTACTATTTTGGAAAGCTAATGGCAGCACCTTTCCAGCGATATATGCCACTTTGCCAGAATATTTTTCTAAAGTTCCGAAAAATGCACTGAAAACGCTGCCTACACTGGCATGATGAAGTGGCCACTGCCCACTCTATGGTCCGAGTGCGTTGATGAAACTTACTATTTTGGAAAGCTAATGGCAGCACCTTTCCAGCGATATATGCCACTTTGCCAGAATATTTTTCTAAAGTTCCGAAAAATGCACTGAAAACGCGCATTTTCAGTTAGCCTACACTGGCATGATGAAGTGGCCACTGCCCACTCTATGGTCCGAGTGCGTTGATGAAACTTACTATTTTGGAAAGCTAATGGCAGCACCTTTCCAGCGATGTATGCCACTTTGCCAGAATATTTTTCTAAAGTTCCGAAAAATGCACTGAAAACGCGCATTTTCAGTTAGCCTACACTGGCATGATGAAGTGGCCACTGCCCACTCTATGGTCCGAGTGCGTTGATGAAACTTACTATTTTGGAAAGCTAATGGCAGCACCTTTCCAGCGATATATGCCACTTTGCCAGAATATTTTTCTAAAGTTCCGAAAAATGCACTGAAAACGCGAATTTTCAGTTAGCCTACACTGGCATGATGAAGTGGCATGATGAAGTGGCCACTGCCCACTCCATGGTCCGAGTGCGTTGATGAAACTTACTATTTTGGAAAGCTAATGGCAGCACCTTTCCAGCGATATATGCCACTTTGCCAGAATATTTTTCTAAAGTTCCGAAAAATGCACTGAAAACGCGAATTTTCAGTTAGCCTACACTGGCATAATGAAGTGGCCACTGCCCACTCCATGGTCTGAGTGCGTTGATGAAACTTACTATTTTGGAAAGCTAATGGCAGCACCTTTCCAGCGATGTATGCCACTTTGCCAGAATATTTTTCTAAAGTTCCGAAAAATGCACTGAAAACGCGCATTTTCAGTTAGCCTACACGGGCATGATGAAGTGGCCACTGCCCACTCCATGGTTCGAGTGCGTTGATGAAACTTACTATTTTGGAAAGCTAATGGCAGCACCTTTCCAGCGATGTATGCCACTTTGCCAGAATATTTTTCTAAAGTTCCGAAAAATGCACTGAAAACGCGCATTTTCAGTTAGCCTACACTGGCATGATGAAGTGGCATGATGAAGTGGCCACTGCCCACTCCATGGTCCGAGTGCGTTGATGAAACTTACTATTTTGGAAAGCTAATGGCAGCACCTTTCCAGCGATATATGCCACTTTGCCAGAATATTTTTCTAAAGTTCCGAAAAATGCACTGAAAACGCTGCCTACACTGGCATGATGAAGTGGCCACTGCCCACTCTATGGTCCGAGTGCGTTGATGAAACTTACTATTTTGGAAAGCTAATGGCAGCACCTTTCCAGCGATATATGCCACTTTGCCAGAATATTTTTCTAAAGTTCCGAAAAATGCACTGAAAACGCGAATTTCCAGTTAGCCTACACTGGCATGATGAAGTGGCCATTGCCCACTCCATGGTCCGAGTGCGTTGATGAAACTTACTATTTTGGAAAGCTAATGGCAGCACCTTTCCAGCGATATATGCCACTTTGCCAGAATATTTTTCTAAAGTTCCGAAAAATGCACTGAAAACGCGCATTTTCAGTTAGCCTACACTGGCATGATGAAGTGGCCACTGCCCACTCCATGGTCCGAGTGCGTTGATGAAACTTACTATTTTGGAAAGCTAATGGCAGCACCTTTCCAGCGATGTATGCCATTTTGCCAGAATATTTTTCTAAAGTTCCGAAAAATGCACTGAAAACGCGCATTTTCAGTTAGCCTACACTGGCATGATGAAGTGGCATGATGAAGTGGCCACTGCCCACTCCATGGTCCGAGTGCGTTGATGAAACTTACTATTTTGGAAAGCTAATGGCAGCACCTTTCCAGCGATATATGCCACTTTGCCAGAATATTTTTCTAAAGTTCCGAAAAATGCACTGAAAACGCGAATTTTCAGTTAGCCTACACTGGCATAATGAAGTGGCCACTGCCCACTCCATGGTCTGAGTGCGTTGATGAAACTTACTATTTTGGAAAGCTAATGGCAGCACCTTTCCAGCGATGTATGCCACTTTGCCAGAATATTTTTCTAAAGTTCCGAAAAATGCACTGAAAACGCGCATTTTCAGTTAGCCTACACTGGCATGATGAAGTGGCCACTGCCCACTCTATGGTCCGAGTGCGTTGATGAAACTTACTATTTTGGAAAGCTAATGGCAGCACCTTTCCAGCGATATATGCCACTTTGCCAGAATATTTTTCTAAAGTTCCGAAAAATGCACTGAAAACGCGCATTTTCAGTTAGCCTACACTGGCATGATGAAGTGGCCACTGCCCACTCCATGGTTCGAGTGCGTTGATGAAACTTACTATTTTGGAAAGCTAATGGCAGCACCTTTCCAGCGATGTATGCCACTTTGCCAGAATATTTTTCTAAAGTTCCGAAAAATGCACTGAAAACGCGCATTTTCAGTTAGCCTACACTGGCATGATGAAGTGGCCACTGCCCACTCTATGGTCCGAGTGCGTTGATGAAACTTACTATTTTGGAAAGCTAATGGCAGCACCTTTCCAGCGATATATGCCACTTTGCCAGAATATTTTTCTAAAGTTCCGAAAAATGCACTGAAAACGCGAATTTTCAGTTAGCCTACACTGGCATGATGAAGTGGCATGATGAAGTGGCCACTGCCCACTCCATGGTCCGAGTGCGTTGATGAAACTTACTATTTTGGAAAGCTAATGGCAGCACCTTTCCAGCGATATATGCCACTTTGCCAGAATATTTTTCTAAAGTTCCGAAAAATGCACTGAAAACGCGAATTTTCAGTTAGCCTACACTGGCATAATGAAGTGGCCACTGCCCACTCCATGGTCTGAGTGCGTTGATGAAACTTACTATTTTGGAAAGCTAATGGCAGCACCTTTCCAGCGATGTATGCCACTTTGCCAGAATATTTTTCTAAAGTTCCGAAAAATGCACTGAAAACGCGCATTTTCAGTTAGCCTACACTGGCATGATGAAGTGGCATGATGAAGTGGCCACTGCCCACTCCATGGTCCGAGTGCGTTGATGAAACTTACTATTTTGGAAAGCTAATGGCAGCACCTTTCCAGCGATATATGCCACTTTGCCAGAATATTTTTCTAAAGTTCCGAAAAATGCACTGAAAACGCTGCCTACACTGGCATGATGAAGTGGCCACTGCCCACTCTATGGTCCGAGTGCGTTGATGAAACTTACTATTTTGGAAAGCTAATGGCAGCACCTTTCCAGCGATATATGCCACTTTGCCAGAATATTTTTCTAAAGTTCCGAAAAATGCACTGAAAACGCGCATTTTCAGTTAGCCTACACTGGCATGATGAAGTGGCCACTGCCCACTCTATGGTCCGAGTGCGTTGATGAAACTTACTATTTTGGAAAGCTAATGGCAGCACCTTTCCAGCGATGTATGCCACTTTGCCAGAATATTTTTCTAAAGTTCCGAAAAATGCACTGAAAACGCGCATTTTCAGTTAGCCTACACTGGCATGATGAAGTGGCATGATGAAGTGGCCACTGCCCACTCCATGGTCCGAGTGCGTTGATGAAACTTACTATTTTGGAAAGCTAATGGCAGCACCTTTCCAGCGATATATGCCACTTTGCCAGAATATTTTTCTAAAGTTCCGAAAAATGCACTGAAAACGCGAATTTTCAGTTAGCCTACACTGGCATAATGAAGTGGCCACTGCCCACTCCATGGTCTGAGTGCGTTGATGAAACTTACTATTTTGGAAAGCTAATGGCAGCACCTTTCCAGCGATGTATGCCACTTTGCCAGAATATTTTTCTAAAGTTCCGAAAAATGCACTGAAAACGCGCATTTTCAGTTAGCCTACACGGGCATGATGAAGTGGCCACTGCCCACTCCATGGTTCGAGTGCGTTGATGAAACTTACTATTTTGGAAAGCTAATGGCAGCACCTTTCCAGCGATGTATGCCACTTTGCCAGAATATTTTTCTAAAGTTCCGAAAAATGCACTGAAAACGCGCATTTTCAGTTAGCCTACACTGGCATGATGAAGTGGCATGATGAAGTGGCCACTGCCCACTCCATGGTCCGAGTGCGTTGATGAAACTTACTATTTTGGAAAGCTAATGGCAGCACCTTTCCAGCGATATATGCCACTTTGCCAGAATATTTTTCTAAAGTTCCGAAAAATGCACTGAAAACGCTGCCTACACTGGCATGATGAAGTGGCCACTGCCCACTCTATGGTCCGAGTGCGTTGATGAAACTTACTATTTTGGAAAGCTAATGGCAGCACCTTTCCAGCGATATATGCCACTTTGCCAGAATATTTTTCTAAAGTTCCGAAAAATGCACTGAAAACGCGCATTTTCAGTTAGCCTACACTGGCATGATGAAGTGGCCACTGCCCACTCTATGGTCCGAGTGCGTTGATGAAACTTACTATTTTGGAAAGCTAATGGCAGCACCTTTCCAGCGATGTATGCCACTTTGCCAGAATATTTTTCTAAAGTTCCGAAAAATGCACTGAAAACGCGCATTTTCAGTTAGCCTACACTGGCATGATGAAGTGGCCACTGCCCACTCTATGGTCCGAGTGCGTTGATGAAACTTACTATTTTGGAAAGCTAATGGCAGCACCTTTCCAGCGATATATGCCACTTTGCCAGAATATTTTTCTAAAGTTCCGAAAAATGCACTGAAAACGCGAATTTTCAGTTAGCCTACACTGGCATGATGAAGTGGCATGATGAAGTGGCCACTGCCCACTCCATGGTCCGAGTGCGTTGATGAAACTTACTATTTTGGAAAGCTAATGGCAGCACCTTTCCAGCGATATATGCCACTTTGCCAGAATATTTTTCTAAAGTTCCGAAAAATGCACTGAAAACGCGAATTTTCAGTTAGCCTACACTGGCATAATGAAGTGGCCACTGCCCACTCCATGGTCTGAGTGCGTTGATGAAACTTACTATTTTGGAAAGCTAATGGCAGCACCTTTCCAGCGATGTATGCCGCTTTGCCAGAATATTTTTCTAAAGTTCCGAAAAATGCACTGAAAACGCGCATTTTCAGTTAGCCTACACGGGCATGATGAAGTGGCCACTGCCCACTCCATGGTTCGAGTGCGTTGATGAAACTTACTATTTTGGAAAGCTAATGGCAGCACCTTTCCAGCGATGTATGCCACTTTGCCAGAATATTTTTCTAAAGTTCCGAAAAATGCACTGAAAACGCGCATTTTCAGTTAGCCTACACTGGCATGATGAAGTGGCCACTGCCCACTCTATGGTCCGAGTGCGTTGATGAAACTTACTATTTTGGAAAGCTAATGGCAGCACCTTTCCAGCGATATATGCCACTTTGCCAGAATATTTTTCTAAAGTTCCGAAAAATGCACTGAAAACGCGAATTTTCAGTTAGCCTACACTGGCATGATGAAGTGGCATGATGAAGTGGCCACTGCCCACTCCATGGTCCGAGTGCGTTGATGAAACTTACTATTTTGGAAAGCTAATGGCAGCACCTTTCCAGCGATATATGCCACTTTGCCAGAATATTTTTCTAAAGTTCCGAAAAATGCACTGAAAACGCGCATTTTCAGTTAGCCTACACGGGCATGATGAAGTGGCCACTGCCCACTCCATGGTCCGAGTGCGTTGATGAAACTTACTATTTTGGAAAGCTAATGGCAGCACCTTTCCAGCGATATATGCCACTTTGCCAGAATATTTTTCTAAAGTTCCGAAAAATGCACTGAAAACGCGCATTTTCAGTTAGCCTACACTGGCATGATGAAGTGGCATGATGAAGTGGCCACTGCCCACTCCATGGTCCGAGTGCGTTGATGAAACTTACTATTTTGGAAAGCTAATGGCAGCACCTTTCCAGCGATATATGCCACTTTGCCAGAATATTTTTCTAAAGTTCCGAAAAATGCACTGAAAACGCGAATTTTCAGTTAGCCTACACTGGCATGATGAAGTGGCCACTGCCCACTCCATGGTCCGAGTGCGTTGATGAAACTTACTATTTTGGAAAGCTAATGGCAGCACCTTTCCAGCGATATATGCCACTTTGCCAGAATATTTTTCTAAAGTTCCGAAAAATGCACTGAAAACGCGCATTTTCAGTTAGCCTACACTGGCATGATGAAGTGGCCACTGCCCACTCCATGGTCCGAGTGCGTTGATGAAACTTACTATTTTGGAAAGCTAATGGCAGCACCTTTCCAGCGATGTATGCCACTTTGCCAGAATATTTTTCTAAAGTTCCGAAAAATGCACTGAAAGCGCGCATTTTCAGTTAGCCTACACTGGCATGATGAAGTGGCATGATGAAGTGGCCACTGCCCACTCCATGGTCCGAGTGCGTTGATGAAACTTACTATTTTGGAAAGCTAATGGCAGCACCTTTCCAGCGATATATGCCACTTTGCCAGAATATTTTTCTAAAGTTCCGAAAAATGCACTGAAAACGCGCATTTTCAGTTAGCCTACACTGGCATGATGAAGTGGCCACTGCCCACTCCATGGTCCGAGTGCGTTGATGAAACTTACTATTTTGGAAAGCTAATGGCAGCACCTTTCCAGCGATATATGCCACTTTGCCAGAATATTTTTCTAAAGTTCCGAAAAATGCACTGAAAACGCGCATTTTCAGTTAGCCTACACTGGCATGATGAAGTGGCATGATGAAGTGGCCACTGCCCACTCTATGGTCCGAGTGCGTTGATGAAACTTACTATTTTGGAAAGCTAATGGCAGCACCTTTCCAGCGATATATGCCACTTTGCCAGAATATTTTTCTAAAGTTCCGAAAAATGCACTGAAAACGCGCATTTTCAGTTAGCCTACACTGGCATGATGAAGTGGCCACTGCCCACTCCATGGTCCGAGTGCGTTGATGAAACTTACTATTTTGGAAAGCTAATGGCAGCACCTTTCCAGCGATGTATGCGACTTTGCCAGAATATTTTTCTAAAGTTCCGAAAAATGCACTGAAAACGCGCATTTTCAGTTAGCCTACACTGGCATGATAAAGTGGCCACTGCCCACTCTATGGTCCGAGTGCGTTGATGAAACTTACTATTTTGGAAAGCTAATGGCAGCACCTTTCCAGCGATATATGCCACTTTGCCAGAATATTTTTCTAAAGTTCCGAAAAATGCACTGAAAACGCGAATTTTCAGTTAGCCTACACTGGCATGATGAAGTGGCATGATGAAGTGGCCACTGCCCACTCCATGGTCCGAGTGCGTTGATGAAACTTACTATTTTGGAAAGCTAATGGCAGCACCTTTCCAGCGATATATGCCACTTTGCCAGAATATTTTTCTAAAGTTCCGAAAAATGCACTGAAAACGCGAATTTTCAGTTAGCCTACACTGGCATAATGAAGTGGCCACTGCCCACTCCATGGTCTGAGTGCGTTGATGAAACTTACTATTTTGGAAAGCTAATGGCAGCACCTTTCCAGCGATGTATGCCACTTTGCCAGAATATTTTTCTAAAGTTCCGAAAAATGCACTGAAAACGCGCATTTTCAGTTAGCCTACACTGGCATGATGAAGTGGCATGATGAAGTGGCCACTGCCCACTCCATGGTCCGACTGCGTTGATGAAACTTACTATTTTGGAAAGCTAATGGCAGCACCTTTCCAGCGATATATGCCACTTTGCCAGAATATTTTTCTAAAGTTCCGAAAAATGCACTGAAAACGCGCATTTTCAGTTAGCCTACACTGGCATGATGAAGTGGCATGATGAAGTGGCCACTGCCCACTCCATGGACCGAGTGCGTTGATGAAACTTACTATTTTGGAAAGCTAATGGCAGCACCTTTCCAGCGATATATGCCACTTAGTCAGAATATTTTTCTAAAGTTCCGAAAAATGCACTGAAAACGCGCATTTTCAGTTAGCCTACACTGGCATGATGAAGTGGCCACTGCCCACTCCATGGTCCGAGTGCGTTGATGAAACTTACTATTTTGGAAAGCTAATGGCAGCACCTTTCCAGCGATATATGCCACTTTGCCAGAATATTTTTCTAAAGTTCCGAAAAATGCACTGAAAACGCGCATTTTCAGTTAGCCTACACGGGCATGATGAAGTGGCCACTGCCCACTCCATGGTCCGAGTGCGTTGATGAAACTTACTATTTTGGAAAGCTAATGGCAGCACCTTTCCAGCGATATATGCCACTTTGCCAGAATATTTTTCTAAAGTTCCGAAAAATGCACTGAAAACGCGCATTTTCAGTTAGCCTACACTGGCATGATGAAGTGGCATGATGAAGTGGCCACTGCCCACTCTATGGTCCGAGTGCGTTGATGAAACTTACTATTTTGGAAAGCTAATGGCAGCACCTTTCCAGCGATATATGCCACTTTGCCAGAATATTTTTCTAAAGTTCCGAAAAATGCACTGAAAACGCGCATTTTCAGTTAGCCTACACTGGCATGATGAAGTGGCCACTGCCCACTCCATGGTTCGAATGCGTTGATGAAACTTACTATTTTGGAAAGCTAATGGCAGCACCTTTCCAGCGATGTATGCCACTTTGCCAGAATATTTTTCTAAAGTTCCGAAAAATGCACTGAAAGCGCGCATTTTCAGGTAGCCTACACTGGCATGATGAAGTGGCCACTGCCCACTCTATGGTCCGAGTGCGTTGATGAAACTTACTATTTTGGAAAGCTAATGGCAGCACCTTTCCAGCGATATATGCCACTTTGCCAGAATATTTTTCTAAAGTTCCGAAAAATGCACTGAAAACGCGAATTTTCAGTTAGCCTACACTGGCATGATGAAGTGGCATGATGAAGTGGCCACTGCCCACTCCATGGTCCGAGTGCGTTGATGAAACTTACTATTTTGGAAAGCTAATGGCAGCACCTTTCCAGCGATATATGCCACTTTGCCAGAATATTTTTCTAAAGTTCCGAAAAATGCACTGAAAACGCGAATTTTCAGTTAGCCTACACTGGCATAATGAAGTGGCCACTGCCCACTCCATGGTCTGAGTGCGTTGATGAAACTTACTATTTTGGAAAGCTAATGGCAGCACCTTTCCAGCGATGTATGCCACTTTGCCAGAATATTTTTCTAAAGTTCCGAAAAATGCACTGAAAACGCGCATTTTCAGTTAGCCTACACTGGCATGATGAAGTGGCATGATGAAGTGGCCACTGCCCACTCCATGGTACGAGTGCGTTGATGAAACTTACTATTTTGGAAAGCTAATGGCAGCACCTTTCCAGCGATATATGCCACTTTGCCAGAATATTTTTCTAAAGTTCCGAAAAATGCACTGAAAACGCTGCCTACACTGGCATGATGAAGTGGCCACTGCCCACTCTATGGTCCGAGTGCGTTGATGAAACTTACTATTTTGGAAAGCTAATGGCAGCACCTTTCCAGCGATATATGCCACTTTGCCAGAATATTTTTCTAAAGTTCCGAAAAATGCACTGAAAACGCGCATTTTCAGTTAGCCTACACTGGCATGATGAAGTGGCCACTGCCCACTCTATGGTCCGAGTGCGTTGATGAAACTTACTATTTTGGAAAGCTAATGGCAGCACCTTTCCAGCGATGTATGCCACTTTGCCAGAATATTTTTCTAAAGTTCCGAAAAATGCACTGAAAACGCGCATTTTCAGTTAGCCTACACTGGCATGATGAAGTGGCCACTGCCCACTCTATGGTCCGAGTGCGTTGATGAAACTTACTATTTTGGAAAGCTAATGGCAGCACCTTTCCAGCGATATATGCCACTTTGCCAGAATATTTTTCTAAAGTTCCGAAAAATGCACTGAAAACGCGAATTTTCAGTTAGCCTACACTGGCATGATGAAGTGGCATGATGAAGTGGCCACTGCCCACTCCATGGTCCGAGTGCGTTGATGAAACTTACTATTTTGGAAAGCTAATGGCAGCACCTTTCCAGCGATATATGCCACTTTGCCAGAATATTTTTCTAAAGTTCCGAAAAATGCACTGAAAACGCGAATTTTCAGTTAGCCTACACTGGCATAATGAAGTGGCCACTGCCCACTCCATGGTCTGAGTGCGTTGATGAAACTTACTATTTTGGAAAGCTAATGGCAGCGCCTTTCCAGCGATGTATGCCACTTTGCCAGAATATTTTTCTAAAGTTCCGAAAAATGCACTGAAAACGCGCATTTTCAGTTAGCCTACACTGGCATGATGAAGTGGCATGATGAAGTGGCCACTGCCCACTCCATGGTCCGAGTGCGTTGATGAAACTTACTATTTTGGAAAGCTAATGGCAGCACCTTTCCAGCGATATATGCCACTTTGCCAGAATATTTTTCTAAAGTTCCGAAAAATGCACTGAAAACGCGCATTTTCAGTTAGCCTACACTGGCATGATGAAGTGGCCACTGCCCACTCTATGGTCCGAGTGCGTTGATGAAACTTACTATTTTGGAAAGCTAATGGCAGCACCTTTCCAGCGATATATGCCACTTTGCCAGAATATTTTTCTAAAGTTCCGAAAAATGCACTGAAAACGCGAATTTTCAGTTAGCCTACACTGGCATGATGAAGTGGCCACTGCCCACTCTATGGTCCGAGTGCGTTGATGAAACTTACTATTTTGGAAAGCTAATGGCAGCACCTTTCCAGCGATATATGCCACTTTGCCAGAATATTTTCTAAAGTTCCGAAAATGCACTGAAAACGCGCATTTTCAGTTAGCCTACACTGGCATGATGAAGTGGCATGATGAAGTGGCCACTGCCCACTCCATGGTCCGAGGTGCGTTGATTGAAACTTACTATTTTGGAAAGCTAATGGCAGCACCTTTCCAGCGATATATGCCACTTTGCCAGAATATTTTTCTAAAGTTCCGAAAAATGCACTGAAAACGCGAATTTTCAGTTAGCCTACACTGGGCATAATGAAGTGGCCACTGCCCACTCATGGTCTGAGTGCGTTGATGAAACTTACTATTTTGGAAAGCTAATGGCAGCACCTTTCCAGCGATGTATGCCACTTTGCCAGAATATTTTTCTAAAGTTCCGAAAAATGCACTGAAAACGCGCATTTTCAGTTAGCCTACACTGGCATGATGAAGTGGCATGATGAAGTGGCCACTGCCCACTCCATGGTCCGAGTGCGTTGATGAAACTTACTATTTTGGAAAGCTAATGGCAGCACCTTTCCAGCGATATATGCCACTTTGCCAGAATATTTTTCTAAAGTTCCGAAAAATGCACTGAAAACGCGCATTTTCAGTTAGCCTACACTGGCATGATGAAGTGGCCACTGCCCACTCTATGGTCCGAGTGCGTTGATGAAACTTACTATTTTGGAAAGCTAATGGCAGCACCTTTCCAGCGATATATGCCACTTTGCCAGAATATTTTTCTAAAGATCCGAAAAATGCACTGAAAACGCGAATTTTCAGTTAGCCTACACTGGCATGATGAAGTGGCATGATGAAGTGGCCACTGCCCACTCCATGGTCCGAGTGCGTTGATGAAACTTACTATTTTGGAAAGCTAATGGCAGCACCTTTCCAGCGGTATATGCCACTTTGCCAGAATATTTTTCTAAAGTTCCGAAAAATGCACTGAAAACGCGCATTTTCAGTTAGCCTACACGGGCATGATGAAGTGGCCACTGCCCACTCCATGGTCCGAGTGCGTTGATGAAACTTACTATTTTGGAAAGCTAATGGCAGCACCTTTCCAGCGATATATGCCACTTTGCCAGAATATTTTTCTAAAGTTCCGAAAAATGCACTGAAAACGCGCATTTTCAGTTAGCCTACACTGGCATGATGAAGTGGCATGATGAAGTGGCCACTGCCCACTCTATGGTCCGAGTGCGTTGATGAAACTTACTATTTTGGAAAGCTAATGGCAGCACCTTTCCAGCGATATATGCCACTTTGCCAGAATATTTTTCTAAAGTTCCGAAAAATGCACTGAAAACGCGCATTTTCAGTTAGCCTACACTGGCATGATGAAGTGGCCACTGCCCACTCCATGGTTCGAGTGCGTTGATGAAACTTACTATTTTGGAAAGCTAATGGCAGCACCTTTCCAGCGATGTATGCCACTTTGCCAGAATATTTTTCTAAAGTTCCGAAAAATGCACTGAAAACGCGCATTTTCAGTTAGCCTACACTGGCATGATGAAGTGGCCACTGCCCACTCTATGGTCCGAGTGCGTTGATGAAACTTACTATTTTGGAAAGCTAATGGCAGCACCTTTCCAGCGATATATGCCACTTTGCCAGAATATTTTTCTAAAGTTCCGAAAAATGCACTGAAAACGCGAATTTTCAGTTAGCTACACTGGCATGATGAAGTGGCATGATGAAGTGGCCACTGCCCACTCCATGGTCCGAGTGCGTTGATGAAACTTACTATTTTGGAAAGCTAATGGCAGCACCTTTCCAGCGATATATGCCACTTTGCCAGAATATTTTTCTAAAGTTCCGAAAAATGCACTGAAAACGCGAATTTTCAGTTAGCCTACACTGGCATGATGAAGTGGCATGATGAAGTGGCCACTGCCCACTCCATGGTCCGAGTGCGTTGATGAAACTTACTATTTTGGAAAGCTAATGGCAGCACCTTTCCAGCGATATATGCCACTTTGCCAGAATATTTTTCTAAAGTTCCGAAAAATGCACTGAAAACGCGCATTTTCAGTTAGCCTACACTGGCATGATGAAGTGGCCACTGCCCACTCTATGGTCCGAGTGCGTTGATGAAACTTACTATTTTGGAAAGCTAATGGCAGCACCTTTCCAGCGATATATGCCACTTTGCCAGAATATTTTTCTAAAGATCCGAAAAATGCACTGAAAACGCGAATTTTCAGTTAGCCTACACTGGCATGATGAAGTGGCATGATGAAGTGGCCACTGTCCACTCTATGGTCCGAGTGCGTTGATGAAACTTACTATTTTGGAAAGCTAATGGCAGCACCTTTCCAGCGGTATATGCCACTTTGCCAGAATATTTTTCTAAAGTTCCGAAAAATGCACTGAAAACGCGCATTTTCAGTTAGCCTACACGGGCATGATGAAGTGGCCACTGCCCACTCCATGGTCCGAGTGCGTTGATGAAACTTACTATTTTGGAAAGCTAATGGCAGCACCTTTCCAGCGATATATGCCACTTTGCCAGAATATTTTTCTAAAGTATCCGAAAAATGCACTGAAAACGCGCATTTTCAGTTAGCCTACACTGGCATGATGAAGTGGCATGATGAAGTGGCCACTGCCCACTCTATGGTCCGAGTGCGTTGATGAAACTTACTATTTTGGAAAGCTAATGGCAGCACCTTTCCAGCGATATATGCCACTTTGCCAGAATATTTTTCTAAAGTTCCGAAAAATGCACTGAAAACGCGCATTTTCAGTTAGCCTACACTGGCATGATGAAGTGGCCACTGCCCACTCCATGGTCCGAGTGCGTTGATGAAACTTACTATTTTGGAAAGCTAATGGCAGCACCTTTCCAGCGATGTATTGCCACTTTGCCAGAATATTTTCTGTAAAGTTCCGAAAAATGCACTGAAAACGCGCATTTTCAGTTAGCCTACACTGGCATGATGAAGTGGCCACTGCCCACTCTATGGTCCGAGTGCGTTGATGAAACTTACTATTTTGGAAAGCTAATGGCAGCACCTTTCCAGCGATATATGCCACTTTGCCAGAATATTTTTCTAAAGTTCCGAAAAATGCACTGAAAACGCGAATTTTCAGGTTAGCCTACACTGGCATGATGAAGTGGCATGATGAAGTGGCCACTGCCCACTCCATGGTCCGAGTGCGTTGATGAAACTTACTATTTTGGAAAGCTAATGGCAGCACCTTTCCAGCGATATATGCCACTTTGCCAGAATATTTTTCTAAAGTTCCGAAAAATGCACTGAAAACGCGAATTTTCAGTTAGCCTACACTGGCATGATGAAGTGGCATGATGAAGTGGCCACTGCCCACTCCATGGTCCGAGTGCGTTGATGAAACTTACTATTTTGGAAAGCTAATGGCAGCACCTTTCCAGCGATAAATGCCACTTTGCCAGAATATTTTTCTAAAGTTCCGAAAAATGCACTGAAAACGCGAATTTTCAGTTAGCCTACACTGGCATAATGAAGTGGCCACCACTCCATGGTCTGAGTGCGTTGATGAAACTTACTATTTTGGAAAGCTAATGGCAGCACCTTTCCAGCGATGTATGCCACTTTGCCAGAATATTTTTCTAAAGTTCCGAAAAATGCACTGAAAACGCGCGTTTTCAGTTAGCCTACACTGGCATGATGAAGTGGCATGATGAAGTGGCCACTGCCCACTCCATGGTCCGAGTGCGTTGATGAAACTTACTATTTTGGAAAGCTAATGGCAGCACCTTTCCAGCGATATATGCCACTTTGCCAGAATATTTTTCTAAAGTTCCGAAAAATGCACTGAAAACGCTGCCTACACTGGCATGATGAAGTGGCCACTGCCCACTCTATGGTCCGAGTGCGTTGATGAAACTTACTATTTTGGAAAGCTAATGGCAGCACCTTTCCAGCGATATATGCCACTTTGCCAGAATATTTTTCTAAAGTTCCGAAAAATGCACTGAAAACGCGCATTTTCAGTTAGCCTACACTGGCATGATGAAGTGGCCACTGCCCACTCTATGGTCCGAGTGCGTTGATGAAACTTACTATTTTGGAAAGCTAATGGCAGCACCTTTCCAGCGATGTATGCCACTTTGCCAGAATATTTTTCTAAAGTTCCGAAAAATGCACTGAAAACGCGCATTTTCAGTTAGCCTACACTGGCATGATGAAGTGGCCACTGCCCACTCTATGGTCCGAGTGCGTTGATGAAACTTACTATTTTGGAAAGCTAATGGCAGCACCTTTCCAGCGATATATGCCACTTTGCCAGAATATTTTTCTAAAGTTCCGAAAAATGCACTGAAAACGCGAATTTTCAGTTAGCCTACACTGGCATGATGAAGTGGCATGATGAAGTGGCCACTGCCCACTCCATGGTCCGAGTGCGTTGATGAAACTTACTATTTTGGAAAGCTAATGGCAGCACCTTTCCAGCGATATATGCCACTTTGCCAGAATATTTTTCTAAAGTTCCGAAAAATGCACTGAAAACGCGAATTTTCAGTTAGCCTACACTGGCATAATGAAGTGGCCACTGCCCACTCCATGGTCTGAGTGCGTTGATGAAACTTACTATTTTGGAAAGCTAATGGCAGCACCTTTCCAGCGATGTATGCCACTTTGCCAGAATATTTTTCTAAAGTTCCGAAAAATGCACTGAAAACGCGCATTTTCAGTTAGCCTACACTGGCATGATGAAGTGGCATGATGAAGTGGCCACTGTCCACTCTATGGTCCGAGTGCGTTGATGAAACTTACTATTTTGGAAAGCTAATGGCAGCACCTTTCCAGCGATATATGCCACTTTGCCAGAATATTTTTCTAAAGTTCCGAAAAATGCACTGAAAACGCGAATTTTCAGTTAGCCTACACTGGCATGATGAAGTGGCATGATGAAGTGGCCACTGCCCACTCCATGGTCCGAGTGCGTTGATGAAACTTACTATTTTGGAAAGCTAATGGCAGCACCTTTCCAGCGATATATGCCACTTTGCCAGAATATTTTTCTAAAGTTCCGAAAAATGCACTGAAAACGCGCATTTTCAGTTAGCCTACACTGGCATGATGAAGTGGCATGATGAAGTGGCCACTGCCCACTCCATGGTCCGAGTGCGTTGATGAAACTTACTATTTTGGAAAGCTAATGGCAGCACCTTTCCAGCGATATATGCCACTTTGCCAGAATATTTTTCTAAAGTTCCGAAAAATGCACTGAAAACGCGAATTTTCAGTTAGCCTACACTGGCATGATGAAGTGGCATGATGAAGTGGCCACTGCCCACTCCATGGTCCGAGTGCGTTGATGAAACTTACTATTTTGGAAAGCTAATGGCAGCACCTTTCCAGCGATATATGCCACTTTGCCAGAATATTTTTCTAAAGATCCGAAAAATGCACTGAAAACGCGAATTTTCAGTTAGCCTACACTGGCATGATGAAGTGGCATGATGAAGTGGCCACTGCCCACTCCATGGTCCGAGTGCGTTGATGAAACTTACTATTTTGGAAAGCTAATGGCAGCACCTTTCCAGCGGTATATGCCACTTTGCCAGAATATTTTTCTAAAGTTCCGAAAAATGCACTGAAAACGCGCATTTTCAGTTAGCCTACACGGGCATGATGAAGTGGCCACTGCCCACTCCATGGTCCGAGTGCGTTGATGAAACTTACTATTTTGGAAAGCTAATGGCAGCACCTTTCCAGCGATATATGCCACTTTGCCAGAATATTTTTCTAAAGTTCCGAAAAATGCACTGAAAACGCGCATTTTCAGTTAGCCTACACTGGCATGATGAAGTGGCATGATGAAGTGGCCACTGCCCACTCTATGGTCCGAGTGCGTTGATGAAACTTACTATTTTGGAAAGCTAATGGCAGCACCTTTCCAGCGATATATGCCACTTTGCCAGAATATTTTTCTAAAGTTCCGAAAAATGCACTGAAAACGCGCATTTTCAGTTAGCCTACACTGGCATGATGAAGTGGCCACTGCCCACTCCATGGTCCGAGTGCGTTGATGAAACTTACTATTTTGGAAAGCTAATGGCAGCACCTTTCCAGCGATGTATGCCACTTTGCCAGAATATTTTTCTAAGGTTCCGAAAAATGCACTGAAAACGCGCATTTTCAGTTAGCCTACACTGGCATGATGAAGTGGCATGATGAAGTGGCCACTGCCCACTCCATGGTTCGAGTGCGTTGATGAAACTTACTATTTTGGAAAGCTAATGGCAGCACCTTTCCAGCGATGTATGCCACTTTGCCAGAATATTTTTTTAAAGTTCCGAAAAATGCACTGAAAACGCGCATTTTCAGTTAGCCTACACTGGCATGATGAAGTGGCCACTGCCCACTCTATGGTCCGAGTGCGTTGATGAAACTTACTATTTTGGAAAGCTAATGGCAGCACCTTTCCAGCGATATATGCCACTTTGCCAGAATATTTTTCTAAAGTTCCGAAAAATGCACTGAAAACGCGAATTTTCAGTTAGCCTACACTGGCATGATGAAGTGGCATGATGAAGTGGCCACTGCCCACTCCATGGTCTGAGTGCGTTGATGAAACTTACTATTTTGGAAAGCTAATGGCAGCACCTTTCCAGCGATGTATGCCACTTTGCCAGAATATTTTTCTAAAGTTCCGAAAAATGCACTGAAAACGCGCATTTTCAGTTAGCCTACACTGGCATGATGAAGTGGCATGATGAAGTGGCCACTGCCCACTCCATGGTCCGAGTGCGTTGATGAAACTTACTATTTTGGAAAGCTAATGGCAGCACCTTTCCAGCGATATATGCCACTTTGCCAGAATATTTTTCTAAAGTTCCGAAAAATGCACTGAAAACGCTGCCTACACTGGCATGATGAAGTGGCCACTGCCCACTCTATGGTCCGAGTGCGTTGATGAAACTTACTATTTTGGAAAGCTAATGGCAGCACATTTCCAGCGATATATGCCACTTTGCCAGAATATTTTTCTAAAGTTCCGAAAAATGCACTGAAAACGCGCATTTTCAGTTAGCCTACACTGGCATGATGAAGTGGCCACTGCCCACTCTATGGTCCGAGTGCGTTGATGAAACTTACTATTTTGGAAAGCTAATGGCAGCACCTTTCCAGCGATGTATGCCACTTTGCCAGAATATTTTTCTAAAGTTCCGAAAAATGCACTGAAAACGCGCATTTTCAGTTAGCCTACACTGGCATGATGAAGTGGCCACTGCCCACTCTATGGTCCGAGTGCGTTGATGAAACTTACTATTTTGGAAAGCTAATGGCAGCACCTTTCCAGCGATATATGCCACTTTGCCAGAATATTTTTCTAAAGTTCCGAAAAATGCACTGAAAACGCGAATTTTCAGTTAGCCTACACTGGCATGATGAAGTGGCATGATGAAGTGGCCACTGCCCACTCCATGGTCCGAGTGCGTTGATGAAACTTACTATTTTGGAAAGCTAATGGCAGCACCTTTCCAGCGATATATGCCACTTTGCCAGAATATTTTTCTAAAGTTCCGAAAAATGCACTGAAAACGCGAATTTTCAGTTAGCCTACACTGGCATAATGAAGTGGCCACTGCCCACTCCATGGTCTGAGTGCGTTGATGAAACTTACTATTTTGGAAAGCTAATGGCAGCACCTTTCCAGCGATGTATGCCACTTTGCCAGAATATTTTTCTAAAGTTCCGAAAAATGCACTGAAAACGCGCATTTTCAGTTAGCCTACACTGGCATGATGAAGTGGCATGATGAAGTGGCCACTGCCCACTCCATGGTCCGAGTGCGTTGATGAAACTTACTATTTTGGAAAGCTAATGGCAGCACCTTTCCAGCGATATATGCCACTTTGCCAGAATATTTTTCTAAAGTTCCGAAAAATGCACTGAAAACGCGCATTTTCAGTTAGCCTACACTGGCATGATGAAGTGGCCACTGCCCACTCTATGGTCCGAGTGCGTTGATGAAACTTACTATTTTGGAAAGCTAATGGCAGCACCTTTCCAGCGATATATGCCACTTTGCCAGAATATTTTTCTAAAGATCCGAAAAATGCACTGAAAACGCGAATTTTCAGTTAGCCTACACTGGCATGATGAAGTGGCATGATGAAGTGGCCACTGCCCACTCCATGGTCCGAGTGCGTTGATGAAACTTACTATTTTGGAAAGCTAATGGCAGCACCTTTCCAGCGGTATATGCCACTTTGCCAGAATATTTTTCTAAAGTTCCGAAAAATGCACTGAAAACGCGCATTTTCAGTTAGCCTACACGGGCATGATGAAGTGGCCACTGCCCACTCCATGGTCCGAGTGCGTTGATGAAACTTACTATTTTGGAAAGCTAATGGCAGCACCTTTCCAGCGATATATGCCACTTTGCCAGAATATTTTTCTAAAGTTCCGAAAAATGCACTGAAAACGCGCATTTTCAGTTAGCCTACACTGGCATGATGAAGTGGCATGATGAAGTGGCCACTGCCCACTCTATGGTCCGAGTGCGTTGATGAAACTTACTATTTTGGAAAGCTAATGGCAGCACCTTTCCAGCGATATATGCCACTTTGCCAGAATATTTTTCTAAAGTTCCGAAAAATGCACTGAAAACGCGCATTTTCAGTTAGCCTACACTGGCATGATGAAGTGGCCACTGCCCACTCCATGGTTCGAGTGCGTTGATGAAACTTACTATTTTGGAAAGCTAATGGCAGCACCTTTCCAGCGATGTATGCCACTTTGCCAGAATATTTTTCTAAAGTTCCGAAAAATGCACTGAAAACGCGCATTTTCAGTTAGCCTACACTGGCATGATGAAGTGGCCACTGCCCACTCTATGGTCCGAGTGCGTTGATGAAACTTACTATTTTGGAAAGCTAATGGCAGCACCTTTCCAGCGATATATGCCACTTTGCCAGAATATTTTTCTAAAGTTCCGAAAAATGCACTGAAAACGCGAATTTTCAGTTAGCCTACACTGGCATGATGAAGTGGCATGATGAAGTGGCCACTGCCCACTCCATGGTCCGAGTGCGTTGATGAAACTTACTATTTTGGAAAGCTAATGGCAGCACCTTTCCAGCGATGTATGCCACTTTGCCAGAATATTTTTCTAAAGTTCCGAAAAATGCACTGAAAACGCGCATTTTCAGTTAGCCTACACTGGCATGATGAAGTGGCCACTGCCCACTCTATGGTCCGAGTGCGTTGATGAAACTTACTATTTTGGGAAGCTAATGGCAGCACCTTTCCAGCGATATATGCCACTTTGCCAGAATATTTTTCTAAAGTTCCGAAAAATGCACTGAAAACGCGAATTTTCAGTTAGCTACACTGGCATGATGAAGTGGCATTATGAAGTGGCCACTGCCCACTCCATGGTCCGAGTGCGTTGATGAAACTTACTATTTTGGAAAGCTAATGGCAGCACCTTTCCAGCGATATATGCCACTTTGCCAGAATATTTTTCTAAAGTTCCGAAAAATGCACTGAAAACGCGAATTTTCAGTTAGCCTACACTGGCATGATGAAGTGGCATGATGAAGTGGCCACTGCCCACTCCATGGTCCGAGTGCGTTGATGAAACTTACTATTTTGGAAAGCTAATGGCAGCACCTTTCCAGCGATATATGCCACTTTGCCAGAATATTTTTCTAAAGTTCCGAAAAATGCACTGAAAACGCGCATTTTCAGTTAGCCTACACTGGCATGATGAAGTGGCATGATGAAGTGGCCACTGCCCACTCTATGGTCCGAGTGCGTTGATGAAACTTACTATTTTGGAAAGCTAATGGCAGCACCTTTCCAGCGATATATGCCACTTTGCCAGAATATTTTTCTAAAGTTCCGAAAAATGCACTGAAAACGCGCATTTTCAGTTAGCCTACACTGGCATGATGAAGTGGCCACTGCCCACTCCATGGTTCGAGTGCGTTGATGAAACTTACTATTTTGGAAAGCTAATGGCAGCACCTTTCCAGCGATGTATGCCACTTTGCCAGAATATTTTTCTAAAGTTCCGAAAAATGCACTGAAAACGCGCATTTTCAGTTAGCCTACACTGGCATGATGAAGTGGCCACTGCCCACTCTATGGTCCGAGTGCGTTGATGAAACTTACTATTTTGGAAAGCTAATGGCAGCACCTTTCCAGCGATATATGCCACTTTGCCAGAATATTTTTCTAAAGTTCCGAAAAATGCACTGAAAACGCGAATTTTCAGTTAGCCTACACTGGCATGATGAAGTGGCATGATGAAGTGGCCACTGCCCACTCCATGGTTCGAGTGCGTTGATGAAACTTACTATTTTGGAAAGCTAATGGCAGCACCTTTCCAGCGATGTATGCCACTTTGCCAGAATATTTTTTTAAAGTTCCGAAAAATGCACTGAAAACGCGCATTTTCAGTTAGCCTACACTGGCATGATGAAGTGGCCACTGCCCACTCTATGGTCCGAGTGCGTTGATGAAACTTACTATTTTGGAAAGCTAATGGCAGCACCTTTCCAGCGATATATGCCACTTTGCCAGAATATTTTTCTAAAGTTCCGAAAAATGCACTGAAAACGCGAATTTTCAGTTAGCCTACACTGGCATGATGAAGTGGCATGATGAAGTGGCCACTGCCCACTCCATGGTCCGAGTGCGTTGATGAAACTTACTATTTTGGAAAGCTAATGGCAGCACCTTTCCAGCGATATATGCCACTTTGCCAGAATATTTTTCTAAAGTTCCGAAAAATGCACTGAAAACGCGCATTTTCAGTTAGCCTACACTGGCATGATGAAGTGGCCACTGCCCACTCTATGGTCCGAGTGCGTTGATGAAACTTACTATTTTGGAAAGCTAATGGCAGCACCTTTCCAGCGATATATGCCACTTTGCCAGAATATTTTTCTAAAGATCCGAAAAATGCACTGAAAACGCGAATTTTCAGTTAGCCTACACTGGCATGATGAAGTGGCATGATGAAGTGGCCACTGCCCACTCCATGGTCCGAGTGCGTTGATGAAACTTACTATTTTGGAAAGCTAATGGCAGCACCTTTCCAGCGGTATATGCCACTTTGCCAGAATATTTTTCTAAAGTTCCGAAAAATGCACTGAAAACGCGCATTTTCAGTTAGCCTACACTGGCATGATGAAGTGGCATGATGAAGTGGCCACTGCCCACTCTATGGTCCGAGTGCGTTGATGAAACTTACTATTTTGGAAAGCTAATGGCAGCACCTTTCCAGCGATATATGCCACTTTGCCAGAATATTTTTCTAAAGTTCCGAAAAATGCACTGAAAACGCGCATTTTCAGTTAGCCTACACTGGCATGATGAAGTGGCCACTGCCCACTCCATGGTTCGAGTGCGTTGATGAAACTTACTATTTTGGAAAGCTAATGGCAGCACCTTTCCAGCGATGTATGCCACTTTGCCAGAATATTTTTTTAAAGTTCCGAAAAATGCACTGAAAACGCGCATTTTCAGTTAGCCTACACTGGCATGATGAAGTGGCCACTGCCCACTCTATGGTCCGAGTGCGTTGATGAAACTTACTATTTTGGAAAGCTAATGGCAGCACCTTTCCAGCGATATATGCCACTTTGCCAGAATATTTTTCTAAAGTTCCGAAAAATGCACTGAAAACGCGAATTTTCAGTTAGCCTACACTGGCATGATGAAGTGGCATGATGAAGTGGCCACTGCCCACTCCATGGTCCGAGTGCGTTGATGAAACTTACTATTTTGGAAAGCTAATGGCAGCACCTTTCCAGCGATATATGCCACTTTGCCAGAATATTTTTCTAAAGTTCCGAAAAATGCACTGAAAACGCGAATTTTCAGTTAGCCTACACTGGCATGATGAAGTGGCATGATGAAGTGGCCACTGCCCACTCCATGGTCCGAGTGCGTTGATGAAACTTACTATTTTGGAAAGCTAATGGCAGCACCTTTCCAGCGATATATGCCACTTTGCCAGAATATTTTTCTAAAGTTCCGAAAAATGCACTGAAAACGCGAATTTTCAGTTAGCCTACACTGGCATAATGAAGTGGCCACTGCCCACTCCATGGTCTGAGTGCGTTGATGAAACTTACTATTTTGGAAAGCTAATGGCAGCACCTTTCCAGCGATGTATGCCACTTTGCCAGAATATTTTTCTAAAGTTCCGAAAAATGCACTGAAAACGCGCATTTTCAGTTAGCCTACACTGGCATGATGAAGTGGCATGATGAAGTGGCCACTGCCCACTCCATGGTCCGAGTGCGTTGATGAAACTTACTATTTTGGAAAGCTAATGGCAGCACCTTTCCAGCGATATATGCCACTTTGCCAGAATATTTTTCTAAAGTTCCGAAAAATGCACTGAAAACGCTGCCTACACTGGCATGATGAAGTGGCCACTGCCCACTCTATGGTCCGAGTGCGTTGATGAAACTTACTATTTTGGAAAGCTAATGGCAGCACCTTTCCAGCGATATATGCCACTTTGCCAGAATATTTTTCTAAAGTTCCGAAAAATGCACTGAAAATGCGCGTTTTCAGTTAGCCTACACTGGCATGATGAAGTGGCCACTGCCCACTCTATGGTCCGAGTGCGTTGATGAAACTTACTATTTTGGAAAGCTAATGGCAGCACCTTTCCAGCGATGTATGCCACTTTGCCAGAATATTTTTCTAAAGTTCCGAAAAATGCACTGAAAACGCGCATTTTCAGTTAGCCTACACTGGCATGATGAAGTGGCCACTGCCCACTCTATGGTCCGAGTGCGTTGATGAAACTTACTATTTTGGAAAGCTAATGGCAGCACCTTTCCAGCGATATATGCCACTTTGCCAGAATATTTTTCTAAAGTTCCGAAAAATGCACTGAAAACGCGAATTTTCAGTTAGCCTACACTGGCATGATGAAGTGGCATGATGAAGTGGCCACTGCCCACTCCATGGTTCGAGTGCGTTGATGAAACTTACTATTTTGGAAAGCTAATGGCAGCACCTTTCCAGCGATGTATGCCACTTTGCCAGAATATTTTTTTAAAGTTCCGAAAAATGCACTGAAAACGCGCATTTTCAGTTAGCCTACACTGGCATGATGAAGTGGCCACTGCCCACTCTATGGTCCGAGTGCGTTGATGAAACTTACTATTTTGGAAAGCTAATGGCAGCACCTTTCCAGCGATATATGCCACTTTGCCAGAATATTTTTCTAAAGTTCCGAAAAATGCACTGAAAACGCGAATTTTCAGTTAGCCTACACTGGCATGATGAAGTGGCATGATGAAGTGGCCACTGCCCACTCCATGGTCCGAGTGCGTTGATGAAACTTACTATTTTGGAAAGCTAATGGCAGCACCTTTCCAGCGATATATGCCACTTTGCCAGAATATTTTTCTAAAGTTCCGAAAAATGCACTGAAAACGCGCATTTTCAGTTAGCCTACACTGGCATGATGAAGTGGCCACTGCCCACTCTATGGTCCGAGTGCGTTGATGAAACTTACTATTTTGGAAAGCTAATGGCAGCACCTTTCCAGCGATATATGCCACTTTGCCAGAATATTTTTCTAAAGATCCGAAAAATGCACTGAAAACGCGAATTTTCAGTTAGCCTACACTGGCATGATGAAGTGGCATGATGAAGTGGCCACTGCCCACTCCATGGTCCGAGTGCGTTGATGAAACTTACTATTTTGGAAAGCTAATGGCAGCACCTTTCCAGCGGTATATGCCACTTTGCCAGAATATTTTTCTAAAGTTCCGAAAAATGCACTGAAAACGCGCATTTTCAGTTAGCCTACACTGGCATGATGAAGTGGCATGATGAAGTGGCCACTGCCCACTCTATGGTCCGAGTGCGTTGATGAAACTTACTATTTTGGAAAGCTAATGGCAGCACCTTTCCAGCGATATATGCCACTTTGCCAGAATATTTTTCTAAAGTTCCGAAAAATGCACTGAAAACGCGCATTTTCAGTTAGCCTACACTGGCATGATGAAGTGGCCACTGCCCACTCCATGGTTCGAGTGCGTTGATGAAACTTACTATTTTGGAAAGCTAATGGCAGCACCTTTCCAGCGATATATGCCACTTTGCCAGAATATTTTTTTAAAGTTCCGAAAAATGCACTGAAAACGCGCATTTTCAGTTAGCCTACACTGGCATGATGAAGTGGCCACTGCCCACTCTATGGTCCGAGTGCGTTGATGAAACTTACTATTTTGGAAAGCTAATGGCAGCACCTTTCCAGCGATATATGCCACTTTGCCAGAATATTTTTCTAAAGTTCCGAAAAATGCACTGAAAACGCGAATTTTCAGTTAGCCTACACTGGCATGATGAAGTGGCATGATGAAGTGGCCACTGCCCACTCCATGGTCCGAGTGCGTTGATGAAACTTACTATTTTGGAAAGCTAATGGCAGCACCTTTCCAGCGATATATGCCACTTTGCCAGAATATTTTTCTAAAGTTCCGAAAAATGCACTGAAAACGCGAATTTTCAGTTAGCCTACACTGGCATGATGAAGTGGCATGATGAAGTGGCCACTGCCCACTCCATGGTCCGAGTGCGTTGATGAAACTTACTATTTTGGAAAGCTAATGGCAGCACCTTTCCAGCGATATATGCCACTTTGCCAGAATATTTTTCTAAAGTTCCGAAAAATGCACTGAAAACGCGAATTTTCAGTTAGCCTACACTGGCATAATGAAGTGGCCACTGCCCACTCCATGGTCTGAGTGCGTTGATGAAACTTACTATTTTGGAAAGCTAATGGCAGCACCTTTCCAGCGATGTATGCCACTTTGCCAGAATATTTTTCTAAAGTTCCGAAAAATGCACTGAAAACGCGCATTTTCAGTTAGCCTACACTGGCATGATGAAGTGGCATGATGAAGTGGCCACTGCCCACTCCATGGTCCGAGTGCGTTGATGAAACTTACTATTTTGGAAAGCTAATGGCAGCACCTTTCCAGCGATATATGCCACTTTGCCAGAATATTTTTCTAAAGTTCCGAAAAATGCACTGAAAACGCTGCCTACACTGGCATGATGAAGTGGCCACTGCCCACTCTATGGTCCGAGTGCGTTGATGAAACTTACTATTTTGGAAAGCTAATGGCAGCACCTTTCCAGCGATATATGCCACTTTGCCAGAATATTTTTCTAAAGTTCCGAAAAATGCACTGAAAACGCGCATTTTCAGTTAGCCTACACTGGCATGATGAAGTGGCCACTGCCCACTCTATGGTCCGAGTGCGTTGATGAAACTTACTATTTTGGAAAGCTAATGGCAGCACCTTTCCAGCGATGTATGCCACTTTGCCAGAATATTTTTCTAAAGTTCCGAAAAATGCACTGAAAACGCGCATTTTCAGTTAGCCTACACTGGCATGATGAAGTGGCCACTGCCCACTCTATGGTCCGAGTGCGTTGATGAAACTTACTATTTTGGAAAGCTAATGGCAGCACCTTTCCAGCGATGTATGCCACTTTGCCAGAATATTTTTCTAAAGTTCCGAAAAATGCACTGAAAACGCGAATTTTCAGTTAGCCTACACTGGCATGATGAAGTGGCATGATGAAGTGGCCACTGCCCACTCTATGGTCCGAGTGCGTTGATGAAACTTACTATTTTGGAAAGCTAATGGCAGCACCTTTCCAGCGATATATGCCACTTTGCCAGAATATTTTTCTAAAGATCCGAAAAATGCACTGAAAACGCGAATTTTCAGTTAGCCTACACTGGCATGATGAAGTGGCATGATGAAGTGGCCACTGCCCACTCCATGGTCCGAGTGCGTTGATGAAACTTACTATTTTGGAAAGCTAATGGCAGCACCTTTCCAGCGGTATATGCCACTTTGCCAGAATATTTTTCTAAAGTTCCGAAAAATGCACTGAAAACGCGCATTTTCAGTTAGCCTACACGGGCATGATGAAGTGGCCACCGCCCACTCCATGGTCCGAGTGCGTTGATGAAACTTACTATTTTGGAAAGCTAATGGCAGCACCTTTCCAGCGATATATGCCACTTTGCCAGAATATTTTTCTAAAGTTCCGAAAAATGCACTGAAAACGCGCATTTTCAGTTAGCCTACACTGGCATGATGAAGTGGCATGATGAAGTGGCCACTGCCCACTCTATGGTCCGAGTGCGTTGATGAAACTTACTATTTTGGAAAGCTAATGGCAGCACCTTTCCAGCGATATATGCCACTTTGCCAGAATATTTTTCTAAAGTTCCGAAAAATGCACTGAAAACGCGCATTTTCAGTTAGCCTACACTGGCATGATGAAGTGGCCACTGCCCACTCCATGGTTCGAGTGCGTTGATGAAACTTACTATTTTGGAAAGCTAATGGCAGCACCTTTCCAGCGATGTATGCCACTTTGCCAGAATATTTTTTTAAAGTTCCGAAAAATGCACTGAAAACGCGCATTTTCAGTTAGCCTACACTGGCATGATGAAGTGGCCACTGCCCACTCTATGGTCCGAGTGCGTTGATGAAACTTACTATTTTGGAAAGCTAATGGCAGCACCTTTCCAGCGATATATGCCACTTTGCCAGAATATTTTTCTAAAGTTCCGAAAAATGCACTGAAAACGCGAATTTTCAGTTAGCCTACACTGGCATGATGAAGTGGCATGATGAAGTGGCCACTGCCCACTCCATGGTCCGAGTGCGTTGATGAAACTTACTATTTTGGAAAGCTAATGGCAGCACCTTTCCAGCGATATATGCCACTTTGCCAGAATATTTTTCTAAAGTTCCGAAAAATGCACTGAAAACGCGAATTTTCAGTTAGCCTACACTGAAAACGCGCATTTTCAGTTAGCCTACACTGGCATGATGAAGTGGCATGATGAAGTGGCCACTGCCCACTCCATGGTCCGAGTGCGTTGATGAAACTTACTATTTTGGAAAGCTAATGGCAGCACCTTTCCAGCGATATATGCCACTTTGCCAGAATATTTTTCTAAAGTTCCGAAAAATGCACTGAAAACGCTGCCTACACTGGCATGATGAAGTGGCCACTGCCCACTCTATGGTCCGAGTGCGTTGATGAAACTTACTATTTTGGAAAGCTAATGGCAGCACCTTTCCAGCGATATATGCCACTTTGCCAGAATATTTTGGCCACTATATTTTTCTAAAGTTCCGAAAAATGCACTGAAAACGCGAATTTTCAGTTAGCCTACACTGGCATGATGAAGTGGCATGATGAAGTGGCCACTGCCCACTCTATGGTCCGAGTGCGTTGATGAAACTTACTATTTTGGAAAGCTAATGGCAGCACCTTTCCAGCGATATATGCCACTTTGCCAGAATATTTTTCTAAAGTTCCGAAAAATGCACTGAAAACGCGCATTTTCAGTTAGCCTACACTGGCATGATGAAGTGGCCACTGCCCACTCTATGGTCCGAGTGCGTTGATGAAACTTACTATTTTGGAAAGCTAATGGCAGCACCTTTCCAGCGATGTATGCCACTTTGCCAGAATATTTTTCTAAAGTTCCGAAAAATGCACTGAAAACGCGCATTTTCAGTTAGCCTACACTGGCATGATGAAGTGGCCACTGCCCACTCTATGGTCCGAGTGCGTTGATGAAACTTACTATTTTGGAAAGCTAATGGCAGCACCTTTCCAGCGATATATGCCACTTTGCCAGAATATTTTTCTAAAGTTCCGAAAAATGCACTGAAAACGCGAATTTTCAGTTAGCCTACACTGGCATGATGAAGTGGCATGATGAAGTGGCCACTGCCCACTCTATGGTCCGAGTGCGTTGATGAAACTTACTATTTTGGAAAGCTAATGGCAGCACCTTTCCAGCGATATATGCCACTTTGCCAGAATATTTTTCTAAAGATCCGAAAAATGCACTGAAAACGCGAATTTTCAGTTAGCCTACACTGGCATGATGAAGTGGCATGATGAAGTGGCCACTGCCCACTCCATGGTCCGAGTGCGTTGATGAAACTTACTATTTTGGAAAGCTAATGGCAGCACCTTTCCAGCGGTATATGCCACTTTGCCAGAATATTTTTCTAAAGTTCCGAAAAATGCACTGAAAACGCGCATTTTCAGTTAGCCTACACGGGCATGATGAAGTGGCCACTGCCCACTCCATGGTCCGAGTGCGTTGATGAAACTTACTATTTTGGAAAGCTAATGGCAGCACCTTTCCAGCGATATATGCCACTTTGCCAGAATATTTTTCTAAAGTTCCGAAAAATGCACTGAAAACGCGCATTTTCAGTTAGCCTACACTGGCATGATGAAGTGGCATGATGAAGTGGCCACTGCCCACTCTATGGTCCGAGTGCGTTGATGAAACTTACTATTTTGGAAAGCTAATGGCAGCACCTTTCCAGCGATATATGCCACTTTGCCAGAATATTTTTCTAAAGTTCCGAAAAATGCACTGAAAACGCGAATTTTCAGTTAGCCTACACTGGCATGATGAAGTGGCATGATGAAGTGGCCACTGCCCACTCCATGGTCCGAGTGCGTTGATGAAACTTACTATTTTGGAAAGCTAATGGCAGCACCTTTCCAGCGATATATGCCACTTTGCCAGAATATTTTTCTAAAGTTCCGAAAAATGCACTGAAAACGCGAATTTTCAGTTAGCCTACACTGGCATGATGAAGTGGCATGATGAAGTGGCCACTGCCCACTCCATGGTCCGAGTGCGTTGATGAAACTTACTATTTTGGAAAGCTAATGGCAGCACCTTTCCAGCGATATATGCCACTTTGCCAGAATATTTTTCTAAAGTTCCGAAAAATGCACTGAAAACGCGAATTTTCAGTTAGCCTACACTGGCATAATGAAGTGGCCACTGCCCACTCCATGGTCTGAGTGCGTTGATGAAACTTACTATTTTGGAAAGCTAATGGCAGCACCTTTCCAGCGATGTATGCCACTTTGCCAGAATATTTTTCTAAAGTTCCGAAAAATGCACTGAAAACGCGAATTTTCAGTTAGCCTACACTGGCATGAAAACGCGCATTTTCAGTTAGCCTACACTGGCATGATGAAGTGGCATGATGAAGTGGCCACTGCCCACTCCATGGTCCGAGTGCGTTGATGAAACTTACTATTTTGGAAAGCTAATGGCAGCACCTTTCCAGCGATGTATGCCACTTTGCCAGAATATTTTTTTAAAGTTCCGAAAAATGCACTGAAAACGCGCATTTTCAGTTAGCCTACACTGGCATGATGAAGTGGCCACTGCCCACTCTATGGTCCGAGTGCGTTGATGAAACTTACTATTTTGGAAAGCTAATGGCAGCACCTTTCCAGCGATATATGCCACTTTGCCAGAATATTTTTCTAAAGTTCCGAAAAATGCACTGAAAACGCGAATTTTCAGTTAGCCTACACTGGCATGATGAAGTGGCATGATGAAGTGGCCACTGCCCACTCCATGGTCCGAGTGCGTTGATGAAACTTACTATTTTGGAAAGCTAATGGCAGCACCTTTCCAGCGATATATGCCACTTTGCCAGAATATTTTTCTAAAGTTCCGAAAAATGCACTGAAAACGCGCATTTTCAGTTAGCCTACACTGGCATGATGAAGTGGCCACTGCCCACTCTATGGTCCGAGTGCGTTGATGAAACTTACTATTTTGGAAAGCTAATGGCAGCACCTTTCCAGCGATATATGCCACTTTGCCAGAATATTTTTCTGAAGATCCGAAAAATGCACTGAAAACGCGAATTTTCAGTTAGCCTACACTGGCATGATGAAGTGGCATGATGAAGTGGCCACTGCCCACTCCATGGTCCGAGTGCGTTGATGAAACTTACTATTTTGGAAAGCTAATGGCAGCACCTTTCCAGCGGTATATGCCACGTTGCCAGAATATTTTTCTAAAGTTCCGAAAAATGCACTGAAAACGCGCATTTTCAGTTAGCCTACACTGGCATGATGAAGTGGCATGATGAAGTGGCCACTGCCCACTCTATGGTCCGAGTGCGTTGATGAAACTTACTATTTTGGAAAGCTAATGGCAGCACCTTTCCAGCGATATATGCCACTTTGCCAGAATATTTTTCTAAAGTTCCGAAAAATGCACTGAAAACGCGAATTTTCAGTTAGCCTACACTGGCATGATGAAGTGGCATGATGAAGTGGCCACTGCCCACTCCATGGTCCGAGTGCGTTGATGAAACTTACTATTTTGGAAAGCTAATGGCAGCACCTTTCCAGCGATGTATGCCACTTTGCCAGAATATTTTTTTAAAGTTCCGAAAAATGCACTGAAAACGCGCATTTTCAGTTAGCCTACACTGGCATGATGAAGTGGCCACTGCCCACTCTATGGTCCGAGTGCGTTGATGAAACTTACTATTTTGGAAAGCTAATGGCAGCACCTTTCCAGCGATGTATGCCACTTTGCCAGAATATTTTTTTAAAGTTCCGAAAAATGCACTGAAAACGCGCATTTTCAGTTAGCCTACACTGGCATGATGAAGTGGCCACTGCCCACTCTATGGTCCGAGTGCGTTGATGAAACTTACTATTTTGGAAAGCTAATGGCAGCACCTTTCCAGCGATATATGCCACTTTGCCAGAATATTTTTCTAAAGTTCCGAAAAATGCACTGAAAACGCGAATTTTCAGTTAGCCTACACTGGCATGATGAAGTGGCATGATGAAGTGGCCACTGCCCACTCCATGGTCCGAGTGCGTTGATGAAACTTACTATTTTGGAAAGCTAATGGCAGCACCTTTCCAGCGATATATGCCACTTTGCCAGAATATTTTTCTAAAGTTCCGAAAAATGCACTGAAAACGCGAATTTTCAGTTAGCCTACACTGGCATGATGAAGTGGCATGATGAAGTGGCCACTGCCCACTCCATGGTCCGAGTGCGTTGATGAAACTTACTATTTTGGAAAGCTAATGGCAGCACCTTTCCAGCGATATATGCCACTTTGCCAGAATATTTTTCTAAAGTTCCGAAAAATGCACTGAAAACGCGAATTTTCAGTTAGCCTACACTGGCATAATGAAGTGGCCACTGCCCACTCCATGGTCTGAGTGCGTTGATGAAACTTACTATTTTGGAAAGCTAATGGCAGCACCTTTCCAGCGATGTATGCCACTTTGCCAGAATATTTTTCTAAAGTTCCGAAAAATGCACTGAAAACGCGCATTTTCAGTTAGCCTACACTGGCATGATGAAGTGGCATGATGAAGTGGCCACTGCCCACTCCATGGTCCGAGTGCGTTGATGAAACTTACTATTTTGGAAAGCTAATGGCAGCACCTTTCCAGCGATATATGCCACTTTGCCAGAATATTTTTCTAAAGTTCCGAAAAATGCACTGAAAACGCTGCCTACACTGGCATGATGAAGTGGCCACTGCCCACTCTATGGTCCGAGTGCGTTGATGAAACTTACTATTTTGGAAAGCTAATGGCAGCACCTTTCCAGCGATATATGCCACTTTGCCAGAATATTTTTCTAAAGATCCGAAAAATGCACTGAAAACGCGAATTTTCAGTTAGCCTACACTGGCATGATGAAGTGGCCACTGCCCACTCTATGGTCCGAGTGCGTTGATGAAACTTACTATTTTGGAAAGCTAATGGCAGCACCTTTCCAGCGATATATGCCACTTTGCCAGAATATTTTTCTAAAGTTCCGAAAAATGCACTGAAAACGCGCATTTTCAGTTAGCCTACACTGGCATGATGAAGTGGCCACTGCCCACTCCATGGTTCGAGTGCGTTGATGAAACTTACTATTTTGGAAAGCTAATGGCAGCACCTTTCCAGCGATGTATGCCACTTTGCCAGAATATTTTTTTAAAGTTCCGAAAAATGCACTGAAAACGCGCATTTTCAGTTAGCCTACACTGGCATGATGAAGTGGCCACTGCCCACTCTATGGTCCGAGTGCGTTGATGAAACTTACTATTTTGGAAAGCTAATGGCAGCACCTTTCCAGCGATATATGCCACTTTGCCAGAATATTTTTCTAAAGTTCCGAAAAATGCACTGAAAACGCGAATTTTCAGTTAGCCTACACTGGCATGATGAAGTGGCATGATGAAGTGGCCACTGCCCACTCCATGGTCCGAGTGCGTTGATGAAACTTACTATTTTGGAAAGCTAATGGCAGCACCTTTCCAGCGATATATGCCACTTTGCCAGAATATTTTTCTAAAGTTCCGAAAAATGCACTGAAAACGCGAATTTTCAGTTAGCCTACACTGGCATGAAAACGCGCATTTTCAGTTAGCCTACACTGGCATGATGAAGTGGCATGATGAAGTGGCCACTGCCCACTCCATGGTCCGAGTGCGTTGATGAAACTTACTATTTTGGAAAGCTAATGGCAGCACCTTTCCAGCGATATATGCCACTTTGCCAGAATATTTTTCTAAAGTTCCGAAAAATGCACTGAAAACGCTGCCTACACTGGCATGATGAAGTGGCCACTGCCCACTCTATGGTCCGAGTGCGTTGATGAAACTTACTATTTTGGAAAGCTAATGGCAGCACCTTTCCAGCGATATATGCCACTTTGCCAGAATATTTTGGCCACTATATTTTTCTAAAGTTCCGAAAAATGCACTGAAAACGCGAATTTTCAGTTAGCCTACACTGGCATGATGAAGTGGCATGATGAAGTGGCCACTGCCCACTCTATGGTCCGAGTGCGTTGATGAAACTTACTATTTTGGAAAGCTAATGGCAGCACCTTTCCAGCGATATATGCCACTTTGCCAGAATATTTTTCTAAAGTTCCGAAAAATGCACTGAAAACGCGCATTTTCAGTTAGCCTACACTGGCATGATGAAGTGGCCACTGCCCACTCTATGGTCCGAGTGCGTTGATGAAACTTACTATTTTGGAAAGCTAATGGCAGCACCTTTCCAGCGATGTATGCCACTTTGCCAGAATATTTTTCTAAAGTTCCGAAAAATGCACTGAAAACGCGCATTTTCAGTTAGCCTACACTGGCATGATGAAGTGGCCACTGCCCACTCTATGGTCCGAGTGCGTTGATGAAACTTACTATTTTGGAAAGCTAATGGCAGCACCTTTCCAGCGATATATGCCACTTTGCCAGAATATTTTTCTAAAGTTCCGAAAAATGCACTGAAAACGCGAATTTTCAGTTAGCCTACACTGGCATGATGAAGTGGCATGATGAAGTGGCCACTGCCCACTCTATGGTCCGAGTGCGTTGATGAAACTTACTATTTTGGAAAGCTAATGGCAGCACCTTTCCAGCGATATATGCCACTTTGCCAGAATATTTTTCTAAAGATCCGAAAAATGCACTGAAAACGCGAATTTTCAGTTAGCCTACACTGGCATGATGAAGTGGCATGATGAAGTGGCCACTGCCCACTCCATGGTCCGAGTGCGTTGATGAAACTTACTATTTTGGAAAGCTAATGGCAGCACCTTTCCAGCGGTATATGCCACTTTGCCAGAATATTTTTCTAAAGTTCCGAAAAATGCACTGAAAACGCGCATTTTCAGTTAGCCTACACGGGCATGATGAAGTGGCCACTGCCCACTCCATGGTCCGAGTGCGTTGATGAAACTTACTATTTTGGAAAGCTAATGGCAGCACCTTTCCAGCGATATATGCCACTTTGCCAGAATATTTTTCTAAAGTTCCGAAAAATGCACTGAAAACGCGCATTTTCAGTTAGCCTACACTGGCATGATGAAGTGGCATGATGAAGTGGCCACTGCCCACTCTATGGTCCGAGTGCGTTGATGAAACTTACTATTTTGGAAAGCTAATGGCAGCACCTTTCCAGCGATATATGCCACTTTGCCAGAATATTTTTCTAAAGTTCCGAAAAATGCACTGAAAACGCGCATTTTCAGTTAGCCTACACTGGCATGATGAAGTGGCCACTGCCCACTCCATGGTTCGAGTGCGTTGATGAAACTTACTATTTTGGAAAGCTAATGGCAGCACCTTTCCAGCGATGTATGCCACTTTGCCAGAATATTTTTTTAAAGTTCCGAAAAATGCACTGAAAACGCGCATTTTCAGTTAGCCTACACTGGCATGATGAAGTGGCCACTGCCCACTCTATGGTCCGAGTGCGTTGATGAAACTTACTATTTTGGAAAGCTAATGGCAGCACCTTTCCAGCGATATATGCCACTTTGCCAGAATATTTTTCTAAAGTTCCGAAAAATGCACTGAAAACGCGAATTTTCAGTTAGCCTACACTGGCATGATGAAGTGGCATGATGAAGTGGCCACTGCCCACTCCATGGTCCGAGTGCGTTGATGAAACTTACTATTTTGGAAAGCTAATGGCAGCACCTTTCCAGCGATATATGCCACTTTGCCAGAATATTTTTCTAAAGTTCCGAAAAATGCACTGAAAACGCGAATTTTCAGTTAGCCTACACTGGCATGATGAAGTGGCATGATGAAGTGGCCACTGCCCACTCCATGGTCCGAGTGCGTTGATGAAACTTACTATTTTGGAAAGCTAATGGCAGCACCTTTCCAGCGATATATGCCACTTTGCCAGAATATTTTTCTAAAGTTCCGAAAAATGCACTGAAAACGCGAATTTTCAGTTAGCCTACACTGGCATAATGAAGTGGCCACTGCCCACTCCATGGTCTGAGTGCGTTGATGAAACTTACTATTTTGGAAAGCTAATGGCAGCACCTTTCCAGCGATGTATGCCACTTTGCCAGAATATTTTTCTAAAGTTCCGAAAAATGCACTGAAAACGCGCATTTTCAGTTAGCCTACACTGGCATGATGAAGTGGCATGATGAAGTGGCCACTGCCCACTCCATGGTCCGAGTGCGTTGATGAAACTTACTATTTTGGAAAGCTAATGGCAGCACCTTTCCAGCGATATATGCCACTTTGCCAGAATATTTTTCTAAAGTTCCGAAAAATGCACTGAAAACGCTGCCTACACTGGCATGATGAAGTGGCCACTGCCCACTCTATGGTCCGAGTGCGTTGATGAAACTTACTATTTTGGAAAGCTAATGGCAGCACCTTTCCAGCGATATATGCCACTTTGCCAGAATATTTTTCTAAAGTTCCGAAAAATGCACTGAAAACGCGCATTTTCAGTTAGCCTACACTGGCATGATGAAGTGGCCACTGCCCACTCTATGGTCCGAGTGCGTTGATGAAACTTACTATTTTGGAAAGCTAATGGCAGCACCTTTCCAGCGATGTATGCCACTTTGCCAGAATATTTTTCTAAAGTTCCGAAAAATGCACTGAAAACGCGCATTTTCAGTTAGCCTACACTGGCATGATGAAGTGGCCACTGCCCACTCTATGGTCCGAGTGCGTTGATGAAACTTACTATTTTGGAAAGCTAATGGCAGCACCTTTCCAGCGATATATGCCACTTTGCCAGAATATTTTTCTAAAGTTCCGAAAAATGCACTGAAAACGCGAATTTTCAGTTAGCCTACACTGGCATGATGAAGTGGCATGATGAAGTGGCCACTGCCCACTCTATGGTCCGAGTGCGTTGATGAAACTTACTATTTTGGAAAGCTAATGGCAGCACCTTTCCAGCGATATATGCCACTTTGCCAGAATATTTTTCTAAAGATCCGAAAAATGCACTGAAAACGCGAATTTTCAGTTAGCCTACACTGGCATGATGAAGTGGCATGATGAAGTGGCCACTGCCCACTCCATGGTCCGAGTGCGTTGATGAAACTTACTATTTTGGAAAGCTAATGGCAGCACCTTTCCAGCGGTATATGCCACTTTGCCAGAATATTTTTCTAAAGTTCCGAAAAATGCACTGAAAACGCGCATTTTCAGTTAGCCTACACGGGCATGATGAAGTGGCCACTGCCCACTCCATGGTCCGAGTGCGTTGATGAAACTTACTATTTTGGAAAGCTAATGGCAGCACCTTTCCAGCGATATATGCCACTTTGCCAGAATATTTTTTTAAAGTTCCGAAAAATGCACTGAAAACGCGCATTTTCAGTTAGCCTACACTGGCATGATGAAGTGGCATGATGAAGTGGCCACTGCCCACTCTATGGTCCGAGTGCGTTGATGAAACTTACTATTTTGGAAAGCTAATGGCAGCACCTTTCCAGCGATATATGCCACTTTGCCAGAATATTTTTCTAAAGTTCCGAAAAATGCACTGAAAACGCGCATTTTCAGTTAGCCTACACTGGCATGATGAAGTGGCCACTGCCCACTCCATGGTTCGAGTGCGTTGATGAAACTTACTATTTTGGAAAGCTAATGGCAGCACCTTTCCAGCGATGTATGTCACTTTGCCAGAATATTTTTTTAAAGTTCCGAAAAATGCACTGAAAACGCGCATTTTCAGTTAGCCTACACTGGCATGATGAAGTGGCCACTGCCCACTCTATGGTCCGAGTGCGTTGATGAAACTTACTATTTTGGAAAGCTAATGGCAGCACCTTTCCAGCGATATATGCCACTTTGCCAGAATATTTTTCTAAAGTTCCGAAAAATGCACTGAAAACGCGAATTTTCAGTTAGCCTACACTGGCATGATGAAGTGGCATGATGAAGTGGCCACTGCCCACTCCATGGTCCGAGTGCGTTGATGAAACTTACTATTTTGGAAAGCTAATGGCAGCACCTTTCCAGCGATATATGCCACTTTGCCAGAATATTTTTCTAAAGTTCCGAAAAATGCACTGAAAACGCGAATTTTCAGTTAGCCTACACTGGCATGATGAAGTGGCATGATGAAGTGGCCACTGCCCACTCCATGGTCCGAGTGCGTTGATGAAACTTACTATTTTGGAAAGCTAATGGCAGCACCTTTCCAGCGATATATGCCGCTTTGCCAGAATATTTTTCTAAAGTTCCGAAAAATGCACTGAAAACGCGAATTTTCAGTTAGCCTACACTGGCATAATGAAGTGGCCACTGCCCACTCCATGGTCTGAGTGCGTTGATGAAACTTACTATTTTGGAAAGCTAATGGCAGCACCTTTCCAGCGATGTATGCCACTTTGCCAGAATATTTTTCTAAAGTTCCGAAAAATGCACTGAAAACGCGCATTTTCAGTTAGCCTACACTGGCATGATGAAGTGGCATGATGAAGTGGCCACTGCCCACTCCATGGTCCGAGTGCGTTGATGAAACTTACTATTTTGGAAAGCTAATGGCAGCACCTTTCCAGCGATATATGCCACTTTGCCAGAATATTTTTCTAAAGTTCCGAAAAATGCACTGAAAACGCTGCCTACACTGGCATGATGAAGTGGCCACTGCCCACTCTATGGTCCGAGTGCGTTGATGAAACTTACTATTTTGGAAAGCTAATGGCAGCACCTTTCCAGCGATATATGCCACTTTGCCAGAATATTTTTCTAAAGTTCCGAAAAATGCACTGAAAACGCGCATTTTCAGTTAGCCTACACTGGCATGATGAAGTGGCCACTGCCCACTCTATGGTCCGAGTGCGTTGATGAAACTTACTATTTTGGAAAGCTAATGGCAGCACCTTTCCAGCGATGTATGCCACTTTGCCAGAATATTTTTCTAAAGTTCCGAAAAATGCACTGAAAACGCGCATTTTCAGTTAGCCTACACTGGCATGATGAAGTGGCCACTGCCCACTCTATGGTCCGAGTGCGTTGATGAAACTTACTATTTTGGAAAGCTAATGGCAGCACCTTTCCAGCGATATATGCCACTTTGCCAGAATATTTTTCTAAAGTTCCGAAAAATGCACTGAAAACGCGAATTTTCAGTTAGCCTACACTGGCATGATGAAGTGGCATGATGAAGTGGCCACTGCCCACTCCATGGTCCGAGTGCGTTGATGAAACTTACTATTTTGGAAAGCTAATGGCAGCACCTTTCCAGCGATATATGCCACTTTGCCAGAATATTTTTCTAAAGTTCCGAAAAATGCACTGAAAACGCGAATTTTCAGTTAGCCTACACTGGCATAATGAAGTGGCCACTGCCCACTCCATGGTCTGAGTGCGTTGATGAAACTTACTATTTTGGAAAGCTAATGGCAGCACCTTTCCAGCGATGTATGCCACTTTGCCAGAATATTTTTCTAAAGTTCCGAAAAATGCACTGAAAACGCGCATTTTCAGTTAGCCTACACTGGCATGATGAAGTGGCATGATGAAGTGGCCACTGTCCACTCTATGGTCCGAGTGCGTTGATGAAACTTACTATTTTGGAAAGCTAATGGCAGCACCTTTCCAGCGATATATGCCACTTTGCCAGAATATTTTTCTAAAGTTCCGAAAAATGCACTGAAAACGCGCATTTTCAGTTAGCCTACACTGGCATGATGAAGTGGCATGATGAAGTGGCCACTGCCCACTCCATGGTCCGAGTGCGTTGATGAAACTTACTATTTTGGAAAGCTAATGGCAGCACCTTTCCAGCGATATATGCCACTTTGCCAGAATATTTTTCTAAAGTTCCGAAAAATGCACTGAAAACGCGCATTTTCAGTTAGCCTACACTGGCATGATGAAGTGGCATGATGAAGTGGCCACTGCCCACTCCATGGTCCGAGTGCGTTGATGAAACTTACTATTTTGGAAAGCTAATGGCAGCACCTTTCCAGCGATATATGCCACTTTGCCAGAATATTTTTCTAAAGATCCGAAAAATGCACTGAAAACGCGAATTTTCAGTTAGCCTACACTGGCATGATGAAGTGGCATGATGAAGTGGCCACTGCCCACTCCATGGTCCGAGTGCGTTGATGAAACTTACTATTTTGGAAAGCTAATGGCAGCACCTTTCCAGCGGTATATGCCACTTTGCCAGAATATTTTTCTAAAGTTCCGAAAAATGCACTGAAAACGCGCATTTTCAGTTAGCCTACACTGGCATGATGAAGTGGCCACTGCCCACTCCATGGTCCGAGTGCGTTGATGAAACTTACTATTTTGGAAAGCTAATGGCAGCACCTTTCCAGCGATATATGCCACTTTGCCAGAATATTTTTCTAAAGTTCCGAAAAATGCACTGAAAACGCGCATTTTCAGTTAGCCTACACTGGCATGATGAAGTGGCATGATGAAGTGGCCACTGCCCACTCTATGGTCCGAGTGCGTTGATGAAACTTACTATTTTGGAAAGCTAATGGCAGCACCTTTCCAGCGATATATGCCACTTTGCCAGAATATTTTTCTAAAGTTCCGAAAAATGCACTGAAAACGCGCATTTTCAGTTAGCCTACACTGGCATGATGAAGTGGCCACTGCCCACTCCATGGTCCGAGTGCGTTGATGAAACTTACTATTTTGGAAAGCTAATGGCAGCACCTTTCCAGCGATGTATGCCACTTTGCCAGAATATTTTTCTAAGGTTCCGAAAAATGCACTGAAAACGCGCATTTTCAGTTAGCCTACACTGGCATGATGAAGTGGCATGATGAAGTGGCCACTGCCCACTCCATGGTTCGAGTGCGTTGATGAAACTTACTATTTTGGAAAGCTAATGGCAGCACCTTTCCAGCGATGTATGCCACTTTGCCAGAATATTTTTTTAAAGTTCCGAAAAATGCACTGAAAACGCGCATTTTCAGTTAGCCTACACTGGCATGATGAAGTGGCCACTGCCCACTCTATGGTCCGAGTGCGTTGATGAAACTTACTATTTTGGAAAGCTAATGGCAGCACCTTTCCAGCGATATATGCCACTTTGCCAGAATATTTTTCTAAAGTTCCGAAAAATGCACTGAAAACGCGAATTTTCAGTTAGCCTACACTGGCATGATGAAGTGGCATGATGAAGTGGCCACTGCCCACTCCATGGTCTGAGTGCGTTGATGAAACTTACTATTTTGGAAAGCTAATGGCAGCACCTTTCCAGCGATGTATGCCACTTTGCCAGAATATTTTTCTAAAGTTCCGAAAAATGCACTGAAAACGCGCATTTTCAGTTAGCCTACACTGGCATGATGAAGTGGCATGATGAAGTGGCCACTGCCCACTCCATGGTCCGAGTGCGTTGATGAAACTTACTATTTTGGAAAGCTAATGGCAGCACCTTTCCAGCGATATATGCCACTTTGCCAGAATATTTTTCTAAAGTTCCGAAAAATGCACTGAAAACGCTGCCTACACTGGCATGATGAAGTGGCCACTGCCCACTCTATGGTCCGAGTGCGTTGATGAAACTTACTATTTTGGAAAGCTAATGGCAGCACCTTTCCAGCGATATATGCCACTTTGCCAGAATATTTTTCTAAAGTTCCGAAAAATGCACTGAAAACGCGCATTTTCAGTTAGCCTACACTGGCATGATGAAGTGGCCACTGCCCACTCTATGGTCCGAGTGCGTTGATGAAACTTACTATTTTGGAAAGCTAATGGCAGCACCTTTCCAGCGATGTATGCCACTTTGCCAGAATATTTTTCTAAAGTTCCGAAAAATGCACTGAAAACGCGCATTTTCAGTTAGCCTACACTGGCATGATGAAGTGGCCACTGCCCACTCTATGGTCCGAGTGCGTTGATGAAACTTACTATTTTGGAAAGCTAATGGCAGCACCTTTCCAGCGATATATGCCACTTTGCCAGAATATTTTTCTAAAGTTCCGAAAAATGCACTGAAAACGCGAATTTTCAGTTAGCCTACACTGGCATGATGAAGTGGCATGATGAAGTGGCCACTGCCCACTCCATGGTCCGAGTGCGTTGATGAAACTTACTATTTTGGAAAGCTAATGGCAGCACCTTTCCAGCGATATATGCCACTTTGCCAGAATATTTTTCTAAAGTTCCGAAAAATGCACTGAAAACGCGAATTTTCAGTTAGCCTACACTGGCATAATGAAGTGGCCACTGCCCACTCCATGGTCTGAGTGCGTTGATGAAACTTACTATTTTGGAAAGCTAATGGCAGCACCTTTCCAGCGATGTATGCCACTTTGCCAGAATATTTTTCTAAAGTTCCGAAAAATGCACTGAAAACGCGCATTTTCAGTTAGCCTACACTGGCATGATGAAGTGGCATGATGAAGTGGCCACTGCCCACTCCATGGTCCGAGTGCGTTGATGAAACTTACTATTTTGGAAAGCTAATGGCAGCACCTTTCCAGCGATATATGCCACTTTGCCAGAATATTTTTCTAAAGTTCCGAAAAATGCACTGAAAACGCGCATTTTCAGTTAGCCTACACTGGCATGATGAAGTGGCCACTGCCCACTCTATGGTCCGAGTGCGTTGATGAAACTTACTATTTTGGAAAGCTAATGGCAGCACCTTTCCAGCGATATATGCCACTTTGCCAGAATATTTTTCTAAAGATCCGAAAAATGCACTGAAAACGCGAATTTTCAGTTAGCCTACACTGGCATGATGAAGTGGCATGATGAAGTGGCCACTGCCCACTCCATGGTCCGAGTGCGTTGATGAAACTTACTATTTTGGAAAGCTAATGGCAGCACCTTTCCAGCGGTATATGCCACTTTGCCAGAATATTTTTCTAAAGTTCCGAAAAATGCACTGAAAACGCGCATTTTCAGTTAGCCTACACGGGCATGATGAAGTGGCCACTGCCCACTCCATGGTCCGAGTGCGTTGATGAAACTTACTATTTTGGAAAGCTAATGGCAGCACCTTTCCAGCGATATATGCCACTTTGCCAGAATATTTTTCTAAAGTTCCGAAAAATGCACTGAAAACGCGCATTTTCAGTTAGCCTACACTGGCATGATGAAGTGGCATGATGAAGTGGCCACTGCCCACTCTATGGTCCGAGTGCGTTGATGAAACTTACTATTTTGGAAAGCTAATGGCAGCACCTTTCCAGCGATATATGCCACTTTGCCAGAATATTTTTCTAAAGTTCCGAAAAATGCACTGAAAACGCGCATTTTCAGTTAGCCTACACTGGCATGATGAAGTGGCCACTGCCCACTCCATGGTTCGAGTGCGTTGATGAAACTTACTATTTTGGAAAGCTAATGGCAGCACCTTTCCAGCGATGTATGCCACTTTGCCAGAATATTTTTCTAAAGTTCCGAAAAATGCACTGAAAACGCGCATTTTCAGTTAGCCTACACTGGCATGATGAAGTGGCCACTGCCCACTCTATGGTCCGAGTGCGTTGATGAAACTTACTATTTTGGAAAGCTAATGGCAGCACCTTTCCAGCGATATATGCCACTTTGCCAGAATATTTTTCTAAAGTTCCGAAAAATGCACTGAAAACGCGAATTTTCAGTTAGCCTACACTGGCATGATGAAGTGGCATGATGAAGTGGCCACTGCCCACTCCATGGTCCGAGTGCGTTGATGAAACTTACTATTTTGGAAAGCTAATGGCAGCACCTTTCCAGCGATGTATGCCACTTTGCCAGAATATTTTTCTAAAGTTCCGAAAAATGCACTGAAAACGCGCATTTTCAGTTAGCCTACACTGGCATGATGAAGTGGCCACTGCCCACTCTATGGTCCGAGTGCGTTGATGAAACTTACTATTTTGGAAAGCTAATGGCAGCACCTTTCCAGCGATATATGCCACTTTGCCAGAATATTTTTCTAAAGTTCCGAAAAATGCACTGAAAACGCGAATTTTCAGTTAGCCTACACTGGCATAATGAAGTGGCCACTGCCCACTCTATGGTCCGAGTGCGTTGATGAAACTTACTATTTTGGAAAGCTAATGGCAGCACCTTTCCAGCGATGTATGCCACTTTGCCAGAATATTTTTCTAAAGTTCCGAAAAATGCACTGAAAACGCGCATTTTCAGTTAGCCTACACTGGCATGATGAAGTGGCCACTGCCCACTCTATGGTCCGAGTGCGTTGATGAAACTTACTATTTTGGAAAGCTAATGGCAGCACCTTTCCAGCGATATATGCCACTTTGCCAGAATATTTTTCTAAAGTTCCGAAAAATGCACTGAAAACGCGAATTTTCAGTTAGCCTACACTGGCATAATGAAGTGGCCACTGCCCACTCCATGGTCTGAGTACGTTGATGAAACTTACATCATCAGCACCTTTCCAGCGATGTATGCCACTTTGCCAGAATATTTTTCTAAAGTTCCGAAAAATGCACTGAAAACGCGCATTTTCAGTTAGCCTACACTGGCATGATGAAGTGGCATGATGAAGTGGCCACTGCCCACTCCATGGTCCGAGTGCGTTGATGAAACTTACTATTTTGGAAAGCTAATGGCAGCACCTTTCCAGCGATATATGCCACTTTGCCAGAATATTTTTCTAAAGTTCCGAAAAATGCACTGAAAACGCTGCCTACACTGGCATGATGAAGTGGCCACTGCCCACTCTATGGTCCGAGTGCGTTGATGAAACTTACTATTTTGGAAAGCTAATGGCAGCACCTTTCCAGCGATATATGCCACTTTGCCAGAATATTTTTCTAAAGTTCCGAAAAATGCACTGAAAACGCGCATTTTCAGTTAGCCTACACTGGCATGATGAAGTGGCCACTGCCCACTCCATGGTTCGAGTGCGTTGATGAAACTTACTATTTTGGAAAGCTAATGGCAGCACCTTTCCAGCGATGTATGCCACTTTGCCAGAATATTTTTCTAAAGTTCCGAAAAATGCACTGAAAACGCGCATTTTCAGTTAGCCTACACTGGCATGATGAAGTGGCCACTGCCCACTCTATGGTCCGAGTGCGTTGATGAAACTTACTATTTTGGAAAGCTAATGGCAGCACCTTTCCAGCGATATATGCCACTTTGCCAGAATATTTTTCTAAAGTTCCGAAAAATGCACTGAAAACGCGAATTTTCAGTTAGCCTACACTGGCATGATGAAGTGGCATGATGAAGTGGCCACTGCCCACTCCATGGTCCGAGTGCGTTGATGGAACTTACTATTTTGGAAAGCTAATGGCAGCACCTTTCCAGCGATGTATTCCACTTTGCCAGAATATTTTTCTAAAGTTCCGAAAAATGCACTGAAAGCGCGCATTTTCAGTTAGCCTACACTGGCATGATGAAGTGGCCACTGCCCACTCTATGGTCCGAGTGCGTTGATGAAACTTACTATTTTGGAAAGCTAATGGCAGCACCTTTCCAGCGATATATGCCACTTTGCCAGAATATTTTTCTAAAGTTCCGAAAAATGCACTGAAAACGCGAATTTTCAGTTAGCCTACACTGGCATAATGAAGTGGCCACTGCCCACTCCATGGTCTGAGTGCGTTGATGAAACTTACATCATCAGCACCTTTCCAGCGATGTATGCCACTTTGCCAGAATATTTTTCTAAAGTTCCGAAAAATGCACTGAAAACGCGCATTTTCAGTTAGCCTACACTGGCATGATGAAGTGGCATGATGAAGTGGCCACTGCCCACTCCATGGTCCGAGTGCGTTGATGAAACTTACTATTTTGGAAAGCTAATGGCAGCACCTTTCCAGCGATATATGCCACTTTGCCAGAATATTTTTTTAAAGTTCCGAAAAATGCACTGAAAACGCGAATTTTCAGTTAGCCTACACTGGCATGATGAAGTGGCATGATGAAGTGGCCACTGCCCACTCCATGGTCCGAGTGCGTTGATGAAACTTACTATTTTGGAAAGCTAATGGCAGCACCTTTCCAGCGATATATGCCACTTTGCCAGAATATTTTTCTAAAGTTCCGAAAAATGCACTGAAAACGCGAATTTTCAGTTAGCCTACACTGGCATAATGAAGTGGCCACTGCCCACTCCATGGTCTGAGTGCGTTGATGAAACTTACTATTTTGGAAAGCTAATGGCAGCACCTTTCCAGCGATATATGCCACTTTGCCAGAATATTTTTCTAAAGTTCCGAAAAATGCACTGAAAACGCGCATTTTCAGTTAGCCTACACTGGCATGATGAAGTGGCATGATGAAGTGGCCACTGTCCACTCTATGGTCCGAGTGCGTTGATGAAACTTACTATTTTGGAAAGCTAATGGCAGCACCTTTCCAGCGATGTATGCCACTTTGCCAGAATATTTTTCTAAAGTTCCGAAAAATGCACTGAAAACGCGCATTTTCAGTTAGCCTACACTGGCATGATGAAGTGGCATGATGAAGTGGCCACTGCCCACTCCATGGTCCGAGTGCGTTGATGAAACTTACTATTTTGGAAAGCTAATGGCAGCACCTTTCCAGCGATATATGCCACTTTGCCAGAATATTTTTCTAAAGTTCCGAAAAATGCACTGAAAACGCGCATTTTCAGTTAGCCTACACTGGCATGATGAAGTGGCATGATGAAGTGGCCACTGCCCACTCCATGGTCCGAGTGCGTTGATGAAACTTACTATTTTGGAAAGCTAATGGCAGCACCTTTCCAGCGATATATGCCACTTTGCCAGAATATTTTTCTAAAGTTCCGAAAAATGCACTGAAAACGCGAATTTTCAGTTAGCCTACACTGGCATGATGAAGTGGCATGATGAAGTGGCCACTGCCCACTCCATGGTCCGAGTGCGTTGATGAAACTTACTATTTTGGAAAGCTAATGGCAGCACCTTTCCAGCGATATATGCCACTTTGCCAGAATATTTTTCTAAAGTTCCGAAAAATGCACTGAAAACGCGCATTTTCAGTTAGCCTACACTGGCATGATGAAGTGGCCACTGCCCACTCTATGGTCCGAGTGCGTTGATGAAACTTACTATTTTGGAAAGCTAATGGCAGCACCTTTCCAGCGATATATGCCACTTTGCCAGAATATTTTTCTAAAGTTCCGAAAAATGCACTGAAAACGCGCATTTTCAGTTAGCCTACACTGGCATGATGAAGTGGCATGATGAAGTGGCCACTGCCCACTCCATGGTCCGAGTGCGTTGATGAAACTTACTATTTTGGAAAGCTAATGGCAGCACCTTTCCAGCGGTATATGCCACTTTGCCAGAATATTTTTCTAAAGTTCCGAAAAATGCACTGAAAACGCGCATTTTCAGTTAGCCTACACGGGCATGATGAAGTGGCCACTGCCCACTCCATGGTCCGAGTGCGTTGATGAAACTTACTATTTTGGAAAGCTAATGGCAGCACCTTTCCAGCGATATATGCCACTTTGCCAGAATATTTTTCTAAAGTTCCGAAAAATGCACTGAAAACGCGCATTTTCAGTTAGCCTACACTGGCATGATGAAGTGGCATGATGAAGTGGCCACTGCCCACTCTATGGTCCGAGTGCGTTGATGAAACTTACTATTTTGGAAAGCTAATGGCAGCACCTTTCCAGCGATATATGCCACTTTGCCAGAATATTTTTCTAAAGTTCCGAAAAATGCACTGAAAACGCGCATTTTCAGTTAGCCTACACTGGCATGATGAAGTGGCCACTGCCCACTCCATGGTCCGAGTGCGTTGATGAAACTTACTATTTTGGAAAGCTAATGGCAGCACCTTTCCAGCGATGTATGCCACTTTGCCAGAATATTTTTCTAAGGTTCCGAAAAATGCACTGAAAACGCGCATTTTCAGTTAGCCTACACTGGCATGATGAAGTGGCATGATGAAGTGGCCACTGCCCACTCCATGGTTCGAGTGCGTTGATGAAACTTACTATTTTGGAAAGCTAATGGCAGCACCTTTCCAGCGATGTATGCCACTTTGCCAGAATATTTTTTTAAAGTTCCGAAAAATGCACTGAAAACGCGCATTTTCAGTTAGCCTACACTGGCATGATGAAGTGGCCACTGCCCACTCTATGGTCCGAGTGCGTTGATGAAACTTACTATTTTGGAAAGCTAATGGCAGCACCTTTCCAGCGATATATGCCACTTTGCCAGAATATTTTTCTAAAGTTCCGAAAAATGCACTGAAAACGCGAATTTTCAGTTAGCCTACACTGGCATGATGAAGTGGCATGATGAAGTGGCCACTGCCCACTCCATGGTCTGAGTGCGTTGATGAAACTTACTATTTTGGAAAGCTAATGGCAGCACCTTTCCAGCGATGTATGCCACTTTGCCAGAATATTTTTCTAAAGTTCCGAAAAATGCACTGAAAACGCGCATTTTCAGTTAGCCTACACTGGCATGATGAAGTGGCATGATGAAGTGGCCACTGCCCACTCCATGGTCCGAGTGCGTTGATGAAACTTACTATTTTGGAAAGCTAATGGCAGCACCTTTCCAGCGATATATGCCACTTTGCCAGAATATTTTTCTAAAGTTCCGAAAAATGCACTGAAAACGCTGCCTACACTGGCATGATGAAGTGGCCACTGCCCACTCTATGGTCCGAGTGCGTTGATGAAACTTACTATTTTGGAAAGCTAATGGCAGCACCTTTCCAGCGATATATGCCACTTTGCCAGAATATTTTTCTAAAGTTCCGAAAAATGCACTGAAAACGCGCATTTTCAGTTAGCCTACACTGGCATGATGAAGTGGCCACTGCCCACTCTATGGTCCGAGTGCGTTGATGAAACTTACTATTTTGGAAAGCTAATGGCAGCACCTTTCCAGCGATGTATGCCACTTTGCCAGAATATTTTTCTAAAGTTCCGAAAAATGCACTGAAAACGCGCATTTTCAGTTAGCCTACACTGGCATGATGAAGTGGCCACTGCCCACTCTATGGTCCGAGTGCGTTGATGAAACTTACTATTTTGGAAAGCTAATGGCAGCACCTTTCCAGCGATATATGCCACTTTGCCAGAATATTTTTCTAAAGTTCCGAAAAATGCACTGAAAACGCGAATTTTCAGTTAGCCTACACTGGCATGATGAAGTGGCATGATGAAGTGGCCACTGCCCACTCCATGGTCCGAGTGCGTTGATGAAACTTACTATTTTGGAAAGCTAATGGCAGCACCTTTCCAGCGATATATGCCACTTTGCCAGAATATTTTTCTAAAGTTCCGAAAAATGCACTGAAAACGCGCATTTTCAGTTAGCCTACACTGGCATAATGAAGTGGCCACTGCCCACTCCATGGTCTGAGTGCGTTGATGAAACTTACTATTTTGGAAAGCTAATGGCAGCACCTTTCCAGCGATGTATGCCACTTTGCCAGAATATTTTTCTAAAGTTCCGAAAAATGCACTGAAAACGCGCATTTTCAGTTAGCCTACACTGGCATGATGAAGTGGCATGATGAAGTGGCCACTGCCCACTCCATGGTCCGAGTGCGTTGATGAAACTTACTATTTTGGAAAGCTAATGGCAGCACCTTTCCAGCGATATATGCCACTTTGCCAGAATATTTTTCTAAAGTTCCGAAAAATGCACTGAAAACGCGAATTTTCAGTTAGCCTACACTGGCATGATGAAGTGGCATGATGAAGTGGCCACTGCCCACTCCATGGTCCGAGTGCGTTGATGAAACTTACTATTTTGGAAAGCTAATGGCAGCACCTTTCCAGCGATATATGCCACTTTGCCAGAATATTTTTCTAAAGTTCCGAAAAATGCACTGAAAACGCGAATTTTCAGTTAGCCTACACTGGCATAATGAAGTGGCCACTGCCCACTCCATGGTCTGAGTGCGTTGATGAAACTTACTATTTTGGAAAGCTAATGGCAGCACCTTTCCAGCGATGTATGCCACTTTGCCAGAATATTTTTCTAAAGTTCCGAAAAATGCACTGAAAACGCGCATTTTCAGTTAGCCTACACTGGCATGATGAAGTGGCATGATGAAGTGGCCACTGTCCACTCTATGGTCCGAGTGCGTTGATGAAACTTACTATTTTGGAAAGCTAATGGCAGCACCTTTCCAGCGATGTATGCCACTTTGCCAGAATATTTTTCTAAAGTTCCGAAAAATGCACTGAAAACGCGCATTTTCAGTTAGCCTACACTGGCATGATGAAGTGGCATGATGAAGTGGCCACTGCCCACTCCATGGTCCGAGTGCGTTGATGAAACTTACTATTTTGGAAAGCTAATGGCAGCACCTTTCCAGCGATATATGCCACTTTGCCAGAATATTTTTCTAAAGTTCCGAAAAATGCACTGAAAACGCGCATTTTCAGTTAGCCTACACTGGCATGATGAAGTGGCATGATGAAGTGGCCACTGCCCACTCCATGGTCCGAGTGCGTTGATGAAACTTACTATTTTGGAAAGCTAATGGCAGCACCTTTCCAGCGATATATGCCACTTTGCCAGAATATTTTTCTAAAGTTCCGAAAAATGCACTGAAAACGCGAATTTTCAGTTAGCCTACACTGGCATGATGAAGTGGCATGATGAAGTGGCCACTGCCCACTCCATGGTCCGAGTGCGTTGATGAAACTTACTATTTTGGAAAGCTAATGGCAGCACCTTTCCAGCGATATATGCCACTTTGCCAGAATATTTTTCTAAAGTTCCGAAAAATGCACTGAAAACGCGCATTTTCAGTTAGCCTACACTGGCATGATGAAGTGGCCACTGCCCACTCTATGGTCCGAGTGCGTTGATGAAACTTACTATTTTGGAAAGCTAATGGCAGCACCTTTCCAGCGATATATGCCACTTTGCCAGAATATTTTTCTAAAGATCCGAAAAATGCACTGAAAACGCGCATTTTCAGTTAGCCTACACTGGCATGATGAAGTGGCATGATGAAGTGGCCACTGCCCACTCCATGGTCCGAGTGCGTTGATGAAACTTACTATTTTGGAAAGCTAATGGCAGCACCTTTCCAGCGGTATATGCCACTTTGCCAGAATATTTTTCTAAAGTTCCGAAAAATGCACTGAAAACGCGCATTTTCAGTTAGCCTACACGGGCATGATGAAGTGGCCACTGCCCACTCCATGGTCCGAGTGCGTTGATGAAACTTACTATTTTGGAAAGCTAATGGCAGCACCTTTCCAGCGATATATGCCACTTTGCCAGAATATTTTTCTAAAGTTCCGAAAAATGCACTGAAAACGCGCATTTTCAGTTAGCCTATACTGGCATGATGAAGTGGCATGATGAAGTGGCCACTGCCCACTCTATGGTCCGAGTGCGTTGATGAAACTTACTATTTTGGAAAGCTAATGGCAGCACCTTTCCAGCGATATATGCCACTTTGCCAGAATATTTTTCTAAAGTTCCGAAAAATGCACTGAAAACGCGCATTTTCAGTTAGCCTACACTGGCATGATGAAGTGGCCACTGCCCACTCCATGGTCCGAGTGCGTTGATGAAACTTACTATTTTGGAAAGCTAATGGCAGCACCTTTCCAGCGATGTATGCCACTTTGCCAGAATATTTTTCTAAGGTTCCGAAAAATGCACTGAAAACGCGCATTTTCAGTTAGCCTACACTGGCATGATGAAGTGGCATGATGAAGTGGCCACTGCCCACTCCATGGTTCGAGTGCGTTGATGAAACTTACTATTTTGGAAAGCTAATGGCAGCACCTTTCCAGCGATGTATGCCACTTTGCCAGAATATTTTTTTAAAGTTCCGAAAAATGCACTGAAAACGCGCATTTTCAGTTAGCCTACACTGGCATGATGAAGTGGCCACTGCCCACTCTATGGTCCGAGTGCGTTGATGAAACTTACTATTTTGGAAAGCTAATGGCAGCACCTTTCCAGCGATATATGCCACTTTGCCAGAATATTTTTCTAAAGTTCCGAAAAATGCACTGAAAACGCGAATTTTCAGTTAGCCTACACTGGCATAATGAAGTGGCCACTGCCCACTCCATGGTCTGAGTGCGTTGATGAAACTTACATCATCAGCACCTTTCCAGCGATGTATGCCACTTTGCCAGAATATTTTTCTAAAGTTCCGAAAAATGCACTGAAAACGCGCATTTTCAGTTAGCCTACACTGGCATGATGAAGTGGCATGATGAAGTGGCCACTGCCCACTCCATGGTTCGAGTGCGTTGATGAAACTTACTATTTTGGAAAGCTAATGGCAGCACCTTTCCAGCGATATATGCCACTTTGCCAGAATATTTTTCTAAAGTTCCGAAAAATGCACTGAAAACGCGAATTTTCAGTTAGCCTACACTGGCATGATGAAGTGGCATGATGAAGTGGCCACTGCCCACTCCATGGTCCGAGTGCGTTGATGAAACTTACTATTTTGGAAAGCTAATGGCAGCACCTTTCCAGCGATATATGCCACTTTGCCAGAATATTTTTCTAAAGTTCCGAAAAATGCACTGAAAACGCGAATTTTCAGTTAGCCTACACTGGCATAATGAAGTGGCCACTGCCCACTCCATGGTCTGAGTGCGTTGATGAAACTTACTATTTTGGAAAGCTAATGGCAGCACCTTTCCAGCGATATATGCCACTTTGCCAGAATATTTTTCTAAAGTTCCGAAAAATGCACTGAAAACGCGCATTTTCAGTTAGCCTACACTGGCATGATGAAGTGGCATGATGAAGTGGCCACTGTCCACTCTATGGTCCGAGTGCGTTGATGAAACTTACTATTTTGGAAAGCTAATGGCAGCACCTTTCCAGCGATGTATGCCACTTTGCCAGAATATTTTTCTAAAGTTCCGAAAAATGCACTGAAAACGCGCATTTTCAGTTAGCCTACACTGGCATGATGAAGTGGCATGATGAAGTGGCCACTGCCCACTCCATGGTCCGAGTGCGTTGATGAAACTTACTATTTTGGAAAGCTAATGGCAGCACCTTTCCAGCGATATATGCCACTTTGCCAGAATATTTTTCTAAAGTTCCGAAAAATGCACTGAAAACGCGCATTTTCAGTTAGCCTACACTGGCATGATGAAGTGGCATGATGAAGTGGCCACTGCCCACTCCATGGTCCGAGTGCGTTGATGAAACTTACTATTTTGGAAAGCTAATGGCAGCACCTTTCCAGCGATATATGCCACTTTGCCAGAATATTTTTCTAAAGTTCCGAAAAATGCACTGAAAACGCGAATTTTCAGTTAGCCTACACTGGCATGATGAAGTGGCATGATGAAGTGGCCACTGCCCACTCCATGGTCCGAGTGCGTTGATGAAACTTACTATTTTGGAAAGCTAATGGCAGCACCTTTCCAGCGATATATGCCACTTTGCCAGAATATTTTTCTAAAGTTCCGAAAAATGCACTGAAAACGCGCATTTTCAGTTAGCCTACACTGGCATGATGAAGTGGCCACTGCCCACTCTATGGTCCGAGTGCGTTGATGAAACTTACTATTTTGGAAAGCTAATGGCAGCACCTTTCCAGCGATATATGCCACTTTGCCAGAATATTTTTCTAAAGATCCGAAAAATGCACTGAAAACGCGAATTTTCAGTTAGCCTACACTGGCATGATGAAGTGGCATGATGAAGTGGCCACTGCCCACTCCATGGTCCGAGTGCGTTGATGAAACTTACTATTTTGGAAAGCTAATGGCAGCACCTTTCCAGCGGTATATGCCACTTTGCCAGAATATTTTTCTAAAGTTCCGAAAAATGCACTGAAAACGCGCATTTTCAGTTAGCCTACACGGGCATGATGAAGTGGCCACTGCCCACTCCATGGTCCGAGTGCGTTGATGAAACTTACTATTTTGGAAAGCTAATGGCAGCACCTTTCCAGCGATATATGCCACTTTGCCAGAATATTTTTCTAAAGTTCCGAAAAATGCACTGAAAACGCGCATTTTCAGTTAGCCTACACTGGCATGATGAAGTGGCATGATGAAGTGGCCACTGCCCACTCTATGGTCCGAGTGCGTTGATGAAACTTACTATTTTGGAAAGCTAATGGCAGCACCTTTCCAGCGATATATGCCACTTTGCCAGAATATTTTTCTAAAGTTCCGAAAAATGCACTGAAAACGCGCATTTTCAGTTAGCCTACACTGGCATGATGAAGTGGCCACTGCCCACTCCATGGTCCGAGTGCGTTGATGAAACTTACTATTTTGGAAAGCTAATGGCAGCACCTTTCCAGCGATGTATGCCACTTTGCCAGAATATTTTTCTAAGGTTCCGAAAAATGCACTGAAAACGCGCATTTTCAGTTAGCCTACACTGGCATGATGAAGTGGCATGATGAAGTGGCCACTGCCCACTCCATGGTTCGAGTGCGTTGATGAAACTTACTATTTTGGAAAGCTAATGGCAGCACCTTTCCAGCGATGTATGCCACTTTGCCAGAATATTTTTTTAAAGTTCCGAAAAATGCACTGAAAACGCGCATTTTCAGTTAGCCTACACTGGCATGATGAAGTGGCCACTGCCCACTCTATGGTCCGAGTGCGTTGATGAAACTTACTATTTTGGAAAGCTAATGGCAGCACCTTTCCAGCGATATATGCCACTTTGCCAGAATATTTTTCTAAAGTTCCGAAAAATGCACTGAAAACGCGAATTTTCAGTTAGCCTACACTGGCATGATGAAGTGGCATGATGAAGTGGCCACTGCCCACTCCATGGTCTGAGTGCGTTGATGAAACTTACTATTTTGGAAAGCTAATGGCAGCACCTTTCCAGCGATGTATGCCACTTTGCCAGAATATTTTTCTAAAGTTCCGAAAAATGCACTGAAAACGCGCATTTTCAGTTAGCCTACACTGGCATGATGAAGTGGCATGATGAAGTGGCCACTGCCCACTCCATGGTCCGAGTGCGTTGATGAAACTTACTATTTTGGAAAGCTAATGGCAGCACCTTTCCAGCGATATATGCCACTTTGCCAGAATATTTTTCTAAAGTTCCGAAAAATGCACTGAAAACGCTGCCTACACTGGCATGATGAAGTGGCCACTGCCCACTCTATGGTCCGAGTGCGTTGATGAAACTTACTATTTTGGAAAGCTAATGGCAGCACCTTTCCAGCGATATATGCCACTTTGCCAGAATATTTTTCTAAAGTTCCGAAAAATGCACTGAAAACGCGCATTTTCAGTTAGCCTACACTGGCATGATGAAGTGGCCACTGCCCACTCTATGGTCCGAGTGCGTTGATGAAACTTACTATTTTGGAAAGCTAATGGCAGCACCTTTCCAGCGATGTATGCCACTTTGCCAGAATATTTTTCTAAAGTTCCGAAAAATGCACTGAAAACGCGCATTTTCAGTTAGCCTACACTGGCATGATGAAGTGGCCACTGCCCACTCTATGGTCCGAGTGCGTTGATGAAACTTACTATTTTGGAAAGCTAATGGCAGCACCTTTCCAGCGATATATGCCACTTTGCCAGAATATTTTTCTAAAGTTCCGAAAAATGCACTGAAAACGCGAATTTTCAGTTAGCCTACACTGGCATGATGAAGTGGCATGATGAAGTGGCCACTGCCCACTCCATGGTCCGAGTGCGTTGATGAAACTTACTATTTTGGAAAGCTAATGGCAGCACCTTTCCAGCGATATATGCCACTTTGCCAGAATATTTTTCTAAAGTTCCGAAAAATGCACTGAAAACGCGAATTTTCAGTTAGCCTACACTGGCATAATGAAGTGGCCACTGCCCACTCCATGGTCTGAGTGCGTTGATGAAACTTACTATTTTGGAAAGCTAATGGCAGCACCTTTCCAGCGATGTATGCCACTTTGCCAGAATATTTTTCTAAAGTTCCGAAAAATGCACTGAAAACGCGCATTTTCAGTTAGCCTACACTGGCATGATGAAGTGGCATGATGAAGTGGCCACTGCCCACTCCATGGTCCGAGTGCGTTGATGAAACTTACTATTTTGGAAAGCTAATGGCAGCACCTTTCCAGCGATATATGCCACTTTGCCAGAATATTTTTCTAAAGTTCCGAAAAATGCACTGAAAACGCGCATTTTCAGTTAGCCTACACTGGCATGATGAAGTGGCCACTGCCCACTCTATGGTCCGAGTGCGTTGATGAAACTTACTATTTTGGAAAGCTAATGGCAGCACCTTTCCAGCGATATATGCCACTTTGCCAGAATATTTTTCTAAAGATCCGAAAAATGCACTGAAAACGCGAATTTTCAGTTAGCCTACACTGGCATGATGAAGTGGCATGATGAAGTGGCCACTGCCCACTCCATGGTCCGAGTGCGTTGATGAAACTTACTATTTTGGAAAGCTAATGGCAGCACCTTTCCAGCGGTATATGCCACTTTGCCAGAATATTTTTCTAAAGTTCCGAAAAATGCACTGAAAACGCGCATTTTCAGTTAGCCTACACGGGCATGATGAAGTGGCCACTGCCCACTCCATGGTCCGAGTGCGTTGATGAAACTTACTATTTTGGAAAGCTAATGGCAGCACCTTTCCAGCGATATATGCCACTTTGCCAGAATATTTTTCTAAAGTTCCGAAAAATGCACTGAAAACGCGCATTTTCAGTTAGCCTACACTGGCATGATGAAGTGGCATGATGAAGTGGCCACTGCCCACTCTATGGTCCGAGTGCGTTGATGAAACTTACTATTTTGGAAAGCTAATGGCAGCACCTTTCCAGCGATATATGCCACTTTGCCAGAATATTTTTCTAAAGTTCCGAAAAATGCACTGAAAACGCGCATTTTCAGTTAGCCTACACTGGCATGATGAAGTGGCCACTGCCCACTCCATGGTTCGAGTGCGTTGATGAAACTTACTATTTTGGAAAGCTAATGGCAGCACCTTTCCAGCGATGTATGCCACTTTGCCAGAATATTTTTCTAAAGTTCCGAAAAATGCACTGAAAACGCGCATTTTCAGTTAGCCTACACTGGCATGATGAAGTGGCCACTGCCCACTCTATGGTCCGAGTGCGTTGATGAAACTTACTATTTTGGAAAGCTAATGGCAGCACCTTTCCAGCGATATATGCCACTTTGCCAGAATATTTTTCTAAAGTTCCGAAAAATGCACTGAAAACGCGAATTTTCAGTTAGCCTACACTGGCATGATGAAGTGGCATGATGAAGTGGCCACTGCCCACTCCATGGTCCGAGTGCGTTGATGAAACTTACTATTTTGGAAAGCTAATGGCAGCACCTTTCCAGCGATGTATGCCACTTTGCCAGAATATTTTTCTAAAGTTCCGAAAAATGCACTGAAAACGCGCATTTTCAGTTAGCCTACACTGGCATGATGAAGTGGCCACTGCCCACTCTATGGTCCGAGTGCGTTGATGAAACTTACTATTTTGGAAAGCTAATGGCAGCACCTTTCCAGCGATATATGCCACTTTGCCAGAATATTTTTCTAAAGTTCCGAAAAATGCACTGAAAACGCGAATTTTCAGTTAGCCTACACTGGCATAATGAAGTGGCCACTGCCCACTCTATGGTCCGAGTGCGTTGATGAAACTTACTATTTTGGAAAGCTAATGGCAGCACCTTTCCAGCGATGTATGCCACTTTGCCAGAATATTTTTCTAAAGTTCCGAAAAATGCACTGAAAACGCGCATTTTCAGTTAGCCTACACTGGCATGATGAAGTGGCCACTGCCCACTCTATGGTCCGAGTGCGTTGATGAAACTTACTATTTTGGAAAGCTAATGGCAGCACCTTTCCAGCGATATATGCCACTTTGCCAGAATATTTTTCTAAAGTTCCGAAAAATGCACTGAAAACGCGAATTTTCAGTTAGCCTACACTGGCATAATGAAGTGGCCACTGCCCACTCCATGGTCTGAGTGCGTTGATGAAACTTACATCATCAGCACCTTTCCAGCGATGTATGCCACTTTGCCAGAATATTTTTCTAAAGTTCCGAAAAATGCACTGAAAACGCGCATTTTCAGTTAGCCTACACTGGCATGATGAAGTGGCATGATGAAGTGGCCACTGCCCACTCCATGGTCCGAGTGCGTTGATGAAACTTACTATTTTGGAAAGCTAATGGCAGCACCTTTCCAGCGATATATGCCACTTTGCCAGAATATTTTTCTAAAGTTCCGAAAAATGCACTGAAAACGCTGCCTACACTGGCATGATGAAGTGGCCACTGCCCACTCTATGGTCCGAGTGCGTTGATGAAACTTACTATTTTGGAAAGCTAATGGCAGCACCTTTCCAGCGATATATGCCACTTTGCCAGAATATTTTTCTAAAGTTCCGAAAAATGCACTGAAAACGCGCATTTTCAGTTAGCCTACACTGGCATGATGAAGTGGCCACTGCCCACTCCATGGTTCGAGTGCGTTGATGAAACTTACTATTTTGGAAAGCTAATGGCAGCACCTTTCCAGCGATGTATGCCACTTTGCCAGAATATTTTTCTAAAGTTCCGAAAAATGCACTGAAAACGCGCATTTTCAGTTAGCCTACACTGGCATGATGAAGTGGCCACTGCCCACTCTATGGTCCGAGTGCGTTGATGAAACTTACTATTTTGGAAAGCTAATGGCAGCACCTTTCCAGCGATATATGCCACTTTGCCAGAATATTTTTCTAAAGTTCCGAAAAATGCACTGAAAACGCGAATTTTCAGTTAGCCTACACTGGCATGATGAAGTGGCATGATGAAGTGGCCACTGCCCACTCCATGGTCCGAGTGCGTTGATGAAACTTACTATTTTGGAAAGCTAATGGCAGCACCTTTCCAGCGATGTATTCCACTTTGCCAGAATATTTTTCTAAAGTTCCGAAAAATGCACTGAAAACGCGCATTTTCAGTTAGCCTACACTGGCATGATGAAGTGGCCACTGCCCACTCTATGGTCCGAGTGCGTTGATGAAACTTACTATTTTGGAAAGCTAATGGCAGCACCTTTCCAGCGATATATGCCACTTTGCCAGAATATTTTTCTAAAGTTCCGAAAAATGCACTGAAAACGCGAATTTTCAGTTAGCCTACACTGGCATAATGAAGTGGCCACTGCCCACTCCATGGTCTGAGTGCGTTGATGAAACTTACATCATCAGCACCTTTCCAGCGATGTATGCCACTTTGCCAGAATATTTTTCTAAAGTTCCGAAAAATGCACTGAAAACGCGCATTTTCAGTTAGCCTACACTGGCATGATGAAGTGGCATGATGAAGTGGCCACTGCCCACTCCATGGTCCGAGTGCGTTGATGAAACTTACTATTTTGGAAAGCTAATGGCAGCACCTTTCCAGCGATATATGCCACTTTGCCAGAATATTTTTCTAAAGTTCCGAAAAATGCACTGAAAACGCTGCCTACACTGGCATGATGAAGTGGCCACTGCCCACTCTATGGTCCGAGTGCGTTGATGAAACTTACTATTTTGGAAAGCTAATGGCAGCACCTTTCCAGCGATATATGCCACTTTGCCAGAATATTTTTCTAAAGTTCCGAAAAATGCACTGAAAACGCGCATTTTCAGTTAGCCTACACTGGCATGATGAAGTGGCATGATGAAGTGGCCACTGCCCACTCCATGGTCCGAGTGCGTTGATGAAACTTACTATTTTGGAAAGCTAATGGCAGCACCTTTCCAGCGATATATGCCACTTTGCCAGAATATTTTTCTAAAGTTCCGAAAAATGCACTGAAAACGCTGCCTACACTGGCATGATGAAGTGGCCACTGCCCACTCTATGGTCCGAGTGCGTTGATGAAACTTACTATTTTGGAAAGCTAATGGCAGCACCTTTCCAGCGATATATGCCACTTTGCCAGAATATTTTTCTAAAGTTCCGAAAAATGCACTGAAAACGCGCATTTTCAGTTAGCCTACACTGGCATGATGAAGTGGCCACTGCCCACTCTATGGTCCGAGTGCGTTGATGAAACTTACTATTTTGGAAAGCTAATGGCAGCACCTTTCCAGCGATATATGCCACTTTGCCAGAATATTTTTCTAAAGTTCCGAAAAATGCACTGAAAACGCGCATTTTCAGTTAGCCTACACTGGCATGATGAAGTGGCCACTGCCCACTCCATGGTTCGAGTGCGTTGATGAAACTTACTATTTTGGAAAGCTAATGGCAGCACCTTTCCAGCGATGTATGCCACTTTGCCAGAATATTTTTCTAAAGTTCCGAAAAATGCACTGAAAACGCGCATTTTCAGTTAGCCTACACTGGCATGATGAAGTGGCCACTGCCCACTCTATGGTCCGAGTGCGTTGATGAAACTTACTATTTTGGAAAGCTAATGGCAGCACCTTTCCAGCGATATATGCCACTTTGCCAGAATATTTTTCTAAAGTTCCGAAAAATGCACTGAAAACGCGAATTTTCAGTTAGCCTACACTGGCATGATGAAGTGGCATGATGAAGTGGCCACTGCCCACTCCATGGTCCGAGTGCGTTGATGAAACTTACTATTTTGGAAAGCTAATGGCAGCACCTTTCCAGCGATGTATGCCACTTTGCCAGAATATTTTTCTAAAGTTCCGAAAAATGCACTGAAAACGCGCATTTTCAGTTAGCCTACACTGGCATGATGAAGTGGCCACTGCCCACTCTATGGTCCGAGTGCGTTGATGAAACTTACTATTTTGGAAAGCTAATGGCAGCACCTTTCCAGCGATATATGCCACTTTGCCAGAATATTTTTCTAAAGTTCCGAAAAATGCACTGAAAACGCGAATTTTCAGTTAGCCTACACTGGCATAATGAAGTGGCCACTGCCCACTCTATGGTCCGAGTGCGTTGATGAAACTTACTATTTTGGAAAGCTAATGGCAGCACCTTTCCAGCGATGTATGCCACTTTGCCAGAATATTTTTCTAAAGTTCCGAAAAATGCACTGAAAACGCGCATTTTCAGTTAGCCTACACTGGCATGATGAAGTGGCCACTGCCCACTCTATGGTCCGAGTGCGTTGATGAAACTTACTATTTTGGAAAGCTAATGGCAGCACCTTTCCAGCGATATATGCCACTTTGCCAGAATATTTTTCTAAAGTTCCGAAAAATGCACTGAAAACGCGAATTTTCAGTTAGCCTACACTGGCATAATGAAGTGGCCACTGCCCACTCCATGGTCTGAGTGCGTTGATGAAACTTACATCATCAGCACCTTTCCAGCGATGTATGCCACTTTGCCAGAATATTTTTCTAAAGTTCCGAAAAATGCACTGAAAACGCGCATTTTCAGTTAGCCTACACTGGCATGATGAAGTGGCATGATGAAGTGGCCACTGCCCACTCCATGGTCCGAGTGCGTTGATGAAACTTACTATTTTGGAAAGCTAATGGCAGCACCTTTCCAGCGATATATGCCACTTTGCCAGAATATTTTTCTAAAGTTCCGAAAAATGCACTGAAAACGCTGCCTACACTGGCATGATGAAGTGGCCACTGCCCACTCTATGGTCCGAGTGCGTTGATGAAACTTACTATTTTGGAAAGCTAATGGCAGCACCTTTCCAGCGATATATGCCACTTTGCCAGAATATTTTTCTAAAGTTCCGAAAAATGCACTGAAAACGCGCATTTTCAGTTAGCCTACACTGGCATGATGAAGTGGCCACTGCCCACTCCATGGTTCGAGTGCGTTGATGAAACTTACTATTTTGGAAAGCTAATGGCAGCACCTTTCCAGCGATGTATGCCACTTTGCCAGAATATTTTTCTAAAGTTCCGAAAAATGCACTGAAAACGCGCATTTTCAGTTAGCCTACACTGGCATGATGAAGTGGCCACTGCCCACTCTATGGTCCGAGTGCGTTGATGAAACTTACTATTTTGGAAAGCTAATGGCAGCACCTTTCCAGCGATATATGCCACTTTGCCAGAATATTTTTCTAAAGTTCCGAAAAATGCACTGAAAACGCGAATTTTCAGTTAGCCTACACTGGCATGATGAAGTGGCATGATGAAGTGGCCACTGCCCACTCCATAGTCCGAGTGCGTTGATGAAACTTACTATTTTGGAAAGCTAATGGCAGCACCTTTCCAGCGATGTATTCCACTTTGCCAGAATATTTTTCTAAAGTTCCGAAAAATGCACTGAAAACGCGCATTTTCAGTTAGCCTACACTGGCATGATGAAGTGGCCACTGCCCACTCTATGGTCCGAGTGCGTTGATGAAACTTACTATTTTGGAAAGCTAATGGCAGCACCTTTCCAGCGATATATGCCACTTTGCCAGAATATTTTTCTAAAGTTCCGAAAAATGCACTGAAAACGCGAATTTTCAGTTAGCCTACACTGGCATAATGAAGTGGCCACTGCCCACTCCATGGTCTGAGTGCGTTGATGAAACTTACATCATCAGCACCTTTCCAGCGATGTATGCCACTTTGCCAGAATATTTTTCTAAAGTTCCGAAAAATGCACTGAAAACGCGCATTTTCAGTTAGCCTACACTGGCATGATGAAGTGGCATGATGAAGTGGCCACTGCCCACTCCATGGTCCGAGTGCGTTGATGAAACTTACTATTTTGGAAAGCTAATGGCAGCACCTTTCCAGCGATATATGCCACTTTGCCAGAATATTTTTCTAAAGTTCCGAAAAATGCACTGAAAACGCTGCCTACACTGGCATGATGAAGTGGCCACTGCCCACTCTATGGTCCGAGTGCGTTGATGAAACTTACTATTTTGGAAAGCTAATGGCAGCACCTTTCCAGCGATATATGCCACTTTGCCAGAATATTTTTCTAAAGTTCCGAAAAATGCACTGAAAACGCGCATTTTCAGTTAGCCTACACTGGCATGATGAAGTGGCCACTGCCCACTCTATGGTCCGAGTGCGTTGATGAAACTTACTATTTTGGAAAGCTAATGGCAGCACCTTTCCAGCGATGTATGCCACTTTGCCAGAATATTTTTCTAAAGTTCCGAAAAATGCACTGAAAACGCGCATTTTCAGTTAGCCTACACTGGCATGATGAAGTGGCCACTGCCCACTCTATGGTCCGAGTGCGTTGATGAAACTTACTATTTTGGAAAGCTAATGGCAGCACCTTTCCAGCGATGTATGCCACTTTGCCAGAATATTTTTCTAAAGTTCCGAAAAATGCACTGAAAACGCGAATTTTCAGTTAGCCTACACTGGCATGATGAAGTGGCATGATGAAGTGGCCACTGCCCACTCCATGGTCCGAGTGCGTTGATGAAACTTACTATTTTGGAAAGCTAATGGCAGCACCTTTCCAGCGATATATGCCACTTTGCCAGAATATTTTTCTAAAGTTCCGAAAAATGCACTGAAAACGCGCATTTTCAGTTAGCCTACACTGGCATGATGAAGTGGCCACTGCCCACTCTATGGTCCGAGTGCGTTGATGAAACTTACTATTTTGGAAAGCTAATGGCAGCACCTTTCCAGCGATATATGCCACTTTGCCAGAATATTTTTCTAAAGTTCCGAAAAATGCACTGAAAACGCGAATTTTCAGTTAGCCTACACTGGCATGATGAAGTGGCATGATGAAGTGGCCACTGCCCACTCCATGGTCCGAGTGCGTTGATGAAACTTACTATTTTGGAAAGATAATGGCAGCACCTTTCCAGCGATATATGCCACTTTGCCAGAATATTTTTCTAAAGTTCCGAAAAATGCACTGAAAACGCGCATTTTCAGTTAGCCTACACTGGCATGATGAAGTGGCATGATGAAGTGGCCACTGCCCACTCCATGGTCCGAGTGCGTTGATGAAACTTACTATTTTGGAAAGCTAATGGCAGCACCTTTCCAGCGATATATGCCACTTTGCCAGAATATTTTTCTAAAGTTCCGAAAAATGCACTGAAAACGCGAATTTTCAGTTAGCCTACACTGGCATAATGAAGTGGCCACTGCCCACTCCATGGTCTGAGTGCGTTGATGAAACTTACTATTTTGGAAAGCTAATGGCAGCACCTTTCCAGCGATGTATGCCACTTTGCCAGAATATTTTTCTAAAGTTCCGAAAAATGCACTGAAAACGCGCATTTTCAGTTAGCCTACACTGGCATGATGAAGTGGCATGATGAAGTGGCCACTGCCCACTCTATGGTCCGAGTGAGTTGATGAAACTTACTATTTTGGAAAGCTAATGGCAGCACCTTTCCAGCGATATATGCCACTTTGCCAGAATATTTTTCTAAAGTTCCGAAAAATGCACTGAAAACGCTGCCTACACTGGCATGATGAAGTGGCCACTGCCCACTCTATGGTCCGAGTGCGTTGATGAAACTTACTATTTTGGAAAGCTAATGGCAGCACCTTTCCAGCGATATATGCCACTTTGCCAGAATATTTTTCTAAAGTTCCGAAAAATGCACTGAAAACGCGCATTTTCAGTTAGCCTACACTGGCATGATGAAGTGGCCACTGCCCACTCTATGGTCCGAGTGCGTTGATGAAACTTACTATTTTGGAAAGCTAATGGCAGCACCTTTCCAGCGATATATGCCACTTTGCCAGAATATTTTTCTAAAGTTCCGAAAAATGCACTGAAAACGCGAATTTTCAGTTAGCCTACACTGGCATGATGAAGTGGCATGATGAAGTGGCCACTGCCCACTCCATGGTCCGAGTGCGTTGATGAAACTTACTATTTTGGAAAGCTAATGGCAGCACCTTTCCAGCGATATATGCCACTTTGCCAGAATATTTTTCTAAAGTTCCGAAAAATGCACTGAAAACGCGAATTTTCAGTTAGCCTACACTGGCATAATGAAGTGGCCACTGCCCACTCCATGGTCTGAGTGCGTTGATGAAACTTACTATTTTGGAAAGCTAATGGCAGCACCTTTCCAGCGATGTATGCCACTTTGCCAGAATATTTTTCTAAAGTTCCGAAAAATGCACTGAAAACGCGCATTTTCAGTTAGCCTACACTGGCATGATGAAGTGGCATGATGAAGTGGCCACTGCCCACTCCATGGTCCGAGTGCGTTGATGAAACTTACTATTTTGGAAAGGTAATGGCAGCACCTTTCCAGCGATATATGCCACTTTGCCAGAATATTTTTCTAAAGTTCCGAAAAATGCACTGAAAACGCGCATTTTCAGTTAGCCTACACTGGCATGATGAAGTGGCCACTGCCCACTCCATGGTCCGAGTGCGTTGATGAAACTTACTATTTTGGAAAGCTAATGGCAGCACCTTTCCAGCGATATATGCCACTTTGCCAGAATATTTTTCTAAAGTTCCGCAAAATGCACTGAAAACGCGAATTTTCAGTTAGCCTACACTGGCATGATGAAGTGGCATGATGAAGTGGCCACTGCCCACTCCATGGTCCGAGTGCGTTGATGAAACTTACTATTTTGGAAAGCTAATGGCAGCACCCTTCCAGCGATGTATGCCACTTTGCCAGAATATTTTTCTAAAGTTCCGAAAAATGCACTGAAAACGCGCATTTTCAGTTAGCCTACACTGGCATGATGAAGTGGCCACTGCCCACTCCATGGTCCGAGTGCGTTGATGAAACTTACTATTTTGGAAAGCTAATGGCAGCACCTTTCCAGCGATATATGCCACTTTGCCAGAATATTTTTCTAAAGTTCCGAAAAATGCACTGAAAACGCGAATTTCCAGTTAGCCTACACTGGCATGATGAAGTGGCCATTGCCCACTCCATGGTCCGAGTGCGTTGATGAAACTTACTATTTTGGAAAGCTAATGGCAGCACCTTTCCAGCGATATATGCCACTTTGCCAGAATATTTTTCTAAAGTTCCGAAAAATGCACTGAAAACGCGCATTTTCAGTTAGCCTACACTGGCATGATGAAGTGGCCACTGCCCACTCCATGGTCCGAGTGCGTTGATGAAACTTACTATTTTGGAAAGCTAATGGCAGCACCTTTCCAGCGATATATGCCACTTTGCCAGAATATTTTTCTAAAGTTCCGAAAAATGCACTGAAAACGCGCATTTTCAGTTAGCCTACACGGGCATGATGAAGTGGCCACTGCCCACTCCATGGTCCGAGTGCGTTGATGAAACTTACTATTTTGGAAAGCTAATGGCAGCACCTTTCCAGCGATATATGCCACTTTGCCAGAATATTTTTCTAAAGTTCCGAAAAATGCACTGAAAACGCGCATTTTCAGTTAGCCTACACTGGCATGATGAAGTGGCCACTGCCCACTCCATGGTCTGAGTGCGTTGATGAAACTTACTATTTTGGAAAGCTAATGGCAGCACCTTTCCAGCGATGTATGCCACTTTGCCAGAATATTTTTCTAAAGTTCCGAAAAATGCACTGAAAACGCGCATTTTCAGTTAGCCTACACTGGCATGATGAAGTGGCATGATGAAGTGGCCACTGCCCACTCCATGGTCCGAGTGCGTTGATGAAACTTACTATTTTGGAAAGCTAATGGCAGCACCTTTCCAGCGATATATGCCACTTTGCCAGAATATTTTTCTAAAGTTCCGAAAAATGCACTGAAAACGCGAATTTTCAGTTAGCCTACACTGGCATGATGAAGTGGCATGATGAAGTGGCCACTGCCCACTCCATGGTCCGAGTGCGTTGATGAAACTTACTATTTTGGAAAGCTAATGGCAGCACCTTTCCAGCGATGTATGCCACTTTGCCAGAATATTTTTCTAAAGTTCCGAAAAATGCACTGAAAACGCGCATTTTCAGTTAGCCTACACTGGCATGATGAAGTGGCATGATGAAGTGGCCACTGCCCACTCCATGGTCCGAGTGCGTTGATGAAACTTACTATTTTGGAAAGCTAATGGCAGCACCTTTCCAGCGATATATGCCACTTTGCCAGAATATTTTTCTAAAGTTCCGAAAAATGCACTGAAAACGCGCATTTTCAGTTAGCCTACACTGGCATGATGAAGTGGCATGATGAAGTGGCCACTGCCCACTCCATGGACCGAGTGCGTTGATGAAACTTACTATTTTGGAAAGCTAATGGCAGCACCTTTCCAGCGATATATGCCACTTAGTCAGAATATTTTTCTAAAGTTCCGAAAAATGCACTGAAAACGCGCATTTTCAGTTAGCCTACACTGGCATGATGAAGTGGCCACTGCCCACTCCATGGTCCGAGTGCGTTGATGAAACTTACTATTTTGGAAAGCTAATGGCAGCACCTTTCCAGCGATATATGCCACTTTGCCAGAATATTTTTCTAAAGTTCCGAAAAATGCACTGAAAACGCGCATTTTCAGTTAGCCTACACGGGCATGATGAAGTGGCCACTGCCCACTCCATGGTCCGAGTGCGTTGATGAAACTTACTATTTTGGAAAGCTAATGGCAGCACCTTTCCAGCGATATATGCCACTTTGCCAGAATATTTTTCTAAAGTTCCGAAAAATGCACTGAAAACGCGCATTTTCAGTTAGCCTACACTGGCATGATGAAGTGGCATGATGAAGTGGCCACTGCCCACTCTATGGTCCGAGTGCGTTGATAAAACTTACTATTTTGGAAAGCTAATGGCAGCACCTTTCCAGCGATATATGCCACTTTGCCAGAATATTTTTCTAAAGTTCCGAAAAATGCACTGAAAACGCGCATTTTCAGTTAGCCTACACTGGCATGATGAAGTGGCCACTGCCCACTCCATGGTCCGAGTGCGTTGATGAAACTTACTATTTTGGAAAGCTAATGGCAGCACCTTGCCAGCGATGTATGCCAGAATATTTTTCTAAAGTTCCGAAAAATGCACTGAAAACGCGCATTTTCAGTTAGCCTACACTGGCATGATGAAGTGGCCACTGCCCACTCCATGGTCTGAGTGCGTTGATGAAACTTACTATTTTGGAAAGCTAATGGCAGCACCTTTCCAGCGATGTATGCCACTTTGCCAGAATATTTTTCTAAAGTTCCGAAAAATGCACTGAAAACGCGCATTTTCAGTTAGCCTACACTGGCATGATGAAGTGGCATGATGAAGTGGCCACTGCCCACTCCATGGTCCGAGTGCGTTGATGAAACTTACTATTTTGGAAAGCTAATGGCAGCACCTTTCCAGCGATATATGCCACTTTGCCAGAATATTTTTCTAAAGTTCCGAAAAATGCACTGAAAACGCGAATTTTCAGTTAGCCTACACTGGCATGATGAAGTGGCATGATGAAGTGGCCACTGCCCACTCCATGGTCCGAGTGCGTTGATGAAACTTACTATTTTGGAAAGCTAATGGCAGCACCTTTCCAGCGATGTATGCCACTTTGCCAGAATATTTTTCTAAAGTTCCGAAAAATGCACTGAAAACGCGCATTTTCAGTTAGCCTACACTGGCATGATGAAGTGGCATGATGAAGTGGCCACTGCCCACTCCATGGTCCGAGTGCGTTGATGAAACTTACTATTTTGGAAAGCTAATGGCAGCACCTTTCCAGCGATATATGCCACTTTGCCAGAATATTTTTCTAAAGTTCCGAAAAATGCACTGAAAACGCGCATTTTCAGTTAGCCTACACTGGCATGATGAAGTGGCATGATGAAGTGGCCACTGCCCACTCCATGGACCGAGTGCGTTGATGAAACTTACTATTTTGGAAAGCTAATGGCAGCACCTTTCCAGCGATATATGCCACTTAGTCAGAATATTTTTCTAAAGTTCCGAAAAATGCACTGAAAACGCGCATTTTCAGTTAGCCTACACTGGCATGATGAAGTGGCCACTGCCCACTCCATGGTCCGAGTGCGTTGATGAAACTTACTATTTTGGAAAGCTAATGGCAGCACCTTTCCAGCGATATATGCCACTTTGCCAGAATATTTTTCTAAAGTTCCGAAAAATGCACTGAAAACGCGCATTTTCAGTTAGCCTACACGGGCATGATGAAGTGGCCACTGCCCACTCCATGGTCCGAGTGCGTTGATGAAGCTTACTATTTTGGAAAGCTAATGGCAGCACCTTTCCAGCGATATATGCCACTTTGCCAGAATATTTTTCTAAAGTTCCGAAAAATGCACTGAAAACGCGCATTTTCAGTTAGCCTACACTGGCATGATGAAGTGGCATGATGAAGTGGCCACTGCCCACTCTATGGTCCGAGTGCGTTGATAAAACTTACTATTTTGGAAAGCTAATGGCAGCACCTTTCCAGCGATATATGCCACTTTGCCAGAATATTTTTCTAAAGTTCCGAAAAATGCACTGAAAACGCGCATTTTCAGTTAGCCTACACTGGCATGATGAAGTGGCCACTGCCCACTCCATGGTCCGAGTGCGTTGATGAAACTTACTATTTTGGAAAGCTAATGGCAGCACCTTGCCAGCGATGTATGCCAGAATATTTTTCTAAAGTTCCGAAAAATACACTGAAAACGCGCATTTTCAGTTAGCCTACACTGGCATGATGAAGTGGCCACTGCCCACTCTATGGTCCGAGTGCGTTGATGAAACTACTATTTTGGAAAGCTAATGGCAGCACCTTTCCAGCGATATATGCCACTTTGCCAGAATATTTTTCTAAAGTTCCGAAAAATGCACTGAAAACGCGAATTTTCAGTTAGCCTACACTGGCATGATGAAGTGGCATGATGAAGTGGCCACTGCCCACTCCATGGTCCGAGTGCGTTGATGAAACTTACTATTTTGGAAAGCTAATGGCAGCACCTTTCCAGCGATATATGCCACTTTGCCAGAATATTTTTCTAAAGTTCCGAAAAATGCACTGAAAACGCGCATTTTCAGTTAGCCTACACGGGCATGATGAAGTGGCCACTGCCCACTCCATGGTCCGAGTGCGTTGATGAAACTTACTATTTTGGAAAGCTAATGGCAGCACCTTTCCAGCGATATATGCTACTTTGCCAGAATATTTTTCTAAAGTTCCGAAAAATGCACTGAAAACGCGCATTTTCAGTTAGCCTACACTGGCATGATGAAGTGGCATGATGAAATGGCCACTGCCCACTCTATGGTCCGAGTGCGTTGATAAAACTTACTATTTTGGAAAGCTAATGGCAGCACCTTTCCAGCGATATATGCCACTTTGCCAGAATATTTTTCTAAAGTTCCGAAAAATGCACTGAAAACGCGCATTTTCAGTTAGCCTACACTGGCATGATGAAGTGGCCACTGCCCACTCCATGGTCCGAGTGCGTTGATGAAACTTACTATTTTGGAAAGCTAATGGCAGCACCTTGCCAGCGATGTATGCCACTTTGCCAGAATATTTTTCTAAAGTTCCGAAAAATGCACTGAAAACGCGCATTTTCAGTTAGCCTACACTGGCATGATGAAGTGGCCACTGCCCACTCTATGGTCCGAGTGCGTTGATGAAACTTACTATTTTGGAAAGCTAATGGCAGCACCTTTCCAGCGATATATGCCACTTTGCCAGAATACGAATTTTCGCGAAGAACACGAATTTTCAGTTAGCCTACACTGGCATAATGAAGTGGCCACTGCCCACTCCATGGTCTGAGTGCGTTGATGAAACTTACTATTTTGGAAAGCTAATGGCAGCACCTTTCCAGCGATGTATGCCACTTTGCCAGAATATTTTTCTAAAGTTCCGAAAAATGCATTGAAAACGCGCATTTTCAGTTAGCCTTTTTGGAAAGCTAATGGCAGCACCTTGCCAGCGATGTATGCCACTTTGCCAGAATATTTTTCTAAAGTTCCGAAAAATGCACTGAAAACGCGCATTTTCAGTTAGCCTACACTGGCATGATGAAGTGGCCACTGCCCACTCTATGGTCCGAGTGCGTTGATGAAACTTACTATTTTGGAAAGCTAATGGCAGCACCTTTCCAGCGATATATGCCACTTTGCCAGAATATTTTTCTAAAGTTCCGAAAAATGCACTGAAAACGCGAATTTTCAGTTAGCCTACACTGGCATGATGAAGTGGCATGATGAAGTGGCCACTGCCCACTCCATGGTCCGAGTGCGTTGATGAAACTTACTATTTTGGAAAGCTAATGGCAGCACCTTTCCAGCGATATATGCCACTTTGCCAGAATATTTTTCTAAAGTTCCGAAAAATGCACTGAAAACGCGAATTTTCAGTTAGCCTACACTGGCATAATGAAGTGGCCACTGCCCACTCCATGGTCTGAGTGCGTTGATGAAACTTACTATTTTGGAAAGCTAATGGCAGCACCTTTCCAGCGATGTATGCCACTTTGCCAGAATATTTTTCTAAAGTTCCGAAAAATGCATTGAAAACGCGCATTTTCAGTTAGCCTACACTGGCATGATGAAGTGGCCACTGCCCACTCCATGGTCCGAGTGCGTTGATGAAACTTACTATTTTGGAAAGCTAATGGCAGCACCTTGCCAGCGATGTATGCCACTTTGCCAGAATATTTTTCTAAAGTTCCGAAAAATGCACTGAAAACGCGCATTTTCAGTTAGCCTACACTGGCATGATGAAGTGGCCACTGCCCACTCTATGGTCCGAGTGCGTTGATGAAACTTACTATTTTGGAAAGCTAATGGCAGCACCTTTCCAGCGATATATGCCACTTTGCCAGAATATTTTTCTAAAGTTCCGAAAAATGCACTGAAAACGCGAATTTTCAGTTAGCCTACACTGGCATGATGAAGTGGCATGATGAAGTGGCCACTGCCCACTCCATGGTCCGAGTGCGTTGATGAAACTTACTATTTTGGAAAGCTAATGGCAGCACCTTTCCAGCGAAATATGCCACTTTGCCAGAATATTTTTCTAAAGTTCCGAAAAATGCACTGAAAACGCGCATTTTCAGTTAGCCTACACGGGCATGATGAAGTGGCCACTGCCCACTCCATGGTCCGAGTGCGTTGATGAAACTTACTATTTTGGAAAGCTAATGGCAGCACCTTTCCAGCGATATATGCCACTTTGCCAGAATATTTTTCTAAAGTTCCGAAAAATGCACTGAAAACGCGCATTTTCAGTTAGCCTACACGGGCATGATGAAGTGGCATGATGAAGTGGCCACTGCCCACTCTATGGTCCGAGTGCGTTGATAAAACTTACTATTTTGGAAAGCTAATGGCAGCACCTTTCCAGCGATATATGCCACTTTGCCAGAATATTTTTCTAAAGTTCCGAAAAATGCACTGAAAACGCGCATTTTCAGTTAGCCTACACTGGCATGATGAAGTGGCCACTGCCCACTCCATGGTCCGAGTGCGTTGATGAAACTTACTATTTTGGAAAGCTAATGGCAGCACCTTGCCAGCGATGTATGCCACTTTGCCAGAATATTTTTCTAAAGTTCCGAAAAATGCACTGAAAACGCGCATTTTCAGTTAGCCTACACTGGCATGATGAAGTGGCCACTGCCCACTCTATGGTCCGAGTGCGTTGATGAAACTTACTATTTTGGAAAGCTAATGGCAGCACCTTTCCAGCGATATATGCCACTTTGCCAGAATATTTTTCTAAAGTTCCGAAAAATGCACTGAAAACGCGAATTTTCAGTTAGCCTACACTGGCATGATGAAGTGGCATGATGAAGTGGCCACTGCCCACTCCATGGTCCGAGTGCGTTGATGAAACTTACTATTTTGGAAAGCTAATGGCAGCACCTTTCCAGCGATATATGCCACTTTGCCAGAATATTTTTCTAAAGTTCCGAAAAATGCACTGAAAACGCGAATTTTCAGTTAGCCTACACTGGCATAATGAAGTGGCCACTGCCCACTCCATGGTCCGAGTGCGTTGATGAAACTTACTATTTTGGAAAGCTAATGGCAGCACCTTTCCAGCGATATATGCCACTTTGCCAGAATATTTTTCTAAAGTTCCGAAAAATGCACTGAAAACGCGAATTTTCAGTTAGCCTACACTGGCATGATGAAGTGGCATGATGAAGTGGCCACTGCCCACTCCATGGTCCGAGTGCGTTGATGAAACTTACTATTTTGGAAAGCTAATGGCAGCACCTTTCCAGCGATATATGCCACTTTGCCAGAATATTTTTCTAAAGTTCCGAAAAATGCACTGAAAACGCGCATTTTCAGTTAGTCTACACGGGCATGATGAAGTGGCCACTGCCCACTCCATGGTCCGAGTGCGTTGATGAAACTTACTATTTTGGAAAGCTAATGGCAGCACCTTTCCAGCGATATATGCCACTTTGCCAGAATATTTTTCTAAAGTTCCGAAAAATGCACTGAAAACGCGCATTTTCAGTTAGCCTACACTGGCATGATGAAGTGGCATGATGAAGTGGCCACTGCCCACTCTATGGTCCGAGTGCGTTGATAAAACTTACTATTTTGGAAAGCTAATGGCAGCACCTTTCCAGCGATATATGCCACTTTGCCAGAATATTTTTCTAAAGTTCCGAAAAATGCACTGAAAACGCGCATTTTCAGTTAGCCTATACTGGCATGATGAAGTGGCCACTGCCCACTCCATGGTCCGAGTGCGTTGATGAAACTTACTATTTTGGAAAGCTAATGGCAGCACCTTGCCAGCGATGTATGCCACTTTGCCAGAATATTTTTCTAAAGTTCCGAAAAATGCACTGAAAACGCGCATTTTCAGTTAGCCTACACTGGCATGATGAAGTGGCCACTGCCCACTCTATGGTCCGAGTGCGTTGATGAAACTTACTATTTTGGAAAGCTAATGGCAGCACCTTTCCAGAGATATATGCCACTTTGCCAGAATATTTTTCTAAAGTTCCGAAAAATGCACTGAAAACGCGAATTTTCAGTTAGCCTACACTGGCATGATGAAGTGGCATGATGAAGTGGCCACTGCCCACTTCATGGTCCGAGTGCGTTGATGAAACTTACTATTTTGGAAAGCTAATGGCAGCACCTTTCCAGCGATATATGCCACTTTGCCAGAATATTTTTCTAAAGTTCCGAAAAATGCACTGAAAACGCGAATTTTCAGTTAGCCTACACTGGCATAATGAAGTGGCCACTGCCCACTCCATGGTCTGAGTGCGTTGATGGAACTTACTATTTTGGAAAGTTAATGGCAGCACCTTTCCAGCGATGTATGCCACTTTGCCAGAATATTTTTCTAAAGTTCCGAAAAATGCACTGAAAACGCGCATTTTCAGTTAGCCTACACTGGCATGATGAAGTGGCATGATGAAGTGGCCACTGCCCACTCCATGGTCCGAGTGCGTTGATGAAACTTACTATTTTGGAAAGCTAATGGCAGCACCTTTCCAGCGATATATGCCACTTTGCCAGAATATTTTTCTAAAGTTCCGAAAAATGCACTGAAAACGCGAATTTTCAGTTAGCCTACACTGGCATGATGAAGTGGCCACTGCCCACTCCATGGTCCGAGTGCGTTGATGAAACTTACTATTTTGGAAAGCTAATGGCAGCACCCTTCCAGCGATGTATGCCACTTTGCCAGAATATTTTTCTAAAGTTCCGAAAAATGCACTGAAAACGCGCATTTTCAGTTAGCCTACACTGGCATGATGAAGTGGCATGATGAAGTGGCCACTGCCTACTCCATGGTCCGAGTGCGTTGATGAAACTTACTATTTTGGAAAGCTAATGGCAGCACCTTTCCAGCGATATATGCCACTTTGCCAGAATATTTTTCTAAAGTTCAGTAGCCTACACTGGCATGATGAAGTGGCATGATGAAGTGGCCACTGCCCACTCCATGGTCCGAGTGCGTTGATGAAACTTACTATTTTGGAAAGCTAATGGCAGCACCTTTCCAGCGAAATATGCCACTTTGCCAGAATATTTTTCTAAAGTTCCGAAAAATGCACTGAAAACGCGAATTTTCAGTTAGCCTACACTGGCATGATGAAGTGGCATGATGAAGTGGCCACTGCCCACTCCATGGTCCGAGTGCGTTGATGAAACTTACTATTTTGGAAAGCTAATGGCAGCACCTTTCCAGCGAAATATGCCACTTTGCCAGAATATTTTTCTAAAGTTCCGAAAAATGCACTGAAAACGCGCATTTTCAGTTAGCCTACACGGGCATGATGAAGTGGCCACTGCCCACTCCATGGTCCGAGTGCGTTGATGAAACTTACTATTTTGGAAAGCTAATGGCAGCACCTTTCCAGCGATATATGCCACTTTGCCAGAATATTTTTCTAAAGTTCCGAAAAATGCACTGAAAACGCGCATTTTCAGTTAGCCTACACGGGCATGATGAAGTGGCATGATGAAGTGGCCACTGCCCACTCCATGGTCCGAGTGCGTTGATGAAACTTACTATTTTGGAAAGCTAATGGCAGCACCTTTCCAGCGATATATGCCACTTTGCCAGAATATTTTTCTAAAGTTCCGAAAAATGCACTGAAAACGCGAATTTTCAGTTAGCCTACACTGGCATAATGAAGTGGCCACTGCCCACTCCATGGTCTGAGTGCGTTGATGAAACTTACTATTTTGGAAAGCTAATGGCAGCACCTTTCCAGCGATGTATGCCACTTTGCCAGAATATTTTTCTAAAGTTCCGAAAAATGCATTGAAAACGCGCATTTTCAGTTAGCCTACACTGGCATGATGAAGTGGCCACTGCCCACTCCATGGTCCGAGTGCGTTGATGAAACTTACTATTTTGGAAAGCTAATGGCAGCACCTTGCCAGCGATGTATGCCACTTTGCCAGAATATTTTTCTAAAGTTCCGAAAAATGCACTGAAAACGCGCATTTTCAGTTAGCCTACACTGGCATGATGAAGTGGCCACTGCCCACTCTATGGTCCGAGTGCGTTGATGAAACTTACTATTTTGGAAAGCTAATGGCAGCACCTTTCCAGCGATATATGCCACTTTGCCAGAATATTTTTCTAAAGTTCCGAAAAATGCACTGAAAACGCGAATTTTCAGTTAGCCTACACTGGCATGATGAAGTGGCATGATGAAGTGGCCACTGCCCACTCCATGGTCCGAGTGCGTTGATGAAACTTACTATTTTGGAAAGCTAATGGCAGCACCTTTCCAGCGAAATATGCCACTTTGCCAGAATATTTTTCTAAAGTTCCGAAAAATGCACTGAAAACGCGCATTTTCAGTTAGCCTACACGGGCATGATGAAGTGGCCACTGCCCACTCCATGGTCCGAGTGCGTTGATGAAACTTACTATTTTGGAAAGCTAATGGCAGCACCTTTCCAGCGATATATGCCACTTTGCCAGAATATTTTTCTAAAGTTCCGAAAAATGCACTGAAAACGCGCATTTTCAGTTAGCCTACACGGGCATGATGAAGTGGCATGATGAAGTGGCCACTGCCCACTCTATGGTCCGAGTGCGTTGATAAAACTTACTATTTTGGAAAGCTAATGGCAGCACCTTTCCAGCGATATATGCCACTTTGCCAGAATATTTTTCTAAAGTTCCGAAAAATGCACTGAAAACGCGCATTTTCAGTTAGCCTACACTGGCATGATGAAGTGGCCACTGCCCACTCCATGGTCCGAGTGCGTTGATGAAACTTACTATTTTGGAAAGCTAATGGCAGCACCTTGCCAGCGATGTATGCCACTTTGCCAGAATATTTTTCTAAAGTTCCGAAAAATGCACTGAAAACGCGCATTTTCAGTTAGCCTACACTGGCATGATGAAGTGGCCACTGCCCACTCTATGGTCCGAGTGCGTTGATGAAACTTACTATTTTGGAAAGCTAATGGCAGCACCTTTCCAGCGATATATGCCACTTTGCCAGAATATTTTTCTAAAGTTCCGAAAAATGCACTGAAAACGCGAATTTTCAGTTAGCCTACACTGGCATGATGAAGTGGCATGATGAAGTGGCCACTGCCCACTCCATGGTCCGAGTGCGTTGATGAAACTTACTATTTTGGAAAGCTAATGGCAGCACCTTGCCAGCGATATATGCCACTTTGCCAGAATATTTTTCTAAAGTTCCGAAAAATGCACTGAAAACGCGAATTTTCAGTTAGCCTACACTGGCATAATGAAGTGGCCACTGCCCACTCCATGGTCCGAGTGCGTTGATGAAACTTACTATTTTGGAAAGCTAATGGCAGCACCTTTCCAGCGATATATGCCACTTTGCCAGAATATTTTTCTAAAGTTCCGAAAAATGCACTGAAAACGCGAATTTTCAGTTAGCCTACACTGGCATGATGAAGTGGCATGATGAAGTGGCCACTGCCCACTCCATGGTCCGAGTGCGTTGATGAAACTTACTATTTTGGAAAGCTAATGGCAGCACCTTTCCAGCGATATATGCCACTTTGCCAGAATATTTTTCTAAAGTTCCGAAAAATGCACTGAAAACGCGCATTTTCAGTTAGCCTACACGGGCATGATGAAGTGGCCACTGCCCACTCCATGGTCCGAGTGCGTTGATGAAACTTACTATTTTGGAAAGCTAATGGCAGCACCTTTCCAGCGATATATGCCACTTTGCCAGAATATTTTTCTAAAGTTCCGAAAAATGCACTGAAAACGCGCATTTTCAGTTAGCCTACACTGGCATGATGAAGTGGCATGATGAAGTGGCCACTGCCCACTCTATGGTCCGAGTGCGTTGATAAAACTTACTATTTTGGAAAGCTAATGGCAGCACCTTTCCAGCGATATATGCCACTTTGCCAGAATATTTTTCTAAAGTTCCGAAAAATGCACTGAAAACGCGCATTTTCAGTTAGCCTACACTGGCATGATGAAGTGGCCACTGCCCACTCCATGGTCCGAGTGCGTTGATGAAACTTACTATTTTGGAAAGCTAATGGCAGCACCTTGCCAGCGATGTATGCCACTTTGCCAGAATATTTTTCTAAAGTTCCGAAAAATGCACTGAAAACGCGCATTTTCAGTTAGCCTACACTGGCATGATGAAGTGGCCACTGCCCACTCTATGGTCCGAGTGCGTTGATGAAACTTACTATTTTGGAAAGCTAATGGCAGCACCTTTCCAGCGATATATGCCACTTTGCCAGAATATTTTTCTAAAGTTCCGAAAAATGCACTGAAAACGCGAATTTTCAGTTAGCCTACACTGGCATGATGAAGTGGCATGATGAAGTGGCCACTGCCCACTTCATGGTCCGAGTGCGTTGATGAAACTTACTATTTTGGAAAGCTAATGGCAGCACCTTTCCAGCGATATATGCCACTTTGCCAGAATATTTTTCTAAAGTTCCGAAAAATGCACTGAAAACGCGAATTTTCAGTTAGCCTACACTGGCATAATGAAGTGGCCACTGCCCACTCCATGGTCTGAGTGCGTTGATGGAACTTACTATTTTGGAAAGTTAATGGCAGCACCTTTCCAGCGATGTATGCCACTTTGCCAGAATATTTTTCTAAAGTTCCGAAAAATGCACTGAAAACGCGCATTTTCAGTTAGCCTACACTGGCATGATGAAGTGGCATGATGAAGTGGCCACTGCCCACTCCATGGTCCGAGTGCGTTGATGAAACTTACTATTTTGGAAAGCTAATGGCAGCACCTTTCCAGCGATATATGCCACTTTGCCAGAATATTTTTCTAAAGTTCCGAAAAATGCACTGAAAACGCGAATTTTCAGTTAGCCTACACTGGCATGATGAAGTGGCCACTGTCCACTCCATGGTCCGAGTGCGTTGATGAAACTTACTATTTTGGAAAGCTAATGGCAGCACCCTTCCAGCGATGTATGCCACTTTGCCAGAATATTTTTCTAAAGTTCCGAAAAATGCACTGAAAACGCGCATTTTCAGTTAGCCTACACTGGCATGATGAAGTGGCATGATGAAGTGGCCACTGCCTACTCCATGGTCCGAGTGCGTTGATGAAACTTACTATTTTGGAAAGCTAATGGCAGCACCTTTCCAGCGATATATGCCACTTTGCCAGAATATTTTTCTAAAGTTCAGTAGCCTACACTGGCATGATGAAGTGGCATGATGAAGTGGCCACTGCCCACTCCATGGACCGAGTGCGTTGATGAAACTTACTATTTTGGAAAGCTAATGGCAGCACCTTTCCAGCGATATATGCCACTTTGCCAGAATATTTTTCTAAAGTTCCGAAAAATGCACTGAAAACGCGCATTTTCAGTTAGCCTACACTGGCATGATGAAGTGGCCACTGCCCACTCTATGGTCCGAGTGCGTTGATGAAACTTACTATTTTGGAAAGCTAATGGCAGCACCTTTCCAGCGATATATGCCACTTTGCCAGAATATTTTTCTAAAGTTCCGAAAAATGCACTGAAAACGCGAATTTTCAGTTAGCCTACACTGGCATGATGAAGTGGCCACTGCCCACTCCATGGTCCGAGTGCGTTGATGAAACTTACTATTTTGGAAAGCTAATGGCAGCACCCTTCCAGCGATGTATGCCACTTTGCCAGAATATTTTTCTAAAGTTCCGAAAAATGCACTGAAAACGCGCATTTTCAGTTAGCCTACACTGGCATGATGAAGTGGCATGATGAAGTGGCCACTGCCCACTCCATGGTCCGAGTGCGTTGATGAAACTTACTATTTTGGAAAGCTAATGGCAGCACCTTTCCAGCGATATATGCCACTTTGCCAGAATATTTTTCTAAAGTTCCGAAAAATGCACTGAAAACGCGAATTTTCAGTTAGCCTACACTGGCATAATGAAGTGGCCACTGCCCACTCCATGGTCTGAGTGCGTTGATGGAACTTACTATTTTGGAAAGCTAATGGCAGCACCTTTCCAGCGATGTATGCCACTTTGCCAGAATATTTTTCTAAAGTTCCGAAAAATGCACTGAAAACGCGCATTTTCAGTTAGCCTACACTGGCATGATGAAGTGGCATGATGAAGTGGCCACTGCCCACTCCATGGTCCGAGTGCGTTGATGAAACTTACTATTTTGGAAAGCTAATGGCAGCACCTTTCCAGCGATATATGCCACTTTGCCAGAATATTTTTCTAAAGTTCCGAAAAATGCACTGAAAACGCGCATTTTCAGTTAGCCTACACTGGCATGATGAAGTGGCCACTGCCCACTCCATGGTCCGAGTGCGTTGATGAAACTTACTATTTTGGAAAGCTAATGGCAGCACCTTTCCAGCGATGTATGCCACTTTGCCAGAATATTTTTCTAAAGTTCCGAAAAATGCACTGAAAACGCGAATTTTCAGTTAGCCTACACTGGCATAATGAAGTGGCCACTGCCCACTCCATGGTCTGAGTGCGTTGATGGAACTTACTATTTTGGAAAGCTAATGGCAGCACCTTTCCAGCGATGTATGCCACTTTGCCAGAATATTTTTCTAAAGTTCCGAAAAATGCACTGAAAACGCGCATTTTCAGTTAGCCTACACTGGCATGATGAAGTGGCATGATGAGTGGCCACTGCCCACTCTATGGTCCGAGTGCGTTGATGAAACTTACTATTTTGGAAAGCTAATGGCAGCACCTTTCCAGCGATATATGCCACTTTGCCAGAATATTTTTCTAAAGTTCCGAAAAATGCACTGAAAACGCGAATTTTCAGTTAGCCTACACTGGCATGATGAAGTGGCCACTGCCCACTCCATGGTCCGAGTGCGTTGATGAAACTTACTATTTTGGAAAGCTAATGGCAGCACCTTTCCAGCGATGTATGCCACTTTGCCAGAATATTTTTCTAAAGTTCCGAAAAATGCACTGAAAACGCGCATTTTCAGTTAGCCTACACTGGCATGATGAAGTGGCCACTGCCCACTCCATGGTCCGAGTGCGTTGATGAAACTTACTATTTTGGAAAGCTAATGGCAGCACCTTTCCAGCGATGTATGCCACTTTGCCAGAATATTTTTCTAAAGTTCCGAAAAATGCACTGAAAACGCGCATTTTCAGTTAGCCTACACTGGCATGATGAAGTGGCATGATGAGTGGCCACTGCCCACTCTATGGTCCGAGTGCGTTGATGAAACTTACTATTTTGGAAAGCTAATGGCAGCACCTTTCCAGCGATATATGCCACTTTGCCAGAATATTTTTCTAAAGTTCCGAAAAATGCACTGAAAACGCGAATTTTCAGTTAGCCTACACTGGCATGATGAAGTGGCCACTGCCCACTCCATGGTCCGAGTGCGTTGATGAAACTTACTATTTTGGAAAGCTAATGGCAGCACCTTTCCAGCGATGTATGCCACTTTGCCAGAATATTTTTCTAAAGTTCCGAAAAATGCACTGAAAACGCGCATTTTCAGTTAGCCTACACTGGCATGATGAAGTGGCCACTGCCCACTCCATGGTCCGAGTGCGTTGATGAAACTTACTATTTTGGAAAGCTAATGGCAGCACCCTTCCAGCGATGTATGCCACTTTGCCAGAATATTTTTCTAAAGTTCCGAAAAATGCACTGAAAACGCGCATTTTCAGTTAGCCTACACTGGCATGATGAAGTGGCATGATGAAGTGGCCACTGCCCACTCCATGGTCCGAGTGCGTTGATGAAACTTACTAGTTTGGAAAGCTAATGGCAGCACCTTTCCAGCGATATATGCCACTTTGCCAGAATATTTTTCTAAAGTTCCGAAAAATGCACTGAAAACGCGAATTTTCAGTTAGCCTACACTGGCATAATGAAGTGGCCACTGCCCACTCCATGGTCTGAGTGCGTTGATGGAACTTACTATTTTGGAAAGCTAATGGCAGCACCTTTCCAGCGATGTATGCCACTTTGCCAGAATATTTTTCTAAAGTTCCGAAAAATGCACTGAAAACGCGCATTTTCAGTTAGCCTACACTGGCATGATGAAGTGGCATGATGAAGTGGCCACTGCCCACTCCATGGTCCGAGTGCGTTGATGAAACTTACTATTTTGGAAAGCTAATGGCAGCACCTTTCCAGCGATATATGCCACTTTGCCAGAATATTTTTCTAAAGTTCCGAAAAATGCACTGAAAACGCGCATTTTCAGTTAGCTTACACTGGCATGATGAAGTGGCCACTGCCCACTCCATGGTCCGAGTGCGTTGATGAAACTTACTATTTTGGAAAGCTAATGGCAGCACCCTTCCAGCGATGTATGCCACTTTGCCAGAATATTTTTCTAAAGTTCCGAAAAATGCACTGAAAACGCGAATTTTCAGTTAGCCTACACTGGCATGATGAAGTGGCATGATGAGTGGCCACTGCCCACTCTATGGTCCGAGTGCGTTGATGAAACTTACTATTTTGGAAAGCTAATGGCAGCACCTTTCCAGCGATATATGCCACTTTGCCAGAATATTTTTCTAAAGTTCCGAAAAATGCACTGAAAACGCGAATTTTCAGTTAGCCTACACTGGCATGATGAAGTGGCCACTGCCCACTCCATGGTCCGAGTGCGTTGATGAAACTTACTATTTTGGAAAGCTAATGGCAGCACCTTTCCAGCGATGTATGCCACTTTGCCAGAATATTTTTCTAAAGTTCCGAAAAATGCACTGAAAACGCGCATTTTCAGTTAGCCTACACTGGCATGATGAAGTGGCATGATGAAGTGGCCACTGCCCACTCCATGGTCCGAGTGCGTTGATGAAACTTACTATTTTGGAAAGCTAATGGCAGCACCTTTCCAGCGATATATGCCACTTTGCCAGAATATTTTTCTAAAGTTCCGAAAAATGCACTGAAAACGCGCATTTTCAGTTAGCCTATACTGGCATGATGAAGTGGCATGATGAAGTGGCCACTGCCCACTCCATGGACCGAGTGCGTTGATGAAACTTACTATTTTGGAAAGCTAATGGCAGCACCTTTCCAGCGATATATGCCACTTAGTCAGAATATTTTTCTAAAGTTCCGAAAAATGCACTGAAAACGCGCATTTTCAGTTAGCCTACACTGGCATGATGAAGTGGCCACTGCCCACTCCATGGTCCGAGTGCGTTGATGAAACTTACTATTTTGGAAAGCTAATGGCAGCACCTTTCCAGCGATGTATGCCACTTTGCCAGAATATTTTTCTAAGGTTCCGAAAAATGCACTGAAAACGCGCATTTTCAGTTAGCCTACACTGGCATGATGAAGTGGCATGATGAAGTGGCCACTGCCCACTCCATGGTCCGAGTGCGTTGATGAAACTTACTATTTTGGAAAGCTAATGGCAGCACCTTTCCAGCGATATATGCCACTTTGCCAGAATATTTTTCTAAAGTTCCGAAAAATGCACTGAAAACGAGCATTTTCAGTTAGCCTACACTGGCATGATGAAGTGGCCACTGCCCACTCCATGGTCCGAGTGCGTTGATGAAACTTACTATTTTGGAAAGCTAATGGCAGCACCTTTCCAGCGATGTATGCCACTTTGCCAGAATATTTTTCTAAAGTTCCGAAAAATGCACTGAAAACGCGCATTTTCAGTTAGCCTACACTGGCATGATGAAGTGGCATGATGAGTGGCCACTGCCCACTCTATGGTCCGAGTGCGTTGATGAAACTTACTATTTTGGAAAGCTAATGGCAGCACCTTTCCAGCGATATATGCCACTTTGCCAGAATATTTTTCTAAAGTTCCGAAAAATGCACTGAAAACGCGAATTTTCAGTTAGCCTACACTGGCATGATGAAGTGGCCACTGCCCACTCCATGGTCCGAGTGCGTTGATGAAACTTACTATTTTGGAAAGCTAATGGCAGCACCTTTCCAGCGATGTATGCCACTTTGCCAGTATATTTTTCTAAAGTTCCGAAAAATGCACTGAAAACGCGCATTTTCAGTTAGCCTACACTGGCATGATGAAGTGGCATGATGAAGTGGCCACTGCCCACTCCATGGACCGAGTGCGTTGATGAAACTTACTATTTTGGAAAGCTAATGGTAGCACCTTTCCAGCGATATATGCCACTTTGCCAGAATATTTTTCTAAAGTTCCGAAAAATGCACTGAAAACGCGCATTTTCAGTTAGCCTACACTGGCATGATGAAGTGGCCACTGCCCACTCCATGGTCCGAGTGCGTTGATGAAACTTACTATTTTGGAAAGCTAATGGCAGCACCCTTCCAGCGATATATGCCACTTTGCCAGAATATTTTTCTAAAGTTCCGAAAAATGCACTGAAAACGCGCATTTTCAGTTAGCCTACACTGGCATGATGAAGTGGCCACTGCCCACTCCATGGTCCGAGTGCGTTGATGAAACTTACTATTTTGGAAAGCTAATGGCAGCACCCTTCCAGCGATGTATGCCACTTTGCCAGAATATTTTTCTAAAGTTCCGAAAAATGCACTGAAAACGCGCATTTTCAGTTAGCCTACACTGGCATGATGAAGTGGCATGATGAAGTGGCCACTGCCCACTCCATGGTCCGAGTGCGTTGATGAAACTTACTATTTTGGAAAGCTAATGGCAGCACCTTTCCAGCGATATATGCCACTTTGCCAGAATATTTTTCTAAAGTTCCGAAAAATGCACTGAAAACGCGAATTTTCAGTTAGCCTACACTGGCATAATGAAGTGGCCACTGCCCACTCCATGGTCTGAGTGCGTTGATGGAACTTACTATTTTGGAAAGCTAATGGCAGCACCTTTCCAGCGATGTATGCCACTTTGCCAGAATATTTTTCTAAAGTTCCGAAAAATGCACTGAAAACGCGCATTTTCAGTTAGCCTACACTGGCATGATGAAGTGGCCACTGCCCACTCCATGGTCCGAGTGCGTTGATGAAACTTACTATTTTGGAAAGCTAATGGCAGCACCTTTCCAGCGATGTATGCCACTTTGCCAGAATATTTTTCTAAAGTTCCGAAAAATGCACTGAAAACGCGCATTTTCAGTTAGCCTACACTGGCATGATGAAGTGGCATGATGAGTGGCCACTGCCCACTCTATGGTCCGAGTGCGTTGATGAAACTTACTATTTTGGAAAGCTAATGGCAGCACCTTTCCAGCGATATATGCCACTTTGCCAGAATATTTTTCTAAAGTTCCGAAAAATGCACTGAAAACGCGAATTTTCAGTTAGCCTACACTGGCATGATGAAGTGGCCACTGCCCACTCCATGGTCCGAGTGCGTTGATGAAACTTACTATTTTGGAAAGCTAATGGCAGCACCTTTCCAGCGATGTATGCCACTTTGCCAGAATATTTTTCTAAAGTTCCGAAAAATGCACTGAAAACGCGCATTTTCAGTTAGCCTACACTGGCATGATGAAGTGGCCACTGCCCACTCCATGGTCCGAGTGCGTTGATGAAACTTACTATTTTGGAAAGCTAATGGCAGCACCCTTCCAGCGATGTATGCCACTTTGCCAGAATATTTTTCTAAAGTTCCGAAAAATGCACTGAAAACGCGCATTTTCAGTTAGCCTACACTGGCATGATGAAGTGGCATGATGAAGTGGCCACTGCCCACTCCATGGTCCGAGTGCGTTGATGAAACTTACTATTTTGGAAAGCTAATGGCAGCACCTTTCCAGCGATATATGCCACTTTGCCAGAATATTTTTCTAAAGTTCCGAAAAATGCACTGAAAACGCGAATTTTCAGTTAGCCTACACTGGCATAATGAAGTGGCCACTGCCCACTCCATGGTCTGAGTGCGTTGATGGAACTTACTATTTTGGAAAGCTAATGGCAGCACCTTTCCAGCGATGTATGCCACTTTGCCAGAATATTTTTCTAAAGTTCCGAAAAATGCACTGAAAACGCGCATTTTCAGTTAGCCTACACTGGCATGATGAAGTGGCATGATGAAGTGGCCACTGCCCACTCCATGGTCCGAGTGCGTTGATGAAACTTACTATTTTGGAAAGCTAATGGCAGCACCTTTCCAGCGATATATGCCACTTTGCCAGAATATTTTTCTAAAGTTCCGAAAAATGCACTGAAAACGCGCATTTTCAGTTAGCCTACACTGGCATGATGAAGTGGCCACTGCCCACTCCATGGTCCGAGTGCGTTGATGAAACTTACTATTTTGGAAAGCTAATGGCAGCACCCTTCCAGCGATGTATGCCACTTTGCCAGAATATTTTTCTAAAGTTCCGAAAAATGCACTGAAAACGCGCATTTTCAGTTAGCCTACACTGGCATGATGTAGTGGCATGATGAGTGGCCACTGCCCACTCTATGGTCCGAGTGCGTTGATGAAACTTACTATTTTGGAAAGCTAATGGCAGCACCTTTCCAGCGATATATGCCACTTTGCCAGAATATTTTTCTAAAGTTCCGAAAAATGCACTGAAAACGCGAATTTTCAGTTAGCCTACACTGGCATGATGAAGTGGCCACTGCCCACTCCATGGTCCGAGTGCGTTGATGAAACTTACTATTTTGGAAAGCTAATGGCAGCACCTTTCCAGCGATGTATGCCACTTTGCCAGAATATTTTTCTAAAGTTCCGAAAAATGCACTGAAAACGCGCATTTTCAGTTAGCCTACACTGGCATGATGAAGTGGCATGATGAAGTGGCCACTGCCCACTCCATGGTCCGAGTGCGTTGATGAAACTTACTATTTTGGAAAGCTAATGGCAGCACCTTTCCAGCGATATATGCCACTTTGCCAGAATATTTTTCTAAAGTTCCGAAAAATGCACTGAAAACGCGAATTTTCAGTTAGCCTACACTGGCATAATGAAGTGGCCACTGCCCACTCCATGGTCTGAGTGCGTTGATGGAACTTACTATTTTGGAAAGCTAATGGCAGCACCTTTCCAGCGATATATGCCACTTTGCCAGAATATTTTTCTAAAGTTCCGAAAAATGCACTGAAAACGCGCATTTTCAGTTAGCCTATACTGGCATGATGAAGTGGCATGATGAAGTGGCCACTGCCCACTCCATGGACCGAGTGCGTTGATGAAACTTACTATTTTGGAAAGCTAATGGCAGCACCTTTCCAGCGATATATGCCACTTAGTCAGAATATTTTTCTAAAGTTCCGAAAAATGCACTAAAAACGCGCATTTTCAGTTAGCCTACACTGGCATGATGAAGTGGCCACTGCCCACTCCATGGTCCGAGTGCGTTGATGAAACTTACTATTTTGGAAAGCTAATGGCAGCACCTTTCCAGCGATGTATGCCACTTTGCCAGAATATTTTTCTAAGGTTCCGAAAAATGCACTGAAAACGCGCATTTTCAGTTAGCCTACACTGGCATGATGAAGTGGCATGATGAAGTGGCCACTGCCCACTCCATGGTCCGAGTGCGTTGATGAAACTTACTATTTTGGAAAGCTAATGGCAGCACCTTTCCAGCGATATATGCTACTTTGCCAGAATATTTTTCTAAAGTTCCGAAAAATGCACTGAAAACGAGCATTTTCAGTTAGCCTACACTGGCATGATGAAGTGGCCACTGCCCACTCCATGGTCCGAGTGCGTTGATGAAACTTACTATTTTGGAAAGCTAATGGCAGCACCTTTCCAGCGATGTATGCCACTTTGCCAGAATATTTTTCTAAAGTTCCGAAAAATGCACTGAAAACGCGCATTTTCAGTTAGCCTACACTGGCATGATGAAGTGGCATGATGAGTGGCCACTGCCCACTCTATGGTCCGAGTGCGTTGATGAAACTTACTATTTTGGAAAGCTAATGGCAGCACCTTTCCAGCGATATATGCCACTTTGCCAGAATATTTTTCTAAAGTTCCGAAAAATGCACTGAAAACGCGAATTTTCAGTTAGCCTACACTGGCATGATGAAGTGGCCACTGCCCACTCCATGGTCCGAGTGCGTTGATGAAACTTACTATTTTGGAAAGCTAATGGCAGCACCTTTCCAGCGATGTATGCCACTTTGCCAGAATATTTTTCTAAAGTTCCGAAAAATGCACTGAAAACGCGCATTTTCAGTTAGCCTACACTGGCATGATGAAGTGGCATGATGAAGTGGCCACTGCCCACTCCATGGACCGAGTGCGTTGATGAAACTTACTATTTTGGAAAGCTAATGGCAGCACCTTTCCAGCGATATATGCCACTTTGCCAGAATATTTTTCTAAAGTTCCGAAAAATGCACTGAAAACGCGCATTTTCAGTTAGCCTACACTGGCATGATGAAGTGGCCACTGCCCACTCCATGGTCCGAGTGCGTTGATGAAACTTACTATTTTGGAAAGCCAATGGCAGCACCCTTCCAGCGATATATGCCACTTTGCCAGAATATTTTTCTAAAGTTCCGAAAAATGCACTGAAAACGCGCATTTTCAGTTAGCCTACACTGGCATGATGAAGTGGCCACTGCCCACTCCATGGTCCGAGTGCGTTGATGAAACTTACTATTTTGGAAAGCTAATGGCAGCACCCTTCCAGCGATGTATGCCACTTTGCCAGAATATTTTTCTAAAGTTCCGAAAAATGCACTGAAAACGCGCATTTTCAGTTAGCCTACACTGGCATGATGAAGTGGCCACTGCCCACTCCATGGTCCGAGTGCGTTGATGAAACTTACTATTTTGGAAAGCTAATGGCAGCACCTTTCCAGCGATATATGCCACTTTGCCAGAATATTTTTCTAAAGTTCCGAAAAATGCACTGAAAACGCGAATTTTCAGTTAGCCTACACTGGCATAATGAAGTGGCCACTGCCCACTCCATGGTCTGAGTGCGTTGATGGAACTTACTATTTTGGAAAGCTAATGGCAGCACCTTTCCAGCGATGTATGCCACTTTGCCAGAATATTTTTCTAAAGTTCCGAAAAATGCACTGAAAACGCGCATTTTCAGTTAGCCTACACTGGCATGATGAAGTGGCATGATGAAGTGGCCACTGCCCACTCCATGGTCCGAGTGCGTTGATGAAACTTACTATTTTGGAAAGCTAATGGCAGCACCTTTCCAGCGATATATGCCACTTTGCCAGAATATTTTTCTAAAGTTCCGAAAAATGCACTGAAAACGCGCATTTTCAGTTAGCCTACACTGGCATGATGAAGTGGCCACTGCCCACTCCATGGTCCGAGTGCGTTGATGAAACTTACTATTTTGGAAAGCTAATGGCAGCACCCTTCCAGCGATGTATGCCACTTTGCCAGAATATTTTTCTAAAGTTCCGAAAAATGCACTGAAAACGCGAATTTTCAGTTAGCCTACACTGGCATGATGAAGTGGCATGATGAAGTGGCCACTGCCCACTCCATGGTCCGAGTGCGTTGATGAAACTTACTATTTTGGAAAGCTAATGGCAGCACCTTTCCAGCGATATATGCCACTTTGCCAGAATATTTTTCTAAAGTTCCGAAAAATGCACTGAAAACGCGAATTTTCAGTTAGCCTACACTGGCATGATGAAGTGGCCACTGCCCACTCCATGGTCCGAGTGCGTTGATGAAACTTACTATTTTGGAAAGCTAATGGCAGCACCTTTCCAGCGATATATGCCACTTTGCCAGAATATTTTTCTAAAGTTCCGAAAAATGCACTGAAAACGCGCATTTTCAGTTAGCCTACACTGGCATGATGAAGTGGCATGATGAAGTGGCCACTGCCCACTCCATGGTCCGAGTGCGTTGATGAAACTTACTATTTTGGAAAGCTAATGGCAGCACCTTTCCAGCGATATATGCCACTTTGCCAGAATATTTTTCTAAAGTTCCGAAAAATGCACTGAAAACGCGCATTTTCAGTTAGCCTACACTGGCATGATGAAGTGGCCACTGCCCACTCCATTGTCCGAGTGCGTTGATAAAACTTACTATTTTGGAAAGCTAATGGCAGCACCTTTCCAGCGATGTATGCCACTTTGCCAGAATATTTTTCTAAGTTCCGAAAAATGCACTGAAAACGCGCATTTTCAGTTAGCCTACACTGGCATGATGAAGTGGCATGATGAAGTGGCCACTGCCCACTCCATGGTCCGAGTGCGTTGATGAAACTTACTATTTTGGAAAGCTAATGGCAGCACCTTTCCAGCGATATATGCCACTTTGCCAGAATATTTTTCTAAAGTTCCGAAAAATGCACTGAAAACGCGCATTTTCAGTTAGCCTGCACTGGCATGATGAAGTGGCCACTGCCCACTCCATGGTCCGAGTGCGTTGATGAAACTTACTATTTTGGAAAGCTAATGGCAGCACCTTTCCAGCGATGTGTGCCACTTTGCCAGAATATTTTTCTAAAGTTCCGAAAAATGCACTGAAAACGCGCATTTTCAGTTAGCCTACACTGGCATGATGAAGTGGCCACTGCCCACTCCATGGTCCGAGTGCGTTGATGAAACTTACTATTTTGGAAAGCTAATGGCAGCACCTTTCCAGCGATATATGCCACTTTGCCAGAATATTTTTCTAAAGTTCCGAAAAATGCACTGAAAACGCGCATTTTCAGTTAGCCTACACGGGCATGATGAAGTGGCCACTGCCCACTTCCGAAAAATGCACTGAAAACGCGCATTTTCAGTTAGCCTACACTGGCATGATGAAGTGGCCACTGCCCACTCCATGGTCCGAGTGCGTTGATGAAACTTACTATTTTGGAAAGCTAATGGCAGCACCTTTCCAGCGATATATGCCACTTTGCCAGAATATTTTTCTAAAGTTCCGAAAAATGCACTGAAAACGCGCATTTTCAGTTAGCCTACACGGGCATGATGAAGTGGCCACTGCCCACTCCATGGTCCGAGTGCGTTGATGAAACTTACTATTTTGGAAAGCTAATGGCAGCACCTTTCCAGCGATATATGCCACTTTGCCAGAATATTTTTCTAAAGTTCCGAAAAATGCGCTGAAAACGCGCATTTTCAGTTAGCCTACACTGGCATGATGAAGTGGCATGATGAAGTGGCCACTGCCCACTCTATGGTCCGAGTGCGTTGATGAAACTTACTATTTTGGAAAGCTAATGGCAGCACCTTTCCAGCGATATATGCCACTTTGCCAGAATATTTTTCTAAAGTTCCGAAAAATGCACTGAAAACGCGCATTTTCAGTTAGCCTACACTGGCATGATGAAGTGGCCACTGCCCACTCCATGGTCCGAGTGCGTTGATGAAACTTACTATTTTGGAAAGCTAATGGCAGCACCTTTCCAGCGATGTGTGCCACTTTGCCAGAATATTTTTCTAAGGTTCCGAAAAATGCACTGAAAACGCGCATTTTCAGTTAGCCTACACTGGCATGATGAAGTGGCATGATGAAGTGGCCACTGCCCACTCCATGGTCCGAGTGCGTTGATGAAACTTACTATTTTGGAAAGCTAATGGCAGCACCTTTCCAGCGATATATGCCACTTTGCCAGAATATTTTTCTAAAGTTCCGAAAAATGCACTGAAAACGCGCATTTTCAGTTAGCCTACACTGGCATGATGAAGTGGCCACTGCCCACTCCATGGTCCGAGTGCGTTGATGAAACTTACTATTTTGGAAAGCTAATGGCAGCACCTTTCCAGTGATGTATGCCACTTTGCCAGAATATTTTTCTAAGGTTCCGAAAAATGCACTGAAAACGCGCATTTTCAGTTAGCCTACACTGGCATGATGAAGTGGCATGATGAAGTGGCCACTGCCCACTCCATGGTCCGAGTGCGTTGATGAAACTTACTATTTTGGAAAGCTAATGGCAGCACCTTTCCAGCGATGTATGCCACTTTGCCAGAATATTTTTCTAAGGTTCCGAAAAATGCACTGAAAACGCGCATTTTCAGTTAGCCTACACTGGCATGATGAAGTGGCATGATGAAGTGGCCACTGCTCACTCCATGGTCCGAGTGCGTTGATGAAACTTACTATTTTGGAAAGCTAATGGCAGCACATTTCCAGCGATATATGCCACTTTGCCAGAGTATTTTTCTAAAGTTCCGAAAAATGCACTGAAAACGCGCATTTTCAGTTAGCCTACACGGGCATGATGAAGTGGCCACTGCCCACTCCATGGTCCGAGTGCGTTGATGAAACTTACTATTTTGGAAAGCTAATGGCAGCACCTTTCCAGCGATATATGCCACTTTGCCAGAATATTTTTCTAAAGTTCCAAAAAATGCACTGAAAACGCGCATTTTCAGTTAGCCTACACTGGCATGATGAAGTGGCATGATGAAGTGGCCACTGCCCACTCTATGGTCCGAGTGCGTTGATGAAACTTACTATTTTGGAAAGCTAATGGCAGCACCTTTCCAGCGATATATGCCACTTTGCCAGAATATTTTTCTAAAGTTCCGAAAAATGCACTGAAAACGCGCATTTTCAGTTAGCCTACACTGGCATGATGAAGTGGCCACTGCCCACTCCATGGTCCGAGTGCGTTGATGAAACTTACTATTTTGGAAAGCTAATGGCAGCACCTTTCCAGCGATGTATGCCACTTTGCCAGAATATTTTTCTAAGGTTCCGAAAAATGCACTGAAAACGCGCATTTTCAGTTAGCCTACACTGGCATGATGAAGTGGCCACTGCCCACTCCATGGTCCGAGTGCGTTGATGAAACTTACTATTTTGGAAAGCTAATGGCAGCACCTTTCCAGCGATGTATGCCACTTTGCCAGAATATTTTTCTAAAGTTCCGAAAAATGCACTGAAAACGCGCATTTTCAGTTAGCCTACACTGGCATGATGAAGTGGCCACTGCCCACTCCATGGTCCGAGTGCGTTGATGAAACTTACTATTTTGGAAAGCTAATGGCAGCACATTTCCAGCGATATATGCCACTTTGCCAGAATATTTTTCTAAAGTTCCGAAAAATGCACTGAAAACGCGCATTTTCAGTTAGCCTACACTGGCATGATGAAGTGGCCACTGCCCACTCCATGGTCCGAGTGCGTTGATGAAACTTAGTATTTTGGAAAGCTAATGGCAGCACCTTTCCAGCGATATATGCCACTTTGCCAGAATATTTTTCTAAAGTTCCGAAAAATGCACTGAAAACGCGCATTTTCAGTTAGCCTACACGGGCATGATGAAGTGGCCACTGCCCACTCCATGGTCCGAGTGCGTTGATGAAACTTACTATTTTGGAAAGCTAATGGCAGCACCTTTCCAGCGATATATGCCACTTTGCCAGAATATTTTTCTAAAGTTCCGAAAAATGCACTGAAAACGCGCATTTTCAGTTAGCATGATGAAGTGGCATGATGAAGTGGCCACTGCCCACTCTATGGTCCGAGTGCGTTGATGAAACTTACTATTTTGGAAAGCTAATGGCAGCACCTTTCCAGCGATATATGCCACTTTGCCAGAATATTTTTCTAAAGTTCCGAAAAATGCACTGAAAACGCGCATTTTCAGTTAGCCTACACTGGCATGATGAAGTGGCCACTGCCCACTCCATGGTCCGAGTGCGTTGATGAAACTTACTATTTTGGAAAGCTAATGGCAGCACCTTTCCAGCGATGTGTGCATTTTCAGTTAGCCTACACTGGCATGATGAAGTGGCATGATGAAGTGGCCACTGCCCACTCCATGGTCCGAGTGCGTTGGTGAAACTTACTATTTTGGAAAGCTAATGGCAGCACCTTTCCAGCGATATATGCCACTTTGCCAGAATATTTTTCTAAAGTTCCGAAAAATGCACTGAAAACGCGCATTTTCAGTTAGCCTACACGGGCATGATGAAGTGGCCACTGCCCACTCCATGGTCCGAGTGCGTTGATGAAACTTACTATTTTGGAAAGCTAATGGCAGCACCTTTGTACTTTGATGTATGCCACTTTGCCAGAATATTTTTCTAAAGTTCCGAAAAATGCACTGAAAACGCGCATTTTCAGTTAGCCTACACTGGCATGATGAAGTGGCCACTGCCCACTCCATGGTCCGAGTGCGTTGATGAAACTTACTATTTTGGAAAGCTAATGGCAGCACCTTTCCAGCGATATATGCCACTTTGCCAGAATATTTTTCTAAAGTTCCGAAAAATGCACTGAAAACGCGCATTTTCAGTTAGCCTACACGGGCATGATGAAGTGGCCACTGCCCACTCCATGGTCCGAGTGCGTTGATGAAACTTACTATTTTGGAAAGCTAATGGCAGCACCTTTCCAGCGATATATGCCACTTTGCCAGAATATTTTTCTAAAGTTCCGAAAAATGCACTGAAAACGCGCATTTTCAGTTAGCCTACACTGGCATGATGAAGTGGCCACTGCCCACTCCATGGTCCGAGTGCGTTGATGAAACTTACTATTTTGGAAAGCTAATGGCAGCACCTTTCCAGCGATGTATGCCACTTTGCCAGAATATTTTTCTAAAGTTCCGAAAAATGCACTGAAAACTGGAACACTGGCATGATGAAGTGGCCACTGCCCACTCCATGGTCCGAGTGCGTTGATGAAACTTACTATTTTGGAAAGCTAATGGCAGCACTTTTCCAGCGATGTATGCCACTTTGCCAGAATATTTTTCTAAGGTTCCGAAAAATGCACTGAAAACGCGCATTTTCAGTTAGCCTACACTGGCATGATGAAGTGGCATGATGAAGTGGCCACTGCCCACTCCATGGTCCGAGTGCGTTGATGAAACTTACTATTTTGGAAAGCTAATGGCAGCACCTTTCCAGCGATGTATGCCACTTTGCCAGAATATTTTTCTAAGGTTCCGAAAAATGCACTGAAAACGCGCATTTTCAGTTAGCCTACACTGGCATGATGAAGTGGCATGATGAAGTGGCCACTGCCCACTCCATGGTCCGAGTGCGTTGATGAAACTTACTATTTTGGAAAGCTAATGGCAGCACATTTCCAGCGATATATGCCACTTTGCCAGAATATTTTTCTAAAGTTCCGAAAAATGCACTGAAAACGCGCATTTTCAGTTAGCCTACACTGGCATGATGAAGTGGCCACTGCCCACTCCATGGTCCGAGTGCGTTGATGAAACTTACTATTTTGGAAAGCTAATGGCAGCACCTTTCCAGCGATATATGCCACTTTGCCAGAATATTTTTCTAAAGTTCCGAAAAATGCACTGAAAACGCGCATTTTCAGTTAGCCTACACTGGCATGATGAAGTGGCCACTGCCCACTCCATGGTCCGAGTGCGTTGATGAAACTTACTATTTTGGAAAGCTAATGGCAGCACCTTTCCAGCGATATATGCCACTTTGCCAGAATATTTTTCTAAAGTTCCGAAAAATGCACTGAAAACGCGCATTTTCAGTTAGCCTACACGGGCATGATGAAGTGGCCACTGCCCACTCCATGGTCCGAGTGCGTTGATGAAACTTACTATTTTGGAAAGCTAATGGCAGCACCTTTCCAGCGATATATGCCACTTTGCCAGAATATTTTTCTAAAGTTCCGAAAAATGCACTGAAAACGCGCATTTTCAGTTAGCCTACACTGGCATGATGAAGTAGCCACTGCCCACTCCATGGTCCGAGTGCGTTGATGAAACTTACTATTTTGGAAAGCTAATGGCAGCACCTTTCCAGCGATATATGCCACTTTGCCAGAATATTTTTCTAAAGTTCCGAAAAATGCACTGAAAACGCGCATTTTCAGTTAGCCTACACGGGCATGATGAAGTGGCCACTGCCCACTCCATGGTCCGAGTGCGTTGATGAAACTTACTATTTTGGAAAGCTAATGGCAGCACCTTTCCAGCGATATATGCCACTTTGCCAGAATATTTTTCTAAAGTTCCGAAAAATGCACTGAAAACGCGCATTTTCAGTTAGCCTACACTGGCATGATGAAGTGGCATGATGAAGTGGCCACTGCCCACTCTATGGTCCGAGTGCGTTGATGAAACTTACTATTTTGGAAAGCTAATGGCAGCACCTTTCCAGCGATATATGCCACTTTGCCAGAATATTTTTCTAAAGTTCCGAAAAATGCACTGAAAACGCGCATTTTCAGTTAGCCTACACTGGCATGATGAAGTGGCCACTGCCCACTCCATGGTCCGAGTGCGTTGATGAAACTTACTATTTTGGAAAGCTAATGGCAGCACCTTTCCAGCGATGTGTGCCACTTTGCCAGAATATTTTTCTAAGGTTCCGAAAAATGCACTGAAAACGCGCATTTTCAGTTAGCCTACACTGGCATGATGAAGTGGCATGATGAAGTGGCCACTGCCCACTCCATGGTCCGAGTGCGTTGATGAAACTTACTATTTTGGAAAGCTAATGGCAGCACCTTTCCAGCGATATATGCCACTTTGCCAGAATATTTTTCTAAAGTTCCGAAAAATGCACTGAAAACGCGCATTTTCAGTTAGCCTACACTGGCATGATGAAGTGGCCACTGCCCACTCCATAGTCCGAGTGCGTTGATGAAACTTACTATTTTGGAAAGCTAATGGCAGCACCTTTCCAGCGATGTATGCCACTTTGCCAGAATATTTTTCTAAAGTTCCGAAAAATGCACTGAAAACTGGAACACTGGCATGATGAAGTGGCCACTGCCCACTCCATGGTCCGAGTGCGTTGATGAAACTTACTATTTTGGAAAGCTAATGGCAGCACCTTTCCAGCGATGTATGCCACTTTGCCAGAATATTTTTCTAAAGTTCCGAAAAATGCACTGAAAACGCGCATTTTCAGTTAGCCTACACTGGCATGATGAAGTGGCCACTGCCCACTCCATGGTCCGAGTGCGTTGATGAAACTTACTATTTTGGAAAGCTAATGGCAGCACCTTTCCAGCGATTTATGCCACTTTGCCAGAATATTTTTCTAAAGTTCCGAAAAATGCACTGAAAACGCGCATTTTCAGTTAGCCTACACTGGCATAATGAAGTGGCATGATGAAGTGGCCACTGCCCACTCCATGGTCCGAGTGCGTTGATGAAACTTACTATTTTGGAAAGCTAATGGCAGCACCTTTCCAGCGATTTATGCCACTTTGCCAGAATATTTTTCTAAAGTTCCGAAAAATGCACTGAAAACGCGAATTTTCAGTTAGCCTACACTGGCATGATGAAGTGGCCACTGCCCACTCCGTGGTCCGAGTGCGTTGATGAAACTTACTATTTTGGAAAGCTAATGGCAGCACCTTTCCAGCGATATATGCCACTTTGCCAGAATATTTTTCTAAAGTTCCGAAAAATGCACTGAAAACGCGCATTTTCAGTTAGCCTACACTGGCATGATGAAGTGGCCACTGCCCACTCCATGGTCCGAGTGCGTTGATGAAACTTACTATTTTGGAAAGCTAATGGCAGCACCTTTCCAGCGATGTGTGCCACTTTGCCAGAATATTTTTCTAAGGTTCCGAAAAATGCACTGAAAACGCGCATTTTCAGTTAGCCTACACTGGCATGATGAAGTGGCCACTGCCCACTCCATAGTCCGAGTGCGTTGATGAAACTTACTATTTTGGAAAGCTAATGGCAGCACCTTTCCAGCGATGTATGCCACTTTGCCAGAATATTTTTCTAAAGTTCCGAAAAATGCACTGAAAACTGGAACACTGGCATGATGAAGTGGCCACTGCCCACTCCATGGTCCGAGTGCGTTGATGAAACTTACTATTTTGGAAAGCTAATGGCAGCACCTTTCCAGCGATGTATGCCACTTTGCCAGAATATTTTTCTAAGGTTCCGAAAAATGCACTGAAAACGCGCATTTTCAGTTAGCCTACACTGGCATGATGAAGTGGCATGATGAAGTGGCCACTGCCCACTCCATGGTCCGAGTGCGTTGATGAAACTTACTATTTTGGAAAGCTAATGGCAGCACCTTTCCAGCGATTTATGCCACTTTGCCAGAATATTTTTCTAAAGTTCCGAAAAATGCACTGAAAACGCGCATTTTCAGTTAGCCTACACTGGCATAATGAAGTGGCATGATGAAGTGGCCACTGCCCACTCCATGGTCCGAGTGCGTTGATGAAACTTACTATTTTGGAAAGCTAATGGCAGCACCTTTCCAGCGATTTATGCCACTTTGCCAGAATATTTTTCTAAAGTTCCGAAAAATGCACTGAAAACGCGAATTTTCAGTTAGCCTACACTGGCATGATGAAGTGGCCACTGCCCACTCCGTGGTCCGAGTGCGTTGATGAAACTTACTATTTTGGAAAGCTAATGGCAGCACCTTTCCAGCGATATATGCCACTTTGCCAGAATATTTTTCTAAAGTTCCGAAAAATGCACTGAAAACGCGCATTTTCAGTTAGCCTACACTGGCATGATGAAGTGGCCACTGCCCACTCCATGGTCCGAGTGCGTTGATGAAACTTACTATTTTGGAAAGCTAATGGCAGCACCTTTCCAGCGATGTGTGCCACTTTGCCAGAATATTTTTCTAAGGTTCCGAAAAATGCACTGAAAACGCGCATTTTCAGTTAGCCTACACTGGCATGATGAAGTGGCCACTGCCCACTCCATAGTCCGAGTGCGTTGATGAAACTTACTATTTTGGAAAGCTAATGGCAGCACCTTTCCAGCGATGTATGCCACTTTGCCAGAATATTTTTCTAAAGTTCCGAAAAATGCACTGAAAACGCGCATTTTCAGTTAGCCTACACTGGCATGATGAAGTGGCATGATGAAGTGGCCACTGCCCACTCCATGGTCCGAGTGCGTTGATGAAACTTACTATTTTGGAAAGCTAATGGCAGCACCTTTCCAGCGATATATGCCACTTTGCCAGAATATTTTTCTAAAGTTCCGAAAAATGCACTGAAAACGCGCATTTTCAGTTAGCCTACACGGGCATGATGAAGTGGCCACTGCCCACTCCATGGTCCGAGTGCGTTGATGAAACTTACTATTTTGGAAAGCTAATGGCAGCACCTTTCCAGCGATATATGCCACTTTGCCAGAATATTTTTCTAAAGTTCCGAAAAATGCACTGAAAACGCGCATTTTCAGTTAGCCTACACTGGCATGATGAAGTAGCCACTGCCCACTCCATGGTCCGAGTGCGTTGATGAAACTTACTATTTTGGAAAGCTAATGGCAGCACCTTTCCAGCGATATATGCCACTTTGCCAGAATATTTTTCTAAAGTTCCGAAAAATGCACTGAAAACGCGCATTTTCAGTTAGCCTACACGGGCATGATGAAGTGGCCACTGCCCACTCCATGGTCCGAGTGCGTTGATGAAACTTACTATTTTGGAAAGCTAATGGCAGCACCTTTCCAGCGATATATGCCACTTTGCCAGAATATTTTTCTAAAGTTCCGAAAAATGCACTGAAAACGCGCATTTTCAGTTAGCCTACACTGGCATGATGAAGTGGCCACTGCCCACTCCATGGTCCGAGTGCGTTGATGAAACTTACTATTTTGGAAAGCTAATGGCAGCACCTTTCCAGCGATGTGTGCCACTTTGCCAGAATATTTTTCTAAGGTTCCGAAAAATGCACTGAAAACGCGCATTTTCAGTTAGCCTACACTGGCATGATGAAGTGGCATGATGAAGTGGCCACTGCCCACTCCATGGTCCGAGTGCGTTGATGAAACTTACTATTTTGGAAAGCTAATGGCAGCACCTTTCCAGCGATATATGCCACTTTGCCAGAATATTTTTCTAAAGTTCCGAAAAATGCACTGAAAACGCGCATTTTCAGTTAGCCTACACTGGCATGATGAAGTGGCCACTGCCCACTCCATAGTCCGAGTGCGTTGATGAAACTTACTATTTTGGAAAGCTAATGGCAGCACCTTTCCAGCGATGTATGCCACTTTGCCAGAATATTTTTCTAAAGTTCCGAAAAATGCACTGAAAACTGGAACACTGGCATGATGAAGTGGCCACTGCCCACTCCATGGTCCGAGTGCGTTGATGAAACTTACTATTTTGGAAAGCTAATGGCAGCACCTTTCCAGCGATGTATGCCACTTTGCCAGAATATTTTTCTAAGGTTCCGAAAAATGCACTCCATGGTCCGAGTGCGTTGATGAAACTTACTATTTTGGAAAGCTAATGGCAGCACCTTTCCAGCGATATATGCCACTTTGCCAGAATATTTTTCTAAAGTTCCGAAAAATGCACTGAAAACGCGCATTTTCAGTTAGCCTACACTGGCATGATGAAGTGGCCACTGCCCACTCCATGGTCCGAGTGCGTTGATGAAACTTACTATTTTGGAAAGCTAATGGCAGCACCTTTCCAGCGATATATGCCACTTTGCCAGAATATTTTTCTAAAGTTCCGAAAAATGCACTGAAAACGCGCATTTTCAGTTAGCCTACACGGGCATGATGAAGTGGCCACTGCCCACTCCATGGTCCGAGTGCGTTGATGAAACTTACTATTTTGGAAAGCTAATGGTAGCACCTTTCCAGCGATATATGCCACTTTGCCAGAATATTTTTCTAAAGTTCCGAAAAATGCACTGAAAACGCGCATTTTCAGTTAGCCTACACTGGCATGATGAAGTGGCCACTGCCCACTCTATGGTCCGAGTGCGTTGATGAAACTTACTATTTTGGAAAGCTAATGGCAGCACCTTTCCAGCGATATATGCCACTTTGCCAGAATATTTTTCTAAAGTTCCGAAAAATGCACTGAAAACGCGCATTTTCAGTTAGCCTACACTGGCATGATGAAGTGGCCACTGCCCACTCCATGGTCCGAGTGCGTTGATGAAACTTACTATTTTGGAAAGCTAATGGCAGCACCTTTCCAGCGATATATGCCACTTTGCCAGAATATTTTTCTAAAGTTCCGAAAAATGCACTGAAAACGCGCATTTTCAGTTAGCCTACACTGGCATGATGAAGTGGCCACTGCCCACTCCATGGTCCGAGTGCGTTGATGAAACTTACTATTTTGGAAAGCTAATGGCAGCACCTTTCCAGCGATGTATGCCACTTTGCCAAAATATTTTTCTAAGGTTCCGAAAAATGCACTGAAAACGCGCATTTTCAGTTAGCCTACACTGGCATGATGAAGTGGCATGATGAAGTGGCCACTGCCCACTCCATGGTCCGAGTGCGTTGATGAAACTTACTATTTTGGAAAGCTAATGGCAGCACCTTTCCAGCGATATATGCCACTTTGCCAGAATATTTTTCTAAAGTTCCGAAAAATGCACTGAAAACGCGCATTTTCAGTTAGCCTACACTGGCATGATGAAGTGGCCACTGCCCACTCCATGGTCCGAGTGCGTTGATGAAACTTACTATTTTGGAAAGCTAATGGCAGCACCTTTCCAGCGATATATGCCACTTTGCCAGAATATTTTTCTAAAGTTCCGAAAAATGCACTGAAAACGCGCATTTTCAGTTAGCCTACACGGGCATGATGAAGTGGCCACTGCCCACTCCATGGTCCGAGTGCGTTGATGAAACTTACTATTTTGGAAAGCTAATGGTAGCACCTTTCCAGCGATATATGCCACTTTGCCAGAATATTTTTCTAAAGTTCCGAAAAATGCACTGAAAACGCGCATTTTCAGTTAGCCTACACTGGCATGATGAAGTGGCATGATGAAGTGGCCACTGCCCACTCTATGGTCCGAGTGCGTTGATGAAACTTACTATTTTGGAAAGCTAATGGCAGCACCTTTCCAGCGATATATGCCACTTTGCCAGAATATTTTTCTAAAGTTCCGAAAAATGCACTGAAAACGCGCATTTTCAGTTAGCCTACACTGGCATGATGAAGTGGCCACTGCCCACTCCATGGTCCGAGTGCGTTGATGAAACTTACTATTTTGGAAAGCTAATGGCAGCACCTTTCCAGCGATATATGCCACTTTGCCAGAATATTTTTCTAAAGTTCCGAAAAATGCACTGAAAACGCGCATTTTCAGTTAGCCTACACTGGCATGATGAAGTGGCCACTGCCCACTCCATGGTCCGAGTGCGTTGATGAAACTTACTATTTTGGAAAGCTAATGGCAGCACCTTTCCAGCGATGTATGCCACTTTGCCAGAATATTTTTCTAAAGTTCCGAAAAATGCACTGAAAACGCGCATTTTCAGTTAGCCTACACTGGCATGATGAAGTGGCCACTGCCCACTCCATGGACCGAGTGCGTTGATGAAACTTACTATTTTGGAAAGCTAATGGCAGCACCTTTCCAGCGATATATGCCACTTAGTCAGAATATTTTTCTAAAGTTCCGAAAAATGCACTGAAAACGCGCATTTTCAGTTAGCCTACACTGGCATGATGAAGTGGCCACTGCCCACTCCATGGTCCGAGTGCGTTGATGAAACTTACTATTTTGGAAAGCTAATGGCAGCACCTTTCCAGCGATATATGCCACTTTGCCAGAATATTTTTCTAAAGTTCCGAAAAATGCACTGAAAACGCGCATTTTCAGTTAGCCTACACGGGCATGATGAAGTGGCCACTGCCCACTCCATGGTCCGAGTGCGTTGATGAAACTTACTATTTTGGAAAGCTAATGGCAGCACCTTTCCAGCGATATATGCCACTTTGCCAGAATATTTTTCTAAAGTTCCGAAAAATGCACTGAAAACGCGCATTTTCAGTTAGCCTACACTGGCATGATGAAGTGGCATGATGAAGTGGCCACTGCCCACTCTATGGTCCGAGTGCGTTGATGAAACTTACTATTTTGGAAAGCTAATGGCAGCACCTTTCCAGCGATATATGCCACTTTGCCAGAATATTTTTCTAAAGTTCCGAAAAATGCACTGAAAACGCGCATTTTCAGTTAGCCTACACTGGCATGATGAAGTGGCCACTGCCCACTCCATGGTCCGAGTGCGTTGATGAAACTTACTATTTTGGAAAGCTAATGGCAGCACCTTTCCAGCGATGTATGCCACTTTGCCAGAATATTTTTCTAAGGTTCCGAAAAATGCACTGAAAACGCGCATTTTCAGTTAGCCTACACTGGCATGATGAAGTGGCATGATGAAGTGGCCACTGCCCACTCCATGGTCCGAGTGCGTTGATGAAACTTACTATTTTGGAAAGCTAATGGCAGCACCTTTCCAGCGATATATGCCACTTTGCCAGAATATTTTTCTAAAGTTCCGAAAAATGCACTGAAAACGCGCATTTTCAGTTAGCCTACACTGGCATGATGAAGTGGCCACTGCCCACTCCATGGTCCGAGTGCGTTGATGAAACTTACTATTTTGGAAAGCTAATGGCAGCACCTTTCCAGCGATGTATGCCACTTTGCCAGAATATTTTTCTAAAGTTCCGAAAAATGCACTGCGCATTTTCAGTTAGCCTACACTGGCATGATGAAGTGGCCACTGCCCACTCCATGGTCCGAGTGCGTTGATGAAACTTACTATTTTGGAAAGCTAATGGCAGCACCTTTCCAGCGATATATGCCACTTTGCCAGAATATTTTTCTAAAGTTCCGAAAAATGCACTGAAAACGCGCATTTTCAGTTAGCCTACACGGGCATGATGAAGTGGCCACTGCCCACTCCATGGTCCGAGTGCGTTGATGAAACTTACTATTTTGGAAAGCTAATGGTAGCACCTTTCCAGCGATATATGCCACTTTGCCAGAATATTTTTCTAAAGTTCCGAAAAATGCACTGAAAACGCGCATTTTCAGTTAGCCTACACTGGCATGATGAAGTGGCATGATGAAGTGGCCACTGCCCACTCTATGGTCCGAGTGCGTTGATGAAACTTACTATTTTGGAAAGCTAATGGCAGCACCTTTCCAGCGATATATGCCACTTTGCCAGAATATTTTTCTAAAGTTCCGAAAAATGCACTGAAAACGCGCATTTTCAGTTAGCCTACACTGGCATGATGAAGTGGCCACTGCCCACTCCATGGTCCGAGTGCGTTGATGAAACTTACTATTTTGGAAAGCTAATGGCAGCACCTTTCCAGCGATGTATGCCACTTTGCCAGAATATTTTTCTAAGGTTCCGAAAAATGCACTGAAAACGCGCATTTTCAGTTAGCCTACACTGGCATGATGAAGTGGCATGATGAAGTGGCCACTGCCCACTCCATGGTCCGAGTGCGTTGATGAAACTTACTATTTTGGAAAGCTAATGGCAGCACCTTTCCAGCGATATATGCCACTTTGCCAGAATATTTTTCTAAAGTTCCGAAAAATGCACTGAAAACGCGCATTTTCAGTTAGCCTACACGGGCATGATGAAGTGGCCACTGCCCACTCCATGGTCCGAGTGCGTTGATGAAACTTACTATTTTGGAAAGCTAATGGTAGCACCTTTCCAGCGATATATGCCACTTTGCCAGAATATTTTTCTAAAGTTCCGAAAAATGCACTGAAAACGCGCATTTTCAGTTAGCCTACACTGGCATGATGAAGTGGCCACTGCCCACTCCATGGTCTGAGTGCGTTGATGAAACTTACTATTTTGGAAAGCTAATGGCAGCACCTTTCCAGCGATGTATGCCACTTTGCCAAAATATTTTTCTAAGGTTCCGAAAAATGCACTGAAAACGCGCATTTTCAGTTAGCCTACACTGGCATGATGAAGTGGCATGATGAAGTGGCCACTGCCCACTCCATGGTCCGAGTGCGTTGATGAAACTTACTATTTTGGAAAGCTAATGGCAGCACCTTTCCAGCGATATATGCCACTTTGCCAGAATATTTTTCTAAAGTTCCGAAAAATGCACTGAAAACGCGCATTTTCAGTTAGCCTACACTGGCATGATGAAGTGGCCACTGCCCACTCTATGGTCCGAGTGCGTTGATGAAACTTACTATTTTGGAAAGCTAATGGCAGCACCTTTCCAGCGATATATGCCACTTTGCCAGAATATTTTTCTAAAGTTCCGAAACATGCACTGAAAACGCGCATTTTCAGTTAGCCTACACTGGCATGATGAAGTGGCCACTGCCCACTCCATGGTCCGAGTGCGTTGATGAAACTTACTATTTTGGAAAGCTAATGGCAGCACCTTTCCAGCGATGTATGCCACTTTGCCAGAATATTTTTCTAAAGTTCCGAAAAATGCACTGAAAACGCGCATTTTCAGTTAGCCTACACTGGCATGATGAAGTGGCCACTGCCCACTCCATGGACCGAGTGCGTTGATGAAACTTACTATTTTGGAAAGCTAATGGCAGCACCTTTCCAGCGATATATGCCACTTAGTCAGAATATTTTTCTAAAGTTCCGAAAAATGCACTGAAAACGCGCATTTTCAGTTAGGCTACACTGGCATGATGAAGTGGCCACTGCCCACTCCATGGTCCGAGTGCGTTGATGAAACTTACTATTTTGGAAAGCTAATGGCAGCACCTTTCCAGCGATGTATGCCACTTTGCCAGAATATTTTTCTAAAGTTCCGAAAAATGCACTGAAAACGCGAATTTTCAGTTAGCCTATACTGGCATGATGAAGTGGCCACTGCCCACTCCATGGTCCGAGTGCGTTGATGAAACTTACTATTTTGGAAAGCTAATGGCAGCACCTTTCCAGCGATGTATGCCACTTTGCCAGAATATTTTTCTAAAGTTCCGAAAAATACACTGAAAACGCGCATTTTCAGTTAGCCTACACTGGCATGATGAAGTGGCATGATGAAGTGGCCACTGCCCACTCCATGGTCCGAGTGCGTTGATGAAACTTACTATTTTGGAAAGCTAATGGCAGCACCTTTCCAGCGATATATGCCACTTTGCCAGAATATTTTTCTAAAGTTCCGAAAAATGCACTGAAAACGCGAATTTTCAGTTAGCCTACACTGGCATGATGAAGTGGCCACTGCCCACTCCATGGTCCGAGTGCGTTGATGAAACTTACTATTTTGGAAAGCTAATGGCAGCACCTTTCCAGCGATATATGCCACTTTGCCAGAATATTTTTCTAAAGTTCCGAAAAATGCACTGAAAACGCGAATTTTCAGTTAGCCTACACTGGCATGATGAAGTGGCATGATGAAGTGGCCACTGCCCACTCCATGGTCCGAGTGCGTTGATGAAACTTACTATTTTGGAAAGCTAATGGCAGCACCTTTCCAGCGATATATGCCACTTTGCCAGAATATTTTTCTAAAGTTCCGAAAAATGCACTGAAAACGCGAATTTTCAGTTAGCCTACACTGGCATGATGAAGTGGCCACTGCCCACTCCATGGTCCGAGTGCGTTGATGAAACTTACTATTTTGGAAAGCTAATGGCAGCACCTTTCCAGCGATATATGCCACTTTGCCAGAATATTTTTCTAAAGTTCCGAAAAATGCACTGAAAACGCGAATTTTCAGTTAGCCTACACGGGCATGATGAAGTGGCCACTGCCCACTCCATGGTCCGAGTGCGTTGATGAAACTTACTATTTTGGAAAGCTAATGGCAGCACCTTTCCAGCGATATATGCCACTTTGCCAGAATATTTTTCTAAAGTTCCGAAACATGCACTGAAAACGCGCATTTTCAGTTAGCCTACACTGGCATGATGAAGTGGCCACTGCCCACTCCATGGTCCGAGTGCGTTGATGAAACTTACTATTTTGGAAAGCTAATGGCAGCACCTTTCCAGCGATGTATGCCACTTTGCCAGAATATTTTTCTAAAGTTCCGAAAAATGCACTGAAAACGCGCATTTTCAGTTAGCCTACACTGGCATGATGAAGTGGCCACTGCCCACTCCATGGACCGAGTGCGTTGATGAAACTTACTATTTTGGAAAGCTAATGGCAGCACCTTTCCAGCGATATATGCCACTTAGTCAGAATATTTTTCTAAAGTTCCGAAAAATGCACTGAAAACGCGCATTTTCAGTTAGCCTACACTGGCATGATGAAGTGGCCACTGCCCACTCCATGGTCCGAGTGCGTTGATGAAACTTACTATTTTGGAAAGCTAATGGCAGCACCTTTCCAGCGATGTATGCCACTTTGCCAGAATATTTTTCTAAAGTTCCGAAAAATGCACTGAAAACGCGAATTTTCAGTTAGCCTATACTGGCATGATGAAGTGGCCACTGCCCACTCCATGGTCCGAGTGCGTTGATGAAACTTACTATTTTGGAAAGCTAATGGCAGCACCTTTCCAGCGATGTATGCCACTTTGCCAGAATATTTTTCTAAAGTTCCGAAAATACACTGAAAACGCGCATTTTCAGTTAGCCTACACTGGCATGATGAAGTGGCATGATGAAGTGGCCACTGCCCACTCCATGGTCCGAGTGCGTTGATGAAACTTACTATTTTGGAAAGCTAATGGCAGCACCTTTCCAGCGATATATGCCACTTTGCCAGAATATTTTTCTAAAGTTCCGAAAAATGCACTGAAAACGCGAATTTTCAGTTAGCCTACACTGGCATGATGAAGTGGCCACTGCCCACTCCATGGTCCGAGTGCGTTGATGAAACTTACTATTTTGGAAAGCTAATGGCAGCACCTTTCCAGCGATGTATGCCACTTTGCCAGAATATTTTTCTAAAGTTCCGAAAAATGCACTGAAAACGCGCATTTTCAGTTAGCCTACTGGCATGATGAAGTGGCCACTGCCCACTCCATGGTCCGAGTGCGTTGATGAAACTTACTATTTTGGAAAGCTAATGGCAGCACCTTTCCAGCGATGTATGCCACTTTGCCAGAATATTTTTCTAAAGTTCCGAAAAATGCACTGAAAACGCGCATTTTCAGTTAGCCTACACTGGCATGATGAAGTGGCATGATGAAGTGGCCACTGCCCACTCCATGGTCCGAGTGCGTTGATGAAACTTACTATTTTGGAAAGCTAATGGCAGCACCTTTCCAGCGATATATGCCACTTTGCCAGAATATTTTTCTAAAGTTCCGAAAAATGCACTGAAAACGCGAATTTTCAGTTAGCCTACACTGGCATGATGAAGTGGCCACTGCCCACTCCATGGTCCGAGTGCGTTGATGAAACTTACTATTTTGGAAAGCTAATGGCAGCACCTTTCCAGCGATATATGCCACTTTGCCAGAATATTTTTCTAAAGTTCCGAAAAATGCACTGAAAACGCGAATTTTCAGTTAGCCTACACTGGCATGATGAAGTGGCCACTGCCCACTCCATGGTCCGAGTGCGTTGATGAAACTTACTATTTTGGAAAGCTAATGGCAGCACCTTTCCAGCGATATATGCCACTTTGCCAGAATATTTTTCTAAAGTTCCGAAAAATGCACTGAAAACGCGCATTTTCAGTTAGCCTACACTGGCATGATGAAGTGGCCACTGCCCACTCCATGGTCCGAGTGCGTTGATGAAACTTACTATTTTGGAAAGCTAATGGCAACACCTTTCCAGCGATATATGCCACTTTGCCAGAATATTTTTCTAAAGTTCCGAAAAATGCACTGAAAACGCGCATTTTCAGTTAGCCTACACGGGCATGATGAAGTGGCCACTGCCCACTCCATGGTCCGAGTGCGTTGATGAAACTTACTATTTTGGAAAGCTAATGGTAGCACCTTTCCAGCGATATATGCCACTTTGCCAGAATATTTTTCTAAAGTTCCGAAAAATGCACTGAAAACGCGCATTTTCAGTTAGCCTACACTGGCATGATGAAGTGGCCACTGCCCACTCCATGGTCCGAGTGCGTTGATGAAACTTACTATTTTGGAAAGCTAATGGCAGCACCTTTCCAGCGATGTATGCCACTTTGCCAAAATATTTTTCTAAGGTTCCGAAAAATGCACTGAAAACGCGCATTTTCAGTTAGCCTACACTGGCATGATGAAGTGGCATGATGAAGTGGCCACTGCCCACTCCATGGTCCGAGTGCGTTGATGAAACTTACTATTTTGGAAAGCTAATGGCAGCACCTTTCCAGCGATATATGCCACTTTGCCAGAATATTTTTCTAAAGTTCCGAAAAATGCACTGAAAACGCGCATTTTCAGTTAGCCTACACTGGCATGATGAAGTGGCCACTGCCCACTCTATGGTCCGAGTGCGTTGATGAAACTTACTATTTTGGAAAGCTAATGGCAGCACCTTTCCAGCGATATATGCCACTTTGCCAGAATATTTTTCTAAAGTTCCGAAACATGCACTGAAAACGCGCATTTTCAGTTAGCCTACACTGGCATGATGAAGTGGCCACTGCCCACTCCATGGACCGAGTGCGTTGATGAAACTTACTATTTTGGAAAGCTAATGGCAGCACCTTTCCAGCGATATATGCCACTTAGTCAGAATATTTTTCTAAAGTTCCGAAAAATGCACTGAAAACGCGCATTTTCAGTTAGCCTACACTGGCATGATGAAGTGGCCACTGCCCACTCCATGGTCCGAGTGCGTTGATGAAACTTACTATTTTGGAAAGCTAATGGCAGCACCTTTCCAGCGATATATGCCACTTTGCCAGAATATTTTTCTAAAGTTCCGAAAAATGCACTGAAAACGCGAATTTTCAGTTAGCCTACACTGGCATGATGAAGTGGCCACTGCCCACTCCATGGTCCGAGTGCGTTGATGAAACTTACGATTTTGGAAAGCTAATGGCAGCACCTTTCCAGCGATGTATGCCACTTTGCCAGAATATTTTTCTAAAGTTCCGAAAAATGCACTGAAAACGCGCATTTTCAGTTAGCCTACTGGCATGATGAAGTGGCCACTGCCCACTCCATGGTCCGAGTGCGTTGATGAAACTTACTATTTTGGAAAGCTAATGGCAGCACCTTTCCAGCGATGTATGCCACTTTGCCAGAATATTTTTCTAAAGTTCCGAAAAATGCACTGAAAACGCGCATTTTCAGTTAGCCTACACTGGCATGATGAAGTGGCATGATGAAGTGGCCACTGCCCACTCCATGGACCGAGTGCGTTGATGAAACTTACTATTTTGGAAAGCTAATGGCAGCACCTTTCCAGCGATATATGCCACTTAGTCAGAGTATTTTTCTAAAGTTCCGAAAAATGCACTGAAAATGCGCATTTTCAGTTAGCCTACACTGGCATGATGAAGTGGCCACTGCCCACTCTATGGTCCGAGTGCGTTGATGAAACTTACTATTTTGGAAAGCTAATGGCAGCACCTTTCCAGCGATATATGCCACTTTGCCAGAATATTTTTCTAAAGTTCCGAAAAATGCACTGAAAACGCGCATTTTCAGTTAGCCTACACTGGCATGATGAAGTGGCCACTGCCCACTCCATGGTCCGAGTGCGTTGATGAAACTTACTATTTTGGAAAGCTAATGGCAGCACCTTTCCAGCGATGTATGCCACTTTGCCAGAATATTTTTCTAAAGTTCCGAAAAATGCACTGAAAACGCGCATTTTCAGTTAGCCTACACTGGCATGATGAAGTGGCATGATGAAGTGGCCACTGCCCACTCCATGGTCCGAGTGCGTTGATGAAACTTACTATTTTGGAAAGCTAATGGCAGCACCTTTCCAGCGATATATGCCACTTTGCCAGAATATTTTTCTAAAGTTCCGAAAAATGCACTGAAAACGCGAATTTTCAGTTAGCCTACACTGGCATGATGAAGTGGCCACTGCCCACTCCATGGTCCGAGTGCGTTGATGAAACTTACTATTTTGGAAAGCTAATGGCAGCACCTTTCCAGCGATATATGCCACTTTGCCAGAATATTTTTCTAAAGTTCCGAAAAATGCACTGAAAACGCGAATTTTCAGTTAGCCTACACTGGCATGATGAAGTGGCCACTGCCCACTCCATGGTCCGAGTGCGTTGATGAAACTTACTATTTTGGAAAGCTAATGGCAGCACCTTTCCAGCGATATATGCCACTTTGCCAGAATATTTTTCTAAAGTTCCGAAAAATGCACTGAAAACGCGCATTTTCAGTTAGCCTACACTGGCATGATGAAGTGGCCACTGCCCACTCCATGGTCCGAGTGCGTTGATGAAACTTACTATTTTGGAAAGCTAATGGCAACACCTTTCCAGCGATATATGCCACTTTGCCAGAATATTTTTCTAAAGTTCCGAAAAATGCACTGAAAACGCGCATTTTCAGTTAGCCTACACGGGCATGATGAAGTGGCCACTGCCCACTCCATGGTCCGAGTGCGTTGATGAAACTTACTATTTTGGAAAGCTAATGGTAGCACCTTTCCAGCGATATATGCCACTTTGCCAGAATATTTTTCTAAAGTTCCGAAAAATGCACTGAAAACGCGCATTTTCAGTTAGCCTACACTGGCATGATGAAGTGGCCACTGCCCACTCCATGGTCCGAGTGCGTTGATGAAACTTACTATTTTGGAAAGCTAATGGCAGCACCTTTCCAGCGATGTATGCCACTTTGCCAAAATATTTTTCTAAGGTTCCGAAAAATGCACTGAAAACGCGCATTTTCAGTTAGCCTACACTGGCATGATGAAGTGGCATGATGAAGTGGCCACTGCCCACTCCATGGTCCGAGTGCGTTGATGAAACTTACTATTTTGGAAAGCTAATGGCAGCACCTTTCCAGCGATATATGCCACTTTGCCAGAATATTTTTCTAAAGTTCCGAAAAATGCACTGAAAACGCGCATTTTCAGTTAGCCTACACTGGCATGATGAAGTGGCCACTGCCCACTCTATGGTCCGAGTGCGTTGATGAAACTTACTATTTTGGAAAGCTAATGGCAGCACCTTTCCAGCGATATATGCCACTTTGCCAGAATATTTTTCTAAAGTTCCGAAACATGCACTGAAAACGCGCATTTTCAGTTAGCCTACACTGGCATGATGAAGTGGCCACTGCCCACTCCATGGACCGAGTGCGTTGATGAAACTTACTATTTTGGAAAGCTAATGGCAGCACCTTTCCAGCGATATATGCCACTTAGTCAGAATATTTTTCTAAAGTTCCGAAAAATGCACTGAAAACGCGCATTTTCAGTTAGCCTACACTGGCATGATGAAGTGGCCACTGCCCACTCCATGGTCCGAGTGCGTTGATGAAACTTACTATTTTGGAAAGCTAATGGCAGCACCTTTCCAGCGATATATGCCACTTTGCCAGAATATTTTTCTAAAGTTCCGAAACATGCACTGAAAACGCGCATTTTCAGTTAGCCTACACTGGCATGATGAAGTGGCCACTGCCCACTCCATGGACCGAGTGCGTTGATGAAACTTACTATTTTGGAAAGCTAATGGCAGCACCTTTCCAGCGATATATGCCACTTTGCCAGAATATTTTTCTAAAGTTCCGAAAAATGCACTGAAAACGCGCATTTTCAGTTAGCCTACACTGGCATGATGAAGTGGCATGATGAAGTGGCCACTGCCCACTCCATGGTCCGAGTGCGTTGATGAAACTTACTATTTTGGAAAGCTAATGGCAGCACCTTTCCAGCGATATATGCCACTTTGCCAGAATATTTTTCTAAAGTTCCGAAAAATGCACTGAAAACGCGAATTTTCAGTTAGCCTACACTGGCATGATGAAGTGGCCACTGCCCACTCCATGGTCCGAGTGCGTTGATGAAACTTACTATTTTGGAAAGCTAATGGCAGCACCTTTCCAGCGATATATGCCACTTTGCCAGAATATTTTTCTAAAGTTCCGAAAAATGCACTGAAAACGCGAATTTTCAGTTAGCCTACACTGGCATGATGAAGTGGCCACTGCCCACTCCATGGTCCGAGTGCGTTGATGAAACTTACTATTTTGGAAAGCTAATGGCAGCACCTTTCCAGCGATATATGCCACTTTGCCAGAATATTTTTCTAAAGTTCCGAAAAATGCACTGAAAACGCGCATTTTCAGTTAGCCTACACTGGCATGATGAAGTGGCCACTGCCCACTCCATGGTCCGAGTGCGTTGATGAAACTTACTATTTTGGAAAGCTAATGGCAACACCTTTCCAGCGATATATGCCACTTTGCCAGAATATTTTTCTAAAGTTCCGAAAAATGCACTGAAAACGCGCATTTTCAGTTAGCCTACACGGGCATGATGAAGTGGCCACTGCCCACTCCATGGTCCGAGTGCGTTGATGAAACTTACTATTTTGGAAAGCTAATGGTAGCACCTTTCCAGCGATATATGCCACTTTGCCAGAATATTTTTCTAAAGTTCCGAAAAATGCACTGAAAACGCGCATTTTCAGTTAGCCTACACTGGCATGATGAAGTGGCCACTGCCCACTCCATGGTCCGAGTGCGTTGATGAAACTTACTATTTTGGAAAGCTAATGGCAGCACCTTTCCAGCGATGTATGCCACTTTGCCAAAATATTTTTCTAAGGTTCCGAAAAATGCACTGAAAACGCGCATTTTCAGTTAGCCTACACTGGCATGATGAAGTGGCATGATGAAGTGGCCACTGCCCACTCCATGGTCCGAGTGCGTTGATGAAACTTACTATTTTGGAAAGCTAATGGCAGCACCTTTCCAGCGATATATGCCACTTTGCCAGAATATTTTTCTAAAGTTCCGAAAAATGCACTGAAAACGCGCATTTTCAGTTAGCCTACACTGGCATGATGAAGTGGCCACTGCCCACTCTATGGTCCGAGTGCGTTGATGAAACTTACTATTTTGGAAAGCTAATGGCAGCACCTTTCCAGCGATATATGCCACTTTGCCAGAATATTTTTCTAAAGTTCCGAAACATGCACTGAAAACGCGCATTTTCAGTTAGCCTACACTGGCATGATGAAGTGGCCACTGCCCACTCCATGGACCGAGTGCGTTGATGAAACTTACTATTTTGGAAAGCTAATGGCAGCACCTTTCCAGCGATATATGCCACTTAGTCAGAATATTTTTCTAAAGTTCCGAAAAATGCACTGAAAACGCGCATTTTCAGTTAGCCTACACTGGCATGATGAAGTGGCCACTGCCCACTCCATGGTCCGAGTGCGTTGATGAAACTTACTATTTTGGAAAGCTAATGGCAGCACCTTTCCAGCGATATATGCCACTTTGCCAGAATATTTTTCTAAAGTTCCGAAAAATGCACTGAAAACGCGAATTTTCAGTTAGCCTACACTGGCATGATGAAGTGGCCACTGCCCACTCCATGGTCCGAGTGCGTTGATGAAACTTACGATTTTGGAAAGCTAATGGCAGCACCTTTCCAGCGATGTATGCCACTTTGCCAGAATATTTTTCTAAAGTTCCGAAAAATGCACTGAAAACGCGCATTTTCAGTTAGCCTACTGGCATGATGAAGTGGCCACTGCCCACTCCATGGTCCGAGTGCGTTGATGAAACTTACTATTTTGGAAAGCTAATGGCAGCACCTTTCCAGCGATGTATGCCACTTTGCCAGAATATTTTTCTAAAGTTCCGAAAAATGCACTGAAAACGCGCATTTTCAGTTAGCCTACACTGGCATGATGAAGTGGCATGATGAAGTGGCCACTGCCCACTCCATGGACCGAGTGCGTTGATGAAACTTACTATTTTGGAAAGCTAATGGCAGCACCTTTCCAGCGATATATGCCACTTAGTCAGAGTATTTTTCTAAAGTTCCGAAAAATGCACTGAAAATTCGCGTTTTCAGTTAGCCTACACTGGCATGATGAAGTGGCCACTGCCCACTCCATGGTCCGAGTGCGTTGATGAAACTTACTATTTTGGAAAGCTAATGGCAGCACCTTTCCAGCGATATATGCCACTTTGCCAGAATATTTTTCTAAAGTTCCGAAAAATGCACTGAAAACGCGCATTTTCAGTTAGCCTACACGGGCATGATGAAGTGGCCACTGCCCACTCCATGGTCCGAGTGCGTTGATGAAACTTACTATTTTGGAAAGCTAATGGCAGCACCTTTCCAGCGATATATGCCACTTTGCCAGAATATTTTTCTAAAGTTCCGAAAAATGCACTGAAAACGCGCATTTTCAGTTAGCCTACACTGGCATGATGAAGTGGCATGATGAAGTAGCCACTGCCCACTCCATGGTCCGAGTGCGTTGATGAAACTTACTATTTTGGAAAGCTAATGGCAGCACTTTTCCAGCGATATATGCCACTTTGCCAGAATATTTTTCTAAAGTTCCGAAAAATGCACTGAAAACGCGCATTTTCAGTTAGCCTACACTGGCATGATGAAGTGGCATGATGAAGTGGCCACTGCCCACTCCATGGTCCGAGTGCGTTGATGAAACTTACTATTTTGGAAAGCTAATGGCAGCACCTTTCCAGCGATATATGCCACTTTGCCAGAATATTTTTCTAAAGTTCCGAAAAATGCACTGAAAACGCGCATTTTCAGTTAGCCTACACTGGCATGATGAAGTGGCATGATGAAGTGGCCACTGCCCACTCCATGGTCCGAGTGCGTTGATGAAACTTACTATTTTGGAAAGCTAATGGCAGCACCTTTCCAGCGATATATGCCACTTTGCCAGAATATTTTTCTAAAGTTCCGAAAAATGCACTGAAAACGCGCATTTTCAGTTAGCATACACTGGCATGATGAAGTGGCCACTGCCCACTCCATGGTCCGAATGCATTGATGAAACTTACTATTTTGGAAAGCTAATGGCAGCACCTTTCCAGCGATGTATGCCACTTTGCAGGAATATTTTTCTAAAGTTCCGAAAAATGCACTGAAAACGCGCATTTTCAGTTAGCCTACACTGGCATGATGAAGTGGCATGATGAAGTGGCCACTGCCCACTCCATGGACCGAGTGCGTTGATGAAACTTACTATTTTGGAAAGCTAATGGCAGCACCTTTCCAGCGATATATGCCACTTAGTCAGAATATTTTTCTAAAGTTCCGAAAAATGCACTGAAAATGCGCATTTTCAGTTAGCCTACACTGGCATGATGAAGTGGCCACTGCCCACTCCATGGTCCGAGTGCGTTGATGAAACTTACTATTTTGGAAAGCTAATGGCAGCACCTTTCCAGCGATATATGCCACTTTGCCAGAATATTTTTCTAAAGTTCCGAAAAATGCACTGAAAACGCGCATTTTCAGTTAGCCTACACGGGCATGATGAAGTGGCCACTGCCCACTCCATGGTCCGAGTGCGTTGATGAAACTTACTATTTTGGAAAGCTAATGGCAGCACCTTTCCAGCGATATATGCCACTTTGCCAGAATATTTTTCTAAAGTTCCGAAAAATGCACTGAAAACGCGCATTTTCAGTTAGCCTACACTGGCATGATGAAGTGGCCACTGCCCACTCCATGGACCGAGTGCGTTGATGAAACTTACTATTTTGGAAAGCTAATGGCAGCACCTTTCCAGCGATATATGCCACTTTGCCAGAATATTTTTCTAAAGTTCCGAAAAATGCACTGAAAACGCGCATTTTCAGTTAGCCTACACTGGCATGATGAAGTGGCCACTGCCCACTCCATGGTCCGAGTGCGTTGATGAAACTTACTATTTTGGAAAGCTAATGGCAGCACCTTTCCAGCGATGTATGCCACTTTGCCAGAATATTTTTCTAAAGTTCCGAAAAATGCACTGAAAACGCGCATTTTCAGTTAGCCTACACTGGCATGATGAAGTGGCCACTGCCCACTCCATGGTCCGAGTGCGTTGATGAAACTTACTATTTTGGAAAGCTAATGGCAGCACCTTTCCAGCGATATATGCCACTTTGCCAGAATATTTTTCTAAAGTTCCGAAAAATGCACTGAAAACGCGCATTTTCAGTTAGCCTACACTGGCATGATGAAGTGGCATGATGAAGTGGCCACTGCCCACTCCATGGTCCGAGTGCGTTGATGAAACTTACTATTTTGGAAAGCTAATGGCAGCACCTTTCCAGCGATATATGCCACTTTGCCAGAATATTTTTCTAAAGTTCCGAAAAATGCACTGAAAACGCGCATTTTCAGTTAGCATACACTGGCATGATGAAGTGGCCACTGCCCACTCCATGGTCCGAGTGCATTGATGAAACTTACTATTTTGGAAAGCTAATGGCAGCACCTTTCCAGCGATGTATGCCACTTTGCCAGAATATTTTTCTAAAGTTCCGAAAAATGCACTGAAAACGCGAATTTTCAGTTAGCCTACACGGGCATGATGAAGTGGCCACTGCCCACTCCATGGTCCGAGTGCGTTGATGAAACTTACTATTTTGGAAAGCTAATGGCAGCACCTTTCCAGCGATATATGCCACTTAGTCAGAATATTTTTCTAAAGTTCCGAAAAATGCACTGAAAACGCGCATTTTCAGTTAGCCTACACTGGCATGATGAAGTGGCATGATGAAGTGGCCACTGCCCACTCCATGGACCGAGTGCGTTGATGAAACTTACTATTTTGGAAAGCTAATGGCAGCACCTTTCCAGCGATATATGCCACTTAGTCAGAGTATTTTTCTAAAGTTCCGAAAAATGCACTGAAAATGCGCATTTTCAGTTAGCCTACACTGGCATGATGAAGTGGCCACTGCCCACTCCATGGTCCGAGTGCGTTGATGAAACTTACCATTTTGGAAAGCTAATGGCAGCACCTTTCCAGCGATATATGCCACTTAGTCAGAGTATTTTTCTAAAGTTCCGAAAAATGCACTGAAAATGCGCATTTTCAGTTAGCCTACACTGGCATGATGAAGTGGCCACTGCCCACTCCATGGTCCGAGTGCGTTGATGAAACTTACTATTTTGGAAAGCTAATGGCAGCACCTTTCCAGCGATATATGCCACTTTGCCAGAATATTTTTCTAAAGTTCCGAAAAATGCACTGAAAACGCGCATTTTCAGTTAGCCTACACTGGCATGATGAAGTGGCATGATGAAGTGGCCACTGCCCACTCCATGGACCGAGTGCGTTGATGAAACTTACTATTTTGGAAAGCTAATGGCAGCACCTTTCCAGCGATATATGCCACTTAGTCAGAGTATTTTTCTAAAGTTCCGAAAAATGCACTGAAAATGCGCATTTTCAGTTAGCCTACACTGGCATGATGAAGTGGCCACTGCCCACTCCATGGTCCGAGTGCGTTGATGAAACTTACTATTTTGGAAAGCTAATGGCAGCACCTTTCCAGCGATATATGCCACTTAGTCAGAGTATTTTTCTAAAGTTACGAAAAATGCACTGAAAATGCGCGTTTTCAGTTAGCCTACACTGGCATGATGAAGTGGCCACTGCCCACTCCATGGTCCGAGTGCGTTGATGAAACTTACCATTTTGGAAAGCGAATTGCAGTGCCTTTCCAGCGATATATGCCACTTAGTCAGAGTATTTTTCTAAAGTTCCGAAAAATGCACTGAAAATTCGCGTTTTCAGTTAGCCTACACTGGCATGATGAAGTGGCCACTGCCCACTCCATGGTCCGAGTGCGTTGATGAAACTTACTATTTTGGAAAGCTAATGGCAGCACCTTTCCAGCGATGTATGCCACTTTGCCAGAATATTTTTCTAAAGTTCCGAAAAATGCACTGAAAACGCGCATTTTCAGTTAGCCTACACTGGCATGATGAAGTGGCATGATGAAGTGGCCACTGCCCACTCCATGGACCGAGTGCGTTGATGAAACTTACTATTTTGGAAAGCTAATGGCAGCACCTTTCCAGCGATATATGCCACTTAGTCAGAGTATTTTTCTAAAGTTCCGAAAAATGCACTGAAAATGCGCATTTTCAGTTAGCCTACACTGGCATGATGAAGTGGCCACTGCCCACTCCATGGTCCGAGTGCGTTGATGAAACTTACTATTTTGGAAAGCTAATGGCAGCACCTTTCCAGCGATATATGCCACTTAGTCAGAATATTTTTCTAAAGTTCCGAAAAATGCACTGAAAACGCGCATTTTCAGTTAGCCTACACTGGCATGATGAAGTGGCATGATGAAGTGGCCACTGCCCACTCCATGGACCGAGTGCGTTGATGAAACTTACTATTTTGGAAAGCTAATGGCAGCACCTTTCCAGCGATATATGCCACTTAGTCAGAGTATTTTTCTAAAGTTCCGAAAAATGCACTGAAAATGCGCATTTTCAGTTAGCCTACACTGGCATGATGAAGTGGCCACTGCCCACTCCATGGTCCGAGTGCGTTGATGAAACTTACTATTTTGGAAAGCTAATGGCAGCACCTTTCCAGCGATATATGCCACTTTGCCAGAATATTTTTCTAAAGTTCCGAAAAATGCACTGAAAACGCGCATTTTCAGTTAGCCTACACGGGCATGATGAAGTGGCCACTGCCCACTCCATGGTCCGAGTGCGTTGATGAAACTTACTATTTTTGAAAGCTAATGGCAGCACCTTTCCAGCGATATATGCCACTTAGTCAGAGTATTTTTCTAAAGTTCCGAAAAATGCACTGAAAATGCGCATTTTCAGTTAGCCTACACTGGCATGATGAAGTGGCCACTGCCCACTCCATGGTCCGAGTGCGTTGATGAAACTTACCATTTTGGAAAGCTAATGGCAGCACCTTTCCAGCGATATATGCCACTTAGTCAGAGTATTTTTCTAAAGTTCCGAAAAATGCACTGAAAATGCGCATTTTCAGTTAGCCTACACTGGCATGATGAAGTGGCCACTGCCCACTCCATGGTCCGAGTGCGTTGATGAAACTTACTATTTTGGAAAGCTAATGGCAGCACCTTTCCAGCGATATATGCCACTTTGCCAGAATATTTTTCTAAAGTTCCGAAAAATGCACTGAAAACGCGCATTTTCAGTTAGCCTACACGGGCATGATGAAGTGGCCACTGCCCACTCCATGGTCCGAGTGCGTTGATGAAACTTACTATTTTGGAAAGCTAATGGCAGCACCTTTCCAGCGATATATGCCACTTTGCCAGAATATTTTTCTAAAGTTCCGAAAAATGCACTGAAAACGCGCATTTTCAGTTAGCCTACACTGGCATGATGAAGTGGCATGATGAAGTAGCCACTGCCCACTCCATGGTCCGAGTGCGTTGATGAAACTTACTATTTTGGAAAGCTAATGGCAGCACTTTTCCAGCGATATATGCCACTTTGCCAGAATATTTTTCTAAAGTTCCGAAAAATGCACTGAAAACGCGCATTTTCAGTTAGCCTACACTGGCATGATGAAGTGGCATGATGAAGTGGCCACTGCCCACTCCATGGTCCGAGTGCGTTGATGAAACTTACTATTTTGGAAAGCTAATGGCAGCACCTTTCCAGCGATATATGCCACTTTGCCAGAATATTTTTCTAAAGTTCCGAAAAATGCACTGAAAACGCGCATTTTCAGTTAGCCTACACTGGCATGATGAAGTGGCATGATGAAGTGGCCACTGCCCACTCCATGGTCCGAGTGCGTTGATGAAACTTACTATTTTGGAAAGCTAATGGCAGCACCTTTCCAGCGATATATGCCACTTTGCCAGAATATTTTTCTAAAGTTCCGAAAAATGCACTGAAAACGCGCATTTTCAGTTAGCATACACTGGCATGATGAAGTGGCCACTGCCCACTCCATGGACCGAGTGCATTGATGAAACTTACTATTTTGGAAAGCTAATGGCAGCACCTTTCCAGCGATGTATGCCACTTTGCAGGAATATTTTTCTAAAGTTCCGAAAAATGCACTGAAAACGCGCATTTTCAGTTAGCCTACACTGGCATGATGAAGTGGCATGATGAAGTGGCCACTGCCCACTCCATGGACCGAGTGCGTTGATGAAACTTACTATTTTGGAAAGCTAATGGCAGCACCTTTCCAGCGATATATGCCACTTAGTCAGAATATTTTTCTAAAGTTCCGAAAAATGCACTGAAAATGCGCATTTTCAGTTAGCCTACACTGGCATGATGAAGTGGCCACTGCCCACTCCATGGTCCGAGTGCGTTGATGAAACTTACTATTTTGGAAAGCTAATGGCAGCACCTTTCCAGCGATATATGCCACTTTGCCAGAATATTTTTCTAAAGTTCCGAAAAATGCACTGAAAACGCGCATTTTCAGTTAGCCTACACGGGCATGATGAAGTGGCCACTGCCCACTCCATGGTCCGAGTGCGTTGATGAAACTTACTATTTTGGAAAGCTAATGGCAGCACCTTTCCAGCGATATATGCCACTTTGCCAGAATATTTTTCTAAAGTTCCGAAAAATGCACTGAAAACGCGCATTTTCAGTTAGCCTACACTGGCATGATGAAGTGGCCACTGCCCACTCCATGGACCGAGTGCGTTGATGAAACTTACTATTTTGGAAAGCTAATGGCAGCACCTTTCCAGCGATATATGCCACTTTGCCAGAATATTTTTCTAAAGTTCCGAAAAATGCACTGAAAACGCGCATTTTCAGTTAGCCTACACTGGCATGATGAAGTGGCCACTGCCCACTCCATGGTCCGAGTGCGTTGATGAAACTTACTATTTTGGAAAGCTAATGGCAGCACCTTTCCAGCGATGTATGCCACTTTGCCAGAATATTTTTCTAAAGTTCCGAAAAATGCACTGAAAACGCGCATTTTCAGTTAGCCTACACTGGCATGATGAAGTGGCCACTGCCCACTCCATGGTCCGAGTGCGTTGATGAAACTTACTATTTTGGAAAGCTAATGGCAGCACCTTTCCAGCGATATATGCCACTTTGCCAGAATATTTTTCTAAAGTTCCGAAAAATGCACTGAAAGCGCGCATTTTCAGTTAGCCTACACTGGCATGATGAAGTGGCATGATGAAGTGGCCACTGCCCACTCCATGGTCCGAGTGCGTTGATGAAACTTACTATTTTGGAAAGCTAATGGCAGCACCTTTCCAGCGATATATGCCACTTTGCCAGAATATTTTTCTAAAGTTCCGAAAAATGCACTGAAAACGCGCATTTTCAGTTAGCATACACTGGCATGATGAAGTGGCCACTGCCCACTCCATGGTCCGAGTGCATTGATGAAACTTACTATTTTGGAAAGCTAATGGCAGCACCTTTCCAGCGATGTATGCCACTTTGCCAGAATATTTTTCTAAAGTTCCGAAAAATGCACTGAAAACGCGAATTTTCAGTTAGCCTACACGGGCATGATGAAGTGGCCACTGCCCACTCCATGGTCCGAGTGCGTTGATGAAACTTACTATTTTGGAAAGCTAATGGCAGCACCTTTCCAGCGATATATGCCACTTAGTCAGAATATTTTTCTAAAGTTCCGAAAAATGCACTGAAAACGCGCATTTTCAGTTAGCCTACACTGGCATGATGAAGTGGCATGATGAAGTGGCCACTGCCCACTCCATGGTCCGAGTGCGTTGATGAAACTTACTATTTTGGAAAGCTAATCGCATCACCTTTCCAGCGATGTATGCCACTTTGCCAGAATATTTTTCTAAAGTTCCGAAAAATGCACTGAAAACGCGCATTTTCAGTTAGCCTACACGGGCATGATGAAGTGGCCACTGCCCACTCCATGGTCCGAGTGCGTTGATGAAACTTACTATTTTGGAAAGCTAATGGCAGCACCTTTCCAGCGATATATGCCACTTTGCCAGAATATTTTTCTAAAGTTCCGAAAAATGCACTGAAAACGCGAATTTTCAGTTAGCCTACACGGGCATGATGAAGTGGCCACTGCCCACTCCATGGTCCGAGTGCGTTGATGAAACTTACTATTTTGGAAAGCTAATGGCAGCACCTTTCCAGCGATATATGCCACTTAGTCAGAATATTTTTCTAAAGTTCCGAAAAATGCACTGAAAACGCGCATTTTCAGTTAGCCTACACTGGCATGATGAAGTGGCATGATGAAGTGGCCACTGCCCACTCCATGGTCCGAGTGCGTTGATGAAACTTACTATTTTGGAAAGCTAATGGCATCACCTTTCCAGCGATGTATGCCACTTTGCCAGAATATTTTTCTAAAGTTCCGAAAAATGCACTGAAAACGCGCATTTTCAGTTAGCCTACACGGGCATGATGAAGTGGCCACTGCCCACTCCATGGTCCGAGTGCGTTGATGAAACTTACTATTTTGGAAAGCTAATGGCAGCACCTTTCCAGCGATATATGCCACTTTGCCAGAATATTTTTCTAAAGTTCCGAAAAATGCACTGAAAACGCGCATTTTCAGTTAGCCTACACTGGCATGATGAAGTGGCCACTGCCCACTCCATGGTCCGAGTGCGTTGATGAAACTTACTATTTTGGAAAGCTAATGGCATCACCTTTCCAGCGATGTATGCCACTTTGCCAGAATATTTTTCTAAAGTTCCGAAAAATGCACTGAAAACGCGCATTTTCAGTTAGCCTACACTGGCATGATGAAGTGGCCACTGCCCACTCCATGGTCCGAGTGCGTTGATGAAACTTACTATTTTGGAAAGCTAATGGCATCACCTTTCCAGCGATGTATGCCACTTTGCCAGAATATTTTTCTAAAGTTCCGAAAAATGCACTGAAAACGCGCATTTTCAGTTAGCCTACACTGGCATGATGAAGTGGCCACTGCCCACTCTATGGTCCGAGTGCGTTGATGAAACTTACTATTTTGGAAAGCTACTGGCAGCACCTTTCCAGCGATATATGCCACTTTGCCAGAATATTTTTCTAAAGTTCCGAAAAATGCACTGAAAACGCGAATTTTCAGTTAGCCCACACTGGCATGATGAAGTGGCCACTGCCCACTCCATGGTCCGAGTGCGTTGATGAAACTTACTATTTTGGAAAGCTAATGGCAGCACCTTTCCAGCGATGTATGCCACTTTGCCAGAATATTTTTCTAAAGTTCCGAAAAATGCACTGAAAACGCGCATTTTCAGTTAGCCTACACTGGCATGATGAAGTGGCCACTGCCCACTCCATGGTCCGAGTGCGTTGATGAAACTTACTATTTTGGAAAGCTAATGGCAGCACCCTTCCAGCGATGTATGCCACTTTGCCAGAATATTTTTCTAAAGTTCCGAAAAATGCACTGAAAACGCGCATTTTCAGTTAGCCTACACTGGCATGATGAAGTGGCATGATGAAGTGGCCACTGCCCACTCTATGGTCCGAGTGCGTTGATGAAACTTACTATTTTGGAAAGCTAATGGCAGCACCTTTCCAGCGATGTATGCCACTTTGCCAGAATATTTTTCTAAAGTTCCGAAAAATGCACTGAAAACGCGCATTTTCAGTTAGCCTACACTGGCATGATGAAGTGGCATGATGAAGTGGCCACTGCCCACTCCATGGTCCGAGTGCGTTGATGAAACTTACTATTTTGGAAAGCTAATGGCAGCACCTTTCCAGCGATGTATGCCACTTTGCCAGAATATTTTTCTAAGGTTCCGAAAAATGCACTGAAAACGCGCATTTTCAGTTAGCCTACACGGGCATGATGAAGTGGCCACTGCCCACTCCATGGTCCGAGTGCGTTGATGAAACTTACTATTTTGGAAAGCTAATGGCAGCACCTTTCCAGCGATGTATGCCACTTTGCCAGAATATTTTTCTAAAGTTCCGAAAAATGCACTGAAAACGCGCATTTTCAGTTAGCCTACACTGGCATGATGAAGTGGCATGATGAAGTGGCCACTGCCCACTCTATGGTCCGAGTGCGTTGATGAAACTTACTATTTTGGAAAGCTAATGGCAGCGCCTTTCCAGCGATATATGCCACTTTGCCAGAATATTTTTCTAAAGTTCCGAAACATGCACTGAAAACGCGCATTTTCAGTTAGCCTACACTGGCATGATGAAGTAGCCACTGCCCACTCCATGGTCCGAGTGCGTTGATGAAACTTACTATTTTGGAAAGCTAATGGCAGCACCTTTCCAGCGATGTATGCCACTTTGCCAGAATATTTTTCTAAAGTTCCGAAAAATGCACTGAAAACGCGCATTTTCAGTTAGTCTACACTGGCATGATGAAGTGGCATGATGAAGTGGCCACTGCCCACTCCATGGACCGAGTGCGTTGATGAAACTTACTATTTTGGAAAGCTAATGGCAGCACCTTTCCAGCGATATATGCCACTTAGTCAGAATATTTTTCTAAAGTTCCGAAAAATGCACTGGAAACGCGCATTTTCAGTTAGCCTACACTGGCCACTCCATGGTCCGAGTGCGTTGATGAAACTTACTATTTTGGAAAGCTAATGGCAGCACCTTTCCAGCGATATATGCCACTTTGCCAGAATATTTTTCTAAAGTTCCGAAAAATGCACTGAAAACGCGCATTTTCAGTTAGCCTACACGGGCATGATGAAGTGGCCACTGACCACTCCATGGTCCGAGTGCATTGATGAAACTTACTATTTTGGAAAGCTAATGGCAGCACCTTTCCAGCGATGTATGCCACTTTGCCAGAATATTTTTCTAAAGTTCCGAAAAATGCACTGAAAACGCGCATTTTCAGTTAGCCTACACTGGCATGATGAAGTGGCATGATGAAGTGGCCACTGCCCACTCCATGGTCCGAGTGCGTTGATGAAACTTACTATTTTGGAAAGCTAATGGCAGCACCTTTCCAGCGATATATGCCACTTTGCCAGAATATTTTTCTAAAGTTCCGAAAAATGCACTGAAAACGCGCATTTTCAGTTAGCCTACACTGGCATGATGAAGTGGCCACTGCCCACTCCATGGTCCGAGTGCGTTGATGAAACTTACTATTTTGGAAAGCTAATGGCAGCACCTTTCCAGCGATATATGCCACTTTGCCAGAATATTTTTCTAAAGTTCCGAAAAATGCACTGAAAACGCGCATTTTCAGTTAGCCTACACGGGCATGATGAAGTGGCCACTGCCCACTCCATGGTCCGAGTGCATTGATGAAACTTACTATTTTGGAAAGCTAATGGCAGCACCTTTCCAGCGATATATGCCACTTTGCCAGAATATTTTTCTAAAGTTCCGAAAAATGCACTGAAAACGCGCATTTTCAGTTAGCCTACACTGGCATGATGAAGTGGCATGATGAAGTGGCCACTGCCCACTCCATGGTCCGAGTGCGTTGATGAAACTTACTATTTTGGAAAGCTAATGGCAGCACCTTTCCAGCGATGTATGCCACTTTGCCAGAATATTTTTCTAAAGTTCCGAAAAATGAATTTTCAGTTAGCCTACACTGGCATGATGAAGTGGCCACTGCCCACTCCATGGTCCGAGTGCGTTGATGAAACTTACTATTTTGGAAAGCTAATGGCAGCACCTTTCCAGCGATGTATGCCACTTTGCCAGAATATTTTTCTAAAGTTCCGAAAAATGCACTGAAAACGCGCATTTTCAGTTAGCCTACACTGGCATGATGAAGTGGCATGATGAAGTGGCCACTGCCCACTCTATGGTCCGAGTGCGTTGATGAAACTTACTATTTTGGAAAGCTAATGGCAGCGCCTTTCCAGCGATATATGCCACTTTGCCAGAATATTTTTCTAAGGTTCCGAAACATGCACTGAAAACGCGCATTTTCAGTTAGCCTACACTGGCATGATGAAGTGGCCACTGCCCACTCCATGGTCCGAGTGCGTTGATGAAACTTACTATTTTGGAAAGCTAATGGCAGCACCTTTCCAGCGATGTATGCCACTTTGCCAGAATATTTTTCTAAAGTTCCGAAAAATGCACTGAAAACGCGCATTTTCAGTTAGTCTACACTGGCATGATGAAGTGGCATGATGAAGTGGCCACTGCCCACTCCATGGACCGAGTGCGTTGATGAAACTTACTATTTTGGAAAGCTAATGGCAGCACCTTTCCAGCGATATATGCCACTTAGTCAGAATATTTTTCTAAAGTTCCGAAAAATGCACTGAAAACGCGCATTTTCAGTTAGCCTACACTGGCCACTCCATGGTCCGAGTGCGTTGATGAAACTTACTATTTTGGAAAGCTAATGGCAGCACCTTTCCAGCGATATATGCCACTTTGCCAGAATATTTTTCTAAAGTTCCGAAAAATGCACTGAAAACGCGCATTTTCAGTTAGCCTACACGGGCATGATGAAGTGGCCACTGCCCACTCCATGGTCCGAGTGCATTGATGAAACTTACTATTTTGGAAAGCTAATGGCAGCACCTTTCCAGCGATGTATGCCACTTTGCGAGAATATTTTTCTAAAGTTCCGAAAAATGCACTGAAAACGCGCAGTGGCCACTGCCCACTCCATGGTCCGAGTGCATTGATGAAACTTACTATTTTGGAAAGCTAATGGCAGCACCTTTCCAGCGATATATGCCACTTTGCCAGAATATTTTTCTAAAGTTCCGAAAAATGCACTGAAAACGCGCATTTTCAGTTAGCCTACACTGGCATGATGAAGTGGCATGATGAAGTGGCCACTGCCCACTCCATGGTCCGAGTGCGTTGATGAAACTTACTATTTTGGAAAGCTAATGGCAGCACCTTTCCAGCGATGTATGCCACTTTGCCAGAATATTTTTCTAAAGTTCCGAAAAATGCACTGAAAACGCGCATTTTCAGTTAGCCTACACTGGCATGATGAAGTGGCCACTGCCCACTCCATGGTCCGAGTGCGTTGATGAAACTTACTATTTTGGAAAGCTAATGGCAGCACCCTTCCCGCGATGTATGCCACTTTGCCAGAATATTTTTCTAAAGTTCCGAAAAATGCACTGAAAACGCGCATTTTCAGTTAGCCTACACTGGCATGATGAAGTGGCATGATGAAGTGGCCACTGCCCACTCTATGGTCCGAGTGCGTTGATGAAACTTACTATTTTGGAAAGCTAATGGCAGCACCTTTCCAGCGATATATGCCACTTTGCCAGAATATTTTTCTAAAGTTCCGAAACATGCACTGAAAACGCGCATTTTCAGTTAGCCTACACTGGCATGATGAAGTGGCCACTGCCCACTCCATGGTCCGAGTGCGTTGATGAAACTTACTATTTTGGAAAGCTAATGGCAGCACCTTTCCAGCGATGTATGCCACTTTGCCAGAATATTTTTCTAAAGTTCCGAAAAATGCACTGAAAACGCGCATTTTCAGTTAGTCTACACTGGCATGATGAAGTGGCATGATGAAGTGGCCACTGCCCACTCCATGGACCGAGTGCGTTGATGAAACTTACTATTTTGGAAAGCTAATGGCAGCACCTTTCCAGCGATATATGCCACTTAGTCAGAATATTTTTCTAAAGTTCCGAAAAATGCACTGAAAACGCGCATTTTCAGTTAGCCTACACTGGCCACTCCATGGTCCGAGTGCGTTGATGAAACTTACTATTTTGGAAAGCTAATGGCAGCACCTTTCCAGCGATATATGCCACTTTGCCAGAATATTTTTCTAAAGTTCTGAAAAATGCACTGAAAACGCGCATTTTCAGTTAGCCTACACGGGCATGATGAAGTGGCCACTGCCCACTCCATGGTCCGAGTGCATTGATGAAACTTACTATTTTGGAAAGCTAATGGCAGCACCTTTCCAGCGATGTATGCCACTTTGCCAGAATATTTTTCTAAAGTTCCGAAAAATGCACTGAAAACGCGCATTTTCAGTTAGCCTACACTGGCATGATGAAGTGGCATGATGAAGTGGCCACTGCCCATTCCATGGTCCGAGTGCGTTGATGAAACTTACTATTTTGGAAAGCTAATGGCAGCACCTTTCCAGCGATATATGCCACTTTGCCAGAATATTTTTCTAAAGTTCCGAAAAATGCACTGAAAACGCGCATTTTCAGTTAGCCTACACGGGCATGATGAAGTGGCCACTGCCCACTCCATGGTCCGAGTGCATTGATGAAACTTACTATTTTGGAAAGCTAATGGCAGCACCTTTCCAGCGATATATGCCACTTAGCCAGAATATTTTTCTAAAGTTCCGAAAAATGCACTGAAAACGCGCATTTTCAGTTAGCCTACACTGGCATGATGAAGTGGCATGATGAAGTGGCCACTGCCCACTGCATGGTCCGAGTGCGTTGATGAAACTTACTATTTTGGAAAGCTAATGGCAGCACCTTTCCAGCGATATATGCCACTTTGCCAGAATATTTTTCTAAAGTTCCGAAAAATGCACTGAAAACGCGCATTTTCAGTTAGCCTACACTGGCATGATGAAGTGGCCACTGCCCACTCCATGGTCCGAGTGCGTTGATGAAACTTACTATTTTGGAAAGCTAAGGCAGCACCTTTCCAGCGATGTATGCCACTTTGCCAGAATATTTTTCTAAAGTTCCGAAAAATGCACTGAAAACGCGCATTTTCAGTTAGCCTACACTGGCATGATGAAGTGGCATGATGAAGTGGCCACTGCCCACTCCATGGACCGAGTGCGTTGATGAAACTTACTATTTTGGAAAGCTAATGGCAGCACCTTTCCAGCGATATATGCCACTTAGTCAGAATATTTTTCTAAAGTTCCGAAAAATGCACTGAAAACGCGCATTTTCAGTTAGCCTACACTGGCATGATGAAGTGGCATGATAAAGTGGCCACTGCCCACTCCATGGTCCGAGTGCGTTGATGAAACTTACTATTTTGGAAAGCTAATGGCAGCACCTTTCCAGCGATATATGCCTCTTTGCCAGAATATTTTTCTAAAGTTCCGAAAAATGCACTGAAAACGCGCATTTTCAGTTAGCCTACACGGGCATGATGAAGTGGCCACTGCCCACTCCATGGTCCGAGTGCGTTGATGAAACTTACTATTTTGGAAAGCTAATGGCAGCACCTTTCCAGCGATATATGCCACTTTTCCAGAATATTTTTCTAAAGTTCCGACAAATGCACTGAAAACGCGCATTTTCAGTTAGCCTACACTGGCATGATGAAGTGGCAGGATGAAGTGGCCACTGCCTACTCTATGGTCCGAGTGCGTTGATGAAACTTACTATTTTGGAAAGCTAATGGCAGCACCTTTCCAGCGATATATGCCACTTTGCCAGAATATTTTTCTGAAGTTCCGAAAAATGCACTGAAAACGCGCATTTTCAGTTAGCCTACACTGGCATGATGAAGTGGCATGATGAAGTGGCCACTGCCCACTCCATGGACCGAGTGCGTTGATGAAACTTACTATTTTGGAAAGCTAATGGCAGCACCTTTCCAGCGATGTATGCCACTTTGCCAGAATATTTTTCTAAAGTTCCGAAAAATGCACTGAAAACGCGCATTTTCAGTTAGCCTACACTGGCATGATGAAGTGGCATGATGAAGTGGCCACTGCCCACTCCATGGTCCGAGTGCGTTGATGAAACTTACTATTTTGGAAAGCTAATGGCAGCACCTTTCCAGCGATATATGCCACTTTGCCAGAATATTTTTCTAAAGTTCCGAAAAAATGCACTGAAAACGCGCATTTTCAGTTAGCCTACACTGGCATGATGAAGTGGCCACTGCCCACTCCATGGTCCGAGTGCGTTGATGAAACTTACTATTTTGGAAAGCTAATGGCAGCACCTTTCCAGCGATGTATGCCACTTTGCCAGAATATTTTTCTAAAGTTCCGAAAAATGCACTGAAAACGCGCATTTTCAGTTAGCCTACACTGGCATGATGAAGTGGCATGATGAAGTGGCCACTGCCCACTCCACGGACCGAGTGCGTTAATGAAACTTACTATTTTGGAAAGCTAATGGCAGCACCTTTCCAGCGATATATGCCACTTTGCCAGAATATTTTTCTAAAGTTCCGAAAAATGCACTGAAAACGCGCATTTTCAGTTAGCCTACACTGGCATGATGAAGTGGCCACTGCCCACTCCATGGTCCGAGTGCGTTGATGAAACTTACTATTTTGGAAAGCTAATGGCAGCACCTTTCCAGCGATATATGCCACTTTGCCAGAATATTTTTCTAAAGTTCCGAAAAATGCACTGAAAACGCGAATTTTCAGTTAGCCTACACGGGCATGATGAAGTGGCCACTGCCCACTCCATGGTCCGAGTGCGTTGATGAAACTTACTATTTTGGAAAGCTAATGGCAGCACCTTTCCAGCGATATATGCCACTTTGCCAGAATATTTTTCTAAAGTTCCGAAAAATGCACTGAAAGCGCGCATTTTCAGTTAGCCTACACTGGCATGATGAAGTGGCCACTGCCCACTCCATGGTCCGAGTGCGTTGATGAAACTTACTATTTTGGAAAGCTAATGGCAGCACCTTTCCAGCGATGTATGCCACTTTGCCAGAATATTTTTCTAAAGTTCCGAAAAATGCACTGAAAACGCGCATTTTCAGTTAGCCTACACTGGCATGAAGTGGCATGATGAAGTGGCCACTGCCCACTCTATGGTCCGAGTGCGTTGATGAACCTTACTATTTTGGAAAGCTAATGGCTAATTAGCCTACACTGGCATGATGAAGTGGCATGATGAAGTGGCCACTGCCCACTCCATGGTCCGAGTGCGTTGATGAAACTTACTATTTTGGAAAGCTAATGGCAGCACCTTTCCAGCGATATATGCCACTTTGCCAGAATATTTTTCTAAAGTTCCGAAAAATGCACTGAAAACGCGCATTTTCAGTTAGCCTACACTGGCATGATGAAGTGGCCACTGCCCACTCCATGGTCCGAGTGCGTTGATGAAACTTACTATTTTGGAAAGCTAATGGTAGCACCTTTCCAGCGATGTATGCCACTTTGCCAGAATATTTTTCTAAAGTTCCGAAAAATGCACTGAAAACGCGCATTTTCAGTTAGCCTACACTGGCATGATGAAGTGGCATGATGAAGTGGCCACTGCCCACTCCATGGACCGAGTGCGTTGATGAAACTTACTATTTTGGAAAGCTAATGGCAGCACCTTTCCAGCGATATATGCCACTTAGTCAGAATATTTTTCTAAGGTTCCGAAAAATGCACTGAAAACGCGCATTTTCAGTTAGCCTACACTGGCATGATGAAGTGGCCACTGCCCACTCCATGGTCCGAGTGCGTTGATGAAACTTACTATTTTGGAAAGCTAATGGCAGCACCTTTCCAGCGATGTATGCCACTTTGCCAGAATATTTTTCTAAAGTTCCGAAAAATGCACTGAAAACGCGCATTTTCAGTTAGCCTACACTGGCATGATGAAGTGGCATGATGAAGTGGCCACTGCCCACTCCATGGACCGAGTGGGTTGATGAAACTTACTATTTTGGAAAGCTAATGGCAGCACCTTTCCAGCGATATATGCCACTTTGCCAGAATATTTTTCTAAAGTTCCGAAAAATGCACTGAAAACGCGAATTTTCAGTTAGCCTACACGGGCATGATGAAGTGGCCACTGCCCACTCCATGGTCCGAGTGCGTTGATGAAACTTACTATTTTGGAAAGCTAATGGCAGCACCTTTCCAGCGATGTATGCCACTTTGCCAGAATATTTTTCTAAAGTTCCGAAAAATGCACTGAAAACGCGAATTTTCAGTTAGCCTACACGGGCATGATGAAGTGGCCACTGCCCACTCCATGGTCCGAGTGCGTTGATGAAACTTACTATTTTGGAAAGCTAATGGCAGCACCTTTCCAGCGATGTATGCCACTTTGCCAGAATATTTTTCTAAAGTTCCGAAAAATGCACTGAAAACGCGCATTTTCAGTTAGCCTACACTGGCATGATGAAGTGGCCACTGCCCACTCCATGGTCCGAGTGCGTTGATGAAACTTACTATTTTGGAAAGCTAATGGCAGCACCTTTCCAGCGATGTATGCCACTTTGCCAGAATATTTTTCTAAAGTTCCGAAAAATGCACTGAAAACGCGCATTTTCAGTTAGCCTACACTGGCATGATGAAGTGGCATGATGAAGTGGCCACTGCCCACTCCATGGACCGAGTGCGTTGATGAAACTTACTATTTTGGAAAGCTAATGGCAGCACCTTTCCAGCGATATATGCCACTTTGCCAGAATATTTTTCTAAAGTTCCGAAAAATGCACTGAAAACGCGAATTTTCAGTTAGCCTACACGGGCATGATGAAGTGGCCACTGCCCACTCCATGGTCCGAGTTCGTTGATGAAGCTTACTATTTTGGAAAGCTAATGGCAGCACCTTTCCAGCGATGTATGCCACTTTGCCAGAATATTTTTCTAAAGTTCCGAAAAATGCACTGAAAACGCGCATTTTCAGTTAGCCTACACTGGCATGATGAAGTGGCCACTGCCCACTCCATGGTCCGAGTGCGTTGATGAAACTTACTATTTTGGAAAGCTAATGGCAGCACCTTTCCAGCGATGTATGCCACTTTGCCAGAATATTTTTCTAAAGTTCCGAAAAATGCACTGAAAACGCGCATTTTCAGTTAGCCTACACTGGCATGATGAAGTGGCCACTGCCCACTCCATGGTCCGAGTGCGTTGATGAAACTTACTATTTTGGAAAGCTAATGGCAGCACCTTTCCAGCGATATATGCCACTTTGCCAGAATATTTTTCTAAAGTTCCGAAAAATGCACTGAAAACGCGAATTTTCAGTTAGCCTACACGGGCATGATGAAGTGGCCACTGCCCACTCCATGGTCCGAGTGCGTTGATGAAACTTACTATTTTGAAAAGCTAATGGCAGCACCTTTCCAGCGATATATGCCACTTTGCCAGAATATTTTTCTAAAGTTCCGAAAAATGCACTGAAAACGCGCATTTTCAGTTAGCCTACACTGGCATGATGAAGTGGCCACTGCCCACTCCATGGTCCGAGTGCGTTGATGAAACTTACTATTTTGGAAAGCTAATGGCAGCACCTTTCCAGCGATGTATGCCACTTTGCCAGAATATTTTTCTAAAGTTCCGAAAAATGCACTGAAAACGCGCATTTTCAGTTAGCCTACACTGGCATGATGAAGTGGCATGATGAAGTGGCCACTGCCCACTCTATGGTCCGAGTGCGTTGATGAAACTTACTATTTTGGAAAGCTAATGGCAGCACCTTTCCAGCGATGTATGCCACTTTGCCAGAATATTTTTCTAAAGTTCCGAAAAATGCACTGAAAACGCGAATTTTCAGTTAGCCTACACTGGCATGATGAAGTGGCCACTGCCCACTCCATGGTCCGAGTGCGTTGATGAAACTTACTATTTTGGAAAGCTAATGGCAGCACCTTTCCAGCGATGTATGCCACTTTGCCAGAATATTTTTCTAAAGTTCCGAAAAATGCACTGAAAACGCGCATTTTCAGTTAGCCTACACTGGCATGATGAAGTGGCATGATGAAGTGGCCACTGCCCACTCCATGGACCGAGTGCGTTGATGAAACTTACTATTTTGGAAAGCTAATGGCAGCACCTTTCCAGCGATGTATGCCACTTTGCCAGAATATTTTTCTAAAGTTCCGAAAAATGCACTGAAAACGCGCATTTTCAGTTAGCCTACACTGGCATGATGAAGTGGCATGATGAAGTGGCCACTGCCCACTCTATGGTCCGAGTGCGTTGATGAAACTTACTATTTTGGAAAGCTAATGGCAGCGCCTTTCCAGCGATATATGCCACTTTGCCAGAATATTTTTCTAAAGTTCCGAAACATGCACTGAAAACGCGCATTTTCAGTTAGCCTACACTGGCATGATGAAGTGGCCACTGCCCACTCCATGGTCCGAGTGCGTTGATGAAACTTACTACTTTGGAAAGCTAATGGCAGCACCTTTCCAGCGATGTATGCCACTTTGCCAGAATATTTTTCTAAAGTTCCGAAAAATGCACTGAAAACGCGCATTTTCAGTTAGTCTACACTGGCATGATGAAGTGGCATGATGAAGTGGCCACTGCCCACTCCATGGACCGAGTGCGTTGATGAAACTTACTATTTTGGAAAGCTAATGGCAGCACCTTTCCAGCGATATATGCCACTTAGTCAGAATATTTTTCTAAAGTTCCGAAAAATGCACTGAAAACGCGCATTTTCAGTTAGCCTACACTGGCATGATGAAGTGGCCACTGCCCACTCCATGGTCCGAGTGCGTTGATGAAACTTACTATTTTGGAAAGCTAATGGCAGCACCTTTCCAGCGATATATGCCACTTTGCCAGAATATTTTTCTAAAGTTCCGAAAAATGCACTGAAAGCGCGCATTTTCAGTTAGCCTACACTGGCATGATGAAGTGGCCACTGCCCACTCCATGGTCCGAGTGCGTTGATGAAACTTACTATTTTGGAAAGCTAATGGCAGCACCTTTCCAGCGATGTATGCCACTTTGCCAGAATATTTTTCTAAAGTTCCGAAAAATGCACTGAAAACGCGCATTTTCAGTTAGCCTACACTGGCATGATGAAGTGGCATGATGAAGTGGCCACTGCCCACTCTATGGTCCGAGTGCGTTGATGAAACTTACTATTTTGGAAAGCTAATGGCTAATTAGCCTACACTGGCATGATGAAGTGGCATGATGAAGTGGCCACTGCCCACTCCATGGTCCGAGTGCGTTGATGAAACTTACTATTTTGGAAAGCTAATGGCAGCACCTTTCCAGCGATATATGCCACTTTGCCAGAATATTTTTCTAAAGTTCCGAAAAATGCACTGAAAACGCGCATTTTCAGTTAGCCTACACTGGCATGATGAAGTGGCCACTGCCCACTCCATGGTCCGAGTGCGTTGATGAAACTTACTATTTTGGAAAGCTAATGGTAGCACCTTTCCAGCGATGTATGCCACTTTGCCAGAATATTTTTCTAAAGTTCCGAAAAATGCACTGAAAACGCGCATTTTCAGTTAGCCTACACTGGCATGATGAAGTGGCATGATGAAGTGGCCACTGCCCACTCCATGGACCGAGTGCGTTGATGAAACTTACTATTTTGGAAAGCTAATGGCAGCACCTTTCCAGCGATATATGCCACTTAGTCAGAATATTTTTCTAAGGTTCCGAAAAATGCACTGAAAACGCGCATTTTCAGTTAGCCTACACTGGCATGATGAAGTGGCCACTGCCCACTCCATGGTCCGAGTGCGTTGATGAAACTTACTATTTTGGAAAGCTAATGGCAGCACCTTTCCAGCGATGTATGCCACTTTGCCAGAATATTTTTCTAAAGTTCCGAAAAATGCACTGAAAACGCGCATTTTCAGTTAGCCTACACTGGCATGATGAAGTGGCCACTGCCCACTCCATGGTCCGAGTGCGTTGATGAAACTTACTATTTTGGAAAGCTAATGGCAGCACCTTTCCAGCGATATATGCCACTTAGTCAGAATATTTTTCTAAGGTTCCGAAAAATGCACTGAAAACGCGCATTTTCAGTTAGCCTACACTGGCATGATGAAGTGGCCACTGCCCACTCCATGGTCCGAGTGCGTTGATGAAACTTACTATTTTGGAAAGCTAATGGCAGCACCTTTCCAGCGATATATGCCACTTAGTCAGAATATTTTTCTAAAGTTCCGAAAAATGCACTGAAAACGCGCATTTTCAGTTAGCCTACACTGGCCACTCCATGGTCCGAGTGCGTTGATGAAACTTACTATTTTGGAAAGCTAATGGCAGCACCTTTCCAGCGATATATGCCACTTTGCCAGAATATTTTTCTAAAGTTCTGAAAAATGCACTGAAAACGCGCATTTTCAGTTAGCCTACACGGGCATGATGAAGTGGCCACTGCCCACTCCATGGTCCGAGTGCATTGATGAAACTTACTATTTTGGAAAGCTAATGGCAGCACCTTTCCAGCGATGTATGCCACTTTGCCAGAATATTTTTCTAAAGTTCCGAAAAATGCACTGAAAACGCGCATTTTCAGTTAGCCTACACTGGCATGATGAAGTGGCATGATGAAGTGGCCACTGCCCACTCCATGGTCCGAGTGCGTTGATGAAACTTACTATTTTGGAAAGCTAATGGCAACACCTTTCCAGCGATATATGCCACTTTGCCAGAATATTTTTCTAAAGTTCCGAAAAATGCACTGAAAACGCGCATTTTCAGTTAGCCTACACGGGCATGATGAAGTGGCCACTGCCCACTCCATGGTCCGAGTGCATTGATGAAACTTACTATTTTGGAAAGCTAATGGCAGCACCTTTCCAGCGATATATGCCACTTAGCCAGAATATTTTTCTAAAGTTCCGAAAAATGCACTGAAAACGCGCATTTTCAGTTAGCCTACACTGGCATGATGAAGTGGCATGATGAAGTGGCCACTGCCCACTGCATGGTCCGAGTGCGTTGATGAAACTTACTATTTTGGAAAGCTAATGGCAGCACCTTTCCAGCGATATATGCCACTTTGCCAGAATATTTTTCTAAAGTTCCGAAAAATGCACTGAAAGCGCGCATTTTCAGTTAGCCTACACTGGCATGATGAAGTGGCCACTGCCCACTCCATGGTCCGAGTGCGTTGATGAAACTTACTATTTTGGAAAGCTAAGGCAGCACCTTTCCAGCGATGTATGCCACTTTGCCAGAATATTTTTCTAAAGTTCCGAAAAATGCACTGAAAACGCGCATTTTCAGTTAGCCTACACTGGCATGATGAAGTGGCATGATGAAGTGGCCACTGCCCACTCCATGGACCGAGTGCGTTGATGAAACTTACTATTTTGGAAAGCTAATGGCAGCACCTTTCCAGCGATATATGCCACTTAGTCAGAATATTTTTCTAAAGTTCCGAAAAATGCACTGAAAACGCGCATTTTCAGTTAGCCTACACTGGCATGATGAAGTGGCATGATAAAGTGGCCACTGCCCACTCCATGGTCCGAGTGCGTTGATGAAACTTACTATTTTGGAAAGCTAATGGCAGCACCTTTCCAGCGATATATGCCTCTTTGCCAGAATATTTTTCTAAAGTTCCGAAAAATGCACTGAAAACGCGCATTTTCAGTTAGCCTACACGGGCATGATGAAGTGGCCACTGCCCACTCCATGGTCCGAGTGCGTTGATGAAACTTACTATTTTGGAAAGCTAATGGCAGCACCTTTCCAGCGATATATGCCACTTTTCCAGAATATTTTTCTAAAGTTCCGACAAATGCACTGAAAACGCGCATTTTCAGTTAGCCTACACTGGCATGATGAAGTGGCAGGATGAAGTGGCCACTGCCTACTCTATGGTCCGAGTGCGTTGATGAAACTTACTATTTTGGAAAGCTAATGGCAGCACCTTTCCAGCGATATATGCCACTTTGCCAGAATATTTTTCTGAAGTTCCGAAAAATGCACTGAAAACGCGCATTTTCAGTTAGCCTACACTGGCATGATGAAGTGGCATGATGAAGTGGCCACTGCCCACTCCATGGACCGAGTGCGTTGATGAAACTTACTATTTTGGAAAGCTAATGGCAGCACCTTTCCAGCGATGTATGCCACTTTGCCAGAATATTTTTCTAAAGTTCCGAAAAATGCACTGAAAACGCGCATTTTCAGTTAGCCTACACTGGCATGATGAAGTGGCATGATGAAGTGGCCACTGCCCACTCCATGGTCCGAGTGCGTTGATGAAACTTACTATTTTGGAAAGCTAATGGCAGCACCTTTCCAGCGATATATGCCACTTTGCCAGAATATTTTTCTAAAGTTCCGAAAAAATGCACTGAAAACGCGCATTTTCAGTTAGCCTACACTGGCATGATGAAGTGGCCACTGCCCACTCCATGGTCCGAGTGCGTTGATGAAACTTACTATTTTGGAAAGCTAATGGCAGCACCTTTCCAGCGATGTATGCCACTTTGCCAGAATATTTTTCTAAAGTTCCGAAAAATGCACTGAAAACGCGCATTTTCAGTTAGCCTACACTGGCATGATGAAGTGGCATGATGAAGTGGCCACTGCCCACTCCACGGACCGAGTGCGTTAATGAAACTTACTATTTTGGAAAGCTAATGGCAGCACCTTTCCAGCGATATATGCCACTTTGCCAGAATATTTTTCTAAAGTTCCGAAAAATGCACTGAAAACGCGCATTTTCAGTTAGCCTACACTGGCATGATGAAGTGGCCACTGCCCACTCCATGGTCCGAGTGCGTTGATGAAACTTACTATTTTGGAAAGCTAATGGCAGCACCTTTCCAGCGATATATGCCACTTTGCCAGAATATTTTTCTAAAGTTCCGAAAAATGCACTGAAAACGCGAATTTTCAGTTAGCCTACACGGGCATGATGAAGTGGCCACTGCCCACTCCATGGTCCGAGTGCGTTGATGAAACTTACTATTTTGGAAAGCTAATGGCAGCACCTTTCCAGCGATATATGCCACTTTGCCAGAATATTTTTCTAAAGTTCCGAAAAATGCACTGAAAGCGCGCATTTTCAGTTAGCCTACACTGGCATGATGAAGTGGCCACTGCCCACTCCATGGTCCGAGTGCGTTGATGAAACTTACTATTTTGGAAAGCTAATGGCAGCACCTTTCCAGCGATGTACGCCACTTTGCCAGAATATTTTTCTAAAGTTCCGAAAAATGCACTGAAAACGCGCATTTTCAGTTAGCCTACACTGGCATGATGAAGTGGCATGATGAAGTGGCCACTGCCCACTCTATGGTCCGAGTGCGTTGATGAAACTTACTATTTTGGAAAGCTAATGGCTAATTAGCCTACACTGGCATGATGAAGTGGCATGATGAAGTGGCCACTGCCCACTCCATGGTCCGAGTGCGTTGATGAAACTTACTATTTTGGAAAGCTAATGGCAGCACCTTTCCAGCGATATATGCCACTTTGCCAGAATATTTTTCTAAAGTTCCGAAAAATGCACTGAAAACGCGCATTTTCAGTTAGCCTACACTGGCATGATGAAGTGGCCACTGCCCACTCCATGGTCCGAGTGCGTTGATGAAACTTACTATTTTGGAAAGCTAATGGTAGCACCTTTCCAGCGATGTATGCCACTTTGCCAGAATATTTTTCTAAAGTTCCGAAAAATGCACTGAAAACGCGCATTTTCAGTTAGCCTACACTGGCATGATGAAGTGGCATGATGAAGTGGCCACTGCCCACTCCATGGACCGAGTGCGTTGATGAAACTTACTATTTTGGAAAGCTAATGGCAGCACCTTTCCAGCGATATATGCCACTTAGTCAGAATATTTTTCTAAGGTTCCGAAAAATGCACTGAAAACGCGCATTTTCAGTTAGCCTACACTGGCATGATGAAGTGGCCACTGCCCACTCCATGGTCCGAGTGCGTTGATGAAACTTACTATTTTGGAAAGCTAATGGCAGCACCTTTCCAGCGATATATGCCACTTTGCCAGAATATTTTTCTAAAGTTCCGAAAAATGCACTGAAAACGCGCATTTTCAGTTAGCCTACACTGGCATGATGAAGTGGCCACTGCCCACTCCATGGTCCGAGTGCGTTGATGAAACTTACTATTTTGGAAAGCTAATGGCAGCACCTTTCCAGCGATGTATGCCACTTTGCCAGAATATTTTTCTAAAGTTCCGAAAAATGCACTGAAAACGCGCATTTTCAGTTAGCCTACACTGGCATGATGAAGTGGCATGATGAAGTGGCCACTGCCCACTCCATGGACCGAGTGCGTTGATGAAACTTACTATTTTGGAAAGCTAATGGCAGCACCTTTCCAGCGATATATGCCACTTTGCCAGAATATTTTTCTAAAGTTCCGAAAAATGCACTGAAAACGCGAATTTTCAGTTAGCCTACACGGGCATGATGAAGTGGCCACTGCCCACTCCATGGTCCGAGTTCGTTGATGAAGCTTACTATTTTGGAAAGCTAATGGCAGCACCTTTCCAGCGATGTATGCCACTTTGCCAGAATATTTTTCTAAAGTTCCGAAAAATGCACTGAAAACGCGCATTTTCAGTTAGCCTACACTGGCATGATGAAGTGGCCACTGCCCACTCCATGGTCCGAGTGCGTTGATGAAACTTACTATTTTGGAAAGCTAATGGCAGCACCTTTCCAGCGATGTATGCCACTTTGCCAGAATATTTTTCTAAAGTTCCGAAAAATGCACTGAAAACGCGCATTTTCAGTTAGCCTACACTGGCATGATGAAGTGGCCACTGCCCACTCCATGGTCCGAGTGCGTTGATGAAACTTACTATTTTGGAAAGCTAATGGCAGCACCTTTCCAGCGATATATGCCACTTTGCCAGAATATTTTTCTAAAGTTCCGAAAAATGCACTGAAAACGCGAATTTTCAGTTAGCCTACACGGGCATGATGAAGTGGCCACTGCCCACTCCATGGTCCGAGTGCGTTGATGAAACTTACTATTTTGAAAAGCTAATGGCAGCACCTTTCCAGCGATATATGCCACTTTGCCAGAATATTTTTCTAAAGTTCCGAAAAATGCACTGAAAACGCGCATTTTCAGTTAGCCTACACTGGCATGATGAAGTGGCCACTGCCCACTCCATGGTCCGAGTGCGTTGATGAAACTTACTATTTTGGAAAGCTAATGGCAGCACCTTTCCAGCGATGTATGCCACTTTGCCAGAATATTTTTCTAAAGTTCCGAAAAATGCACTGAAAACGCGCATTTTCAGTTAGCCTACACTGGCATGATGAAGTGGCATGATGAAGTGGCCACTGCCCACTCTATGGTCCGAGTGCGTTGATGAAACTTACTATTTTGGAAAGCTAATGGCAGCACCTTTCCAGCGATATATGCCACTTTGCCAGAATATTTTTCTAAAGTTCCGAAAAATGCACTGAAAACGCGAATTTTCAGTTAGCCTACACTGGCATGATGAAGTGGCCACTGCCCACTCCATGGTCCGAGTGCGTTGATGAAACTTACTATTTTGGAAAGCTAATGGCAGCACCTTTCCAGCGATGTATGCCACTTTGCCAGAATATTTTTCTAAAGTTCCGAAAAATGCACTGAAAACGCGCATTTTCAGTTAGCCTACACTGGCATGATGAAGTGGCATGATGAAGTGGCCACTGCCCACTCCATGGACCGAGTGCGTTGATGAAACTTACTATTTTGGAAAGCTAATGGCAGCACCTTTCCAGCGATGTATGCCACTTTGCCAGAATATTTTTCTAAAGTTCCGAAAAATGCACTGAAAACGCGCATTTTCAGTTAGCCTACACTGGCATGATGAAGTGGCATGATGAAGTGGCCACTGCCCACTCTATGGTCCGAGTGCGTTGATGAAACTTACTATTTTGGAAAGCTAATGGCAGCGCCTTTCCAGCGATATATGCCACTTTGCCAGAATATTTTTCTAAAGTTCCGAAACATGCACTGAAAACGCGCATTTTCAGTTAGCCTACACTGGCATGATGAAGTGGCCACTGCCCACTCCATGGTCCGAGTGCGTTGATGAAACTTACTACTTTGGAAAGCTAATGGCAGCACCTTTCCAGCGATGTATGCCACTTTGCCAGAATATTTTTCTAAAGTTCCGAAAAATGCACTGAAAACGCGCATTTTCAGTTAGTCTACACTGGCATGATGAAGTGGCATGATGAAGTGGCCACTGCCCACTCCATGGACCGAGTGCGTTGATGAAACTTACTATTTTGGAAAGCTAATGGCAGCACCTTTCCAGCGATATATGCCACTTAGTCAGAATATTTTTCTAAAGTTCCGAAAAATGCACTGAAAACGCGCATTTTCAGTTAGCCTACACTGGCATGATGAAGTGGCCACTGCCCACTCCATGGTCCGAGTGCGTTGATGAAACTTACTATTTTGGAAAGCTAATGGCAGCACCTTTCCAGCGATATATGCCACTTTGCCAGAATATTTTTCTAAAGTTCCGAAAAATGCACTGAAAACGCGCATTTTCAGTTAGCCTACACGGGCATGATGAAGTGGCCACTGCCCACTCCATGGTCCGAGTGCATTGATGAAACTTACTATTTTGGAAAGCTAATGGCAGCACCTTTCCAGCGATATATGCCACTTAGTCAGAATATTTTTCTAAAGTTCCGAAAAATGCACTGAAAACGCGCATTTTCAGTTAGCCTACACTGGCATGATGAAGTGGCATGATGAAGTGGCCACTGCCCACTCTATGGTCCGAGTGCGTTGATGAAACTTACTATTTTGGAAAGCTAATGGCTAATTAGCCTACACTGGCATGATGAAGTGGCATGATGAAGTGGCCACTGCCCACTCCATGGTCCGAGTGCGTTGATGAAACTTACTATTTTGGAAAGCTAATGGCAGCACCTTTCCAGCGATATATGCCACTTTGCCAGAATATTTTTCTAAAGTTCCGAAAAATGCACTGAAAACGCGCATTTTCAGTTAGCCTACACTGGCATGATGAAGTGGCCACTGCCCACTCCATGGTCCGAGTGCGTTGATGAAACTTACTATTTTGGAAAGCTAATGGTAGCACCTTTCCAGCGATGTATGCCACTTTGCCAGAATATTTTTCTAAAGTTCCGAAAAATGCACTGAAAACGCGCATTTTCAGTTAGCCTACACTGGCATGATGAAGTGGCATGATGAAGTGGCCACTGCCCACTCCATGGACCGAGTGCGTTGATGAAACTTACTATTTTGGAAAGCTAATGGCAGCACCTTTCCAGCGATATATGCCACTTAGTCAGAATATTTTTCTAAGGTTCCGAAAAATGCACTGAAAACGCGCATTTTCAGTTAGCCTACACTGGCATGATGAAGTGGCCACTGCCCACTCCATGGTCCGAGTGCGTTGATGAAACTTACTATTTTGGAAAGCTAATGGCAGCACCTTTCCAGCGATGTATGCCACTTTGCCAGAATATTTTTCTAAAGTTCCGAAAAATGCACTGAAAACGCGCATTTTCAGTTAGCCTACACTGGCATGATGAAGTGGCATGATGAAGTGGCCACTGCCCACTCCATGGACCGAGTGCGTTGATGAAACTTACTATTTTGGAAAGCTAATGGCAGCACCTTTCCAGCGATATATGCCACTTTGCCAGAATATTTTTCTAAAGTTCCGAAAAATGCACTGAAAACGCGAATTTTCAGTTAGCCTACACGGGCATGATGAAGTGGCCACTGCCCACTCCATGGTCCGAGTGCGTTGATGAAACTTACTATTTTGGAAAGCTAATGGCAGCACCTTTCCAGCGATGTATGCCACTTTGCCAGAATATTTTTCTAAAGTTCCGAAAAATGCACTGAAAACGCGAATTTTCAGTTAGCCTACACGGGCATGATGAAGTGGCCACTGCCCACTCCATGGTCCGAGTGCGTTGATGAAACTTACTATTTTGGAAAGCTAATGGCAGCACCTTTCCAGCGATGTATGCCACTTTGCCAGAATATTTTTCTAAAGTTCCGAAAAATGCACTGAAAACGCGCATTTTCAGTTAGCCTACACTGGCATGATGAAGTGGCCACTGCCCACTCCATGGTCCGAGTGCGTTGATGAAACTTACTATTTTGGAAAGCTAATGGCAGCACCTTTCCAGCGATGTATGCCACTTTGCCAGAATATTTTTCTAAAGTTCCGAAAAATGCACTGAAAACGCGCATTTTCAGTTAGCCTACACTGGCATGATGAAGTGGCATGATGAAGTGGCCACTGCCCACTCCATGGACCGAGTGCGTTGATGAAACTTACTATTTTGGAAAGCTAATGGCAGCACCTTTCCAGCGATATATGCCACTTTGCCAGAATATTTTTCTAAAGTTCCGAAAAATGCACTGAAAACGCGAATTTTCAGTTAGCCTACACGGGCATGATGAAGTGGCCACTGCCCACTCCATGGTCCGAGTGCGTTGATGAAACTTACTATTTTGGAAAGCTAATGGCAGCACCTTTCCAGCGATGTATGCCACTTTGCCAGAATATTTTTCTAAAGTTCCGAAAAATGCACTGAAAACGCGCATTTTCAGTTAGCCTACACTGGCATGATGAAGTGGCCACTGCCCACTCCATGGTCCGAGTGCGTTGATGAAACTTACTATTTTGGAAAGCTAATGGCAGCACCTTTCCAGCGATGTATGCCACTTTGCCAGAATATTTTTCTAAAGTTCCGAAAAATGCACTGAAAACGCGCATTTTCAGTTAGCCTACACTGGCATGATGAAGTGGCCACTGCCCACTCCATGGTCCGAGTGCGTTGATGAAACTTACTATTTTGGAAAGCTAATGGCAGCACCTTTCCAGCGATATATGCCACTTTGCCAGAATATTTTTCTAAAGTTCCGAAAAATGCACTGAAAACGCGAATTTTCAGTTAGCCTACACGGGCATGATGAAGTGGCCACTGCCCACTCCATGGTCCGAGTGCGTTGATGAAACTTACTATTTTGAAAAGCTAATGGCAGCACCTTTCCAGCGATATATGCCACTTTGCCAGAATATTTTTCTAAAGTTCCGAAAAATGCACTGAAAACGCGCATTTTCAGTTAGCCTACACTGGCATGATGAAGTGGCCACTGCCCACTCCATGGTCCGAGTGCGTTGATGAAACTTACTATTTTGGAAAGCTAATGGCAGCACCTTTCCAGCGATGTATGCCACTTTGCCAGAATATTTTTCTAAAGTTCCGAAAAATGCACTGAAAACGCGCATTTTCAGTTAGCCTACACTGGCATGATGAAGTGGCATGATGAAGTGGCCACTGCCCACTCTATGGTCCGAGTGCGTTGATGAAACTTACTATTTTGGAAAGCTAATGGCAGCACCTTTCCAGCGATGTATGCCACTTTGCCAGAATATTTTTCTAAAGTTCCGAAAAATGCACTGAAAACGCGCATTTTCAGTTAGCCTACACTGGCATGATGAAGTGGCATGATGAAGTGGCCACTGCCCACTCCATGGACCGAGTGCGTTGATGAAACTTACTATTTTGGAAAGCTAATGGCAGCACCTTTCCAGCGATATATGCCACTTTGCCAGAATATTTTTCTAAAGTTCCGAAAAATGCACTGAAAACGCGAATTTTCAGTTAGCCTACACGGGCATGATGAAGTGGCCACTGCCCACTCCATGGTCCGAGTGCGTTGATGAAACTTACTATTTTGGAAAGCTAATGGCAGCACCTTTCCAGCGATGTATGCCACTTTGCCAGAATATTTTTCTAAAGTTCCGAAAAATGCACTGAAAACGCGCATTTTCAGTTAGCCTACACTGGCATGATGAAGTGGCCACTGCCCACTCCATGGTCCGAGTGCGTTGATGAAACTTACTATTTTGGAAAGCTAATGGCAGCACCTTTCCAGCGATGTATGCCACTTTGCCAGAATATTTTTCTAAAGTTCCGAAAAATGCACTGAAAACGCGCATTTTCAGTTAGCCTACACTGGCATGATGAAGTGGCCACTGCCCACTCCATGGTCCGAGTGCGTTGATGAAACTTACTATTTTGGAAAGCTAATGGCAGCACCTTTCCAGCGATATATGCCACTTTGCCAGAATATTTTTCTAAAGTTCCGAAAAATGCACTGAAAACGCGAATTTTCAGTTAGCCTACACTGGCATGATGAAGTGGCCACTGCCCACTCCATGGTCCGAGTGCGTTGATGAAACTTACTATTTTGAAAAGCTAATGGCAGCACCTTTCCAGCGATATATGCCACTTTGCCAGAATATTTTTCTAAAGTTCCGAAAAATGCACTGAAAACGCGCATTTTCAGTTAGCCTACACTGGCATGATGAAGTGGCCACTGCCCACTCCATGGTCCGAGTGCGTTGATGAAACTTACTATTTTGGAAAGCTAATGGCAGCACCTTTCCAGCGATGTATGCCACTTTGCCAGAATATTTTTCTAAAGTTCCGAAAAATGCACTGAAAACGCGCATTTTCAGTTAGCCTACACTGGCATGATGAAGTGGCATGATGAAGTGGCCACTGCCCACTCTATGGTCCGAGTGCGTTGATGAAACTTACTATTTTGGAAAGCTAATGGCAGCACCTTTCCAGCGATATATGCCACTTTGCCAGAATATTTTTCTAAAGTTCCGAAAAATGCACTGAAAACGCGAATTTTCAGTTAGCCTACACTGGCATGATGAAGTGGCCACTGCCCACTCCATGGTCCGAGTGCGTTGATGAAACTTACTATTTTGGAAAGCTAATGGCAGCACCTTTCCAGCGATGTATGCCACTTTGCCAGAATATTTTTCTAAAGTTCCGAAAAATGCACTGAAAACGCGCATTTTCAGTTAGCCTACACTGGCATGATGAAGTGGCATGATGAAGTGGCCACTGCCCACTCCATGGACCGAGTGCGTTGATGAAACTTACTATTTTGGAAAGCTAATGGCAGCACCTTTCCAGCGATATATGCCACTTTGCCAGAATATTTTTCTAAAGTTCCGAAAAATGCACTGAAAACGCGAATTTTCAGTTAGCCTACACTGGCATGATGAAGTGGCCACTGCCCACTCCATGGTCCGAGTGCGTTGATGAAACTTACTATTTTGGAAAGCTAATGGCAGCACCTTTCCAGCGATGTATGCCACTTTGCCAGAATATTTTTCTAAAGTTCCGAAAAATGCACTGAAAACGCGCATTTTCAGTTAGCCTACACTGGCATGATGAAGTGGCCACTGCCCACTCCATGGTCCGAGTGCGTTGATGAAACTTACTATTTTGGAAAGCTAATGGCAGCACCTTTCCAGCGATATATGCCACTTTGCCAGAATATTTTTCTAAAGTTCCGAAAAATGCACTGAAAACGCGAATTTTCAGTTAGCCTACACGGGCATGATGAAGTGGCCACTGCCCACTCCATGGTCCGAGTGCGTTGATGAAACTTACTATTTTGGAAAGCTAATGGCAGCACCTTTCCAGCGATATATGCCACTTTGCCAGAATATTTTTCTAAAGTTCCGAAAAATGCACTGAAAACGCGCATTTTCAGTTAGCCTACACTGGCATGATGAAGTGGCCACTGCCCACTCCATGGTCCGAGTGCGTTGATGAAACTTACTATTTTGGAAAGCTAATGGCAGCACCTTTCCAGCGATGTATGCCACTTTGCCAGAATATTTTTCTAAAGTTCCGAAAAATGCACTGAAAACGCGAATTTTCAGTTAGCCTACACGGGCATGATGAAGTGGCCACTGCCCACTCCATGGTCCGAGTGCGTTGATGAAACTTACTATTTTGGAAAGCTAATGGCAGCACCTTTCCAGCGATGTATGCCACTTTGCCAGAATATTTTTCTAAAGTTCCGAAAAATGCACTGAAAACGCGCATTTTCAGTTAGCCTACACTGGCATGATGAAGTGGCCACTGCCCACTCCATGGACCGAGTGCGTTGATGAAACTTACTATTTTGGAAAGCTAATGGCAGCACCTTTCCAGCGATATATGCCACTTTGCCAGAATATTTTTCTAAAGTTCCGAAAAATGCACTGAAAACGCGAATTTTCAGTTAGCCTACACGGGCATGATGAAGTGGCCACTGCCCACTCCATGGTCCAAGTGCGTTGATGAAACTTACTATTTTGGAAAGCTAATGGCAGCACCTTTCCAGCGATGTATGCCACTTTGCCAGAATATTTTTCTAAAGTTCCGAAAAATGCACTGAAAACGCGCATTTTCAGTTAGCCTACACTGGCATGATGAAGTGGCCACTGCCCACTCCATGGTCCGAGTGCGTTGATGAAACTTACTATTTTGGAAAGCTAATGGCAGCACCTTTCCAGCGATGTATGCCACTTTGCCAGAATATTTTTCTAAAGTTCCGAAAAATGCACTGAAAACGCGCATTTTCAGTTAGCCTACACTGGCATGATGAAGTGGCATGATGAAGTGGCCACTGCCCACTCCATGGACCGAGTGCGTTGATGAAACTTACTATTTTGGAAAGCTAATGGCAGCACCTTTCCAGCGATATATGCCACTTTGCCAGAATATTTTTCTAAAGTTCCGAAAAATGCACTGAAAACGCGAATTTTCAGTTAGCCTACACGGGCATGATGAAGTGGCCACTGCCCACTCCATGGTCCGAGTGCGTTGATGAAACTTACTATTTTGGAAAGCTAATGGCAGCACCCTTCCAGCGATGTATGCCACTTTGCCAGAATATTTTTCTAAAGTTCCGAAAAATGCACTGAAAACGCGCATTTTCAGTTAGCCTACACTGGCATGATGAAGTGGCCACTGCCCACTCCATGGTCCGAGTGCGTTGATGAAACTTACTATTTTGGAAAGCTAATGGCAGCACCTTTCCAGCGATGTATGCCACTTTGCCAGAATATTTTTCTAAAGTTCCGAAAAATGCACTGAAAACGCGCATTTTCAGTTAGCCTACACTGGCATGATGAAGTGGCCACTGCCCACTCCATGGTCCGAGTGCGTTGATGAAACTTACTATTTTGGAAAGCTAATGGCAGCACCTTTCCAGCGATATATGCCACTTTGCCAGAATATTTTTCTAAAGTTCCGAAAAATGCACTGAAAACGCGAATTTTCAGTTAGCCTACACGGGCATGATGAAGTGGCCACTGCCCACTCCATGGTCCGAGTGCGTTGATGAAACTTACTATTTTGGAAAGCTAATGGCAGCACCTTTCCAGCGATATATGCCACTTTGCCAGAATATTTTTCTAAAGTTCCGAAAAATGCACTGAAAACGCGCATTTTCAGTTAGCCTACACTGGCATGATGAAGTGGCCACTGCCCACTCCATGGTCCGAGTGCGTTGATGAAACTTACTATTTTGGAAAGCTAATGGCAGCACCTTTCCAGCGATGTATGCCACTTTGCCAGAATATTTTTCTAAAGTTCCGAAAAATGCACTGAAAACGCGCATTTTCAGTTAGCCTACACTGGCATGATGAAGTGGCATGATGAAGTGGCCACTGCCCACTCTATGGTCCGAGTGCGTTGATGAAACTTACTATTTTGGAAAGCTAATGGCAGCACCTCTCCAGCGATATATGCCACTTTGCCAGAATATTTTTCTAAAGTTCCGAAAAATGCACTGAAAACGCGAATTTTCAGTTAGCCTACACTGGCATGATGAAGTGGCCACTGCCCACTCCATGGTCCGAGTGCGTTGATGAAACTTACTATTTTGGAAAGCTAATGGCAGCACCTTTCCAGCGATGTATGCCACTTTGCCAGAATATTTTTCTAAAGTTCCGAAAAATGCACTGAAAACGCGCATTTTCAGTTAGCCTACACTGGCATGATGAAGTGGCATGATGAAGTGGCCACTGCCCACTCCATGGACCGAGTGCGTTGATGAAACTTACTATTTTGGAAAGCTAATGGCAGCACCTTTCCAGCGATATATGCCACTTTGCCAGAATATTTTTCTAAAGTTCCGAAAAATGCACTGAAAACGCGAATTTTCAGTTAGCCTACACGGGCATGATGAAGTGGCCACTGCCCACTCCATGGTCCGAGTGCGTTGATGAAACTTACTATTTTGGAAAGCTAATGGCAGCACCTTTCCAGCGATGTATGCCACTTTGCCAGAATATTTTTCTAAAGTTCCGAAAAATGCACTGAAAACGCGCATTTTCAGTTAGCCTACACTGGCATGATGAAGTGGCCACTGCCCACTCCATGGTCCGAGTGCGTTGATGAAACTTACTATTTTGGAAAGCTAATGGCAGCACCTTTCCAGCGATGTATGCCACTTTGCCAGAATATTTTTCTAAAGTTCCGAAAAATGCACTGAAAACGCGCATTTTCAGTTAGCCTACACTGGCATGATGAAGTGGCCACTGCCCACTCCATGGTCCGAGTGCGTTGATGAAACTTACTATTTTGGAAAGCTAATGGCAGCACCTTTCCAGCGATATATGCCACTTTGCCAGAATATTTTTCTAAAGTTCCGAAAAATGCACTGAAAACGCGAATTTTCAGTTAGCCTACACGGGCATGATGAAGTGGCCACTGCCCACTCCATGGTCCGAGTGCGTTGATGAAACTTACTATTTTGGAAAGCTAATGGCAGCACCTTTCCAGTGATATATGCCACTTTGCCAGAAAATTTTTCTAAAGTTCCGAAAAATGCACTGAAAACGCGCATTTTCAGTTAGCCTACACTGGCATGATGAAGTGGCCACTGCCCACTCCATGGTCCGAGTGCGTTGATGAAACTTACTATTTTGGAAAGCTAATGGCAGCACCTTTCCAGCGATATATGCCACTTTGCCAGAATATTTTTCTAAAGTTCCGAAAAATGCACTGAAAACGCGAATTTTCAGTTAGCCTACACGGGCATGATGAAGTGGCCACTGCCCACTCCATGGTCCGAGTGCGTTGATGAAACTTACTATTTTGGAAAGCTAATGGCAGCACCTTTCCAGCGATATATGCCACTTTGCCAGAAAATTTTTCTAAAGTTCCGAAAAATGCACTGAAAACGCGAATTTTCAGTTAGCCTACACGGGCATGATGAAGTGGCCACTGCCCACTCCATGGTCCGAGTGCGTTGATGAAACTTACTATTTTGGAAAGCTAATGGCAGCACCTTTCCAGCGATGTATGCCACTTTGCCAGAATATTTTTCTAAAGTTCCGAAAAATGCACTGAAAACGCGCATTTTCAGTTAGCCTACACTGGCATGATGAAGTGGCCACTGCCCACTCCATGGACCGAGTGCGTTGATGAAACTTACTATTTTGGAAAGCTAATGGCAGCACCTTTCCAGCGATATATGCCACTTTGCCAGAATATTTTTCTAAAGTTCCGAAAAATGCACTGAAAACGCGAATTTTCAGTTAGCCTACACGGGCATGATGAAGTGGCCACTGCCCACTCCATGGTCCGAGTGCATTGATGAAACTTACTATTTTGGAAAGCTAATGGCAGCACCTTTCCAGCGATGTATGCCACTTTGCCAGAATATTTTTCTAAAGTTCCGAAAAATGCACTGAAAATGCGCATTTTCAGTTAGCCTACACTGGCATGATGAAGTGGCCACTGCCCACTCCATGGTCCGAGTGCGTTGATGAAACTTACTATTTTGGAAAGCTAATGGCAGCACCTTTCCAGCGATATATGCCACTTTGCCAGAATATTTTTCTAAAGTTCCGAAAAATGCACTGAAAACGCGAATTTTCAGTTAGCCTACACGGGCATGATGAAGTGGCCACTGCCCACTCCATGGTCCGAGTGCGTTGATGAAACTTACTATTTTGGAAAGCTAATGGCAGCACCTTTCCAGCGATATATGCCACTTTGCCAGAATATTTTTCTAAAGTTCCGAAAAATGCACTGAAAACGCGCATTTTCAGTTAGCCTACACTGGCATGATGAAGTGGCCACTGCCCACTCCATGGTCCGAGTGCGTTGATGAAACTTACTATTTTGGAAAGCTAATGGCAGCACCTTTCCAGCGATGTATGCCACTTTGCCAGAATATTTTTCTAAAGTTCCGAAAAATGCACTGAAAACGCGCATTTTCAGTTAGCCTACACTGGCATGATGAAGTGGCATGATGAAGTGGCCACTGCCCACTCTATGGTCCGAGTGCGTTGATGAAACTTACTATTTTGGAAAGCTAATGGCAGCACCTTTCCAGCGATGTATGCCACTTTGCCAGAATATTTTTCTAAAGTTCCGAAAAATGCACTGAAAACGCGCATTTTCAGTTAGCCTACACTGGCATGATGAAGTGGCCACTGCCCACTCCATGGTCCGAGTGCGTTGATGAAACTTACTATTTTGGAAAGCTAATGGCAGCACCCTTCCAGCGATGTATGCCACTTTGCCAGAATATTTTTCTAAAGTTCCGAAAAATGCACTGAAAACGCGCATTTTCAGTTAGCCTACACTGGCATGATGAAGTGGCATGATGAAGTGGCCACTGCCCACTCTATGGTCCGAGTGCGTTGATGAAACTTACTATTTTGGAAAGCTAATGGCAGCACCTTTCCAGCGATGTATGCCACTTTGCCAGAATATTTTTCTAAAGTTCCGAAAAATGCACTGAAAACGCGCATTTTCAGTTAGCCTACACTGGCATGATGAAGTGGCATGATGAAGTGGCCACTGCCCACTCTATGGTCCGAGTGCGTTGATGAAACTTACTATTTTGGAAAGCTAATGGCAGCGCCTTTCCAGCGATATATGCCACTTTGCCAGAATATTTTTCTAAAGTTCCGAAACATGCACTGAAAACGCGCATTTTCAGTTAGCCTACACTGGCATGATGAAGTGGCCACTGCCCACTCCATGGTCCGAGTGCGTTGATGAAACTTACTATTTTGGAAAGCTAATGGCAGCACCTTTCCAGCGATGTATGCCACTTTGCCAGAATATTTTTCTAAAGTTCCGAAAAATGCACTGAAAACGCGCATTTTCAGTTAGTCTACACTGGCATGATGAAGTGGCATGATGAAGTGGCCACTGCCCACTCCATGGACCGAGTGCGTTGATGAAACTTACTATTTTGGAAAGCTAATGGCAGCACCTTTCCAGCGATATATGCCACTTTGCCAGAATATTTTTCTAAAGTTCCGAAAAATGCACTGAAAACGCGAATTTTCAGTTAGCCTACACGGGCATGATGAAGTGGCCACTGCCCACTCCATGGTCCGAGTGCGTTGATGAAACTTACTATTTTGGAAAGCTAATGGCAGCACCTTTCCAGCGATGTATGCCACTTTGCCAGAATATTTTTCTAAAGTTCCGAAAAATGCACTGAAAACGCGCATTTTCAGTTAGCCTACACTGGCATGATGAAGTGGCCACTGCCCACTCCATGGTCCGAGAGCGTTGATGAAACTTACTATTTTGGAAAGCTAATGGCAGCACCTTTCCAGCGATGTATGCCACTTTGCCAGAATATTTTTCTAAAGTTCCGAAAAATGCACTGAAAACGCGCATTTTCAGTTAGCCTACACTGGCATGATGAAGTGGCATGATGAAGTGGCCACTGCCCACTCCATGGACCGAGTGCGTTGATGAAACTTACTATTTTGGAAAGCTAATGGCAGCACCTTTCCAGCGATATATGCCACTTTGCCAGAATATTTTTCTAAAGTTCCGAAAAATGCACTGAAAACGCGAATTTTCAGTTAGCCTACACGGGCATGATGAAGTGGCCACTGCCCACTCCATGGTCCGAGTGCGTTGATGAAACTTACTATTTTGGAAAGCTAATGGCAGCACCTTTCCAGCGATGTATGCCACTTTGCCAGAATATTTTTCTAAAGTTCCGAAAAATGCACTGAAAACGCGCATTTTCAGTTAGCCTACACTGGCATGATGAAGTGGCCACTGCCCACTCCATGGTCCGAGTGCGTTGATGAAACTTACTATTTTGGAAAGCTAATGGCAGCACCTTTCCAGCGATGTATGCCACTTTGCCAGAATATTTTTCTAAAGTTCCGAAAAATGCACTGAAAACGCGCATTTTCAGTTAGCCTACACTGGCATGATGAAGTGGCCACTGCCCACTCCATGGTCCGAGTGCGTTGATGAAACTTACTATTTTGGAAAGCTAATGGCAGCACCTTTCCAGCGATATATGCCACTTTGCCAGAATATTTTTCTAAAGTTCCGAAAAATGCACTGAAAACGCGAATTTTCAGTTAGCCTACACGGGCATGATGAAGTGGCCACTGCCCACTCCATGGTCCGAGTGCGTTGATGAAACTTACTATTTTGGAAAGCTAATGGCAGCACCTTTCCAGCGATATATGCCACTTTGCCAGAATATTTTTCTAAAGTTCCGAAAAATGCACTGAAAACGCGCATTTTCAGTTAGCCTACACTGGCATGATGAAGTGGCCACTGCCCTCTCCATGGTCCGAGTGCGTTGATGAAACTTACTATTTTGGAAAGCTAATGGCAGCACCTTTCCAGCGATGTATGCCACTTTGCCAGAATATTTTTCTAAAGTTCCGAAAAATGCACTGAAAACGCGCATTTTCAGTTAGCCTACACTGGCATGATGAAGTGGCATGATGAAGTGGCCACTGCCCACTCTATGGTCCGAGTGCGTTGATGAAACTTACTATTTTGGAAAGCTAATGGCAGCACCTTTCCAGCGATATATGCCACTTTGCCAGAATATTTTTCTAAAGTTCCGAAAAATGCACTGAAAACGCGAATTTTCAGTTAGCCTACACTGGCATAATGAAGTGGCCACTGCCCACTCCATGGTCCGAGTGCGTTGATGAAACTTACTATTTTGGAAAGCTAATGGCAGCACCTTTCCAGCGATGTATGCCACTTTGCCAGAATATTTTTCTAAAGTTCCGAAAAATGCACTGAAAACGCGCATTTTCAGTTAGCCTACACTGGCATGATGAAGTGGCATGATGAAGTGGCCACTGCCCACTCCATGGACCGAGTGCGTTGATGAAACTTACTATTTTGGAAAGCTAATGGCAGCACCTTTCCAGCGATATATGCCACTTTGCCAGAATATTTTTCTAAAGTTCCGAAAAATGCACTGAAAACGCGAATTTTCAGTTAGCCTACACGGGCATGATGAAGTGGCCACTGCCCACTCCATGGTCCGAGTGCGTTGATGAAACTTACTATTTTGGAAAGCTAATGGCAGCACCTTTCCAGCGATGTATGCCACTTTGCCAGAATATTTTTCTAAAGTTCCGAAAAATGCACTGAAAACGCGCATTTTCAGTTAGCCTACACTGGCATGATGAAGTGGCCACTGCCCACTCCATGGTCCGAGTGCGTTGATGAAACTTACTATTTTGGAAAGCTAATGGCAGCACCTTTCCAGCGATGTATGCCACTTTGCCAGAATATTTTTCTAAAGTTCCGAAAAATGCACTGAAAACGCGCATTTTCAGTTAGCCTACACTGGCATGATGAAGTGGCCACTGCCCACTCCATGGTCCGAGTGCGTTGATGAAACTTACTATTTTGGAAAGCTAATGGCAGCACCTTTCCAGCGATATATGCCACTTTGCCAGAATATTTTTCTAAAGTTCCGAAAAATGCACTGAAAACGCGAATTTTCAGTTAGCCTACACGGGCATGATGAAGTGGCCACTGCCCACTCCATGGTCCGAGTGCGTTGATGAAACTTACTATTTTGGAAAGCTAATGGCAGCACCTTTCCAGCGATATATGCCACTTTGCCAGAATATTTTTCTAAAGTTCCGAAAAATGCACTGAAAACGCGCATTTTCAGTTAGCCTACACTGGCATGATGAAGTGGCCACTGCCCACTCCATGGTCCGAGTGCGTTGATGAAACTTACTATTTTGGAAAGCTAATGGCAGCACCTTTCCAGCGATGTATGCCACTTTGCCAGAATATTTTTCTAAAGTTCCGAAAAATGCACTGAAAACGCGAATTTTCAGTTAGCCTACACGGGCATGATGAAGTGGCCACTGCCCACTCCATGGTCCGAGTGCGTTGATGAAACTTACTATTTTGGAAAGCTAATGGCAGCACCTTTCCAGCGATGTATGCCACTTTGCCAGAATATTTTTCTAAAGTTCCGAAAAATGCACTGAAAACGCGCATTTTCAGTTAGCCTACACTGGCATGATGAAGTGGCCACTGCCCACTCCATGGACCGAGTGCGTTGATGAAACTTACTATTTTGGAAAGCTAATGGCAGCACCTTTCCAGCGATATATGCCACTTTGCCAGAATATTTTTCTAAAGTTCCGAAAAATGCACTGAAAACGCGAATTTTCAGTTAGCCTACACGGGCATGATGAAGTGGCCACTGCCCACTCCATGGTCCGAGTGCGTTGATGAAACTTACTATTTTGGAAAGCTAATGGCAGCACCTTTCCAGCGATGTATGCCACTTTGCCAGAATATTTTTCTAAAGTTCCGAAAAATGCACTGAAAACGCGCATTTTCAGTTAGCCTACACTGGCATGATGAAGTGGCATGATGAAGTGGCCACTGCCCACTCCATGGTCCGAGTGCGTTGATGAAACTTACTATTTTGGAAAGCTAATGGCAGCACCTTTCCAGCGATATATGCCACTTTGCCAGAATATTTTTCTAAAGTTCCGAAAAATGCACTGAAAACGCGAATTTTCAGTTAGCCTACACGGGCATGATGAAGTGGCCACTGCCCACTCCATGGTCCGAGTGCGTTGATGAAACTTACTATTTTGGAAAGCTAATGGCAGCACCTTTCCAGCGATGTATGCCACTTTGCCAGAATATTTTTCTAAAGTTCCGAAAAATGCACTGAAAACGCGCATTTTCAGTTAGCCTACACTGGCATGATGAAGTGGCATGATGAAGTGGCCACTGCCCACTCTATGGTCCGAGTGCGTTGATGAAACTTACTATTTTGGAAAGCTAATGGCAGCACCTTTCCAGCGATATATGCCACTTTGCCAGAATATTTTTCTAAAGTTCCGAAAAATGCACTGAAAACGCGAATTTTCAGTTAGCCTACACGGGCATGATGAAGTGGCCACTGCCCACTCCATGGTCCGAGTGCGTTGATGAAACTTACTATTTTGGAAAGCTAATGGCAGCACCTTTCCAGCGATGTATGCCACTTTGCCAGAATATTTTTCTAAAGTTCCGAAAAATGCACTGAAAACGCGCATTTTCAGTTAGCCTACACTGGCATGATGAAGTGGCCACTGCCCACTCCATGGTCCGAGTGCGTTGATGAAACTTACTATTTTGGAAAGCTAATGGCAGCACCTTTCCAGCGATGTATGCCACTTTGCCAGAATATTTTTCTAAAGTTCCGAAAAATGCACTGAAAACGCGCATTTTCAGTTAGCCTACACTGGCATGATGAAGTGGCCACTGCCCACTCCATGGTCCGAGTGCGTTGATGAAACTTACTATTTTGGAAAGCTAATGGCAGCACCTTTCCAGCGATATATGCCACTTTGCCAGAATATTTTTCTAAAGTTCCGAAAAATGCACTGAAAACGCGAATTTTCAGTTAGCCTACACGGGCATGATGAAGTGGCCACTGCCCACTCCATGGTCCGAGTGCGTTGATGAAACTTACTATTTTGGAAAGCTAATGGCAGCACCTTTCCAGCGATATATGCCACTTTGCCAGAATATTTTTCTAAAGTTCCGAAAAATGCACTGAAAACGCGCATTTTCAGTTAGCCTACACTGGCATGATGAAGTGGCCACTGCCCACTCCATGGTCCGAGTGCGTTGATGAAACTTACTATTTTGGAAAGCTAATGGCAGCACCTTTCCAGCGATGTATGCCACTTTGCCAGAATATTTTTCTAAAGTTCCGAAAAATGCACTGAAAACGCGAATTTTCAGTTAGCCTACACGGGCATGATGAAGTGGCCACTGCCCACTCCATGGTCCGAGTGCGTTGATGAAACTTACTATTTTGGAAAGCTAATGGCAGCACCTTTCCAGCGATGTATGCCACTTTGCCAGAATATTTTTCTAAAGTTCCGAAAAATGCACTGAAAACGCGCATTTTCAGTTAGCCTACACTGGCATGATGAAGTGGCCACTGCCCACTCCATGGACCGAGTGCGTTGATGAAACTTACTATTTTGGAAAGCTAATGGCAGCACCTTTCCAGCGATATATGCCACTTTGCCAGAATATTTTTCTAAAGTTCCGAAAAATGCACTGAAAACGCGAATTTTCAGTTAGCACCTTTCCAGCGATGTATGCCACTTTGCCAGAATATTTTTCTAAAGTTCCGAAAAATGCACTGAAAACGCGCATTTTCATGATGAAGTGGCATGATGAAGTGGCCACTGCCCACTCCATGGTCCGAGTGCGTTGATGAAACTTACTATTTTGGAAAGCTAATGGCAGCACCTTTCCAGCGATATATGCCACTTTGCCAGAATATTTTTCTAAAGTTCCGAAAAATGCACTGAAAACGCGAATTTTCAGTTAGCCTACACGGGCATGATGAAGTGGCCACTGCCCACTCCATGGTCCGAGTGCGTTGATGAAACTTACTATTTTGGAAAGCTAATGGCAGCACCTTTCCAGCGATATATGCCACTTTGCCAGAATATTTTTCTAAAGTTCCGAAAAATGCACTGAAAACGCGAATTTTCAGTTAGCCTACACGGGCATGATGAAGTGGCCACTGCCCACTCCATGGTCCGAGTGCGTTGATGAAACTTACTATTTTGGAAAGCTAATGGCAGCACCTTTCCAGCGATGTATGCCACTTTGCCAGAATATTTTTCTAAAGTTCCGAAAAATGCACTGAAAACGCGCATTTTCAGTTAGCCTACACTGGCATGATGAAGTGGCATGATGAAGTGGCCACTGCCCACTCCATGGACCGAGTGCGTTGATGAAACTTACTATTTTGGAAAGCTAATGGCAGCACCTTTCCAGCGATATATGCCACTTTGCCAGAATATTTTTCTAAAGTTCCGAAAAATGCACTGAAAACGCGAATTTTCAGTTAGCCTACACGGGCATGATGAAGTGGCCACTGCCCACTCCATGGTCCGAGTGCGTTGATGAAACTTACTATTTTGGAAAGCTAATGGCAGCACCTTTCCAGCGATGTATGCCACTTTGCCAGAATATTTTTCTAAAGTTCCGAAAAATGCACTGAAAACGCGCATTTTCAGTTAGCCTACACTGGCATGATGAAGTGGCCACTGCCCACTCCATGGTCCGAGTGCGTTGATGAAACTTACTATTTTGGAAAGCTAATGGCAGCACCTTTCCAGCGATGTATGCCACTTTGCCAGAATATTTTTCTAAAGTTCCGAAAAATGCACTGAAAACGCGCATTTTCAGTTAGCCTACACGGGCATGATGAAGTGGCCACTGCCCACTCCATGGTCCGAGTGCGTTGATGAAACTTACTATTTTGGAAAGCTAATGGCAGCACCTTTCCAGCGATATATGCCACTTTGCCAGAATATTTTTCTAAAGTTCCGAAAAATGCACTGAAAACGCGCATTTTCAGTTAGCCTACACTGGCATGATGAAGTGGCCACTGCCCACTCCATGGTCCGAGTGCGTTGATGAAACTTACTATTTTGGAAAGCTAATGGCAGCACCTTTCCAGCGATGTATGCCACTTTGCCAGAATATTTTTCTAAAGTTCCGAAAAATGCACTGAAAACGCGAATTTTCAGTTAGCCTACACGGGCATGATGAAGTGGCCACTGCCCACTCCATGGTCCGAGTGCGTTGATGAAACTTACTATTTTGGAAAGCTAATGGCAGCACCTTTCCAGCGATGTATGCCACTTTGCCAGAATATTTTTCTAAAGTTCCGAAAAATGCACTGAAAACGCGCATTTTCAGTTAGCCTACACTGGCATGATGAAGTGGCCACTGCCCACTCCATGGACCGAGTGCGTTGATGAAACTTACTATTTTGGAAAGCTAATGGCAGCACCTTTCCAGCGATATATGCCACTTTGCCAGAATATTTTTCTAAAGTTCCGAAAAATGCACTGAAAACGCGAATTTTCAGTTAGCCTACACGGGCATGATGAAGTGGCCACTGCCCACTCCATGGTCCGAGTGCGTTGATGAAACTTACTATTTTGGAAAGCTAATGGCAGCACCTTTCCAGCGATGTATGCCACTTTGCCAGAATATTTTTCTAAAGTTCCGAAAAATGCACTGAAAACGCGCATTTTCAGTTAGCCTACACTGGCATGATGAAGTGGCATGATGAAGTGGCCACTGCCCACTCCATGGTCCGAGTGCGTTGATGAAACTTACTATTTTGGAAAGCTAATGGCAGCACCTTTCCAGCGATATATGCCACTTTGCCAGAATATTTTTCTAAAGTTCCGAAAAATGCACTGAAAACGCGAATTTTCAGTTAGCCTACACGGGCATGATGAAGTGGCCACTGCCCACTCCATGGTCCGAGTGCGTTGATGAAACTTACTATTTTGGAAAGCTAATGGCAGCACCTTTCCAGCGATGTATGCCACTTTGCCAGAATATTTTTCTAAAGTTCCGAAAAATGCACTGAAAACGCGAATTTTCAGTTAGCCTACACTGGCATGATGAAGTGGCCACTGCCCACTCCATGGTCCGAGTGCGTTGATGAAACTTACTATTTTGGAAAGCTAATGGCAGCATCTTTCCAGCGATGTATGCCACTTTGCCAGAATATTTTTCTAAAGTTCCGAAAAATGCACTGAAAACGCGCATTTTCAGTTAGCCTACACTGGCATGATGAAGTGGCATGATGAAGTGGCCACTGCCCACTCCATGGACCGAGTGCGTTGATGAAACTTACTATTTTGGAAAGCTAATGGCAGCACCTTTCCAGCGATATATGCCACTTTGCCAGAATATTTTTCTAAAGTTCCGAAAAATGCACTGAAAACGCGAATTTTCAGTTAGCCTACACGGGCATGATGAAGTGGCCACTGCCCACTCCATGGTCCGAGTGCGTTGATGAAACTTATTATTTTGGAAAGCTAATGGCAGCACCTTTCCAGCGATGTATGCCACTTTGCCAGAATATTTTTCTAAAGTTCCGAAAAATGCACTGAAAACGCGCATTTTCAGTTAGCCTACACTGGCATGATGAAGTGGCCACTGCCCACTCCATGGTCCGAGTGCGTTGATGAAACTTACTATTTTGGAAAGCTAATGGCAGCACCTTTCCAGCGATGTATGCCACTTTGCCAGAATATTTTTCTAAAGTTCCGAAAAATGCACTGAAAACGCGCATTTTCAGTTAGCCTACACTGGCATGATGAAGTGGCCACTGCCCACTCCATGGTCCGAGTGCGTTGATGAAACTTACTATTTTGGAAAGCTAATGGCAGCACCTTTCCAGCGATATATGCCACTTTGCCAGAATATTTTTCTAAAGTTCCGAAAAATGCACTGAAAACGCGAATTTTCAGTTAGCCTACACGGGCATGATGAAGTGGCCACTGCCCACTCCATGGTCCGAGTGCGTTGATGAAACTTACTACTTTGGAAAGCTAATGGCAGCACCTTTCCAGCGATATATGCCACTTTGCCAGAGTATTTTTCTAAAGTTCCGAAAAATGCAATGAAAACGCGCATTTTCAGTTAGCCTACACTGGCATGATGAAGTGGCCACTGCCCACTCCATGGTCCGAGTGCGTTGATGAAACTTACTATTTTGGAAAGCTAATGGCAGCACCTTTCCAGCGATGTATGCCACTTTGCCAGAATATTTTTCTAAAGTTCCGAAAAATGCACTGAAAACGCGCATTTTCAGTTAGCCTACACTGGCATGATGAAGTGGCATGATGAAGTGGCCACTGCCCACTCTATGGTCCGAGTGCGTTGATGAAACTTACTATTTTGGAAAGCTAATGGCAGCACCTTTCCAGCGATATATGCCACTTTGCCAGAATATTTTTCTAAAGTTCCGAAAAATGCACTGAAAACGCGAATTTTCAGTTAGCCTACACTGGCATGATGAAGTGGCCACTGCCCACTCCATGGTCCGAGTGCGTTGATGAAACTTACTATTTTGGAAAGCTAATGGCAGCACCTTTCCAGCGATGTATGCCACTTTGCAAGAATATTTTTCTAAAGTTCCGAAAAATGCACTGAAAACGCGCATTTTCAGTTAGCCTACACTGGCATGATGAAGTGGCCACTGCCCACTCCATGGTCCGAGTGCGTTGATGAAACTTACTATTTTGGAAAGCTAATGGCAGCACCCTTCCAGCGATGTATGCCACTTTGCCAGAATATTTTTCTAAAGTTCCGAAAAATGCACTGAAAACGCGCATTTTCAGTTAGCCTACACTGGCATGATGAAGTGGCATGATGAAGTGGCCACTGCCCACTCTATGGTCCGAGTGCGTTGATGAAACTTACTATTTTGGAAAGCTAATGGCAGCACCTTTCCAGCGATGTATGCCACTTTGCCAGAATATTTTTCTAAAGTTCCGAAAAATGCACTGAAAACGCGCATTTTCAGTTAGCCTACACTGGCATGATGAAGTGGCATGATGAAGTGGCCACTGCCCACTCTATGGTCCGAGTGCGTTGATGAAACTTACTATTTTGGAAAGCTAATGGCAGCGCCTTTCCAGCGATATATGCCACTTTGCCAGAATATTTTTCTAAAGTTCCGAAACATGCATTGAAAACGCGCATTTTCAGTTAGCCTACACTGGCATGATGAAGTGGCCACTGCCCACTCCATGGTCCGAGTGCGTTGATGAAACTTACTATTTTGGAAAGCTAATGGCAGCACCTTTCCAGCGATGTATGCCACTTTGCCAGAATATTTTTCTAAAGTTCCGAAAAATGCACTGAAAACGCGCATTTTCAGTTAGTCTACACTGGCATGATGAAGTGGCATGATGAAGTGGCCACTGCCCACTCCATGGACCGAGTGCGTTGATGAAACTTACTATTTTGGAAAGCTAATGGCAGCACCTTTCCAGCGATATATGCCACTTTGCCAGAATATTTTTCTAAAGTTCCGAAAAATGCACTGAAAACGCGCATTTTCAGTTAGCCTACACTGGCATGATGAAGTGGCCACTGCCCACTCCATGGTCCGAGTGCGTTGATGAAACTTACTATTTTGGAAAGCTAATGGCAGCACCTTTCCAGCGATATATGCCACTTTGCCAGAATATTTTTCTAAAGTTCCGAAAAATGCACTGAAAACGCGCATTTTCAGTTAGCCTACACGGGCATGATGAAGTGGCCACTGCCCACTCCATGGTCCGAGTGCATTGATGAAACTTACTATTTTGGAAAGCTAATGGCAGCACCTTTCCAGCGATATATGCCACTTTGCCAGAATATTTTTCTAAAGTTCCGAAAAATGCACTGAAAACGCGCATTTTCAGTTAGCCTACACTGGCATGATGAAGTGGCATGATGAAGTGGCCACTGCCCACTCTATGGTCCGAGTGCGTTGATGAAACTTACTATTTTGGAAAGCTAATGGCTAATTAGCCTACACTGGCATGATGAAGTGGCATGATGAAGTGGCCACTGCCCACTCCATGGTCCGAGTGCGTTGATGAAACTTACTATTTTGGAAAGCTAATGGCAGCACCTTTCCAGCGATATATGCCACTTTGCCAGAATATTTTTCTAAAGTTCCGAAAAATGCACTGAAAACGCGCATTTTCAGTTAGCCTACACTGGCATGATGAAGTGGCCACTGCCCACTCCATGGTCCGAGTGCGTTGATGAAACTTACTATTTTGGAAAGCTAATGGCAGCACCCTTCCAGCGATGTATGCCACTTTGCCAGAATATTTTTCTAAAGTTCCGAAAAATGCACTGAAAACGCGCATTTTCAGTTAGCCTACACTGGCATGATGAAGTGGCATGATGAAGTGGCCACTGCCCACTCTATGGTCCGAGTGCGTTGATGAAACTTACTATTTTGGAAAGCTAATGGCAGCACCTTTCCAGCGATGTATGCCACTTTGCCAGAATATTTTTCTAAAGTTCCGAAAAATGCACTGAAAACGCGCATTTTCAGTTAGCCTACACTGGCATGATGAAGTGGCATGATGAAGTGGCCACTGCCCACTCTATGGTCCGAGTGCGTTGATGAAACTTACTATTTTGGAAAGCTAATGGCAGCGCCTTTCCAGCGATATATGCCACTTTGCCAGAATATTTTTCTAAAGTTCCGAAACATGCATTGAAAACGCGCATTTTCAGTTAGCCTACACTGGCATGATGAAGTGGCCACTGCCCACTCCATGGTCCGAGTGCGTTGATGAAACTTACTATTTTGGAAAGCTAATGGCAGCACCTTTCCAGCGATGTATGCCACTTTGCCAGAATATTTTTCTAAAGTTCCGAAAAATGCACTGAAAACGCGCATTTTCAGTTAGTCTACACTGGCATGATGAAGTGGCATGATGAAGTGGCCACTGCCCACTCCATGGACCGAGTGCGGTGATGAAACTTACTATTTTGGAAAGCTAATGGCAGCACCTTTCCAGCGATATATGCCACTTAGTCAGAATATTTTTCTAAAGTTCCGAAAAATGCACTGAAAACGCGCATTTTCAGTTAGCCTACACTGGCATGATGAAGTGGCCACTGCCCACTCCATGGTCCGAGTGCGTTGATGAAACTTACTATTTTGGAAAGCTAATGGCAGCACCTTTCCAGCGATATATGCCACTTTGCCAGAATATTTTTCTAAAGTTCCGAAAAATGCACTGAAAACGCGCATTTTCAGTTAGCCTACACGGGCATGATGAAGTGGCCACTGCCCACTCCATGGTCCGAGTGCATTGATGAAACTTACTATTTTGGAAAGCTAATGGCAGCACCTTTCCAGCGATATATGCCACTTTGCCAGAATATTTTTCTAAAGTTCCGAAAAATGCACTGAAAACGCGCATTTTCAGTTAGCCTACACTGGCATGATGAAGTGGCATGATGAAGTGGCCACTGCCCACTCTATGGTCCGAGTGCGTTGATGAAACTTACTATTTTGGAAAGCTAATGGCTAATTAGCCTACACTGGCATGATGAAGTGGCATGATGAAGTGGCCACTGCCCACTCCATGGTCCGAGTGCGCTGATGAAACTTACTATTTTGGAAAGCTAATGGCAGCACCTTTCCAGCGATATATGCCACTTTGCCAGAATATTTTTCTAAAGTTCCGAAAAATGCACTGAAAACGCGCATTTTCAGTTAGCCTACACTGGCATGATGAAGTGGCCACTGCCCACTCCATGGTCCGAGTGCGTTGATGAAACTTACTATTTTGGAAAGCTAATGGCAGCACCTTTCCAGCGATGTATGCCACTTTGCCAGAATATTTTTCTAAAGTTCCGAAAAATGCACTGAAAACGCGCATTTTCAGTTAGCCTACACTGGCATGATGAAGTGGCATGATGAAGTGGCCACTGCCCACTCCATGGACCGAGTGCGTTGATGAAACTTACTATTTTGGAAAGCTAATGGCAGCACCTTTCCAGCGATATATGCCACTTAGTCAGAATATTTTTCTAAGGTTCCGAAAAATGCACTGAAAACGCGCATTTTCAGTTAGCCTACACTGGCATGATGAAGTGGCCACTGCCCACTCCATGGTCCGAGTGCGTTGATGAAACTTACTATTTTGGAAAGCTAATGGCAGCACCTTTCCAGCGATGTATGCCACTTTGCCAGAATATTTTTCTAAAGTTCCGAAAAATGCACTGAAAACGCGCATTTTCAGTTAGCCTACACTGGCATGATGAAGTGGCATGATGAAGTGGCCACTGCTCACTCTATGGTCCGAGTGCGTTGATGAAACTTACTATTTTGGAAAGCTAATGGCAGCGCCTTTCCAGCGATATATGCCACTTTGCCAGAATATTTTTCTAAAGTTCCGAAACATGCACTGAAAACGCGCATTTTCAGTTAGCCTACACTGGCATGATGAAGTGGCCACTGCCCACTCCATGGTCCGAGTGCGTTGATGAAACTTACTATTTTGGAAAGCTAATGGCAGCACCTTTCCAGCGATGTATGCCACTTTGCCAGAATATTTTTCTAAAGTTCCGAAAAATGCACTGAAAACGCGCATTTTCAGTTAGCCTACACTGGCATGATGAAGTGGCATGATGAAGTGGCCACTGCCCACTCCATGGACCGAGTGCGTTGATGAAACTTACTATTTTGGAAAGCTAATGGCAGCACCTTTCCAGCGATATATGCCACTTAGTCAGAATATTTTTCTAAAGTTCCGAAAAATGCACTGAAAACGCGCATTTTCAGTTAGCCTACACTGGCATGATGAAGTGGCCACTGCCCACTCCATGGTCCGAGTGCGTTGATGAAACTTACTATTTTGGAAAGCTAATGGCAGCACCTTTCCAGCGATGTATGCCACTTTGCCAGAATATTTTTCTAAAGTTCCGAAAAATGCACTGAAAACGCGCATTTTCAGTTAGCCTACACTGGCATGATGAAGTGGCATGATGAAGTGGCCACTGCCCACTCTATGGTCCGAGTGCGTTGATGAAACTTACTATTTTGGAAAGCTAATGGCTAATTAGCCTACACTGGCATGATGAAGTGGCATGATGAAGTGGCCACTGCCCACTCCATGGTCCGAGTGCGTTGATGAAACTTACTATTTTGGAAAGCTAATGGCAGCACCTTTCCAGCGATATATGCCACTTTGCCAGAATATTTTTCTAAAGTTCCGAAAAATGCACTGAAAACGCGCATTTTCAGTTAGCCTACACTGGCATGATGAAGTGGCCACTGCCCACTCCATGGTCCGAGTGCGTTGATGAAACTTACTATTTTGAAAAGCTAATGGCAGCACCTTTCCAGCGATGTATGCCACTTTGCCAGAATATTTTTCTAAAGTTCCGAAAAATGCACTGAAAACGCGCATTTTCAGTTAGCCTACACTGGCATGATGAAGTGGCATGATGAAGTGGCCACTGCCCACTCCATGGACCGAGTGCGTTGATGAAACTTACTATTTTGGAAAGCTAATGGCAGCACCTTTCCAGCGATATATGCCACTTAGTCAGAATATTTTTCTAAGGTTCCGAAAAATGCACTGAAAACGCGCATTTTCAGTTAGCCTACACTGGCATGATGAAGTGGCCACTGCCCACTCCATGGTCCGAGTGCGTTGATGAAACTTACTATTTTGGAAAGCTAATGGCAGCACCTTTCCAGCGATGTATGCCACTTTGCCAGAATATTTTTCTAAAGTTCCGAAAAATGCACTGAAAACGCGCATTTTCAGTTAGCCTACACTGGCATGATGAAGTGGCATGATGAAGTGGCCACTGCCCACTCTATGGTCCGAGTGCGTTGATGAAACTTACTATTTTGGAAAGCTAATGGCAGCGCCTTTCCAGCGATATATGCCACTTTGCCAGAATATTTTTCTAAAGTTCCGAAACATGCACTGAAAACGCGCATTTTCAGTTAGCCTACACTGGCATGATGAAGTGGCCACTGCCCACTCCATGGTCCGAGTGCGTTGATGAAATTTACTATTTTGGAAAGCTAATGGCAGCACCTTTCCAGCGATGTATGCCACTTTGCCAGAATATTTTTCTAAAGTTCCGAAAAATGCACTGAAAACGCGCATTTTCAGTTAGCCTACACTGGCATGATGAAGTGGCATGATGAAGTGGCCACTGCCCACTCCATGGACCGAGTGCGTTGATGAAACTTACTATTTTGGAAAGCTAATGGCAGCACCTTTCCAGCGATATATGCCACTTAGTCAGAATATTTTTCTAAAGTTCCGAAAAATGCACTGAAAACGCGCATTTTCAGTTAGCCTACACTGGCATGATGAAGTGGCCACTGCCCACTCCATGGTCCGAGTGCGTTGATGAAACTTACTATTTTGGAAAGCTAATGGCAGCACCTTTCCAGCGATATATGCCACTTTGCCAGAATATTTTTCTAAAGTTCCGAAAAATGCACTGAAAACGCGCATTTTCAGTTAGCCTACACGGGCATGATGAAGTGGCCACTGCCCACTCCATGGTCCGAGTGCATTGATGAAACTTACTATTTTGGAAAGCTAATGGCAGCACCTTTCCAGCGATATATGCCACTTTGCCAGAATATTTTTCTAAAGTTCCGAAAAATGCACTGAAAACGCGCATTTTCAGTTAGCCTACACTGGCATGATGAAGTGGCATGATGAAGTGGCCACTGCCCACTCTATGGTCCGAGTGCGTTGATGAAACTTACTATTTTGGAAAGCTAATGGCAGCACCTTTCCAGCGATGTATGCCACTTTGCCAGAATATTTTTCTAAAGTTCCGAAAAATGCACTGAAAATGCGCATTTTCAGTTAGCCTACACTGGCATGATGAAGTGGCCACTGCCCACTCCATGGTCCGAGTGCGTTGATGAAACTTACTATTTTGGAAAGCTAATGGCATCACCTTTCCAGCGATGTATGCCACTTTGCCAGAATATTTTTCTAAAGTTCCGAAAAATGCACTGAAAACGCGCATTTTCAGTTAGCCTACACTGGCATGATGAAGTGGCATGATGAAGTGGCCACTGCCCACTCTATGGTCCGAGTGCGTTGATGAAACTTACTATTTTGGAAAGCTAATGGCAGCACCTTTCCAGCGATATATGCCACTTTGCCAGAATATTTTTCTAAAGTTCCGAAAAATGCACTGAAAACGCGCATTTTCAGTTAGCCTACACTGGCATGATGAAGTGGCCACTGCCCACTCCATGGTCCGAGTGCGTTGATGAAACTTACTATTTTGGAAAGCTAATGGCAGCACCTTTCCAGCGATGTATGCCACTTTGCCAGAATATTTTTCTAAAGTTCCGAAAAATGCACTGAAAACGCGCATTTTCAGTTAGCCTACACGGGCATGATGAAGTGGCCACTGCCCACTCCATGGTTCGAGTGCATTGATGAAACTTACTATTTTGGAAAGCTAATGGCAGCACCTTTCCAGCGATATATGCCACTTTGCCAGAATATTTTTCTAAAGTTCCGAATAATGCACTGAAAACGCGCATTTTCAGTTAGCCTACACTGGCATGATGAAGTGGCATGATGAAGTGACCACTGCCCACTCTAAGGTCCGAGTGCGTTGATGAAACTTACTATTTTGGAAAGCTAATGGCAGCACCTTTCCAGCGATGTATGCCACTTTGCCAGAATATTTTTCTAAAGTTCCGAAAAATGCACTGAAAACGCGCATTTTCAGTTAGCCTACACTGGCATGATGAAGTGGCCACTGCCCACTCCATGGTCCGAGTGCGTTGATGAAACTTACTATTTTGGAAAGCTAATGGCAGCACCTTTCCAGCGATGTATGCCACTTTGCCAGAATATTTTTCTAAGGTTCCGAAAAATGCACTGAAAACGCGCATTTTCAGTTAGCCTACACTGGCATGATGAAGTGGCCACTGCCCACTCCATGGTCCGAGTGCGTTGATGAAACTTACTATTTTGGAAAGCTAATGGCAGCACCTTTCCAGCGATGTATGCCACTTTGCCAGAATATTTTTCTAAAGTTCCGAAAAATGCACTGAAAACGCGCATTTTCAGTTAGCCTACACTGGCATGATGAAGTGGCATGATGAAGTGGCCACTGCCCACTCCATGGACCGAGTGCGTTGATGAAACTTACTATTTTGGAAAGATAATGGCAGCACCTTTCCAGCGATATATGCCACTTAGTCAGAATATTTTTCTAAAGTTCCGAAAAATGCACTGAAAACGCGCATTTTCAGTTAGCCTACACTGGCATGATGAAGTGGCCACTGCCCACTCCATGGACCGAGTGCGTTGATGAAACTTACTATTTTGGAAAGCTAATGGCAGCACCTTTCCAGCGATATATGCCACTTAGTCAGAATATTTTTCTAAAGTTCCGAAAAATGCACTGAAAACGCGCATTTTCAGTTAGCCTACACTGGCATGATGAAGTGGCCACTGCCCACTCCATGGACCGAGTGCGTTGATGAAACTTACTATTTTGGAAAGCTAATGGCAGCACCTTTCCAGCGATGTATGCCACTTTGCCAGAATATTTTTCTAAAGTTCCGAAAAATGCACTGAAAACGCGCATTTTCAGTTAGCCTACACTGGCATGATGAAGTGGCCACTGCCCACTCCATGGTCCGAGTGCGTTGATGAAACTTACTATTTTGGAAAGCTAATGGCAGCACCTTTCCAGCGATGTATGCCACTTTGCCAGAATATTTTTCTAAAGTTCCGAAAAATGCACTGAAAACGCGCATTTTCAGTTAGCCTACACTGGCATGATGAAGTGGCATGATGAAGTGGCCACTGCCCACTCCATGGACCGAGTGCGTTGATGAAACTTACTATTTTGGAAAGCTAATGGCAGCACCTTTCCAGCGATATATGCCACTTAGTCAGAATATTTTTCTAAAGTTCCGAAAAATGCACTGAAAACGCGCATTTTCAGTTAGCCTACACTGGCATGATGAAGTGGCCACTGCCCACTCCATGGTCCGAGTGCGTTGATGAAACTTACTATTTTGGAAAGCTAATGGCAGCACCTTTCTAGCGATATATGCCACTTTGCCAGAATATTTTTCTAAAGTTCCGAAAAAAGCACTGAAAACGCGCATTTTCAGTTAGCCTACACGGGCATGATGAAGTGGCCACTGCCCACTCCATGGTCCGAGTGCGTTGATGAAACTTACTATTTTGGAAAGCTAATGGCAGCACCTTTCCAGCGATATATGCCACTTTGCCAGAATATTTTTCTAAAGTTCCGAAAAATGCACTGAAAACGCGCATTTTCAGTTAGCCTACACTGGCATGATGAAGTGGCATGATGAAGTGGCCACTGCCCACTCTATGGTCCGAGTGCGTTGATGAAACTTACTATTTTGGAAAGCTAATGGCAGCACCTTTCCTGCGATGTATGCCACTTTGCCAGAATATTTTTCTAAAGTTCCGAAAAATGCACTGAAAACGCGCATTTTCAGTTAGCCTACACTGGCATGATGAAGTGGCCACTGCCCACTCCATGGTCCGAATGCGTTGATGAAACTTACTATTTTGGAAAGCTAATGGCAGCACCTTTCCAGCGATGTATGCCACTTTGCCAGAATATTTTTCTAAAGTTCCGAAAAATGCACTGAAAACGCGCATTTTCAGTTAGCCTACACGGGCATGATGAAGTGGCCACTGCCCACTCCATGGTTCGAGTGCATTGATGAAACTTACTATTTTGGAAAGCTAATGGCAGCACCTTTCCAGCGATATATGCCACTTTGCCAGAATATTTTTCTAAAGTTCCGAAAAATGCACTGAAAACGCGCATTTTCAGTTAGCCTACACTGGCATGATGAAGTGGCATGATGAAGTGGCCACTGCCCACTCTATGGTCCGAGTGCGTTGATGAAACTTACTATTTTGGAAAGCTAATGGCAGCACCTTTCCAGCGATGTATGCCACTTTGCCAGAATATTTTTCTAAAGTTCCGAAAAATGCACTGAAAACGCGCATTTTCAGTTAGCCTACACTGGCATGATGAAGTGGCCACTGCCCACTCCATGGTCCGAGTGCGTTGATGAAACTTACTATTTTGGAAAGCTAATGGCAGCACCTTTCCAGCGATGTATGCCACTTTGCCAGAATATTTTTCTAAGGTTCCGAAAAATGCACTGAAAACGCGCATTTTCAGTTAGCCTACACTGGCATGATGAAGTGGCCACTGCCCACTCCATGGTCCGAGTGCGTTGATGAAACTTACTATTTTGGAAAGCTAATGGCAGCACCTTTCCAGCGATGTATGCCACTTTGCCAGAATATTTTTCTAAAGTTCCGAAAAATGCACTGAAAACGCGCATTTTCAGTTAGCCTACACTGGCATGATGAAGTGGCATGATGAAGTGGCCACTGCCCACTCTATGGTCCGAGTGCGTTGATGAAACTTACTATTTTGGAAAGCTAATGGCAGCGCCTTTCCAGCGATATATGCCATATGGAAAGGTGCTGCCATTAACTTACTATTTTGGAAAGCTAATGGCAGCACCTTTCCAGCGATATATGCCACTTAGTCAGAATATTTTTCTAAAGTTCCGAAAAATGCACTGAAAACGCGCATTTTCAGTTAGCCTACACTGGCATGATGAAGTGGCCACTGCCCACTCCATGGACCGAGTGCGTTGATGAAACTTACTATTTTGGAAAGCTAATGGCAGCACCTTTCCAGCGATATATGCCACTTAGTCAGAATATTTTTCTAAAGTTCCGAAAAATGCACTGAAAACGCGCATTTTCAGTTAGCCTACACTGGCATGATGAAGTGGCCACTGCCCACTCCATGGTCCGAGTGCGTTGATGAAACTTACTATTTTGGAAAGCTAATGGCAGCACCTTTCCAGCGATGTATGCCACTTTGCCAGAATATTTTTCTAAAGTTCCGAAAAATGCACTGAAAACGCGCATTTTCAGTTAGCCTACACTGGCATGATGAAGTGGCATGATGAAGTGGCCACTGCCCACTCCATGGACCGAGTGCGTTGATGAAACTTACTATTTTGGAAAGCTAATGGCAGCACCTTTCCAGCGATATATGCCACTTAGTCAGAATATTTTTCTAAAGTTCCGAAAAATGCACTGAAAACGCGCATTTTCAGTTAGCCTACACTGGCATGATGAAGTGGCCACTGCCCACTCCATGGTCCGAGTGCGTTGATGAAACTTACTATTTTGGAAAGCTAATGGCAGCACCTTTCCAGCGATATATGCCACTTTGCCAGAATATTTTTCTAAAGTTCCGAAAAATGCACTGAAAACGCGCATTTTCAGTTAGCCTACACGGGCATGATGAAGTGGCCACTGCCCACTCCATGGTCCGAGTGCGTTGATGAAACTTACTATTTTGGAAAGCTAATGGCAGCACCTTTCCAGCGATATATGCCACTTTGCCAGAATATTTTTCTAAAGTTCCGAAAAATGCACTGAAAACGCGCATTTTCAGTTAGCCTACACTGGCATGATGAAGTGGCATGATGAAGTGGCCACTGCCCACTCTATGGTCCGAGTGCGTTGATGAAACTTACTATTTTGGAAAGCTAATGGCAGCACCTTTCCTGCGATGTATGCCACTTTGCCAGAATATTTTTCTAAAGTTCCGAAAAATGCACTGAAAACGCGCATTTTCAGTTAGCCTACACTGGCATGATGAAGTGGCCACTGCCCACTCCATGGTCCGAATGCGTTGATGAAACTTACTATTTTGGAAAGCTAATGGCAGCACCTTTCCAGCGATGTATGCCACTTTGCCAGAATATTTTTCTAAAGTTCCGAAAAATGCACTGAAAACGCGCATTTTCAGTTAGCCTACACGGGCATGATGAAGTGGCCACTGCCCACTCCATGGTTCGAGTGCATTGATGAAACTTACTATTTTGGAAAGCTAATGGCAGCACCTTTCCAGCGATATATGCCACTTTGCCAGAATATTTTTCTAAAGTTCCGAAAAATGCACTGAAAACGCGCATTTTCAGTTAGCCTACACTGGCATGATGAAGTGGCATGATGAAGTGGCCACTGCCCACTCTATGGTCCGAGTGCGTTGATGAAACTTACTATTTTGGAAAGCTAATGGCAGCACCTTTCCAGCGATGTATGCCACTTTGCCAGAATATTTTTCTAAAGTTCCGAAAAATGCACTGAAAACGCGCATTTTCAGTTAGCCTACACTGGCATGATGAAGTGGCCACTGCCCACTCCATGGTCCGAGTGCGTTGATGAAACTTACTATTTTGGAAAGCTAATGGCAGCACCTTTCCAGCGATGTATGCCACTTTGCCAGAATATTTTTCTAAGGTTCCGAAAAATGCACTGAAAACGCGCATTTTCAGTTAGCCTACACTGGCATGATGAAGTGGCCACTGCCCACTCCATGGTCCGAGTGCGTTGATGAAACTTACTATTTTGGAAAGCTAATGGCAGCACCTTTCCAGCGATGTATGCCACTTTGCCAGAATATTTTTCTAAAGTTCCGAAAAATGCACTGAAAACGCGCATTTTCAGTTAGCCTACACTGGCATGATGAAGTGGCATGATGAAGTGGCCACTGCCCACTCTATGGTCCGAGTGCGTTGATGAAACTTACTATTTTGGAAAGCTAATGGCAGCGCCTTTCCAGCGATATATGCCATATGGAAAGGTGCTGCCATTAACTTACTATTTTGGAAAGCTAATGGCAGCACCTTTCCAGCGATATATGCCACTTAGTCAGAATATTTTTCTAAAGTTCCGAAAAATGCACTGAAAACGCGCATTTTCAGTTAGCCTACACTGGCATGATGAAGTGGCCACTGCCCACTCCATGGTCCGAGTGCGTTGATGAAACTTACTATTTTGGAAAGCTAATGGCAGCACCTTTCTAGCGATATATGCCACTTTGCCAGAATATTTTTCTAAAGTTCCGAAAAATGCACTGAAAACGCGCATTTTCAGTTAGCCTACACGGGCATGATGAAGTGGCCACTGCCCACTCCATGGTCCGAGTGCGTTGATGAAACTTACTATTTTGGAAAGCTAATGGCAGCACCTTTCCAGCGATATATGCCACTTTGCCAGAATATTTTTCTAAAGTTCCGAAAAATGCACTGAAAACGCGCATTTTCAGTTAGCCTACACTGGCATGATGAAGTGGCATGATGAAGTGGCCACTGCCCACTCTATGGTCCGAGTGCGTTGATGAAACTTACTATTTTGGAAAGCTAATGGCAGCACCTTTCCAGCGATATATGCCACTTTGCCAGAATATTTTTCTAAAGTTCCGAAAAATGCACTGAAAACGCGCATTTTCAGTTAGCCTACACGGGCATGATGAAGTGGCCACTGCCCACTCCATGGTCCGAGTGCGTTGATGAAGCTTACTATTTTGGAAAGCTAATGGCAGCACCTTTCCAGCGATGTATGCCACTTTGCCAGAATATTTTTCTAAAGTTCCGAAAAATGCACTGAAAACGCGCATTTTCAGTTAGCCTACACTGGCATGATGAAGTGGCATGATGAAGTGGCCACTGCCCACTCCATGGTCCGAGTGCGTTGATGAAACTTACTATTTTGGAAAGCTAATGGCAGCACCTTTCCAGCGATATATGCCACTTTGCCAGAATATTTTTCTAAAGTTCCGAAAAATGCACTGAAAACGCGCATTTTCAGTTAGCCTACACTGGCATGATGAAGTGGCCACTGCCCACTCCATGGTCCGAGTGCGTTGATGAAACTTACTATTTTGGAAAGCTAATGGCAGCACCTTTCCAGCGATGTATGCCACTTTGCCAGAATATTTTTCTAAAGTTCCGAAAAATGCACTGAAAACGCGCATTTTCAGTTAGCCTACACTGGCATGATGAAGTGGCATGATGAAGTGGCCACTGCCCACTCCATGGACCGAGTGTGTTGATGAAACTTACTATTTTGGAAAGCTAATGGCAGCACCTTTCCAGCGATATATGCCACTTAGTCAGAATATTTTTCTAAAGTTCCGAAAAATGCACTGAAAACGCGCATTTTCAGTTAGCCTACACTGGCATGATGAAGTGGCCACTGCCCACTCCATGGTCCGAGTGCGTTGATGAAACTTACTATTTTGGAAAGCTAATGGTAGCACCTTTCCAGCGATATATGCCACTTTGCCAGAATATTTTTCTAAAGTTCCGAAAAATGCACTGAAAACGCGCATTTTCAGTTAGCCTACACGGGCATGATGAAGTGGCCACTGCCCACTCCATGGTCCGAGTGCGTTGATGAAACTTACTATTTTGGAAAGCTAATGGTAGCACCTTTCCAGCGATATATGCCACTTTGCCAGAATATTTTTCTAAAGTTCCGAAAAATGCACTGAAAACGCGCATTTTCAGTTAGCCTACACTGGCATGATGAAGTGGCCACTGCCCACTCCATGGTCCGAGTGCGTTGATGAAACTTACTATTTTGGAAAGCTAATGGCAGCACCTTTCCAGTGATATATGCCACTTTGCCAGAATATTTTTCTAAAGTTCCGAAAAATGCACTGAAAACGCGCATTTTCAGTTAGTCTACACTGGCATGATGAAGTGGCATGATGAAGTGGCCACTGCCCACTCCATGGACCGAGTGCGTTGATGAAACTTACTATTTTGGAAAGCTAATGGCAGCACCTTTCCAGCGATATATGCCACTTAGTCAGAATATTTTTCTAAAGTTCCGAAAAATGCACTGAAAACGCGCATTTTCAGTTAGCCTACACTGGCATGATGAAGTGGCCACTGCCCACTCCATGGTCCGAATGCGTTGATGAAACTTACTATTTTGGAAAGCTAATGGCAGCACCTTTCCAGCGATGTATGCCACTTTGCCAGAATATTTTTCTAAAGTTCCGAAAAATGCACTGAAAACGCGCATTTTCAGTTAGCCTACACTGGCATGATGAAGTGGCCACTGCCCACTCCATGGTTCGAGTGCATTGATGAAACTTACTATTTTGGAAAGCTAATGGCAGCACCTTTCCAGCGATGTATGCCACTTTGCCAGAATATTTTTCTAAGGTTCCGAAAAATGCACTGAAAACGCGCATTTTCAGTTAGCCTACACTGGCATGATGAAGTGGCATGATGAAGTGGCCACTGCCCACTCTATGGTCCGAGTGCGTTGATGAAACTTACTATTTTGGAAAGCTAATGGCAGCACCTTTCCAGCGATGTATGCCACTTTGCCAGAATATTTTTCTAAAGTTCCGAAAAATGCACTGAAAACGCGCATTTTCAGTTAGCCTACACTGGCATGATGAAGTGGCCACTGCCCACTCCATGGTCCGAGTGCGTTGATGAAACTTACTATTTTGGAAAGCTAATGGCAGCACCTTTCCAGCGATGTATGCCACTTTGCCAGAATATTTTTCTAAAGTTCCGAAAAATGCACTGAAAACGCGCATTTTCAGTTAGCCTACACTGGCATGATGAAGTGGCATGATGAAGTGGCCACTGCCCACTCTATGGTCCGAGTGCGTTGATGAAACTTACTATTTTGGAAAGCTAATGGCAGCGCCTTTCCAGCGATATATGCCACTTTGCCAGAATATTTTTCTAAAGTTCCGAAACATGCACTGAAAACGCGCATTTTCAGTTAGCCTACACTGGCATGATGAAGTGGCCACTGCCCACTCCATGGTCCGAGTGCGTTGATGAAACTTACTATTTTGGAAAGCTAATGGCAGCACCTTTCCAGCGATATATGCCACTTAGTCAGAATATTTTTCTAAAGTTCCGAAAAATGCACTGAAAACGCGCATTTTCAGTTAGCCTACACTGGCATGATGAAGTGGCCACTGCCCACTCCATGGTCCGAGTGCGTTGATGAAACTTACTATTTTGGAAAGCTAATGGCAGCACCTTTCCAGCGATATATGCCACTTTGCCAGAATATTTTTCTAAAGTTCCGAAAAATGCACTGAAAACGCGCATTTTCAGTTAGCCTACACGGGCATGATGAAGTGGCCACTGCCCACTCCATGGTCCGAGTGCATTGATGAAACTTACTATTTTGGAAAGCTAATGGCAGCACCTTTCCAGCGATATATGCCGCTTTGCCAGAATATTTTTCTAAAGTTCCGAAAAATGCACTGAAAACGCGAATTTTCAGTTAGCCTACACTGGCATGATGAAGTGGCATGATGAAGTGGCCACTGCCCACTCTATGGTCCGAGTGCGTTGATGAAACTTACTATTTTGGAAAGCTAATGGCTAATTAGCCTACACTGGCATGATGAAGTGGCATGATGAAGTGGCCACTGCCCACTCCATGGACCGAGTGCGTTGATGAAACTTACTATTTTGGAAAGCTAATGGCAGCACCTTTCCAGCGATATATGCCACTTAGTCAGAATATTTTTCTAAAGTTCCGAAAAATGCACTGAAAACGCGCATTTTCAGTTAGCCTACACTGGCATGATGAAGTGGCCACTGCCCACTCCATGGTCCGAGTGCGTTGATGAAACTTACTATTTTGGAAAGCTAATGGCAGCACCTTTCTAGCGATATATGCCACTTTGCCAGAATATTTTTCTAAAGTTCCGAAAAATGCACTGAAAACGCGCATTTTCAGTTAGCCTACACGGGCATGATGAAGTGGCCACTGCCCACTCCATGGTCCGAGTGCGTTGATGAAACTTACTATTTTGGAAAGCTAATGGCAGCACCTTTCCAGCGATATATGCCACTTTGCCAGAATATTTTTCTAAAGTTCCGAAAAATGCACTGAAAACGCGCATTTTCAGTTAGCCTACACTGGCATGATGAAGTGGCATGATGAAGTGGCCACTGCCCACTCTATGGTCCGAGTGCGTTGATGAAACTTACTATTTTGGAAAGCTAATGGCAGCACCTTTCCAGCGATATATGCCACTTTGCCAGAATATTTTTCTAAAGTTCCGAAAAATGCACTGAAAACGCGCATTTTCAGTTAGCCTACACGGGCATGATGAAGTGGCCACTGCCCACTCCATGGTCCGAGTGCGTTGATGAAGCTTACTATTTTGGAAAGCTAATGGCAGCACCTTTCCAGCGATGTATGCCACTTTGCCAGAATATTTTTCTAAAGTTCCGAAAAATGCACTGAAAACGCGCATTTTCAGTTAGCCTACACGATGTTTCAGTTTTCCAGCGATGTATGCCACTTTGCCAGAATATTTTTCTAAGGTTCCGAAAAATGCACTGAAAACGCGCATTTTCAGTTAGCCTACACTGGCATGATGAAGTGGCATGATGAAGTGGCCACTGCCCACTCCATGGTCCGAGTGCGTTGATGAAACTTACTATTTTGGAAAGCTAATGGCAGCACCTTTCCAGCGATATATGCCACTTTGCCAGAATATTTTTCTAAAGTTCCGAAAAATGCACTGAAAACGCGCATTTTCAGTTAGCCTACACTGGCATGATGAAGTGGCCACTGCGCACTCCATGGTCCGAGTGCGTTGATGAAACTTACTATTTTGGAAAGCTAATGGCAGCACCTTTCCAGCGATGTATGCCACTTTGCCAGAATATTTTTCTAAAGTTCCGAAAAATGCACTGAAAACGCGCATTTTCAGTTAGCCTACACTGGCATGATGAAGTGGCATGATGAAGTGGCCACTGCCCACTCTATGGTCCGAGTGCGTTGATGAAACTTACTATTTTGGAAAGTTAATGGCAGCGCCTTTCCAGCGATATATGCCACTTTGCCAGAATATTTTTCTAAAGTTCCGAAACATGCACTGAAAACGCGCATTTTCAGTTAGCCTACACTGGCATGATGAAGTGGCCACTGCCAACTCCATGGTCCGAGTGCGTTGATGAAACTTACTATTTTGGAAAGCTAATGGCAGCACCTTTCCAGCGATGTATGCCACTTTGCCAGAATATTTTTCTAAAGTTCCGAAAAATGCACTGAAAACGCGCATTTTCAGTTAGCCTACACTGGCATGATGAAGTGGCCACTGCCCACTCCATGGACCGAGTGCGTTGATGAAACTTACTATTTTGGAAAGCTAATGGCAGCACCTTTCCAGCGATATATGCCACTTAGTCAGAATATTTTTCTAAAGTTCCGAAAAATGCACTGAAAACGCGCATTTTCAGTTAGCCTACACTGGCATGATGAAGTGGCCACTGCCCACTCCATGGTCCGAGTGCGTTGATGAAACTTACTATTTTGGAAAGCTAATGACAGCACCTTTCCAGCGATATATGCCACTTTGCCAGAATATTTTTCTAAAGTTCCGAAAAATGCACTGAAAACGCGCATTTTCAGTTAGCCTACACGGGCATAATGAAGTGGCCACTGCCCACTCCATGGTCCGAGTGCGTTGATGAAACTTACTATTTTGGAAAGCTAATGGCAGCACCTTTCCAGCGATATATGCCACTTAGTCAGAATATTTTTCTAAAGTTCCGAAAAATGCACTGAAAACGCGCATTTTCAGTTAGCCTACACTGGCATGATGAAGTGGCATGATGAAGTGGCCACTGCCCACTCTATGGTCCGAGTGCGTTGATGAAGCTTACTATTTTGGAAAGATAATGGCAGCACCTTTCCAGCGATATATGCCACTTTGCCAGAATATTTTTCTAAAGTTCCGAAAAATGCACTGAAAACGCGCATTTTTAGTTAGCCTACACTGGCATGATGAAGTGGCCACTGCCCACTCCATGGTCCGAGTGCGTTGATGAAACTTACTATTTTGGAAAGCTAATGGCAGCACCTTTCCAGCGATGTATGCCACTTTGCCAGAATATTTTTCTAAAGTTCCGAAAAATGCACTGAAAACGCGCATTTTCAGTTAGCCTACACTGGCATGATGAAGTGGCATGATGAAGTGGCCACTGCCCACTCCATGGTCCGAGTGCGTTGATGAAACTTACTATTTTGGAAAGCTAATGGCAGCACCTTTCCAGCGATGTATGCCACTTTGCCAGAATATTTTTCTAAAGTTCCGAAAAATTCACTGAAAACGCGCATTTTCAGTTAGCCTACACTGGCATGATGAAGTGGCATGATGAAGTGGCCACTGCCCACTCCATGATCCGAGTGCGTTGATGAAACTTACTATTTTGGAAAGCTAATGGCAGCACCTTTCCAGCGATATATGCCACTTTGCCAGAATATTTTTCTAAAGTTCCGAAAAATGCACTGAAAACGCGCATTTTCAGTTAGCCTACACTGGCATGATGAAGTGGCCACTGCCCACTCCATGGTCCGAGTGCGTTGATGAAACTTACTATTTTGGAAAGCTAATGGCAGCACCTTTCCAGCGATGTATGCCACTTTGGCAGAATATTTTTCTAAAGTTCCGAAAAATGCACTGAAAACGCGCATTTTCAGTTAGCCTACACTGGCATGATGAAGTGGCATGATGAAGTGGCCACTGCCCACTCCATGGACCGAGTGCGTTGATGAAACTTACTATTTTGGAAAGCTAATGGTAGCACCTTTCCAGCGATATATGCCACTTAGTCAGAATATTTTTCTAAAGTTCCGAAAAATGCACTGAAAACGCGCATTTTCAGTTAGCCTACACTGGCATGATGAAGTGGCCACTGCCCACTCCATGGTCCGAGTGCGTTGATGAAACTTACTATTTTGGAAAGCTAATGGCAGTACCTTTCCAGCGATATATGCCACTTTGCCAGAATATTTTTCTAAAGAAACTTACTATTTTGGAAAGCTAATGGCAGCACCTTTCCAGCGATATATGCCACTTTGCCAGAATATTTTTCTAAAGTTCCGAAAAATGCACTGAAAACGCGCATTTTCAGTTAGCCTACACTGGCATGATGAAGTGGCCACTGCCCACTCCATGGTCCGAGTGCGTTGATGAAACTTACTATTTTGGAAAGCTAATGGCAGCACCTTTCCAGCGATATATGCCACTTGGCCAGAATATTTTTCTAAAGTTACGAAAAAATGCACTGAAAACGCGCATTTTCAGTTAGCCTACACTGGCATGATGAAGTGGCCACTGCCCACTCCATGGTCCGAGTGCGTCGATGAAACTTACCATTTTGGAAAGCTAATGGCAGCACCTTTCCAGCGATATATGCCACTTTGCCAGAATATTTTTCTAAAGTTCCGAAAAATGCACTGAAAACGCGCATTTTCAGTTAGCCTACACTGGCATGATGAAGTGGCATGATGAAGTGGCCACTGCCCACTCTATGGTCCGAGTGCGTTGATGAAACTTACTATTTTGGAAAGCTAATGGCAGCACCTTTCCAGCGATATATGCCACTTTGCCAGAATATTTTTCTAAAGTTCCGAAAAATGCACTGAAAACGCGCATTTTCAGTTAGCCTACGTGCGTTGATGAAACTTACTATTTTGGAAAGCTAATGGCAGCACCTTTCCAGCGATATATGCCACTTTGCCAGAATATTTTTCTAAAGTTCCGAAAAATGCACTGAAAACGCGCATTTTCAGTTAGCCTACACTGGCATGATGAGGTGGCCACTGCCCACTCCATGGTCCGAGTGCGTTGATAAAACTTACTATTTTGGAAAGCTAATGGCAGCACCTTTCCAGCGATGTATGCCACTTTGCCAGAATATTTTTCTAAAGTTCCGAAAAATGCACTGAAAACGCGCATTTTCAGTTAGCCTACACTGGCATGATGAAGTGGCATGATGAAGTGGCCACTGCCCACTCCATGGACCGAGTGCGTTGATGAAACTTACTATTTTGGAAAGCTAATGGCAGCACCTTTCCAGCGATGTATGCCACTTTGCCAGAATATTTTTCTAAAGTTCCGAAAAATGCACTGAAAACGCGCATTTTCAGTTAGCCTACACTGGCATGATGAAGTGGCATGATGAAGTGGCCACTGCCCACTCCATGGTCCGAGTGCGTTGATGAAACTTACTATTTTGGAAAGCTAATGGCAGCACCTTTCCAGCGATATATGCCACTTTGCCAGAATATTTTTCTAAAGTTCCGAAAAATGCACTGAAAACGCGAATTTTCAGTTAGCCTACACTGGCATGATGAAGTGGCCACTGCCCACTCCATGGTCCGAGTGCGTTGATGAAACTTACTATTTTGGAAAGCTAATGGCAGCACCTTTTCAGCGATGTATGCCACTTTGCCAGAATATTTTTCTAAAGTTCCGAAAAATGCACTGAAAACGCGCATTTTCAGTTAGCCTACACTGGCATGATGAAGTGGCCACTGCCCACTCCATGGTCCGAGTGCGTTGATGATACTTCCTATTTTGGAAAGCTAATGGCAGCACCTTTCCAGCGATATATGCCACTTTGCCAGAATATTTTTCTAAAGTTCCGAAAAATGCACTGAAAACGCGCATTTTCAGTTAGCCTACACGGGCATGATGAAGTGGCCACTGCCCACTCCATGGTCCGAGTGCGTTGATGAAACTTACTATTTTGGAAAGCTAATGGCAGCACCTTTCCAGCGATATATGCCACTTTGCCAGAATATTTTTCTAAAGTTCCGAAAAATGCACTGAAAACGCGCATTTTCAGTTAGCCTACACGGGCATGATGAAGTGGCCACTGCCCACTCCATGGTCCGAGTGCGTTGATGAAACTTACTATTTTGGAAAGCTAATGGCAGCACCTTTCCAGCGATGTATGCCACGTTGCCAGAATATTTTTCTAAAGTTCCGAAAAATGCACTGAAAACGCGCATTTTCAGTTAGCCTACACTGGCATGATGAAGTGGCATGATGAAGTGGCCACTGCCCACTCCATGGTCCGAGTGCGTTGATGAAACTTACTATTTTGGAAAGCTAATGGCAGCACCTTTCCAGCGATATATGCCACTTTGCCAGAATATTTTTCTAAAGTTCCGAAAAATGCACTGAAAACGCGAATTTTCAGTTAGCCTACACTGGCATGATGCAGTGGCCACTGCCCACTCCATGGTCCGAGTGCGTTGATGAAACTTACTATTTTGGAAAGCTAATGGCAGCACCTTTTCAGCGATGTATGCCACTTTGCCAGAATATTTTTCTAAAGTTCCGAAAAATGCACTGAAAACGCGCATTTTCAGTTAGCCTACACTGGCATGATGAAGTGGCCACTGCCCACTCCATGGTCCGAGTGCGTTGATGATACTTACTATTTTGGAAAGCTAATGGCAGCACCTTTCCAGCGATATATGCCACTTTGCCAGAATATTTTTCTAAAGTTCCGAAAAATGCACTGAAAACGCGCATTTTCAGTTAGCCTACACTGGCATGATGAAGTGGCCACTGCCCACTCCATGGTCCGAGTGCGTTGATGAAACTTACTATTTTGGAAAGCTAATGGCAGCACCTTTCCAGCGATGTATGCCACTTTGCCAGAATATTTTTCTAAAGTTCCGAAAAATGCACTGAAAACGCGCATTTTCAGTTAGCCTACACTGGCATGATGAAGTGGCATGATGAAGTGGCCACTGCCCACTCCATGGACCGAGTGCGTTGATGAAACTTACTATTTTGGAAAGCTAATGGCAGCACCTTTCCAGCGATGTATGCGACTTTGCCAGAATATTTTTCTAAAGTTCCGAAAAATGCACTGAAAACGCGCATTTTCAGTTAGCCTACACTGGCATGATGAAGTGGCCACTGCCCACTCCATGGTCCGAGTGCGTTGATGAAACTTACTATTTTGGAAAGCTAATGGCAGCACCTTTCCAGCGATATATGCCACTTTGCCAGAATATTTTTCTAAAGTTCCGAAAAATGCACTGAAAACGCGCATTTTCAGTTAGCCTACACGGGCATGATGAAGTGGCCACTGCCCACTCCATGGTCCGAGTGCGTTGATGGAACTTACTATTTTGGAAAGATAATGGCAGCACCTTTCCAGCGATGTATGCCACTTTGCCAGAATATTTTTCTAAAGTTCCGAAAAATGCACTGAAAACGCGCATTTTCAGTTAGCCTACACTGGCATGATGAAGTGGCATGATGAAGTGGCCACTGCCCACTCCATGGTCCGAGTGCGTTGATGAAACTTACTATTTTGGAAAGCTAATGGCAGCACCTTTCCAGCGATATATGCCACTTTGCCAGAATATTTTTCTAAAGTTCCGAAAAATGCACTGAAAACGCGAATTTTCAGTTAGCCTACACTGGCATGATGAAGTGGCCACTGCCCACTCCATGGTCCGAGTGCGTTGATGAAACTTACTATTTTGGAAAGCTAATGGCAGCACCTTTTCAGCGATGTATGCCACTTTGCCAGAATATTTTTCTAAAGTTCCGAAAAATGCACTGAAAACGCGCATTTTCAGTTAGCCTACACTGGCATGATGAAGTGGCCACTGCCCACTCTATGGTCCGAGTGTGTTGATGAAACTTACTATTTTGGAAAGCTAATGGCAGCACCTTTCCAGCGATATATGCCACTTTGCCAGAATATTTTTCTAAAGTTCCGAAAAATGCACTGAAAACGCGAATTTTCAGTTAGCCTACACTGGCATGATGAAGTGGCCACTGCCCACTCCATGGTCCGAGTGCGTTGATGAAACTTACTATTTTGGAAAGCTAATGGCAGCACCTTTCCAGCGATGTATGCCACTTTGCCAGAATATTTTTCTAAAGTTCCGAAAAATGCACTGAAAACGCGCATTTTCAGTTAGCCTACACTGGCATGATGAAGTGGCATGATGAAGTGGCCACTGCCCACTCCATGGTCCGAGTGCGTTGATGAAACTTACTATTTTGGAAAGCTAATGGCAGCACCTTTCCAGCGATATATGCCACTTTGCCAGAATATTTTTCCAAAGTTCCGAAAAATGCACTGAAAACGCGAATTTTCAGTTAGCCTACACTGGCATGATTAAGTGGCCACTGCCCACTCCATGGTCCGAGTGCGTTGATGAAACTTACTATTTTGGAAAGCTAATGGCAGCACCTTTCCAGCGATGTATGCCACTTTGCCAGAATATTTTTCTAAAGTTCCGAAAAATGCACTGAAAACGCGCATTTTCAGTTAGCCTACACTGGCATGATGAAGTGGCCACTGCCCACTCCATGGTCCGAGTGCGTTGATGAAACTTACTATTTTGGAAAGCTAATGGCAGCACCTTTCCAGCGATATATGCCACTTTGCCAGAATATTTTTCTAAAGTTCCGAAAAATGCACTGAAAACGCGCATTTTCAGTTAGCCTACACTGGCATGATGAAGTGGCCACTGCCCACTCCATGGTCCGAGTGCGTTGATGAAACTTACTATTTTGGAAAGCTAATGGCAGCACCTTTCCAGCGATATATGCCACTTTGCCAGAATATTTTTCTAAAGTTCCGAAAAATGCACTGAAAACGCGCATTTTCAGTTAGCCTACACTGGCATGATGAAGTGGCCACTGCCCACTCCATGGTCCGAGTGCGTTGATGAAACTTACTATTTTGGAAAGCTAATGGCAGCACCTTTCCAGCGATATATGCCACTTTGCCAGAATATTTTTCTAAAGTTCCGAAAAATGCACTGAAAACGCGCATTTTCAGTTAGCCTACACTGGCATGATGAAGTGGCCACTGCCCACTCCATGGTCCGAGTGCGTTGATGAAACTTACTATTTTGGAAAGCTAATGGCAGCACCTTTCCAGCGATATATGCCACTTTGCCAGAATATTTTTCTAAAGTTCCGAAAAATGCACTGAAAACGCGCATTTTCAGTTAGCCTACGTGCGTTGGTGAAACTTACTATTTTGGAAAGCTAATGGCAGCACCTTTCCAGCGATGTATGCCACTTTGCCAGAATATTTTTCTAAAGTTCCGAAAAATGCACTGAAAACGCGCATTTTCAGTTAGCCTACACGGGCATGATGAAGTGGCCACTGCCCACTCCATGGTCCGAGTGCGTTGATGAAACTTACTATTTTGGAAAGCTAATGGCAGCACCTTTCCAGCGATGTATGCGACTTTGCCAGAATATTTTTCTAAAGTTCCGAAAAATGCACTGAAAACGCGCATTTTCAGTTAGCCTACACTGGCATGATGAAGTGGCCACTGCCCACTCCATGGTCCGAGTGCGTTGATGAAACTTACTATTTTGGAAAGCTAATGGCAGCACCTTTCCAGCGATATATGCCACTTTGCCAGAATATTTTTCTAAAGTTCCGAAAAATGCACTGAAAACGCGCATTTTCAGTTAGCCTACACGGGCATGATGAAGTGGCCACTGCCCACTCCATGGTCCGAGTGCGTTGATGGAACTTACTATTTTGGAAAGATAATGGCAGCACCTTTCCAGCGATGTATGCCACTTTGCCAGAATATTTTTCTAAAGTTCCGAAAAATGCACTGAAAACGCGCATTTTCAGTTAGCCTACACTGGCATGATGAAGTGGCATGATGAAGTGGCCACTGCCCACTCCATGGTCCGAGTGCGTTGATGAAACTTACTATTTTGGAAAGCTAATGGCAGCACCTTTCCAGCGATATATGCCACTTTGCCAGAATATTTTTCTAAAGTTCCGAAAAATGCACTGAAAACGCGAATTTTCAGTTAGCCTACACTGGCATGATGAAGTGGCCACTGCCCACTCCATGGTCCGAGTGCGTTGATGAAACTTACTATTTTGGAAAGCTAATGGCAGCACCTTTTCAGCGATGTATGCCACTTTGCCAGAATATTTTTCTAAAGTTCCGAAAAATGCACTGAAAACGCGCATTTTCAGTTAGCCTACACTGGCATGATGAAGTGGCCACTGCCCACTCTATGGTCCGAGTGTGTTGATGAAACTTACTATTTTGGAAAGCTAATGGCAGCACCTTTCCAGCGATATATGCCACTTTGCCAGAATATTTTTCTAAAGTTCCGAAAAATGCACTGAAAACGCGAATTTTCAGTTAGCCTACACTGGCATGATGAAGTGGCCACTGCCCACTCCATGGTCCGAGTGCGTTGATGAAACTTACTATTTTGGAAAGCTAATGGCAGCACCTTTCCAGCGATATATGCCACTTTGCCAGAATATTTTTCTAAAGTTCCGAAAAATGCACTGAAAACGCGCATTTTCAGTTAGCCTACACGGGCATGATGAAGTGGCCACTGCCCACTCCATGGTCCGAGTGCGTTGATGAAACTTACTATTTTGGAAAGCTAATGGCAGCACCTTTCCAGCGATGTATGCCACTTTGCCAGAATATTTTTCTAAAGTTCCGAAAAATGCACTGAAAACGCGCATTTTCAGTTAGCCTACACTGGCATGATGAAGTGGCATGATGAAGTGGCCACTGCCCACTCCATGGTCCGAGTGCGTTGATGAAACTTACTATTTTGGAAAGCTAATGGCAGCACCTTTCCAGCGATATATGCCACTTTGCCAGAATATTTTTCTAAAGTTCCGAAAAATGCACTGAAAACGCGAATTTTCAGTTAGCCTACACTGGCATGATGAAGTGGCCACTGCCCACTCCATGGTCCGAGTGCGTTGATGAAACTTACTATTTTGGAAAGCTAATGGCAGCACCTTTTCAGCGATGTATGCCACTTTGCCAGAATATTTTTCTAAAGTTCCGAAAAATGCACTGAAAACGCGCATTTTCAGTTAGCCTACACTGGCATGATGAAGTGGCCACTGCCCACTCCATGGTCCGAGTGCGTTGATGATACTTACTATTTTGGAAAGCTAATGGCAGCACCTTTCCAGCGATATATGCCATTTTGCCAGAATATTTTTCTAAAGTTCCGAAAAATGCACTGAAAACGCGCATTTTCAGTTAGCCTACACGGGCATGATGAAGTGGCCACTGCCCACTCCATGGTCCGAGTGCGTTGATGAAACTTACTATTTTGGAAAGCTAATGGCAGCACCTTTCCAGCGATGTATGCCACTTTGCCAGAATATTTTTCTAAAGTTCCGAAAAATGCACTGAAAACGCGCATTTTCAGTTAGCCTACACTGGCATGATGAAGTGGCATGATGAAGTGGCCACTGCCCACTCCATGGACCGAGTGCGTTGATGAAACTTACTATTTTGGAAAGCTAATGGCAGCACCTTTCCAGCGATGTATGCGACTTTGCCAGAATATTTTTCTAAAGTTCCGAAAAATGCACTGAAAACGCGCATTTTCAGTTAGCCTACACTGGCATGATGAAGTGGCCACTGCCCACTCCATGGTCCGAGTGCGTTGATGAAACTTACTATTTTGGAAAGATAATGGCAGCACCTTTCCAGCGATGTATGCCACTTTGCCAGAATATTTTTCTAAAGTTCCGAAAAATGCACTGAAAACGCGCATTTTCAGTTAGCCTACACTGGCATGATGAAGTGGCATGATGAAGTGGCCACTGCCCACTCCATGGTCCGAGTGCGTTGATGAAACTTACTATTTTGGAAAGCTAATGGCAGCACCTTTCCAGCGATATATGCCACTTTGCCAGAATATTTTTCTAAAGTTCCGAAAAATGCACTGAAAACGCGAATTTTCAGTTAGCCTACACTGGCTTGATGAAGTGGCCACTGCCCACTCCATGGTCCGAGTGCGTTGATGAAACTTACTATTTTGGAAAGCTAATGGCAGCACCTTTTCAGCGATGTATGCCACTTTGCCAGAATATTTTTCTAAAGTTCCGAAAAATGCACTGAAAACGCGCATTTTCAGTTAGCCTACACTGGCATGATGAAGTGGCATGATGAAGTGGCCACTGCCCACTCTATGGTCCGAGTGTGTTGATGAAACTTACTATTTTGGAAAGCTAATGGCAGCACCTTTCCAGCGATATATGCCACTTTGCCAGAATATTTTTCTAAAGTTCCGAAAAATGCACTGAAAACGCGAATTTTCAGTTAGCCTACACTGGCATGATGAAGTGGCCACTGCCCACTCCATGGTCCGAGTGCGTTGATGAAACTTACTATTTTGGAAAGCTAATGGCAGCACCTTTCCAGCGATGTATGCCACTTTGCCAGAATATTTTTCTAAAGTTCCGAAAAATGCACTGAAAACGCGCATTTTCAGTTAGCCTACACTGGCATGATGAAGTGGCATGATGAAGTGGCCACTGCCCACTCCATGGTCCGAGTGCGTTGATGAAACTTACTATTTTGGAAAGCTAATGGCAGCACCTTTCCAGCGATATATGCCACTTTGCCAGAATATTTTTCTAAAGTTCCGAAAAATGCACTGAAAACGCGCATTTTCAGTTAGCCTACACTGGCATGATGAAGTGGCATGATCAAGTGGCCACTGCCCACTCTATGGTCCGAGTGCGTTGATGAAACTTACTATTTTGGAAAGCTAATGGCAGCACCTTTCCAGCGATATATGCCACTTTGCCAGAATATTTTTCTAAAGTTCCGAAAAATGCACTGAAAACGCGCATTTTCAGTTAGCCTACACTGGCATGATGAAGTGGCATGATGAAGTGGCCACTGCCCACTCTATGGTCCGAGTGCGTTGATGAAACTTACTATTTTGGAAAGCTAATGGCAGCACCTTTCCAGCGATGTATGCCACTTTGCCAGAATATTTTTCTAAAGTTCCGAAAAATGCACTGAAAACGCGCATTTTCAGTTAGCCTACACTGGCATGATGAAGTGGCATGATGAAGTGGCCACTGCCCACTCTATGGTCCGAGTGCGTTGATGAAACTTACTATTTTGGAAAGCTAATGGCAGCACCTTTCCAGCGATGTATGCCACTTTGCCAGAATATTTTTCTAAAGTTCCGAAAAATGCACTGAAAACGCGCATTTTCAGTTAGCCTACACTGGCATGATGAAGTGGCCACTGCCCACTCCATGGTCCGAGTGCGTTGATGAAACTTACTATTTTGGAAAGCTAATGGCAGCACCTTTCCAGCGATATATGCCACTTTGCCAGAATATTTTTCTAAAGTTCCGAAAAATGCACTGAAAACGCGCATTTTCAGTTAGCCTACACTGGCATGATGAAGTGGCCACTGCCCACTCCATGGTCCGAGTGCGTTGATGAAACTTACTATTTTGGAAAGCTAATGGCAGCACCTTTCCAGCGATGTATGCCACTTTGCCAGAATATTTTTCTAAAGTTCCGAAAAATGCACTGAAAACGCGCATTTTCAGTTAGCCTACACTGGCATGATGAAGTGGCATGATGAAGTGGCCACTGCCCACTCCATGGTCCGAGTGCGTTGATAAAACTTACTATTTTGGAAAGCTAATGGCAGCACCTTTCCAGCGATATATGCCACTTTGCCAGAATATTTTTCTATAGTTCCGAAAAATGCACTGAAAACGCGCATTTTCAGTTAGCCTACACTGGCATGATGAAGTGGCATGATGAAGTGGCCACTGCCCACTCCATGGTCCGAGTGAGTTGATGAAACTTACTATTTTGGAAAGCTAATGGCAGCACCTTTCCAGCGATATATGCCACTTTGCCAGAATATTTTTCTAAAGTTCCGAAAAATGCACTGAAAACGCGCATTTTCAGTTAGCCTACACTGGCATGATGAAGTGGCATGATGAAGTGGCCACTGCCCACTCTATGGTCCGAGTGCGTTGATGAAACTTACTATTTTGGAAAGCTAATGGCAGCACCTTTCCAGCGATATATGCCACTTTGCCAGAATATTTTTCTAAAGTTCCGAAAAATGCACTGAAAACGCGCATTTTCAGTTAGCCTACACTGGCATGATGAATTGGCCACTGCCCACTCCATGGTCCGAGTGCGTTGATGAAACTTACTATTTTGGAAAGCTAATGGCAGCACCTTTCCAGCGATATATGCCACTTTGCCAGAATATTTTTCTAAAGTTCCGAAAAATGCACTGAAAACGCGCATTTTCAGTTAGCCTACACTGGCATGATGAAGTGGCATGATGAAGTGGCCACTGCCCACTCTATGGTCCGAGTGCGTTGATGAAACTTACTATTTTGGAAAGCTAATGGCAGCACCTTTCCAGCGATGTATGCCACTTTGCCAGAATATTTTTCTAAAGTTCCGAAAAATGCACTGAAAACGCGCATTTTCAGTTAGCCTACACTGGCATGATGAAGTGGCATGATGAAGTGGCCACTGCCCACTCTATGGTCCGAGTGCGTTGATGAAACTTACTATTTTGGAAAGCTAATGGCAGCACCTTTCCAGCGATATATGCCACTTTGCCAGAATATTTTTCTAAAGTTCCGAAAAATGCACTGAAAACGCGCATTTTCAGTTAGCCTACACTGGCATGATGAAGTGGCCACTGCCCACTCCATGGTCCGAGTGCGTTGATGAAACTTACTATTTTGGAAAGCTAATGGCAGCACCTTTCCAGCGATGTATGCCACTTTGCCAGAATATTTTTCTAAAGTTCCGAAAAATGCACTGAAAACGCGCATTTTCAGTTAGCCTACACTGGCATGATGAAGTGGCATGATGAAGTGGCCACTGCCCACTCCATGGTCCGAGTGCGTTGATAAAACTTACTATTTTGGAAAGCTAATGGCAGCACCTTTCCAGCGATATATGCCACTTTGCCAGAATATTTTTCTATAGTTCCGAAAAATGCACTGAAAACGCGCATTTTCAGTTAGCCTACACTGGCATGATGAAGTGGCATGATGAAGTGGCCACTGCCCACTCCATGGTCCGAGTGAGTTGATGAAACTTACTATTTTGGAAAGCTAATGGCAGCACCTTTCCAGCGATATATGCCACTTTGCCAGAATATTTTTCTAAAGTTCCGAAAAATGCACTGAAAACGCGCATTTTCAGTTAGCCTACACTGGCATGATGAAGTGGCATGATGAAGTGGCCACTGCCCACTCTATGGTCCGAGTGCGTTGATGAAACTTACTATTTTGGAAAGCTAATGGCAGCACCTTTCCAGCGATATATGCCACTTTGCCAGAATATTTTTCTAAAGTTCCGAAAAATGCACTGAAAACGCGCATTTTCAGTTAGCCTACACTGGCATGATGAATTGGCCACTGCCCACTCCATGGTCCGAGTGCGTTGATGAAACTTACTATTTTGGAAAGCTAATGGCAGCACCTTTCCAGCGATATATGCCACTTTGCCAGAATATTTTTCTAAAGTTCCGAAAAATGCACTGAAAACGCGCATTTTCAGTTAGCCTACACTGGCATGATGAAGTGGCCACTGCCCACTCCATGGTCCGAGTGCGTTGATGAAACTTACTATTTTGGAAAGCTGATGGCAGCACCTTTCCAGCGATATATGCCACTTTGCCAGAATATTTTTCTAAAGTTCCGAAAAATGCACTGAAAACGCGCATTTTCAGTTAGCCTACACGGGCATGATGAAGTGGCCACTGCCCACTCCATGGTCCGAGTGCGTTGATGAAACTTACTATTTTGGAAAGCTAATGGCAGCACCTTTCCAGCGATATATGCCACTTTGCCAGAATATTTTTCTAAAGTTCCGAAAAATGCACTGAAAACGCGCATTTTCAGTTAGCCTACACTGGCATGATGAAGTGGCATGATGAAGTGGCCACTGCCCACTCTATGGTCCGAGTGCGTTGATGAAACTGACTATTTTGGAAAGCTAATGGCAGCACCTTTCCAGCGATATATGCCACTTTGCCAGAATATTTTTCTAAAGTTCCGATAAATGCACTGAAAACGCGCATTTTCAGTTAGCCTACACTGGCATGATGAATTGGCCACTGCCCACTCCATGGTCCGAGTGCGTTGATGAAACTTACTATTTTGGAAAGCTAATGGCAGCACCTTTCCAGCGATATATGCCACTTTGCCAGAATATTTTTCTAAAGTTCCGAAAAATGCACTGAAAACGCGCATTTTCAGTTAGCCTACACTGGCATGATGAAGTGGCCACTGCCCACTCCATGGTCCGAGTGCGTTGATGAAACTTACTATTTTGGAAAGCTAATGGCAGCACCTTTCCAGCGATATATGCCACTTTGCCAGAATATTTTTCTAAAGTTCCGAAAAATGCACTGAAAACGCGCATTTTCAGTTAGCCTACACTGGCATGATGAAGTGGCATGATGAAGTGGCCACTGCCCACTCCATGGTCCGAGTGCGTTGATGAAACTTACTATTTTGGAAAGCTAATGGCAGCACCTTTCCAGCGATATATGCCACTTTGCCAGAATATTTTTCTAAAGTTCCGAAAAATGCACTGAAAACGCGCATTTTCAGTTAGCCTACACTGGCATGATGAATTGGCCACTGCCCACTCCATGGTCCGAGTGCGTTGATGAAACTTACTATTTTGGAAAGCTAATGGCAGCACCTTTCCAGCGATATATGCCACTTTGCCAGAATATTTTTCTAAAGTTCCGAAAAATGCACTGAAAACGCGCATTTTCAGTTAGCCTACACTGGCATGATGAAGTGGCCACTGCCCACTCCATGGTCCGAGTGCGTTGATGAAACTTACTATTTTGGAAAGCTAATGGCAGCACCTTTCCAGCGATATATGCCACTTTGCCAGAATATTTTTCTAAAGTTCCGAAAAATGCACTGAAAACGCGCATTTTCAGTTAGCCTACACTGGCATGATGAAGTGGCATGATCAAGTGGCCACTGCCCACTCTATGGTCCGAGTGCGTTGATGAAACTTACTATTTTGGAAAGCTAATGGCAGCACCTTTCCAGCGATATATGCCACTTTGCCAGAATATTTTTCTAAAGTTCCGAAAAATGCACTGAAAACGCGCATTTTCAGTTAGCCTACACTGGCATGATGAAGTGGCATGATGAAGTGGCCACTGCCCACTCTATGGTCCGAGTGCGTTGATGAAACTTACTATTTTGGAAAGCTAATGGCAGCACCTTTTCAGCGATGTATGCCACTTTGCCAGAATATTTTTCTAAAGTTCCGAAAAATGCACTGAAAACGCGCATTTTCAGTTAGCCTACACTGGCATGATGAAGTGGCCACTGCCCACTCCATGGTCCGAGTGCGTTGATGAAACTTACTATTTTGGAAAGCTAATGGCAGCACCTTTCCAGCGATATATGCCACTTTGCCAGAATATTTTTCTAAAGTTCCGAAAAATGCACTGAAAACGCGCATTTTCAGTTAGCCTACACTGGCATGATGAAGTGGCATGATGAAGTGGCCACTGCCCACTCTATGGTCCGAGTGCGTTGATGAAACTTACTATTTTGGAAAGCTAATGGCAGCACCTTTCCAGCGATATATGCCACTTTGCCAGAATATTTTTCTAAAGTTCCGAAAAATGCACTGAAAACGCGCATTTTCAGTTAGCCTACACTGGCATGATGAATTGGCCACTGCCCACTCCATGGTCCGAGTGCGTTGATGAAACTTACTATTTTGGAAAGCTAATGGCAGCACCTTTCCAGCGATATATGCCACTTTGCCAGAATATTTTTCTAAAGTTCCGAAAAATGCACTGAAAACGCGCATTTTCAGTTAGCCTACGTGCGTTGGTGAAACTTACTATTTTGGAAAGCTAATGGCAGCACCTTTCCAGCGATATATGCCACTTTGCCAGAATATTTTTCTAAAGTTCCGAAAAATGCACTGAAAACGCGCATTTTCAGTTAGCCTACACTGGCATGATGAAGTGGCCACTGCTCACTCCATGGTCCGAGTGCGTTGATAAAACTTACTATTTTGGAAAGCTAATGGCAGCACCTTTCCAGCGATGTATGCCACTTTGCCAGAATATTTTTCTAAAGTTCCGAAAAATGCACTGAAAACGCGCATTTTCAGTTAGCCTACACTGGCATGATGAAGTGGCATGATGAAGTGGCCACTGCCCACTCCATGGACCGAGTGCGTTGATGAAACTTACTATTTTGGAAAGCTAATGGCAGCACCTTTCCTGCGATATATGCCACTTTGCCAGAATATTTTTCTAAAGTTCCGAAAAATGCACTGAAAACGCGCATTTTCAGTTAGCCTACACTGGCATGATGAAGTGGCCACTGCCCACTCCATGGTCCGAGTGCGTTGATGAAACTTACTATTTTGGAAAGCTAATGGCAGCACCTTTCCAGCGATATATGCCACTTAGTCAGAAGTGGCATGATGAAGTGGCCACTGCCCACTCCATGGTCCGAGTGCGTTGATGAAACTTACTATTTTGGAAAGCTAATAGCAGCACCTTTTCAGCGATGTATGCCACTTTGCCAGAATATTTTTCTAAAGTTCCGAAAAATGCACTGAAAACGCGCATTTTCAGTTAGCCTACACTGGCATGATGAAGTGGCCACTGCCCACTCCATGGTCCGAGTGCGTTGATAAAACTTACTATTTTGGAAAGCTAATGGCAGCACCTTTCCTGCGATGTATGCCACTTTGCCAGAATATTTTTCTAAAGTTCCGAAAAATGCACTGAAAACGCGCATTTTCAGTTAGCCTACATGGGCATGATGAAGTGGCCACTGCCCACTCCATGGTCCGAGTGCGTTGATGAAACTTACTATTTTGGAAAGCTAATGGCAGCACCTTTCCAGCGATATATGCCACTTTGCCAGAATATTTTTCTAAAGTTCCGAAAAATGCACTGAAAACGCGCATTTTCAGTTAGCCTACACTGGCATGATGAAGTGGCATGATGAAGTGGCCACTGCCCACTCTATGGTCCGAGTGTGTTGATGAAACTTACTATTTTGGAAAGCTAATGGCAGCACCTTTCCAGCGATATATGCCACTTTGCCAGAATATTTTTCTAAAGTTCCGAAAAATGCACTGAAAACGCGCATTTTCAGTTAGCCTACACTGGCATGATGAAGTGGCCACTGCCCACTCCATGGTCCGAGTGCGTTGATAAAACTTACTATTTTGGAAAGCTAATGGCAGCACCTTTCCAGCGATGTATGCCACTTTGCCAGAATATTTTTCTAAAGTTCCGAAAAATGCACTGAAAACGCGCATTTTCAGTTAGCCTACACGGGCATGATGAAGTGGCCACTGCCCACTCCATGGTCCGAGTGCGTTGATAAAACTTACTATTTTGGAAAGCTAATGGCAGCACCTTTCCAGCGATATATGCCACTTTGCCAGAATATTTTTCTAAAGTTCCGAAAAATGCACTGAAAACGCGCATTTTCAGTTAGCCTACACGGGCATGATGAAGTGGCCACTGCCCACTCCATGGACCGAGTGCGTTGATGAAACTTACTATTTTGGAAAGCTAATGGCAGCACCTTTCCAGCGATGTATGCCACTTTGCCAGAATATTTTTCTAAAGTTCCGAAAAATGCACTGAAAACGCGCATTTTCAGTTAGCCTACACGGGCATGATGTAGTGGCCACTGCCCACTCCATGGTCCGAGTGCGTTGATGAAACTTACTATTTTGGAAAGCTAATGGCAGCACCTTTCCAGCGATATATGCCACTTTGCCAGAATATTTTTCTAAAGTTCCGAAAAATGCACTGAAAACGCGCATTTTCAGTTAGCCTACACTGGCATGATGAAGTGGCATAATGAAGTGGCCACTGCCCACTCTATGGTCCGAGTGTGTTGATGAAACTTACTATTTTGGAAAGCTAATGGCAGCACCTTTCCAGCGATATATGCCACTTTGCCAGGATATTTTTCTAAAGTTCCGAAAAATGCACTGAAAACGCGAATTTTCAGTTAGCCTACACTGGCATGATGAAGTGGCCACTGCCCACTCCATGGTCCGAGTGCGTTGATGAAACTTACTATTTTGGAAAGCTAATGGCAGCACCTTTCCAGCGATGTATGCCACTTTGCCAGAATATTTTTCTAAAGTTCCGATAAATGCACTGAAAACGCGCATTTTCAGTTAGCCTACACTGGCATGATGAAGTGGCCACTGCTCACTCCATGGTCCGAGTGCGTTGATAAAACTTACTATTTTGGAAAGCTAATGGCAGCACCTTTCCAGCGATGTATGCCACTTTGCCAGAATATTTTTCTAAAGTTCCGAAAAATGCACTGAAAACGCGCATTTTCAGTTAGCCTACACTGGCATGATGAAGTGGCATGATGAAGTGGCCACTGCCCACTCCATGGACCGAGTGCGTTGATGAAACTTACTATTTTGGAAAGCTAATGGCAGCACCTTTCCAGCGATATATGCCACTTTGCCAGAATATTTTTCTAAAGTTCCGAAAAATGCACTGAAAACGCGCATTTTCAGTTAGCCTACACTGGCATGATGAAGTGGCCACTGCCCACTCCATGGTCCGAGTGCGTTGATGAAACTTACTATTTTGGAAAGCTAATGGCAGCACCTTTCCAGCGATATATGCCACTTAGTCAGAAGTGGCATGATGAAGTGGCCACTGCCCACTCCATGGTCCGAGTGCGTTGATGAAACTTACTATTTTGGAAAGCTAATAGCAGCACCTTTTCAGCGATGTATGCCACTTTGCCAGAATATTTTTCTAAAGTTCCGAAAAATGCACTGAAAACGCGCATTTTCAGTTAGCCTACACTGGCATGATGAAGTGGCCACTGCCCACTCCATGGTCCGAGTGCGTTGATAAAACTTACTATTTTGGAAAGCTAATGGCAGCACCTTTCCAGCGATATATGCCACTTTGCCAGAATATTTTTCTAAAGTTCCGAAAAATGCACTGAAAACGCGCATTTTCAGTTAGCCTACATGGGCATGATGAAGTGGCCACTGCCCACTCCATGGTCCGAGTGCGTTGATGAAACTTACTATTTTGGAAAGCTAATGGCAGCACCTTTCCAGCGATATATGCCACTTTGCCAGAATATTTTTCTAAAGTTCCGAAAAATGCACTGAAAACGCGCATTTTCAGTTAGCCTACACTGGCATGATGAAGTGGCATGATGAAGTGGCCACTGCCCACTCTATGGTCCGAGTGTGTTGATGAAACTTACTATTTTGGAAAGCTAATGGCAGCACCTTTCCAGCGATATATGCCACTTTGCCAGAATATTTTTCTAAAGTTCCGAAAAATGCACTGAAAACGCGCATTTTCAGTTAGCCTACACTGGCATGATGAAGTGGCCACTGCCCACTCCATGGTCCGAGTGCGTTGATAAAACTTACTATTTTGGAAAGCTAATGGCAGCACCTTTCCAGCGATGTATGCCACTTTGCCAGAATATTTTTCTAAAGTTCCGAAAAATGCACTGAAAACGCGCATTTTCAGTTAGCCTACACGGGCATGATGAAGTGGCCACTGCCCACTCCATGGTCCGAGTGCGTTGATGAAACTTACTATTTTGGAAAGCTAATGGCAGCACCTTTCCAGCGATATATGCCACTTTGCCAGAATATTTTTCTAAAGTTCCGAAAAATGCACTGAAAACGCGCATTTTCAGTTAGCCTACACGGGCATGATGAAGTGGCCACTGCCCACTCCATGGTCCGAGTGCGTTGATGAAACTTACTATTTTGGAAAGCTAATGGCAGCACCTTTCCAGCGATGTATGCCACTTTGCCAGAATATTTTTCTAAAGTTCCGAAAAATGCACTGAAAACGCGCATTTTCAGTTAGCCTACACGGGCATGATGTAGTGGCCACTGCCCACTCCATGGTCCGAGTGCGTTGATGAAACTTACTATTTTGGAAAGCTAATGGCAGCACCTTTCCAGCGATATATGCCACTTTGCCAGAATATTTTTCTAAAGTTCCGAAAAATGCACTGAAAACGCGCATTTTCAGTTAGCCTACACTGGCATGATGAAGTGGCATAATGAAGTGGCCACTGCCCACTCTATGGTCCGAGTGTGTTGATGAAACTTACTATTTTGGAAAGCTAATGGCAGCACCTTTCCAGCGATATATGCCACTTTGCCAGGATATTTTTCTAAAGTTCCGAAAAATGCACTGAAAACGCGAATTTTCAGTTAGCCTACACTGGCATGATGAAGTGGCCACTGCCCACTCCATGGTCCGAGTGCGTTGATGAAACTTACTATTTTGGAAAGCTAATGGCAGCACCTTTCCAGCGATGTATGCCACTTTGCCAGAATATTTTTCTAAAGTTCCGATAAATGCACTGAAAACGCGCATTTTCAGTTAGCCTACACTGGCATGATGAATTGGCCACTGCCCACTCCATGGTCCGAGTGCGTTAATGAAACTTACTATTTTGGAAAGCTAATGGCAGCACCTTTCCAGCGATATATGCCACTTTGCCAGAATATTTTTCTAAAGTTCCGAAAAATGCACTGAAAACGCGCATTTTCAGTTAGCCTACACTGGCATGATGAAGTGGCATGATCAAGTGGCCACTGCCCACTCTATGGTCCGAGTGCGTTGATGAAACTTACTATTTTGGAAAGCTAATGGCAGCACCTTTCCAGCGATGTATGCCACTTTGCCAGAATATTTTTCTAAAGTTCCGAAAAATGCACTGAAAACGCGCATTTTCAGTTAGCCTACGTGCGTTGGTGAAACTTACTATTTTGGAAAGCTAATGGCAGCACCTTTCCAGCGATATATGCCACTTTGCCAGAATATTTTTCTAAAGTTCCGAAAAATGCACTGAAAACGCGCATTTTCAGTTAGCCTACACTGGCATGATGAAGTGGCCACTGCTCACTCCATGGTCCGAGTGCGTTGATAAAACTTACTATTTTGGAAAGCTAATGGCAGCACCTTTCCAGCGATGTATGCCACTTTGCCAGAATATTTTTCTAAAGTTCCGAAAAATGCACTGAAAACGCGCATTTTCAGTTAGCCTACACTGGCATGATGAAGTGGCCACTGCCCACTCCATGGTCCGAGTGCGTTGATGAAACTTACTATTTTGGAAAGCTAATGGCAGCACCTTTCCAGCGATATATGCCACTTTGCCAGAATATTTTTCTAAAGTTCCGAAAAATGCACTGAAAACGCGCATTTTCAGTTAGCCTACACTGGCATGATGAAGTGGCATGATGAAGTGGCCACTGCCCACTCTATGGTCCGAGTGCGTTGATGAAACTTACTATTTTGGAAAGCTAATGGCAGCACCTTTCCAGCGATATATGCCACTTTGCCAGAATATTTTTCTAAAGTTCCGAAAAATGCACTGAAAACGCGCATTTTCAGTTAGCCTACATGGGCATGATGAAGTGGCCACTGCCCACTCCATGGTCCGAGTGCGTTGATGAAACTTACTATTTTGGAAAGCTAATGGCAGCACCTTTCCAGCGATATATGCCACTTTGCCAGAATATTTTTCTAAAGTTCCGAAAAATGCACTGAAAACGCGCATTTTCAGTTAGCCTACACTGGCATGATGAAGTGGCATGATCAAGTGGCCACTGCCCACTCTATGGTCCGAGTGCGTTGATGAAACTTACTATTTTGGAAAGCTAATGGCAGCACCTTTCCAGCGATATATGCCACTTTGCCAGAATATTTTTCTAAAGTTCCGAAAAATGCACTGAAAACGCGCATTTTCAGTTAGCCTACACTGGCATGATGAAGTGGCATGATGAAGTGGCCACTGCCCACTCTATGGTCCGAGTGCGTTGATGAAACTTACTATTTTGGAAAGCTAATGGCAGCACCTTTCCAGCGATGTATGCCACTTTGCCAGAATATTTTTCTAAAGTTCCGAAAAATGCACTGAAAACGCGCATTTTCAGTTAGCCTACACTGGCATGATGAAGTGGCCACTGCCCACTCCATGGTCCGAGTGCGTTGATGAAACTTACTATTTTGGAAAGCTAATGGCAGCACCTTTCCAGCGATATATGCCACTTTGCCAGAATATTTTTCTAAAGTTCCGAAAAATGCACTGAAAACGCGCATTTTCAGTTAGCCTACACTGGCATGATGAAGTGGCATGATGAAGTGGCCACTGCCCACTCTATGGTCCGAGTGCGTTGATGAAACTTACTATTTTGGAAAGCTAATGGCAGCACCTTTCCAGCGATATATGCCACTTTGCCAGAATATTTTTCTAAAGTTCCGAAAAATGCACTGAAAACGCGCATTTTCAGTTAGCCTACACTGGCATGATGAATTGGCCACTGCCCACTCCATGGTCCGAGTGCGTTGATGAAACTTACTATTTTGGAAAGCTAATGGCAGCACCTTTCCAGCGATATATGCCACTTTGCCAGAATATTTTTGTAAAGTTCCGAAAAATGCACTGAAAACGCGCATTTTCAGTTAGCCTGAAACTTACTATTTTGGAAAGCTAATGGCAGCACCTTTCCAGCGATATATGCCACTTTGCCAGAATATTTTTCTAAAGTTCCGAAAAATGCACTGAAAACGCGCATTTTCAGTTAGCCTACACTGGCATGATGAAGTGGCCACTGCTCACTCCATGGTCCGAGTGCGTTGATAAAACTTACTATTTTGGAAAGCTAATGGCAGCACCTTTCCAGCGATGTATGCCACTTTGCCAGAATATTTTTCTAAAGTTCCGAAAAATGCACTGAAAACGCGCATTTTCAGTTAGCCTACACTGGCATGATGAAGTGGCATGATGAAGTGGCCACTGCCCACTCCATGGACCGAGTGCGTTGATGAAACTTACTATTTTGGAAAGCTAATGGCAGCACCTTTCCAGCGATATATGCCACTTTGCCAGAATATTTTTCTAAAGTTCCGAAAAATGCACTGAAAACGCGCATTTTCAGTTAGCCTACACGGGCATGATGAAGTGGCCACTGCCCACTCCATGGTCCGAGTGCGTTGATGAAACTTACTATTTTGGAAAGCTAATGGCAGCACCTTTCCAGCGATATATGCCACTTAGTCAGAAGTGGCATGATGAAGTGGCCACTGCCCACTCCATGGTCCGAGTGCGTTGATGAAACTTACTATTTTGGAAAGCTAATAGCAGCACCTTTTCAGCGATGTATGCCACTTTGCCAGAATATTTTTCTAAAGTTCCGAAAAATGCACTGAAAACGCGCATTTTCAGTTAGCCTACACTGGCATGATGAAGTGGCCACTGCCCACTCCATGGTCCGAGTGCGTTGATAAAACTTACTATTTTGGAAAGCTAATGGCAGCACCTTTCCAGCGATGTATGCCACTTTGCCAGAATATTTTTCTAAAGTTCCGAAAAATGCACTGAAAACGCGCATTTTCAGTTAGCCTACATGGGCATGATGAAGTGGCCACTGCCCACTCCATGGTCCGAGTGCGTTGATGAAACTTACTATTTTGGAAAGCTAATGGCAGCACCTTTCCAGCGATATATGCCACTTTGCCAGAATATTTTTCTAAAGTTCCGAAAAATGCACTGAAAACGCGCATTTTCAGTTAGCCTACACTGGCATGATGAAGTGGCATGATGAAGTGGCCACTGCCCACTCTATGGTCCGAGTGTGTTGATGAAACTTACTATTTTGGAAAGCTAATGGCAGCACCTTTCCAGCGATATATGCCACTTTGCCAGAATATTTTTCTAAAGTTCCGAAAAATGCACTGAAAACGCGCATTTTCAGTTAGCCTACACTGGCATGATGAAGTGGCCACTGCCCACTCCATGGTCCGAGTGCGTTGATAAAACTTACTATTTTGGAAAGCTAATGGCAGCACCTTTCCAGCGATGTATGCCACTTTGCCAGAATATTTTTCTAAAGTTCCGAAAAATGCACTGAAAACGCGCATTTTCAGTTAGCCTACACGGGCATGATGAAGTGGCCACTGCCCACTCCATGGTCCGAGTGCGTTGATGAAACTTACTATTTTGGAAAGCTAATGGCAGCACCTTTCCAGCGATATATGCCACTTTGCCAGAATATTTTTCTAAAGTTCCGAAAAATGCACTGAAAACGCGCATTTTCAGTTAGCCTACACGGGCATGATGAAGTGGCCACTGCCCACTCCATGGTCCGAGTGCGTTGATGAAACTTACTATTTTGGAAAGCTAATGGCAGCACCTTTCCAGCGATGTATGCCACTTTGCCAGAATATTTTTCTAAAGTTCCGAAAAATGCACTGAAAACGCGCATTTTCAGTTAGCCTACACGGGCATGATGTAGTGGCCACTGCCCACTCCATGGTCCGAGTGCGTTGATGAAACTTACTATTTTGGAAAGCTAATGGCAGCACCTTTCCAGCGATATATGCCACTTTGCCAGAATATTTTTCTAAAGTTCCGAAAAATGCACTGAAAACGCGCATTTTCAGTTAGCCTACACTGGCATGATGAAGTGGCATAATGAAGTGGCCACTGCCCACTCTATGGTCCGAGTGTGTTGATGAAACTTACTATTTTGGAAAGCTAATGGCAGCACCTTTCCAGCGATATATGCCACTTTGCCAGAATATTTTTCTAAAGTTCCGAAAAATGCACTGAAAACGCGAATTTTCAGTTAGCCTACACTGGCATGATGAAGTGGCCACTGCCCACTCCATGGTCCGAGTGCGTTGATGAAACTTACTATTTTGGAAAGCTAATGGCAGCACCTTTCCAGCGATGTATGCCACTTTGCCAGAATATTTTTCTAAAGTTCCGAAAAATGCACTGAAAACGCGCATTTTCAGTTAGCCTACACTGGCATGATGAAGTGGAATGATGAAGTGGCCACTGCCCACTCCATGGTCCGAGTGCGTTGATGAAACTTACTATTTTGGAAAGCTAATGGCAGCACCTTTCCAGCGATATATGCCACTTTGCCAGAATATTTTCCTAAAGTAAACGCGCATTTTCAGTTAGCCTACACTGGCATGATGAAGTGGCATGATGAAGTGGCCACTGCCCACTCTATGGTCCGAGTGTGTTGATGAAACTTACTATTTTGGAAAGCTAATGGCAGCACCTTTCCAGCGATATATGCCACTTTGCCAGAATATTTTTCTAAAGTTCCGAAAAATGCACTGAAAACGCGCATTTTCAGTTAGCATACACTGGCATGATGAAGTGGCCACTGCCCACTCCATGGTCCGAGTGCGTTGATGAAACTTACTATTTTGGAAAGATAATGGCAGCACCTTTCCAGCGATGTATGCCACTTTGCCAGAATATTTTTCTAAAGTTCCGAAAAATGCACTGAAAACGCGCATTTTCAGTTAGCCTACACTGGCATGATGAAGTGGCATGATGAAGTGGCCACTGCCCACTCCATGGTCCGAGTGCGTTGATGAAACTTACTATTTTGGAAAGCTAATGGCAGCACCTTTCCAGCGATATATGCCACTTTGCCAGAATATTTTCCTAAAGTAAACGCGCATTTTCAGTTAGCCTACACTGGCATGATGAAGTGGCATGATGAAGTGGCCACTGCCCACTCTATGGTCCGAGTGTGTTGATGAAACTTACTATTTTGGAAAGCTAATGGCAGCACCTTTCCAGCGATATATGCCACTTTGCCAGAATATTTTTCTAAAGTTCCGAAAAATGCACTGAAAACGCGCATTTTCAGTTAGCATACACTGGCATGATGAAGTGGCCACTGCCCACTCCATGGTCCGAGTGCGTTGATGAAACTTACTATTTTGGAAAGCTAATGGCAGCACCTTTCCAGCGATGTATGCCACTTTGCCAGAATATTTTTCTAAAGTTCCGAAAAATGCACTGAAAACGCGCATTTTCAGTTAGCCTACACTGGCATGATGAAGTGGCATGATGAAGTGGCCACTGCCCACTCCATGGTCCGAGTGCGTTGATGAAACTTACTATTTTGGAAAGCTAATGGCAGCACCTTTCCAGCGATGTATGCCACTTTGCCAGAATATTTTTCTAAAGTTACGAAAAAATGCACTGAAAACGCGCATTTTCAGTTAGCCTACACTGGCATGATAAAGTGGCCACTGCCCACTCCATGGTCCGAGTGCGTTGATGAAACTTACTATTTTGGAAAGCTAATGGCAGCACCTTTCCAGCGATATATGCCACTTTGCCAGAATATTTTTCTAAAGTTCCGAAAAATGCACTGAAAACGCGCATTTTCAGTTAGCCTACACTGGCATGATGAAGTGGCCACTGCCCACTCCATGGTCCGAGTGCGTTGATGAAACTTACTATTTTGGAAAGCTAATGGCAGTACCTTTCCAGCGATATATGCCACTTTGCCAGAATATTTTTCTAAAGTTCCGAAAAATGCACTGAAAACGCGCATTTTCAGTTAGCCTACACTGGCATGATGAAGTGGCCACTGCCCACTCCATGGTCCGAGTGCGTTGATGAAACTTACTATTTGGAAAGCTAATGGCAGCACCTTTCCAGCGATATATGCCACTTAGCCAGAATATTTTTCTAAAGTTACGCAAAAACGCACTGAAAACGCGCACTTTTAGTTAGCCTACACTGGCATGATGAAGTGGCCACTGCCCACTCCATGGTCCGAGTGCGTTGATGAAACTTAGTATTTTGGAAAGCTAATGGCAGCACCTTTCCAGCGATATATGCCACTTAGCCAGAATATTTTTCTAAAGTTACGCAAAAACGTACTGAAAACGCGCACTTTTAGTTAGCCTACACTGGCATGATGAAGTGGCCACTGCCCACTCCATGGTCCGAGTGCGTTGATGAAACTTACTATTTTGGAAAGCTAATGGCCAACACCTTTCCAGCGATATATGCCACTTAGCCAGAATATTTTTCTAAAGTTACGCAAAAACGCACTGAAAATGCGCATTTTCAGTTAGCCTACACTGGCATGATGAAGTGGCCACTGCCCACTCCATGGTCCGAGTGCGTTGATGAAACTTACTATTTTGGAAAGCTAATGGCAGCACCTTTCCAGCGATATATGCCGCTTAGCCAGAATATTTTTCTAAAGCTACGCAAAAACGCACTGAAAACGCGCATTTTCAGTTAGCCTACACTGGCATGATGAAGTGGCCACTGCCATGGTCCGAATGCGTTGATGAAACTTACTATTTTGGAAAGCTAATGGCAGCACCTTTCCAGCGATATATGCCACTTAGCCAGAATATTTTTCTAAAGTTACGCAAAAACGCACTGAAAACGCGCATTTTCAGTTAGCCTACACTGGCATGATGAAGTGGCCACTGCCCACTCCATGGTCCGAGTGCGTTGATGAAACTTACTATTTTGGAAAGCTAATGGCAGCACCTTTCCAGCGATGTATGCCACTTTGCCAGAATATTTTTCTAAAGTTCCGAAAAATGCACTGAAAACGCGCATTTTCAGTTAGCCTACACTGGCATGATGAAGTGGAATGATGAAGTGGCCACTGCCCACTCCATGGTCCGAGTGCGTTGATGAAACTTACTATTTTGGAAAGCTAATGGCAGCACCTTTCCAGCGATATATGCCACTTTGCCAGAATATTTTCCTAAAGTAAACGCGCATTTTCAGTTAGCCTACACTGGCATGATGAAGTGGCATGATGAAGTGGCCACTGCCCACTCTATGGTCCGAGTGTGTTGATGAAACTTACTATTTTGGAAAGCTAATGGCAGCACCTTTCCAGCGATATATGCCACTTTGCCAGAATATTTTTCTAAAGTTCCGAAAAATGCACTGAAAACGCGCATTTTCAGTTAGCATACACTGGCATGATGAAGTGGCCACTGCCCACTCCATGGTCCGAGTGCGTTGATGAAACTTACTATTTTGGAAAGATAATGGCAGCACCTTTCCAGCGATGTATGCCACTTTGCCAGAATATTTTTCTAAAGTTCCGAAAAATGCACTGAAAACGCGCATTTTCAGTTAGCCTACACTGGCATGATGAAGTGGCATGATGAAGTGGCCACTGCCCACTCCATGGTCCGAGTGCGTTGATGAAACTTACTATTTTGGAAAGCTAATGGCAGCACCTTTCCAGCGATGTATGCCACTTTGCCAGAATATTTTTCTAAAGTTACGAAAAAATGCACTGAAAACGCGCATTTTCAGTTAGCCTACACTGGCATGATAAAGTGGCCACTGCCCACTCCATGGTCCGAGTGCGTTGATGAAACTTACTATTTTGGAAAGCTAATGGCAGCACCTTTCCAGCGATATATGCCACTTTGCCAGAATATTTTTCTAAAGTTCCGAAAAATGCACTGAAAACGCGCATTTTCAGTTAGCCTACACTGGCATGATGAAGTGGCCACTGCCCACTCCATGGTCCGAGTGCGTTGATGAAACTTACTATTTTGGAAAGCTAATGGCAGTACCTTTCCAGCGATATATGCCACTTTGCCAGAATATTTTTCTAAAGTTCCGAAAAATGCACTGAAAACGCGCATTTTCAGTTAGCCTACACTGGCATGATGAAGTGGCCACTGCCCACTCCATGGTCCGAGTGCGTTGATGAAACTTACTATTTGGAAAGCTAATGGCAGCACCTTTCCAGCGATATATGCCACTTAGCCAGAATATTTTTCTAAAGTTACGCAAAAACGCACTGAAAACGCGCACTTTTAGTTAGCCTACACTGGCATGATAAAGTGGCCACTGCCCACTCCATGGTCCGAGTGCGTTGATGAAACTTAGTATTTTGGAAAGCTAATGGCAGCACCTTTCCAGCGATATATGCCACTTAGCCAGAATATTTTTCTAAAGTTACGCAAAAACGTACTGAAAACGCGCACTTTTAGTTAGCCTACACTGGCATGATGAAGTGGCCACTGCCCACTCCATGGTCCGAGTGCGTTGATGAAACTTACTATTTTGGAAAGCTAATGGCCAACACCTTTCCAGCGATATATGCCACTTAGCCAGAATATTTTTCTAAAGTTACGCAAAAACGCACTGAAAATGCGCATTTTCAGTTAGCCTACACTGGCATGATGAAGTGGCCACTGCCCACTCCATGGTCCGAGTGCGTTGATGAAACTTACTATTTTGGAAAGCTAATGGCAGCACCTTTCCAGCGATATATGCCGCTTAGCCAGAATATTTTTCTAAAGCTACGCAAAAACGCACTGAAAACGCGCATTTTCAGTTAGCCTACACTGGCATGATGAAGTGGCCACTGCCATGGTCCGAATGCGTTGATGAAACTTACTATTTTGGAAAGATAATGGCAGCACCTTTCCAGCGATATATGCCACTTAGCCAGAATATTTTTCTAAAGTTACGCAAAAACGCACTGAAAACGCGCATTTTCAGTTAGCCTACACTGGCATGATGAAGTGGCCACTGCCCACTCCATGGTCCGAGTGCGTTGATGAAACTTACTACACTTAGTCAGAATATTTTTCTAAAGTTACGCAAAAACGCACTGAAAACGCGCATTTTCAGTTAGCCTACACTGGCATGATGAAGTGACCACTGCCCACTCCATGGTCCGAGTGCGTTGATGAAACTTACTATTTTGGAAAGCTAATGGCAGCACCTTTCCAGCGATATATGCCACTTTGCCAGAATATTTTTCTAAAGTTCCGAAAAATGCACTGAAAACGCGCATTTTCAGTTAGCCTACACTGGCATGATGAAGTGGCATGATGAAGTGGCCACTGCCCACTCCATGGTCCGAGTGCGTTGATGAAACTTACTATTTTGGAAAGCTAATGGCAGCACCTTTCCAGCGATATATGCCACTTAGCCAGAATATTTTTCTAAAGTTACGCAAAAACGCACTGAAAACGCGCACATTTAGTTAGCCTACACTGGCATGATGAAGTGGCCACTGCCCACTCCATGGTACGAGTGCGTTGATGAAACTTACTATTTTGGAAAGCTAATGGCAGCACCTTTCCAGCGATATATGCCACTTAGTCAGAATATTTTTCTAAAGTTACGCAAAAACGCACTGAAAACGCGCATTTTCAGTTAGCCTACACTGGCATGATGAAGTGGCCACTGCCCACTCCATGGTCCGAGTGCGTTGATGAAACTTACTATTTTGGAAAGCTAATGGCAGCACCTTTCCAGGGATATATGCCCCTTTGCCAGAATATTTTTCTAAAGTTACGAAAAAATGCACTGAAAACGCGCATTTTCAGTTAGCCTACACTGGCATGATAAAGTGGCCACTGCCCACTCCATGGTCCGAGTGCGTTGATGAAACTTACTATTTGGAAAGCTAATGGCAGCACCTTTCCAGCGATATATGCCACTTAGCCAGAATATTTTTCTAAAGTTACGCAAAAACGCGCTGAAAACACGCACTTTTAGTTAGCCTACACTGGCATGATGAAGTGGCCACTGCCCACTCCATGGTCCGAGTGCGTTGATGAAACTTACTATTTTGGAAAGCTAATGGCAGCACCTTTCCAGCGATATATGCCACTTAGCCAGAATGTTTTTCTAAAGTTACGCAAAAACGCACTGAACACGCGCACTTTTAGTTAGCCTACACTGGCATGATGAAGTGGCCACTACCCACTCCATGGTCCGAGTGCGTTGATGAAACTTACTATTTTGGAAAGCTAATGGCAGCACCTTTCCAGCGATATATGCCACTTTGCCAGAATATTTTTCTAAAGTTCCGAAAAATGCACTGAAAACGCGCATTTTCAGTTAGCCTACACTGGCATGATGAAGTGGCCACTGCCCACTCCATGGTCCGAGTGCGTTGATGAAACTTACTATTTTGGAAAGCTAATGGCAGCACCTTTCCAGCGATATATGCCACTTAGCCAGAATATTTTTCTAAAGTTACGCAAAAACGCACTGAAAACGCGCATTTTCAGTTAGCCTACACTGGCATGATGAATTGGCCACTGCCCACTCCATGGTCCGAGTGCGTTGATGAAACTTACTATTTTGGAAAGCTAATGGCAGCACCTTTCCAGCGATATATGCCACTTTGCCAGAATATTTTTCTAAAGTTCCGAAAAATGCACTGAAAACGCGCATTTTCAGTTAGCCTACGTGCGTTGGTGAAACTTACTATTTTGGAAAGCTAATGGCAGCACCTTTCCAGCGATATATGCCACTTTGCCAGAATATTTTTCTAAAGTTCCGAAAAATGCACTGAAAACGCGCATTTTCAGTTAGCCTACACTGGCATGATGAAGTGGCCACTGCTCACTCCATGGTCCGAGTGCGTTGATAAAACTTACTATTTTGGAAAGCTAATGGCAGCACCTTTCCAGCGATGTATGCCACTTTGCCAGAATATTTTTCTAAAGTTCCGAAAAATGCACTGAAAACGCGCATTTTCAGTTAGCCTACACTGGCATGATGAAGTGGCATGATGAAGTGGCCACTGCCCACTCCATGGACCGAGTGCGTTGATGAAACTTACTATTTTGGAAAGCTAATGGCAGCACCTTTCCAGCGATGTATGCCACTTTGCCAGAATATTTTTCTAAAGTTCCGAAAAATGCACTGAAAACGCGCATTTTCAGTTAGCCTACACTGGCATGATGAAGTGGCCACTGCCCACTCCATGGTCCGAGTGCGTTGATGAAACTTACTATTTTGGAAAGCTAATGGCAGCACCTTTCCAGCGATATATGCCACTTTGCCAGAATATTTTTCTAAAGTTCCGAAAAATGCACTGAAAACGCGCATTTTCAGTTAGCCTACACTGGCATGATGAAGTGGCATGATGAAGTGGCCACTGCCCACTCTATGGTCCGAGTGCGTTGATGAAACTTACTATTTTGGAAAGCTAATGGCAGCACCTTTCCAGCGATATATGCCACTTTGCCAGAATATTTTTCTAAAGTTCCGAAAAATGCACTGAAAACGCGCATTTTCAGTTAGCCTACACTGGCATGATGAATTGGCCACTGCCCACTCCATGGTCCGAGTGCGTTGATGAAACTTACTATTTTGGAAAGCTAATGGCAGCACCTTTCCAGCGATATATGCCACTTTGCCAGAATATTTTTCTAAAGTTCCGAAAAATGCACTGAAAACGCGCATTTTCAGTTAGCCTACGTGCGTTGGTGAAACTTACTATTTTGGAAAGCTAATGGCAGCACCTTTCCAGCGATATATGCCACTTTGCCAGAATATTTTTCTAAAGTTCCGAAAAATGCACTGAAAACGCGCATTTTCAGTTAGCCTACACTGGCATGATGAAGTGGCCACTGCTCACTCCATGGTCCGAGTGCGTTGATAAAACTTACTATTTTGGAAAGCTAATGGCAGCACCTTTCCAGCGATGTATGCCACTTTGCCAGAATATTTTTCTAAAGTTCCGAAAAATGCACTGAAAACGCGCATTTTCAGTTAGCCTACACTGGCATGATGAAGTGGCATGATGAAGTGGCCACTGCCCACTCCATGGACCGAGTGCGTTGATGAAACTTACTATTTTGGAAAGCTAATGGCAGCACCTTTCCAGCGATATATGCCACTTTGCCAGAATATTTTTCTAAAGTTCCGAAAAATGCACTGAAAACGCGCATTTTCAGTTAGCCTACACTGGCATGATGAAGTGGCCACTGCCCACTCCATGGTCCGAGTGCGTTGATGAAACTTACTATTTTGGAAAGCTAATGGCAGCACCTTTCCAGCGATATATGCCACTTAGTCAGAAGTGGCATGATGAAGTGGCCACTGCCCACTCCATGGTCCGAGTGCGTTGATGAAACTTACTATTTTGGAAAGCTAATAGCAGCACCTTTTCAGCGATGTATGCCACTTTGCCAGAATATTTTTCTAAAGTTCCGAAAAATGCACTGAAAACGCGCATTTTCAGTTAGCCTACACTGGCATGATGAAGTGGCCACTGCCCACTCCATGGTCCGAGTGCGTTGATAAAACTTACTATTTTGGAAAGCTAATGGCAGCACCTTTCCAGCGATGTATGCCACTTTGCCAGAATATTTTTCTAAAGTTCCGAAAAATGCACTGAAAACGCGCATTTTCAGTTAGCCTACATGGGCATGATGAAGTGGCCACTGCCCACTCCATGGTCCGAGTGCGTTGATGAAACTTACTATTTTGGAAAGCTAATGGCAGCACCTTTCCAGCGATATATGCCACTTTGCCAGAATATTTTTCTAAAGTTCCGAAAAATGCACTGAAAACGCGCATTTTCAGTTAGCCTACACTGGCATGATGAAGTGGCATGATGAAGTGGCCACTGCCCACTCTATGGTCCGAGTGTGTTGATGAAACTTACTATTTTGGAAAGCTAATGGCAGCACCTTTCCAGCGATGTATGCCACTTTGCCAGAATATTTTTCTAAAGTTCCGAAAAATGCACTGAAAACGCGCATTTTCAGTTAGCCTACACTGGCATGATGAAGTGGCCACTGCCCACTCCATGGTCCGAGTGCGTTGATAAAACTTACTATTTTGGAAAGCTAATGGCAGCACCTTTCCAGCGATGTATGCCACTTTGCCAGAATATTTTTCTAAAGTTCCGAAAAATGCACTGAAAACGCGCATTTTTAGTTAGCCTACACGGGCATGATGAAGTGGCCACTGCCCACTCCATGGTCCGAGTGCGTTGATGAAACTATTTTGGAAAGCTAATGGCAGCACCTTTCCAGCGATATATGCCACTTGGCCAGAATATTTTTCTAAAGCACCGAAAAATGCACTGAAAACGCGCATTTTCAGTTAGCCTACACGGGCATGATGAAGTGGCCACTGCCCACTCCATGGTCCGAGTGCGTTGATGAAACTTACTATTTTGGAAAGCTAATGGCAGCACCTTTCCAGCGATATATGCCACTTTGCCAGAATATTTTTCTAAAGTTCCGAAAAATGCACTGAAAACGCGCATTTTCAGTTAGCCTACACGGGCATGATGTAGTGGCCACTGCCCACTCCATGGTCCGAGTGCGTTGATGAAACTTACTATTTTGGAAAGCTAATGGCAGCACCTTTCCAGCGATATATGCCACTTTGCCAGAATATTTTTCTAAAGTTCCGAAAAATGCACTGAAAACGCGCATTTTCAGTTAGCCTACACTGGCATGATGAAGTGGCATAATGAAGTGGCCACTGCCCACTCTATGGTCCGAGTGTGTTGATGAAACTTACTATTTTGGAAAGCTAATGGCAGCACCTTTCCAGCGATATATGCCACTTTGCCAGGATATTTTTCTAAAGTTCCGAAAAATGCACTGAAAACGCGAATTTTCAGTTAGCCTACACTGGCATGATGAAGTGGCCACTGCCCACTCCATGGTCCGAGTGCGTTGATGAAACTTACTATTTTGGAAAGCTAATGGCAGCACCTTTCCAGCGATGTATGCCACTTTGCCAGAATATTTTTCTAAAGTTCCGAAAAATGCACTGAAAACGCGCATTTTCAGTTAGCCTACACTGGCATGATGAAGTGGAATGATGAAGTGGCCACTGCCCACTCCATGGTCCGAGTGCGTTGATGAAACTTACTATTTTGGAAAGCTAATGGCAGCACCTTTCCAGCGATATATGCCACTTTGCCAGAATATTTTCCTAAAGTAAACGCGCATTTTCAGTTAGCCTACACTGGCATGATGAAGTGGCATGATGAAGTGGCCACTGCCCACTCTATGGTCCGAGTGTGTTGATGAAACTTACTATTTTGGAAAGCTAATGGCAGCACCTTTCCAGCGATATATGCCACTTTGCCAGAATATTTTTCTAAAGTTCCGAAAAATGCACTGAAAACGCGCATTTTCAGTTAGCATACACTGGCATGATGAAGTGGCCACTGCCCACTCCATGGTCCGAGTGCGTTGATGAAACTTACTATTTTGGAAAGATAATGGCAGCACCTTTCCAGCGATGTATGCCACTTTGCCAGAATATTTTTCTAAAGTTCCGAAAAATGCACTGAAAACGCGCATTTTCAGTTAGCCTACACTGGCATGATGAAGTGGCATGATGAAGTGGCCACTGCCCACTCCATGGTCCGAGTGCGTTGATGAAACTTACTATTTTGGAAAGCTAATGGCAGCACCTTTCCAGCGATGTATGCCACTTTGCCAGAATATTTTTCTAAAGTTACGAAAAAATGCACTGAAAACGCGCATTTTCAGTTAGCCTACACTGGCATGATAAAGTGGCCACTGCCCACTCCATGGTCCGAGTGCGTTGATGAAACTTACTATTTTGGAAAGCTAATGGCAGCACCTTTCCAGCGATATATGCCACTTTGCCAGAATATTTTTCTAAAGTTCCGAAAAATGCACTGAAAACGCGCATTTTCAGTTAGCCTACACTGGCATGATGAAGTGGCCACTGCCCACTCCATGGTCCGAGTGCGTTGATGAAACTTACTATTTTGGAAAGCTAATGGCAGTACCTTTCCAGCGATATATGCCACTTTGCCAGAATATTTTTCTAAAGTTCCGAAAAATGCACTGAAAACGCGCATTTTCAGTTCGCCTACACTGGCATGATGAAGTGGCCACTGCCCACTCCATGGTCCGAGTGCGTTGATGAAACTTACTATTTGGAAAGCTAATGGCAGCACCTTTCCAGCGATATATGCCACTTAGCCAGAATATTTTTCTAAAGTTACGCAAAAACGCACTGAAAACGCGCACTTTTAGTTAGCCTACACTGGCATGATAAAGTGGCCACTGCCCACTCCATGGTCCGAGTGCGTTGATGAAACTTAGTATTTTGGAAAGCTAATGGCAGCACCTTTCCAGCGATATATGCCACTTAGCCAGAATATTTTTCTAAAGTTACGCAAAAACGTACTGAAAACGCGCACTTTTAGTTAGCCTACACTGGCATGATGAAGTGGCCACTGCCCACTCCATGGTCCGAGTGCGTTGATGAAACTTACTATTTTGGAAAGCTAATGGCCAACACCTTTCCAGCGATATATGCCACTTAGCCAGAATATTTTTCTAAAGTTACGCAAAAACGCACTGAAAATGCGCGTTTTCAGTTAGCCTACACTGGCATGATGAAGTGGCCACTGCCCACTCCATGGTCCGAGTGCGTTGATGAAACTTACTATTTTGGAAAGCTAATGGCAGCACCTTTCCAGCGATATATGCCGCTTAGCCAGAATATTTTTCTAAAGCTACGCAAAAACGCACTGAAAACGCGCATTTTCAGTTAGCCTACACTGGCATGATGAAGTGGCCACTGCCATGGTCCGAATGCGTTGATGAAACTTACTATTTTGGAAAGCTAATGGCAGCACCTTTCCAGCGATATATGCCACTTAGCCAGAATATTTTTCTAAAGTTACGCAAAAACGCACTGAAAACGCGCATTTTCAGTTAGCCTACACTGGCATGATGAAGTGGCCACTGCCCACTCCATGGTCCGAGTGCGTTGATGAAACTTACTACACTTAGTCAGAATATTTTTCTAAAGTTACGCAAAAACGCACTGAAAACGCGCATTTTCAGTTAGCCTACACTGGCATGATGAAGTGACCACTGCCCACTCCATGGTCCGAGTGCGTTGATGAAACTTACTATTTTGGAAAGCTAATGGCAGCACCTTTCCAGCGATATATGCCACTTTGCCAGAATATTTTTCTAAAGTTCCGAAAAATGCACTGAAAACGCGCATTTTCAGTTAGCCTACACTGGCATGATGAAGTGGCATGATGAAGTGGCCACTGCCCACTCCATGGTCCGAGTGCGTTGATGAAACTTACTATTTTGGAAAGCTAATGGCAGCACCTTTCCAGCGATATATGCCACTTAGCCAGAATATTTTTCTAAAGTTACGCAAAAACGCACTGAAAACGCGCACATTTAGTTAGCCTACACTGGCATGATGAAGTGGCCACTGCCCACTCCATGGTACGAGTGCGTTGATGAAACTTACTATTTTGGAAAGCTAATGGCAGCACCTTTCCAGCGATATATGCCACTTAGTCAGAATATTTTTCTAAAGTTACGCAAAAACGCACTGAAAACGCGCATTTTCAGTTAGCCTACACTGGCATGATGAAGTGGCCACTGCCCACTCCATGGTCCGAGTGCGTTGATGAAACTTACTATTTTGGAAAGCTAATGGCAGCACCTTTCCAGGGATATATGCCCCTTTGCCAGAATATTTTTCTAAAGTTACGAAAAAATGCACTGAAAACGCGCATTTTCAGTTAGCCTACACTGGCATGATAAAGTGGCCACTGCCCACTCCATGGTCCGAGTGCGTTGATGAAACTTACTATTTGGAAAGCTAATGGCAGCACCTTTCCAGCGATATATGCCACTTAGCCAGAATATTTTTCTAAAGTTACGCAAAAACGCGCTGAAAACACGCACTTTTAGTTAGCCTACACTGGCATGATGAAGTGGCCACTGCCCACTCCATGGTCCGAGTGCGTTGATGAAACTTACTATTTTGGAAAGCTAATGGCAGCACCTTTCCAGCGATATATGCCACTTAGCCAGAATGTTTTTCTAAAGTTACGCAAAAACGCACTGAACACGCGCACTTTTAGTTAGCCTACACTGGCATGATGAAGTGGCCACTACCCACTCCATGGTCCGAGTGCGTTGATGAAACTTACTATTTTGGAAAGCTAATGGCAGCACCTTTCCAGCGATATATGCCACTTTGCCAGAATATTTTTCTAAAGTTCCGAAAAATGCACTGAAAACGCGCATTTTCAGTTAGCCTACACTGGCATGATGAAGTGGCCACTGCCCACTCCATGGTCCGAGTGCGTTGATGAAACTTACTATTTTGGAAAGCTAATGGCAGCACCTTTCCAGCGATATATGCCACTTAGCCAGAATATTTTTCTAAAGTTACGCAAAAACGCACTGAAAACGCGCATTTTCAGTTAGCCTACACTGGCATGATGAAGTGGCCACTGCCCACTCCATGGTCCGAGTGCGTTGATGAAACTTACTATTTTGGAAAGCTAATGGCAGCACCTTTCCAGCGATATATGCCACTTAGCCAGAATATTTTTCTAAAGTTACGCAAAAACGCACTGAAAACGCGCACTTTTAGTTAGCCTACACTGGCATGATAAAGTGGCCACTGCCCACTCCATGGTCCGAGTGCGTTGATGAAACTTACTATTTTGGAAAGCTAATGGCAGCACCTTTCCAGCGATATATGCCACTTTGCCAGAATATTTTTCTAAAGTTCCGAAAAATGCACTGAAAACGCGCATTTTCAGTTAGCCTACACTGGCATGATGAAGTGGCATGATGAAGTGGCCACTGCCCACTCCATGGTCCGAGTGCGTTGATGAAACTTACTATTTTGGAAAGCTAATGGCAGAACCTTTCCAGCGATATATGCCACTTAGCCAGAATATTTTTCTAAAGTTACGCAAAAACGCACTGAAAACGCGCACATTTAGTTAGCCTACACTGGCATGATGAAGTGGCCACTGCCCACTCCATGGTACGAGTGCGTTGATGAAACTTACTATTTTGGAAAGCTAATGGCAGCACCTTTCCAGCGATATATGCCACTTAGTCAGAATATTTTTCTAAAGTTACGCAAAAACGCACTGAAAACGCGCATTTTCAGATAGCCTACACTGGCATGATGAAGTGGCCACTGCCCACTCCATGGTCCGAGTGCGTTGATGAAACTTACTATTTTGGAAAGCTAATGGCAGCACCTTTCCAGCGATATATGCCCCTTTGCCAGAATATTTTTCTAAAGTTACGAAAAAATGCACTGAAAACGCGCATTTTCAGTTAGCCTACACTGGCATGATAAAGTGGCCACTGCCCACTCCATGGTCCGAGTGCGTTGATGAAACTTACTATTTGGAAAGCTAATGGCAGCACCTTTCCAGCGATATATGCCACTTAGCCAGAATATTTTTCTAAAGTTACGCAAAAAACGCGCTGAAAACACGCACTTTTAGTTAGCCTACACTGGCATGATGAAGTGGCCACTGCCCACTCCATGGTCCGAGTGCGTTGATGAAACTTACTATTTTGGAAAGCTAATGGCAGCACCTTTCCAGCGATATATGCCACTTTGCCAGAATGTTTTTCTAAAGTTACGCAAAAACGCACTGAACACGCGCACTTTTAGTTAGCCTACACTGGCATGATGAAGTGGCCACTACCCACTCCATGGTCCGAGTGCGTTGATGAAACTTACCATTTTGGAAAGCTAATGGCAGCACCTTTCCAGCGATATATGCCACTTGGCCAGAATATTTTTCTAAAGTTCCGAAAAATTGCACTGAAAACGCGCATTTTCAGTTAGCCTACACTGGCATGATGAAGTGGCCACGGCCCACTCCATGGTCCGAGTGCGTTGATGAAACTTCCTATTTTGGAAAGCTAATGGCAGCACCTTTCCAGCGATATATGCCACTTAGCTAGAATATTTTTCTAAAGTTACGCAAAAACGCACTGAAAACGCGCACTTTTAGTTAGCCTACACTGGCATGATGAAGTGGCCACTGCCCACTCCATGGTCCGAGTGCGTTGATGAAACTTACCATTTTGGAAAGCTAATGGCAGCACCTTTCCATCGATATATGCCAGTTGGCCAGAATATTTTTCTAAAGTTACGAAAAATCGCACTGAAAACGCGCATTTTCAGTTAGCCTACACTGGCATGATGAAGTGGCCACTGCCCACTCCATGGTCCGAGTGCGTTGATGAAACTTCCTATTTTGGAAAGCTAATGGCAGCACCTTTCCAGAGATATATGCCACTTTGCCAGAATATTTTTCTAAAGTTACGAAAAAATGCACTGAAAACGCGCATTTTCAGTTAGCCTACACTGGCATGATGAAGTGGCCACTGCCCACTCCATGGTCCGAGTGCGTTGATGAAACTTACTATTTTGGAAAGCTAATGGCAGCACCTTTACAGCGATGTATGCCACTTAGCCAGAATATTTTTCTAAAGTTACGCAAAATCGCACTGAAAACGCGCACTTTTAGTTAGCCTACACTGGCTTGATGAAGTGGCCACTGCCCACTCCATGGTCCGAGTGCGTTGATGAAACTTACTATTTTGGAAAGCTAATGGCAGCACCTTTCCAGCGATATATGCCACTTGGCCAGAATATTTTTCTAAAGTTACGAAAAAATGCACTGAAAACGCGCATTTTCAGTTAGCCTACACTGGCATGATGAAGTGGCATGATGAAGTGGCCACTGCCCACTCCATGGTCCGAGTGCGTTGATGAAACTTACTATTTTGGAAAGCTAATGGCAGCACCTTTCCAGCGATATATGCCGCTTTGCCAGAATATTTTTCTAAAGTTCCGAAAAATGCACTGAAAACGCGCATTTTCAGTTAGCCTACATGGGCATGATGAAGTGGCCACTGCCCACTCCATGGTCCGAATGCGTTGATGAAACTTACTATTTTGGAAAGCTAATGGCAGCACCTTTCCAGCGATATATGCCACTTTGCCAGAATATTTTTCTAAAGTTCCGAAAAATGCACTGAAAACGCGCATTTTCAGATAGCCTACACTGGCATGATGAAGTGGCCACTGCCCACTCCATGGTCCGAGTGCGTTGATGAAACTTACTATTTTGGAAAGCTAATGGCAGCACCTTTCCAGCGATATATGCCACTTAGCCAGAATATTTTTCTAAAGTTACGGAAAAACGCACTGAAAACGCGCACTTTTAGTTAGCCTACACTGGCATGATGAAGTGGCCACTGCCCACTCCATGGTCCGAGTGCGTTGATGAAACTTACTATTTTGGAAAGCTAATGGCAGCACCTTTCCAGCGATATATGCCACTTTGCCAGAATATTTTTCTAAAGTTACGCAAAAACGCACTGAAAACGCGCACTTTTAGTTAGCCTACACTGGCATGATGAAGTGGCCACTGCCCACTCCATGGTCCGAGTGCGTTGATGAAACTTACTATTTTGGAAAGCTAATGGCCAACACCTTTCCAGCGATATATGCCACTTAGCCAGAATATTTTTCTAAAGTTACGCAAAAACGCACTGAAAACGCGCATTTTCAGTTAGCCTACACTGGCATGATGAAGTGGCCACTGCCCACTCCATGGTCCGAGTGCGTTGATGAAACTTACTATTTTGGAAAGCTAATGGCAGCACCTTTCCAGCGATATATGCCGCTTAGCCAGAATATTTTTCTAAAGCTACGTAAAAACGCACTGAAAACGCGCATTTTTAGTTAGCCTACACTGGCATGATGAAGTGGCCACTGCCCACTCCATGGTCCGAATGCGTTGATGAAACTTACTATTTTGGAAAGCTAATGGCATCACCTTTACAGCGATATATGCCACTTAGCCAGAATATTTTTCTAAAATTACGCAAAAACGCACTGAAAACGCGCATTTTCAGTTAGCCTACACTGGCATGATGAAGTGGCCACTGCCCACTCCATGGTCCGAGTGCGTTGATGAAACTTACTATTTTGGAAAGCTAATGGCAGCACCTTTCCAGCGATATATGCCACTTAGTCAGAATATTTTTCTAAAGTTACGCAAAAACGCACTGAAAACGCGCATTTTCAGTTAGCCTACACTGGCATGATGAAGTGACCACTGCCCACTCCATGGTCCGAGTGCGTTGATGAAACTTACCATTTTGGAAAGCTAATGGCAGCACCTTTCCAGCGATATATGCCACTTTGCCAGAATATTTTTCTAAAGTTCCGAAAAATGCACTGAAAACGCGCATTTTCAGTTAGCCTACACTGGCATGATGAAGTGGCATGATGAAGTGGCCACTGCCCACTCCATGGTCCGAGTGCGTTGATGAAACTTACTATTTTGGAAAGCTAATGGCAGCACCTTTCCAGCGATATATGCCACTTAGCCAGAATATTTTTCTAAAGTTACGCAAAAACGCACTGAAAACGCGCACTTTTAGTTAGCCTACACTGGCATGATGAAGTGGCCACTGCCCACTCCATGGTCCGAGTGCGTTGATGAAACTTACTATTTTGGAAAGCTAATGGCAGCACCTTTCCAGCGATATATGCCACTTAGCCAGAATATTTTTCTAAAGTTACGCAAAAACGCACTGAAAACGCGCACTTTTAGTTAGCCTACACTGGCATGATGAAGTGGCCACTGCCCACTCCATGGTCCGAGTGCGTTGATGAAACTTACTATTTTGGAAAGCTAATGGCCAACACCTTTCCAGCGATATATGCCACTTAGCCAGAATATTTTTCTAAAGTTACGCAAAAACGCACTGAAAACGCGCACTTTTAGTTAGCCTACACTGGCATGATAAAGTGGCCACTGCCCACTCCATGGTCCGAGTGCGTTGATGAAACTTAGTATTTTGGAAAGCTAATGGCAGCACCTTTCCAGCGATATATGCCACTTAGCCAGAATATTTTTCTAAAGTTACGCAAAAACGTACTGAAAACGCGCACTTTTAGTTAGCCTACACTGGCATGATGAAGTGGCCACTGCCCACTCCATGGTCCGAGTGCGTTGATGAAACTTACTATTTTGGAAAGCTAATGGCCAACACCTTTCCAGCGATATATGCCACTTAGCCAGAATATTTTTCTAAAGTTACGCAAAAACGCACTGAAAACGCGCATTTTCAGTTAGCCTACACTGGCATGATGAAGTGGCCACTGCCCACTCCATGGTCCGAGTGCGTTGATGAAACTTACCATTTTGGAAAGCTAATGGCAGCACCTTTCCAGCGATATATGCCACTTTGCCAGAATATTTTTCTAAAGTTCCGAAAAATGCACTGAAAACGCGCATTTTCAGTTAGCCTACACTGGCATGATGAAGTGGCATGATGAAGTGGCCACTGCCCACTCCATGGTCCGAGTGCGTTGATGAAACTTACTATTTTGGAAAGCTAATGGCAGCACCTTTCCAGCGATATATGCCACTTAGCCAGAATATTTTTCTAAAGTTACGCAAAAACGCACTGAAAACGCGCATTTTCAGTTAGCCTACACTGGCATGATGAAGTGACCACTGCCCACTCCATGGTCCGAGTGCGTTGATGAAACTTACCATTTTGGAAAGCTAATGGCAGCACCTTTCCAGCGATATATGCCACTTTGCCAGAATATTTTTCTAAAGTTCCGAAAAATGCACTGAAAACGCGCATTTTCAGTTAGCCTACACTGGCATGATGAAGTGGCATGATGAAGTGGCCACTGCCCACTCCATGGTCCGAGTGCGTTGATGAAACTTACTATTTTGGAAAGCTAATGGCAGCACCTTTCCAGCGATATATGCCACTTAGCCAGAATATTTTTCTAAAGTTACGCAAAAACGCACTGAAAACGCGCACTTTTAGTTAGCCTACACTGGCATGATGAAGTGGCCACTGCCCACTCCATGGTCCGAGTGCGTTGATGAAACTTACTATTTTGGAAAGCTAATGGCAGCACCTTTCCAGCGATATATGCCACTTAGCCAGAATATTTTTCTAAAGTTACGCAAAAACGCACTGAAAACGCGCACTTTTAGTTAGCCTACACTGGCATGATGAAGTGGCCACTGCCCACTCCATGGTCCGAGTGCGTTGATGAAACTTACTATTTTGGAAAGCTAATGGCCAACACCTTTCCAGCGATATATGCCACTTAGCCAGAATATTTTTCTAAAGTTACGCAAAAACGCACTGAAAACGCGCACTTTTAGTTAGCCTACACTGGCATGATAAAGTGGCCACTGCCCACTCCATGGTCCGAGTGCGTTGATGAAACTTAGTATTTTGGAAAGCTAATGGCAGCACCTTTCCAGCGATATATGCCACTTAGCCAGAATATTTTTCTAAAGTTACGCAAAAACGTACTGAAAACGCGCACTTTTAGTTAGCCTACACTGGCATGATGAAGTGGCCACTGCCCACTCCATGGTCCGAGTGCGTTGATGAAACTTACTATTTTGGAAAGCTAATGGCCAACACCTTTCCAGCGATATATGCCACTTAGCCAGAATATTTTTCTAAAGTTACGCAAAAACGCACTGAAAACGCGCATTTTCAGTTAGCCTACACTGGCATGATGAAGTGGCCACTGCCCACTCCATGGTCCGAGTGCGTTGATGAAACTTACTATTTTGGAAAGCTAAGCTGGCAGCACCTTTCCAGCGATATATGCCGCTTAGCCAGAATATTTTTCTAAAGCTACGCAAAAACGCACTGAAAACGCGCATTTTTAGTTAGCCTACACTGGCATGATGAAGTGGCCACTGCCATGGTCCGAATGCGTTGATGAAACTTACTATTTTGGAAAGCTAATGGCAGCACCTTTCCAGCGATATATGCCACTTAGCCAGAATATTTTTCTAAAATTACGCAAAAACGCACTGAAAACGCGCATTTTCAGTTAGCCTACACTGGCATGATGAAGTGGCCACTGCCCACTCCATGGTCCGAGTGCGTTGATGAAACTTACTATTTTGGAAAGCTAATGGCAGCACCTTTCCAGCGATATATGCCACTTAGTCAGAATATTTTTCTAAAGTTACGCAAAAACGCACTGAAAACGCGCATTTTCAGTTAGCCTACACTGGCATGATGAAGTGACCACTGCCCACTCCATGGTCCGAGTGCGTTGATGAAACTTACTATTTTGGAAAGCTAATGGCAGCACCTTTCCAGCGATATATGCCACTTTGCCAGAATATTTTTCTAAAGTTCCGAAAAATGCACTGAAAACGCGCATTTTCAGTTAGCCTACACTGGCATGATGAAGTGGCATGATGAAGTGGCCACTGCCCACTCCATGGTCCGAGTGCGTTGATGAAACTTACTATTTTGGAAAGCTAATGGCAGCACCTTTCCAGCGATATATGCCACTTAGCCAGAATATTTTTCTAAAGTTACGCAAAAACGCACTGAAAACGCGCACATTTAGTTAGCCTACACTGGCATGATGAAGTGGCCACTGCCCACTCCATGGTACGAGTGCGTTGATGAAGCTTACTATTTTGGAAAGCTAATGGCAGCACCTTTCCAGCGATATATGCTACTTAGTCAGAATATTTTTCTAAAGTTACGCAAAAACGCACTGAAAACGCGCATTTTCAGATAGCCTACACTGGCATGATGAAGTGGCCACTGCCCACTCCATGGTCCGAGTGCGTTGATGAAACTTACTATTTTGGAAAGCTAATGGCAGCACCTTTCCAGGGATATATGCCCCTTTGCCAGAATATTTTTCTAAAGTTACGAAAAAATGCACTGAAAACGCGCATTTTCAGTTAGCCTACACTGGCATGATAAAGTGGCCACTGCCCACTCCATGGTCCGAGTGCGTTGATGAAACTTACTATTTGGAAAGCTAATGGCAGCACCTTTCCAGCGATATATGCCACTTAGCCAGAATATTTTTCTAAAGTTACGCAAAAACGCGCTGAAAACACGCACTTTTAGTTAGCCTACACTGGCATGATGAAGTGGCCACTGCCCACTCCATGGTCCGAGTGCGTTGATGAAACTTACTATTTTGGAAAGCTAATGGCAGCACCTTTCCAGCGATATATGCCACTTTGCCAGAATGTTTTTCTAAAGTTACGCAAAAACGCACTGAACACGCGCACTTTTAGTTAGCCTACACTGGCATGATGAAGTGGCCACTACCCACTCCATGGTCCGAGTGCGTTGATGAAACTTACCATTTTGGAAAGCTAATGGCAGCACCTTTCCAGCGATATATGCCACTTGGCCAGAATATTTTTCTAAAGTTACGAAAAATTGCACTGAAAACGCGCATTTTCAGTTAGCCTACACTGGCTTGATGAAGTGGCCACGGCCCACTCCATGGTCCGAGTGCGTTGATGAAACTTCCTATTTTGGAAAGCTAATGGCAGCACCTTTCCAGCGATATATGCCACTTAGCCAGAATGTTTTTCTAAAGTTACGCAAAAACGCGCTGAAAACACGCACTTTTAGTTAGCCTACACTGGCATGATGAAGTGGCCACTGCCCACTCCATGGTCCGAGTGCGTTGATGAAACTTAGTATTTTGGAAAGCTAATGGCAGCACCTTTCCAGCGATATATGCCACTTAGCCAGAATGTTTTTCTAAAGTTACGCAAAAACGTACTGAAAACGCGCACTTTTAGTTAGCCTACACTGGCATGATGAAGTGGCCACTGCCATGGTCCGAATGCGTTGATGAAACTTACTATTTTGGAAAGCTAATGGCAGCACCTTTCCAGCGATATATGCCACTTAGCCAGAATGTTTTTCTAAAGTTACGCAAAAACGCGCTGAAAACACGCACTTTTAGTTAGCCTACACTGGCATGATGAAGTGGCCACTGCCCACTCCATGGTCCGAGTGCGTTGATGAAACTTCCTATTTTGGAAAGCTAATGGCAGCACCTTTCCAGCGATATATGCCGCTTAGCCAGAATATTTTTCTAAAGCTACGCAAAAACGCACTGAAAACGCGCATTTTTAGTTAGCCTACACTGGCATGATGAAGTGGCCACTGCCATGGTCCGAATGCGTTGATGAAACTTACTATTTTGGAAAGCTAATGGCAGCACCTTTCCAGCGATATATGCCACTTAGCCAGAATATTTTTCTAAAATTACGCAAAAACGCACTGAAAACGCGCATTTTCAGTTAGCCTACACTGGCATGATGAAGTGGCCACTGCCCACTCCATGGTCCGAGTGCGTTGATGAAACTTACTATTTTGGAAAGCTAATGGCAGCACCTTTCCAGCGATATATGCCACTTAGTCAGAATATTTTTCTAAAGTTACGCAAAAACGCACTGAAAACGCGCATTTTCAGTTAGCCTACACTGGCATGATGAAGTGACCACTGCCCACTCCATGGTCCGAGTGCGTTGATGAAACTTACTATTTTGGAAAGCTAATGGCAGCACCTTTCCAGCGATATATGCCACTTTGCCAGAATATTTTTCTAAAGTTCCGAAAAATGCACTGAAAACGCGCATTTTCAGTTAGCCTACACTGGCATGATGAAGTGGCATGATGAAGTGGCCACTGCCCACTCCATGGTCCGAGTGCGTTGATGAAACTTACTATTTTGGAAAGCTAATGGCAGCACCTTTCCAGCGATATATGCCACTTAGCCAGAATATTTTTCTAAAGTTACGCAAAAACGCACTGAAAACGCGCACATTTAGTTAGCCTACACTGGCATGATGAAGTGGCCACTGCCCACTCCATGGTACGAGTGCGTTGATGAAACTTACTATTTTGGAAAGCTAATGGCAGCACCTTTCCAGCGATATATGCCACTTAGTCAGAATATTTTTCTAAAGTTACGCAAAAACGCACTGAAAACGCGCATTTTCAGATAGCCTACACTGGCATGATGAAGTGGCCACTGCCCACTCCATGGTCCGAGTGCGTTGATGAAACTTACTATTTTGGAAAGCTAATGGCAGCACCTTTCCAGGGATATATGCCCCTTTGCCAGAATATTTTTCTAAAGTTACGAAAAAATGCACTGAAAACGCGCATTTTCAGTTAGCCTACACTGGCATGATAAAGTGGCCACTGCCCACTCCATGGTCCGAGTGCGTTGATGAAACTTACTATTTGGAAAGCTAATGGCAGCACCTTTCCAGCGGTATATGCCACTTAGCCAGAATATTTTTCTAAAGTTACGCAAAAACGCGCTGAAAACACGCACTTTTAGTTAGCCTACACTGGCATGATGAAGTGGCCACTGCCCACTCCATGGTCCGAGTGCGTTGATGAAACTTACTATTTTGGAAAGCTAATGGCAGCACCTTTCCAGCGATATATGCCACTTTGCCAGAATGTTTTTCTAAAGTTACGCAAAAACGCACTGAACACGCGCACTTTTAGTTAGCCTACACTGGCATGATGAAGTGGCCACTACCCACTCCATGGTCCGAGTGCGTTGATGAAACTTACCATTTTGGAAAGCTAATGGCAGCACCTTTCCAGCGATATATGCCACTTGGCCAGAATATTTTTCTAAAGTTACGAAAAATTGCACTGAAAACGCGCATTTTCAGTTAGCCTACACTGGCTTGATGAAGTGGCCACGGCCCACTCCATGGTCCGAGTGCGTTGATGAAACTTCCTATTTTGGAAAGCTAATGGCAGCACCTTTCCAGCGATATATGCCACTTAGCTAGAATATTTTTCTAAAGTTACGCAAAAACGCACTGAAAACGCGCACTTTTAGTTAGCCTACACTGGCATGATGAAGTGGCCACTGCCCACTCCATGGTCCGAGTGCGTTGATGAAACTTAGTATTTTGGAAAGCTAATGGCAGCACCTTTCCATCGATATATGCCAGTTGGCCAGAATATTTTTCTAAAGTTACGAAAAATCGCACTGAAAACGCGCATTTTCAGTTAGCCTACACTGGCATGATGAAGTGGCCACTGCCCACTCCATGGTCCGAGTGCGTTGATGAAACTTACTATTTTGGAAAGCTAATGGCAGCACCTTTCCAGCGATATATGCCACTTAGTCAGAATATTTTTCTAAAGTTACGCAAAAACGCACTGAAAACGCGCATTTTCAGTTAGCCTACACTGGCATGATGAAGTGGCCACTGCCCACTCCATGGTCCGAGTGCGTTGATGAAACTTACTATTTTGGAAAGCTAATGGCAGCACCTTTCCAGCGATATATGCCACTTTGCCAGAATATTTTTCTAAAGTTCCGAAAAATGCACTGAAAACGCGCATTTTCAGTTAGCCTACACTGGCATGATGAAGTGGCATGATGAAGTGGCCACTGCCCACTCCATGGTCCGAGTGCGTTGATGAAACTTACTATTTTGGAAAGCTAATGGCAGCACCTTTCCAGCAATATATGCCACTTAGCCAGAATATTTTTCTAAAGTTACGCAAAAACGCACTGAAAACGCGCACTTTTAGTTAGCCTACACTGGCATGATGAAGTGGCCACTGCCCACTCCATGGTCCGAGTGCGTTGATGAAACTTACTATTTTGGAAAGCTAATGGCAGCACCTTTCCAGCGATATATGCCACTTTGCCAGAATGTTTTTCTAAAGTTACGCAAAAACGCACTGAACACGCGCACTTTTAGTTAGCCTACACTGGCATGATGAAGTGGCCACTACCCACTCCATGGTCCGAGTGCGTTGATGAAACTTACCATTTTGGAAAGCTAATGGCAGCACCTTTCCAGCGATATATGCCACTTGGCCAGAATATTTTTCTAAAGTTACGAAAAATTGCACTGAAAACGCGCATTTTCAGTTAGCCTACACTGGCTTGATGAAGTGGCCACGGCCCACTCCATGGTCCGAGTGCGTTGATGAAACTTCCTATTTTGGAAAGCTAATGGCAGCACCTTTCCAGCGATATATGCCACTTAGCTAGAATATTTTTCTAAAGTTACGCAAAAACGCACTGAAAACGCGCACTTTTAGTTAGCCTACACTGGCATGATGAAGTGGCCACTGCCCACTCCATGGTCCGAGTGCGTTGATGAAACTTACCATTTTGGAAAGCTAATGGCAGCACCTTTCCATCGATATATGCCAGTTGGCCAGAATATTTTTCTAAAGTTACGAAAAATCGCACTGAAAACGCGCATTTTCAGTTAGCCTACACTGGCATGATGAAGTGGCCACTGCCCACTCCATGGTCCGAGTGCGTTGATGAAACTTCCTATTTTGGAAAGCTAATGGCAGCACCTTTCCAGCGATATATGCCACTTTGCCAGAATATTTTTCTAAAGTTACGAAAAAATGCACTGAAAACGCGCATTTTCAGTTAGCCTACACTGGCATGATGAAGTGGCCACTGCCCACTCCATGGTCCGAGTGCGTTGATGAAACTTACTATTTTGGAAAGCTAATGGCAGCACCTTTACAGCGATGTATGCCACTTAGCCAGAATATTTTTCTAAAGTTACGCAAAATCGCACTGAAAACGCGCACTTTTAGTTAGCCTACACTGGCTTGATGAAGTGGCCACTGCCCACTCCATGGTCCGAGTGCGTTGATGAAACTTACTATTTTGGAAAGCTAATGGCAGCACCTTTCCAGCGATATATGCCACTTGGCCAGAATATTTTTCTAAAGTTACGAAAAAATGCACTGAAAACGCGCATTTTCAGTTAGCCTACACTGGCATGATGAAGTGGCATGATGAAGTGGCCACTGCCCACTCCATGGTCCGAGTGCGTTGATGAAACTTACTATTTTGGAAAGCTAATGGCAGCACCTTTCCAGCGATATATGCCGCTTTGCCAGAATATTTTTCTAAAGTTCCGAAAAATGCACTGAAAACGCGCATTTTCAGTTAGCCTACACTGGCATGATGAAGTGGCCACTGCCCACTCCATGGTCCGAATGCGTTGATGAAACTTACTATTTTGGAAAGCTAATGGCAGCACCTTTCCAGCGATATATGCCACTTTGCCAGAATATTTTTCTAAAGTTCCGAAAAATGCACTGAAAACGCGCATTTTCAGATAGCCTACACTGGCATGATGAAGTGGCCACTGCCCACTCCATGGTCCGAGTGCGTTGATGAAACTTACTATTTTGGAAAGCTAATGGCAGCACCTTTCCAGCGATATATGCCACTTAGCCAGAATATTTTTCTAAAGTTACGCAAAAACGCACTGAAAACGCGCACTTTTAGTTAGCCTACACTGGCATGATGAAGTGGCCACTGCCCACTCCATGGTCCGAGTGCGTTGATGAAACTTACTATTTTGGAAAGCTAATGGCAGCACCTTTCCAGCGATATATGCCACTTAGCCAGAATATTTTTCTAAAGTTACGCAAAAACGCACTGAAAACGCGCACTTTTAGTTAGCCTACACTGGCATGATGAAGTGGCCACTGCCCACTCCATGGTCCGAGTGCGTTGATGAAACTTACTTTTTGGAAAGCTAATGGCCAACACCTTTCCAGCGATATATGCCACTTAGCCAGAATATTTTTCTAAAGTTACGCAAAAACGCACTGAAAACGCGCATTTTCAGTTAGCCTACACTGGCATGATGAAGTGGCCACTGCCCACTCCATGGTCCGAGTGCGTTGATGAAACTTACTATTTTGGAAAGCTAATGGCAGCACCTTTGCAGCGATATATGCCGCTTAGCCAGAATATTTTTCTAAAGCTACGTAAAAACGCACTGAAAACGCGCATTTTTAGTTAGCCTACACTGACATGATGAAGTGGCCACTGCCCACTCCATGGTCCGAATGCGTTGATGAAACTTACTATTTTGGAAAGCTAATGGCATCACCTTTCCAGCGATATATGCCACTTAGCCAGAATATTTTTCTAAAATTACGCAAAAACGCACTGAAAACGCGCATTTTCAGTTAGCCTACACTGGCATGATGAAGTGGCCACTGCCCACTCCATGGTCCGAGTGCGTTGATGAAACTTACTATTTTGGAAAGCTAATGGCAGCACCTTTCCAGCGATATATGCCACTTAGTCAGAATATTTTTCTAAAGTTACGCAAAAACGCACTGAAAACGCGCATTTTCAGTTAGCCTACACTGGCATGATGAAGTGACCACTGCCCACTCCATGGTCCGAGTGCGTTGATGAAACTTACTATTTTGGAAAGCTAATGGCAGCACCTTTCCAGCGATATATGCCACTTTGCCAGAATATTTTTCTAAAGTTCCGAAAAATGCACTGAAAACGCGCATTTTCAGTTAGCCTACACTGGCATGATGAAGTGGCATGATGAAGTGGCCACTGCCCACTCCATGGTCCGAGTGCGTTGATGAAACTTACTATTTTGGAAAGCTAATGGCAGCACCTTTCCAGCAATATATGCCACTTAGCCAGAATATTTTTCTAAAGTTACGCAAAAACGCACTGAAAACGCGCACTTTTAGTTAGCCTACACTGGCATGATGAAGTGGCCACTGCCCACTCCATGGTCCGAGTGCGTTGATGAAACTTACTATTTTGGAAAGCTAATGGCAGCACCTTTCCAGCGATATATGCCACTTAGCCAGAATATTTTTCTAAAGTTACGCAAAAACGCACTGAAAACGCGCACTTTTAGTTAGCCTACACTGGCATGATGAAGTGGCCACTGCCCACTCCATGGTCCGAGTGCGTTGATGAAACTTACTATTTTGGAAAGCTAATGGCCAACACCTTTCCAGCGATATATGTCACTTAGCCAGAATATTTTTCTAAAGTTACGCAAAAACGCACTGAAAACGCGCATTTTCAGTTAGCCTACACTGGCATGATGAAGTGGCCACTGCCCACTCCATGGTCCGAGTGCGTTGATGAAACTTACTATTTTGGAAAGCTAATGGCAGCACCTTTCCAGCGATATATGCCGCTTAGCCAGAATATTTTTCTAAAGCTACGTAAAAACGCACTGAAAACGCGCATTTTTAGTTTGCCTACACTGGCATGATGAAGTGGCCACTGCCCACTCCATGGTCCGAATGCGTTGATGAAACTTACTATTTTGGAAAGCTAATGGCATCACCTTTCCAGCGATATATGCCACTTAGCCAGAATATTTTTCTAAAATTACGCAAAAACGCACTGAAAACGCGCATTTTCAGTTAGCCTACACTGGCATGATGAAGTGGCCACTGCCCACTCCATGGTCCGAGTGCGTTGATGAAACTTACTATTTTGGAAAGCTAATGGCAGCACCTTTCCAGCGATATATGCCACTTAGTCAGAATATTTTTCTAAAGTTACGCAAAAACGCACTGAAAACGCGCATTTTCAGTTAGCCTACACTGGCATGATGAAGTGACCACTGCCCACTCCATGGTCCGAGTGCGTTGATGAAACTTACTATTTTGGAAAGCTAATGGCAGCACCTTTCCAGCGATATATGCCACTTAGCCAGAATATTTTTCTAAAGTTACGCAAAAACGCACTGAAAACGCGCATTTTCAGTTAGCCTACACTGGCATGATGAAGTGACCACTGCCCACTCCATGGTCCGAGTGCGTTGATGAAACTTACTATTTTGGAAAGCTAATGGCAGCACCTTTCCAGCGATATATGCCACTTTGCCAGAATATTTTTCTAAAGTTCCGAAAAATGCACTGAAAACGCGCATTTTCAGATAGCCTACACTGGCATGATGAAGTGGCCACTGCCCACTCCATGGTCCGAGTGCGTTGATGAAACTTACTATTTTGGAAAGCTAATGGCAACACCTTTCCAGCGATATATGCCACTTAGTAGTAATGACAGCAACAACAACAAGGACAACAACGGTCGGCAAGCTTAACCCCCCTTAATACATGTTTTACCACTTCCCTGGTGGTTCTTTCAATCCACTTTGGACACTTTCACTCTTCCACGACGACCTTAACCACCCAACCACCCACCACCACCCCTCCCAACCGCGTGCTGCATTCACTGCACGTGACATCCATTAGTTTTGTTCCAGTGCAACGCGTGCTAGCTTCGCTTAGCGGTATGATGAACCGAGATTAATAGCCGGTCGACCCCTGTGGAACTCACACTCACCGAAGATCATCTTATGCGCACTCATTCTTGATTAAGGTTTCCAAAACGCAGGATTTTGCCACTATAAGATTTGTCGGATTGCGTTTGGTTTAGTTTCTGTGTGATAACACCGTACGCGATTTAACACAAACTTTCTCGAATATTCTATCGACTTTCAAGGGATACAGGAAACCCCGGGGATGCGAGAAACCCCAGCACGGGAATCCCTGTTCTCCATCCCTTCTCAGAGCTTTTCGTATTTATCTAGTTGAGCCAAAAGTAGTGTAGTGCGTGCAATTGACTTCAACAAATCCAAATATTATCGAAGAACAACAGTTCGTCGCATCGGTGGCGTTTGCACCGCGTGATACGCTCAGCGTATCATGTGTATATCCTTGAATTTTAGCGCACTGGATAATTAATAGGGAGCGCGACTGGTCCGGTTGTCCGAGGCCACGCGTTGTCATGTAGCTTACGTAGGCTGCACAAAGTAATTTGTGCGGATTTACGCCTCCGTCAGATATCGCAATTTTATAGTTTAACCTAAATGGCGTAGACTATCTTTTTTTTTAGGTATTCATAGGTATGGTATGCATTGTTGTTATTGTTGTCCCTGTTTTTGTGGATCAAAACGCATCATTATTTGTAGATATTTATTTTGAGCCCCTTTATACAAACGTTTGTTTGTTACTTTGTTTCGGCAAAATCATCAATTTGCTGCGGAAACTATAGCGAAAGCAGACTCTGTGAAGCGTATAGAATCGAATTATAGGGGAGTCAAGATACACTTGGCGTTTTGGAGATACCGAATTCGTAGTTTATCTTAATAACGTTGAGATTTTATTAACTTACTCATTCGTACTCGTTTGGTAACCGATTACAATTGATTTCTAATGATTTCACTGAGAGTGTTTAATCGAGTTTTACAATCTGCTCGAACATGCATTCCAAAACGTGCCAACTGACAATTAATCACACCAGAAACCAACTTTTAATTACAAACGACAGCTGCTTTCTTTCTCAACCAAGAGTAGATCCGATCTCACACCGAAAAGCGTTGGGTACAGCTTACCATTTTCAGCTATCATAACGCCTGCTCCACATTCTTCGTAAATACAAAAACTGTGACGGATAAAATTTGTCGCATGCACCGTGCTTGTGCAACGAATTTGATCGATCTGTGGCAACCATAACTCCTGTATGTGGACCATTATTCACAACAGCAGTGACAACAGAAAGGGTTTTTTATACATTAGAAATTCTCCATACGCAGCACACTTTCTCACATATCACAGCGCGGATAGTCATCAGCGGTTGCGGGAGAGAGGACCGGCGGAGGACCATACGGTCGGTCGTGCCTTAATCTTAATCTTCTGAATTTATAGTGTAATCGCAGCGATACAGTGACACCTTAAATTATATATCTTTACACACAATTTTGGTGTGAGTCTCCAGGAAGTCGAGAGCAACCCAAGGAACCCGAGAAGCTTCGTCGCATAAATCTTCGCTTCATTTATTCTCAATATCAAGATAAATAAGCTAAATGCGAGTATGTACATGTGTGAGTATGTGTGTGTGTTAAACTCTACATACATATGTGTGCGTAAGCAAGCGTGTCGGGTCAGAAGGATTACCACTTGACGATAATTGCCCCGGAAAGGCTAATAGTGTGGCTTTAAGCATTTTATTGCCGCCCTTGTAAGGAACCTCAGCGGATCTCCGAATAAATGAAGAGTTGACAGGTGTGCGCCTGTGTGTTTAGGGAATAAATTATTACGAGTGCCCTACCTGAGCCTTAACTTCTCGTGGCATAGTCGACTCCACACTTCAAACTGGTCCTCTTCAATCCACTTCGGTCGACCCTTTCACTCGTCTTTTGTATGGCGTGCAGCCGATATGGAGCGCAACCGCAAGTCCAGCCTTGATTTTGGACGCCATCTATTTTCGTAGACAATACAGCAGAGAAGAAACTGTCGCGACTCAGATAAGGCTAACGCAGTCAACCATCGATATGTTGATGATTTATATGCCGAACGCCGTGGAGCGAACAAATGTGGCCACTGGAATTTTAAGTGAAAATTTTTTCATATCTATTTTTCTGAAGACCACGACAAAGAGCAGCTGGGATTCCTAAAGTGTTGTGAGATTTTCCCTTGATAGTTATTCGGTTTTAGTTTTGCAGTTGATTCGGTGTTTCAAACTTAACTGAATTGAAGAAACGAAGAAAATTTAAGTGTCCTCGAATACAATTCAGTCGTAATGAGTACGGAACGAGACAATTCTTGTTCTTAATTCAATCTCGCCTCTTATCTTAGACGAGAATAGAGTTTGTGTCAGTAATTTTCAGTCGAAAGTGAACTAAGATCGGAACAACCTTCTCTTCGTCTCGCATTTGAGGTAATAATAACGATCGAGACGGCCTTTTTACGTCGAGGCAAGCATCGCAATCGATGCAGATTTAGTTTACCGAGACGAGAACCGAGATCGAGTTAGTAGTTTTCATTAGAGATAGGAATTGGGATCGAGACAGTCATTTTCACTCGAAACGAGAACACAGCTCTAGAAGAAGGCTGTCTTCTCGGATTGAAGGCGAGGTGATAAAAGAGACGATAGTCGCAACTGATACAGTCTTGTTTACCGAGGCGATAATGGTGATCAAGCCGCACAAATCTCGGAAAGTTTCGCGTGAGAAGGGTATTACTTTTGAATAGTTTCTTTCTTCACGGAATGAAGTGGAAGCACAGCAAGTACCCGAATATTTCAGCAACACAAAGTTGCTCACAATTCCGAAGAACACAAAAGAACTTCTTCGTGAAGAAATCCGTTTCAACGATTTTGAAGAATTTGTTAAGCAGTCGCTGATTTGCAGCTACTCGTTGGTTGAGAAAATTATCAAATTGTACGTACGACACCCATTAAAGCAAACATTGTGACTGTTGTTGTTGTTGATGCTTCTCCTCCCCTCTTTTGTTTCCCTTTTGTTGTCATTTATTAGAATTTTTAATTTCCTAAACATGTGCATTGAAAACAAACTTCCAGTTTATTTTGGTAGAAAAGAGAAAACAATTATTTTGTTCCATTAAAATATTTTTATTGTTAAATTGATTGAGTAGCAACTGCAACAAAAATAGACTGCAGCTTTAAAAATAATAAGAATAACAAGAAAAAATGAGAGAACGTGCAACAGATTTCAAAGAATGTAACATTTTATTGTATCTTCGTAAAGAATACAATAAAAAGAGTAGAATATTTTTAAAGGAAATTCGATTACTTTTCTTTACACCAATAAAAAATCTGGCTGATGAGATTCGATTAGCATACGAGACTCATAAAGTGCGCTACAGGAGGAGGTGTGGGAGTAATTGAATTTTTATGAAACATTCATTATTATATTCGAGTTCCAAGTTCTGTGAATTACTCAGAATTGTGGAGATATTACCGAGGTCTTGTAGGTTAAACAGCTGTGGATACGGAACTCATAAAATATTCAGGAGAAACATAAATTTTCGAAAATCTGCTACTTAAACTTGATAAATTTAAAAATAATCATTCCGGCAAGTTTACGACGACGAACTTGGCTGACGAAAAACAAACAGACTGTAGACTTCCTCAACGTTTTGTAAGACTGAATGGATTGCCAACCGCAAGGATTAGCATGCGCCAGCGGTGCCCACTTTTAGGCTGCTTTAATAACTTGCGGTTGTAATAAAAGTCAATCCCGCGTAAAATGAGGAAATTCTTGTGTTTTCAATACGTTTTTGATGAGTGAGAATATTTCTTGAGATGGTTAGGACTTTTTACAGTGGTGGATCCAGAGAGGACGGGGTTTTGAGGGTTAGAAGTCCTCTTAACAACTCGGAATGATTTCCAAGAAACTATTTTGTAGTCGAAAAACTAACACTTAATGCTTTTTATGTCAGTTTCAAGCTGTTAATGTTAGTAACTTGATTAATATCACATTATTTTCAATTGGTTCATTCTTCGGATTCAATCATTCAAGTCAAAGTTTCCCTGATTTCTTTCTATAATGAAGTTTTATATACGCTTTTTTGCTCAACAAAACATCCGAAACTTTGTCGTTGTGCCCCTAATGGCAACATTATCTCATAATTCATCGAAACTCTAAAATCCACCTTGCGACTACACCTCCGATAACGACAAAACCTCCCTAATTTTGTGCACACTTATTTGCCATTCCTACGATCGCTTCCATGACTCTTTCCAGCGGCCCGTTTCTGACGTCCATGGCACGACTTTTGACTGCAGTTTTGTTACTATATGGCAGACTACAGCGAGAATTCGCACAATCCATCTACCGTCGTCACGGTCTGCATCGTTATCGTCTTCGTCCGCGTCTCCGTCATCATGCGGCATTGTTGTGTCCCAATCTTCCAAAACGGTATCCACAACAATTATGTTTTTAGATTTTTCTTGTTAACATGTTGTTGCGTTGTTGTTGTCACTTCACCGTAAAGTAGTTTGTTCCAGTTTATTTGCAGCAACAGCGACAATGACGTCAATCCGGATTTGGTTGGAGTGCGCGGTGGTATCACATCACTTAACCTTTATAGTCTTGCAGCATTTTTCTGCCGACGTTACTGCTGTTGTTGTTGTTGTTGTTCTCGTCGTTTTATGTTGCAGTCTAGCTGTCCAAACAAATAAAGAAATATTGTGGACATGCAGAAAACAAGTACAAAAACCGAACCAGTCGTTCCAAACTCGCAACAATCGAAAGTTATCACCTCGTCGCAGTTCACCTGAGCGAACTCAATTTCATCCTGTTTCTACCAGCTTTACCACTCCACCTTCACCCTCTCCCTCCCACTCAACTAACATCGATGTTTTTTTATGCAAACCCCGCCGTTGTCTAGACATTTAATAGGCGGCATATTAACGGGCTACACAAAAAATCGCTCCATCTGCTGAGTCCGTCGACACGTTGGTGTGTCCCGTATTCACGCTGGCCGTAACCGATTCACCGTCGTTTGAATTTGCGGCCAACACTCAACGACATCGACGGCGAAAAACATAGTAAAGAATAACACAACGTAGTCCGTCGTTACGTTGCGCCACCTCTTCGCGTAACGGACTCGTATGCAGGCGCGCAACTCGTACGGTTATAAATTTGCGTAGCTGAGGAATTTATCACCCAATTAGTTTTGACGATGTCAGAGTGGTCAGGTGGTTTAGTGGGCTGGCGGTCGGTGAGTGGTGGGCGGTGGAAAGCCGTTCGAATGTGGCCAGTCAAGCGGCAGTTATGTGGTGATTAAAACTAAAAAATTCCGCTTGTTGAGTGTGTAAAGGGTGAATAGTCGTGGCAAAGAGGTCACGAAGAAAAAAAGAGAAGATCTGTTTATATATTTATTTATCGATTTATTAATTAGTTATTTATAGATTTGTGAATTAAGCAGCACAAAGCTTCTCTGATATATTAATGTGCCGAACTTAATCACTAATAAACTTACGAAACCAATAAATTCTGCGGCTCAAAGAAGCTCTCACCAAACAGGCGTCTCTTCACCAAACAGGAAGGCAGACATTCCTTACCACACTTCGCGGAAGCCCATTGCTGCCATTTCAGCGGTAGAGGCGTAAAATAATCCCTTAAGCTGCAAAATTGTGGCATCCGTAAGCCGTGCAAATATTTGACTTGCACACTTTTTCGCACTTCTTTCAACAACAACAACAACAAGAAAAACAATTTCAAATTCCCACTCCAACCTTGACGTCGGCAGATGATTCTGAAACGAAGTTTTTCCTGTCAAACACCTTCCGTGTTCGCTGCAAGTTTTTAGTGTTTGCTTAAAGTAGAAATAATAATAAAGAAAACTGATCAAAACATTCTTTTCGCAATTTTTCTTTCTTTGTTTTTGTTACGAACTTTTATAGCAAAACAAAAAAATAATATCGCGGTTTTCCTCGCTAAACAGAACACGACCGTCGGAACCAGAACAGGCAACGGAACCGGAAGTGAAATTTACATACTTTCGCTTCGTTCGAAAGACGCAAAACTAAACGTCGTTGAACCGCGATAAAAGGAAAACTTCACCCGTCTCCTTTGTGCTTTTATTTTACCGTTTTTTGTCTTTTTATCCTGCTGATACTCATGAATTTGTATGTATTTAAGAGATAGAGAGAGAGAGAAAGTTTTGCGTTCAAGTGGAAAACGCTTCGGATTTCTGAGCCACGTTTAGAAGTTATGACTTTATTTAGATTTAATGGCCGTCTGCATAGCGATGAATGTTGCTTGGAGACAAACGTTGGGATTGTAGATCACTTTGATATAAGGAAATCAGACGTATGGAACGGTCTATACTTTAAAAAGTTAAAAGATAGAAACTTTCATACGTTTCAGGACACGATTCTTACGTTTCTTGGTTACTAATTCGGACTGGTAATGAGGCGAAGTCATTAGTTTATTGCGTGCGATTTTCTCGAAAGACTTTCTTCAAAGCAATCTCAATACTCGTAGAGGAATTCTCTACAGATTTCAACAAGAGCTAAGGATCCCAGTGGTCTACATTCACTTCTATTTTAGAGATCCTTAAAATATAAATCAATTAGGCGATCTTTTGGGACAATTCTCTTCCAATAATTTCTAATGTTTTCAACGTCGTCTCAACGTCGTCTCACTTCGACCTCAACAAGACAAGAAAAAGTATTTTTCATCATCCATTCATTCAATAAAATGCTGAAGAAACGCGAAAACACTGTATAAAATCGAAAAAAATGGAATTTAAAAACGAGTTCAGGAATTCAAGTAGCTAAAGTTTTTAATTAAATTAAAATTTGTTGCAACGGAATTCGCACGTTGCCACAGCAGCGGCTAACAAGTGGAAAAAATCGTACAAATAAAGTAATAAAATTCAACCGTACAACCAACCATGCAACCGTCAACTACTTAAAGTTTTATTAAAGCACTCGAGCAACTGTGAAAATAAGTTAATCTGGATCAAAATGAAAAAGGAAAATTAACACACTTCGATACACGGAATCAATCAATTTTTAAGGTGAAAACGAAAGCAAGGGAAAACAATCGAACTCAGCCGCAGCAGTGAAGACCTTCAAAAATTGTAACCATTGATGCTGAAACCCACACCCCACGTTGATGCCCACACTCACGTAGCGAGGTATAAGCGTGTCCTTCATCCTTTCCGCGTGAATGCATTTTTTGGCCAATCGCACTTCAAATTATTACAAGACTTTATTGTGTTTCCACTTGGTACGCGGCTGACTGAGTTTTCACACATTATTCCGACACTTCCTGACGCAATATATGACTTGTATATCCCGACAACTAGGAAGTGAGGGAAGCAACAGAAGAGAATGGATGAATGCAAATTTTTAAATTTCAACAGAGTTGGTGAATTTTATATGAAAATCAATCGTTAGCATTGTTGTGATTGTTAATTTATTGGCTGATTTTACTGCGAAGAGTTTAAATGTTATAATTTCATTACATTAATGCAAATTGTACACATTACATTAATGTAAATCTCTATACCTGCCATTCGAATGATCCATATTGGTGAATACACAGCATTGATTTGCACGTATTTTTTCGATTGGAATAATTTCATTGAATTTATAATGGTTGTTATTATAATGCGATATTTTCTAGCGGATATGTTACCCTAAAGTTTATAGTATGATATCAGCTGGCGTGATTTTGAATGATACGATCCCTTCTATCAAAAATGCTATCATATAATTCTTTCTTAAATACTCTTTTATGGCATAAGCATTTCTAATACACTTCCTCATAACAAATTTTAATAACATTTCTCCTGGATGCTGTTTTCTGATACGATAGCATTATCATCGCTTCTTATATCCGTTTTGTCTTTCCTAACATTATCTCTTCCTGTACATTCTTCATATATTTTTTTAGCAAATCTCTTCTGGCACAACCTGATACATTCTCTTTTAGTGTGATTGTTATAGTCGTATATTATCTTTCCGATATTATCTTCTCTTCTTGTATCATTTCTTTCATTATAATATTTAAGTTATTATAATTGGTGAACTATTTAAAACTACGATATAACAAGTAATCTTTTATATATAGTTTTGTTCATCATTTCATTGATTTCATCGATCCTGAGGTGTATTATTTGAATTCCTAACAACACATTAAAGCTCTATAACGCCTTCGTGCAGTGCATGAGGCAAACAATAGACTAATAAACCAATGAGGCCTAAAATTACAAATATTCGTATTTCTCAATAATGCATTTGAAAGCCTCTACCATGGTACGCTTTACAGCGACAAGGAGTCAGCTAATCAAGGCTTGAGAAAACACATTTCGAGAGCTAGCTAATAAAAACTTCAAGTGCTTACAAAGACTTGTGATGTGGTGGCTTTTCGAAGCAACCCTCCGCCGAACGCGGTGGCATATCGTCGGCTCACTTTTGCACTTCTGTATTCGCACGCGTTGCCAACGCGGCGGACAGCTGTCACGGGTACATCGTTCGCAGGCTGCAGCACAGCAGGATCTCCACACTATACGTTCCCGGCGTAGTTCTGGGGAGTTATTTTCTGCCTGCGTCTGCTGGTAGGGCAACACATTTGTTGGTTGTGTGTGGTTCAACCTTCTTGCTGTACCTCTGGTAATCAAATGCAACGACCGATATCATTAACGTGGAGTAGGAGGAGAGGGGAAGGCTGGGGATGATGATGATGGTGATCGGAATGAAGGTGATGTGGAGGATGTATAAAAATGGGAATAAGTAAAGAATAGGGTGAGTCCATAGGAATCCAGCGATAATATAAAAGTAATGATAGTGAGAATGGAACTGATGACGAACTGGAAGGTAGGAAGATGATACTGATGATGAACATGGAACAAGAAAAATGTTTGGAAAGGCGAAATATGATGACTATAATTACATTTATTATGATTTGGTACTAACGATTAGAAAGAATGATAAACGGAATGATGATATTAAGGATACGGGTAATGAAGACCTACTCGTATATAATAATTAATATCTCGTTTACCAAAATTTAAATATTAGGATGATGTAATATTGTTGTATTAGGTTCCAATTTATTCTTTATTTATCGACAATGTAAACTCGTATACCGTCCGCTGACCACACTGACAGCTCCAGACTTCTCCACATAATGTTTTCCCATTCATTCAACTCCGCTGAACTAAACTCCATCTGTTTCTAACCCCGTCTTAAGTCTTTTCTCTTCTTCCGACTTTCCGGTTTCTCACTTTATTTCAACTCAATCATTATTTTTCTACAGAACTTAAAAATTCAAGAAAACCCTTTGAGATATAAAGTAATTCAAGTTGGTCTAGCCTGGAGTAAGAATTGTTTTCTCTATTCTAAATAGTCTCTTCAATTACTGAACTTTTATAAAGTACAGTCGACCTCTTCTCTCCGCAGAGAAAACATGTGATTTTATTGAAAAATCCTCTCGTCTTCATAATCTTTCCATTGAAATAAGCATACAAAACCATGATTTATTTAGCACTATCAACACAAAAATGTGCTGTTAAAGGAGAAATTAGGAGGTCAATCAAAGTTTTTTCACAAAATATTGGCAATGTATTGCGTGTTCTTCGATGATCACTTTCTCTATCTCTCTCTGCTCTCTCTCTCTCTCTCTCTCTCTCTCTCTCTCTCTCTCACTCTCTCTCCAAGGACAATCCTAACATGGTAAGCTTGGTGTCCTTATCCTTGATGTTGCTGTTGTTGTATTTACACGAGTATAGAACGAAAAATAATCGCTTATAGAACAAAATGGAGTTCTAAATAAAAATTATGAAAATACCATGAAAAAAAAGCTCTTGAATAGACAAAAAACTCTCTACGTGATGAAAAGGTATTCGATTTTCAGCAATTCACTTTAAAAGAAAATGTTTTTGATCCTGCCTAACCTCACTCTCGCTCATTTCTCGTTACCACCTCGTTATGTCTTTCATATTCAAAATAATCGAGTAAAATCATCGAGTACAGTAACGACACACATTCGTTATTGAAAAAAGAAAAATCTCGAATGTAAAGCCAAATCAGATTAAGGACTCTAATGAAATGTTGAGATCCTTAACGAATGTGCGATGATTGATTTCACGCCAAAACGATTTCAATCACGGTTTTCCACAAACTCAGCTTTACGAGCGCCGCGTTTCCCTTCCCATCTCACGAAATGCTTTGCATTAATTTCTATATTTTCTGGAATTGTTTTGGCGGGTTTGAGGTATCGGAAGAGGAAGCGACTCGATTGGGACTTTCGATGGTATGGAGTATGCTGGAGCAGATGATTGCTTGACGTTTACGCTTGAAGTGACGTTTACGTCACTTTTATTGTTCATTTCCGTTGCAGAATGTTGTAGGAGCGAAAGTGGGAACGAAGGAGGCGCGCTCGAAAATTGTTTCACGTCGTGTGTCTATAGGAAATTCAAGTGTGAAATGTGCGGGTAGCACACGGGTGACGCTGCCTGTGAGAAGGCGTGCAAAATCGTGAGCAGCGTTCGCTGTGAGAATTTGTTGCAATTGATTGCTTTCGGCAGCCCGAACGCCTTTAAGTTGAGTGTGGATGACGTATGAAAATAGGTTGAGGAATTAAGCGGAAACGCATTCGATAGACCTCGACTAAGCCGAGTGTAGCGGCGGAGTAGCGATTTTAAAGGAAGTCTAAACACAGGCGTGGAAATTGAATAGATGACTTTTTCCAAAATTCTTACTTTCCTTAAGTAGAAATCCTTGTAACCGTAGCGAATGAAATTTTTAGCTTTGCATGAAGAAGCCATTTCATGCCGTCATTTGGTAGGTAAGTAAAAATATGACCTTTCATTGCCATATTTTAACCCAGTATGAAGTGAATAATATTTCCCCTGCCTGCAAATCCACTCCATTCACTCAGCTTTCACAAATCCTGATTATTTCTTTCCCTATTAAAGTTTACCAGGCGTTCTGTTGTGGCAATAAATGTGATAAACTTCTGTAATGAAGCAGCTGTTCTCTTGCAAATCTCTTCTAACATAAGCCCGGATACCATATAAGCACGCAAATCACTTCATCCAAATGAAATTGTCAGCCTCTTTCTCTTCGCAGCCCACATACTGCCGCATTCTTCGCAAAAACGAAATCCTTGTGGAAAAAGTTGGCATCAAAAGTAAACGGAAGAAAACTGCCAACATGCTGTGCATACCAAGTGATTTACTTGCTTAAAAATTGGGTCATTATATGAAGCGACTGAAGCGACCCACCCTCTCTCCCTCCGACAGCAATCATTTGTAGCTGTTTGTTGCGGGTTGTGTCATTCATTGAACACTGTAGAAATCGTCTGTCTACACTGCAGTAATTTTTCTAGGGAAATCGTTTTCCATGGTTATGTTATCCCTAGTTAATATTTTGTCACCTTATCATATTGAAGCGGCGCTGCGATTACAACTCTAACGATGCGTCGTGTCTTCCTTGTCAATAGCAAACGTGATGCACTTAAGCATCGGCATCAGCGATCGCTGCCGCTTCAAAGGATGCGACAGTGGCTGCCAGCGGTACGCAGCTCTTTAAAATGCACTCCACAACATGGCGATTTAAATCACCGTCTTCTCAATTCCAATCTAATTGCAAGTATTCTGTAGCGAAATGAAGCGCGGGGTGGTTCTGCTTTCGTGCGCGCTTTTTATCCGCAAGTAAATCAATCATTCCGGCGAACGAACATTTAACGAGTTGCTATCAATCTGGCAGATTTAGTGTGTCATCTTGGAATTCTCTGGTTCTATTTCTGGGAGCAGTTAAGTGGGTTAAACGTTTTACTACTTCACATGTCTTTTGCTGCGTGATTCACTCGCTCACCCACGTCTTTTTTTCATATATCATCGCTTCAATCGATGCCTGTCATTCAATTCGTCCGACTCCACTCGTTTCTGGTTCTAATTGAGTCCCTCAACCACCCGTCATCTTTATGCTCAAAATGCACTTCACCATCATCCATCAAGTATTCTTGCGCAGGAATATTTTCTGATTTTCACGGTTCTTTTTGAAAACTCGTAGCATTTGTTTGTGTTTCCCTTGAAGGAATAGGATTTCTATGGCACTTCATTTTCACTACCCTATAAATCTGTATAAAACGCATTCCTTTCAATTGTAATCCCGTCTTGTGCAATAATATGGTTCCAGAGCTTTCAATTCATTGGACAAAACTCGAACAATAAGGTTTCTGATATTTGTGACTGATCGTTGGATGATTTATATTGGATGAAATTAATTTTTTCTTTGTTATTTAGACGTAATGCTATCTTTAAATACATGATATAATAATCCTCAATTGTAACGACACCTATTCAAAAGAAAGGTATATTTTGTGTTATCTTTCAAGCATATCAGGTGAAAAAGTCTTTGAGTTTTTCTGGTCCACAATGCAATACAAATATTGTTGTAATAAAGCTTAGAAATTCGACTGAGTTTCTTAGTTCGAATATTATTTGTTTACATATTCTAAAATAAGATATTCCCTCAAATCCATAACAACATGGTCATTATTACCAGCAACAAAAGCTCTCTACAAAAAATCCTATAAATTTCCATTAACGCCAACGTCTAACAATAAAATAGTCGTATTGTAATAAAATCAAAAGCTTGAGTCCACATAAAATCTACGGATGATCAGCGCACGATGGAATGCTTGGGATACCTTCATACAAGCAATGAATAAAATCATGAGACCAAATCTAAGATCGGATAAAACTTCATTCACCAAACAGGCTATAAAATATGATTTGTCTTCTTTCGCCCGCGCTGCATGTGACTTCCGTACCGATGTTCGGTATCAACCCACTGGGGCTGCCATTTCACTCACTGCCGCGTCGAACATGGTAACTGCATCAATACCATTATTGACTGAGATTGAAAGCGGACGGGTCCGCACCATATCTACTGCTTGCCATCATTTTATTCTATTAAGTGCTGGCGTTGTGCGATCGACCGATGCTGCCCCACATGGGTCGATGCAAACAGATGAAAGAAGGCGACCGCACCTCATATCGGGCTGTTTTTTTCACATAGGTACATAATTATTCTCGAATTAAATAGGTTTTTTCATTGGTTTTATTGCTAGTTGTATGGTTACCACACGCGTCGATCCTGACAGTGATTGGCAGCGATCACACATGATTATATAACTGAATGGCTTTCACGCGATGCTAACAAAGGCGAAAAGAGGTTTATGATGTTTTGGTATAAATACATTTCGATCGCATTCGAATGGAATTAAAAGAGTGAAATGGGCTATAAAATCTCACTAATATGGTATGTAAAAGGGATAATAAACAACGTTAAATGAGTGCATATCTTTTAAGAATACGGTTAATGAAAGCATTTCATTTTGAAAAGTTTAGAAGATCACTCTTGCGTTATGTATCTACAGGTGGAATGGATTCTCCTATCTTTAAAATTGCTTTAATAGTAATAAAAGCATACAACTATAAGGAATCTACTATTTGTAATACCCTATGATCATACAAGCAATGGAATTACAGTGTAAGGAACTTAGCAGTTGTTATACGATCCTATGATGATGAATCAATCGGAACTAAAAGTAACTTAAAATTTATACTGTCCCAAGATGATAAAACCATTAGAACTATAAAGAACCTATCTGATCTTACATAATGTACCAGCAAGACCTTAAAGAAATCATGCCTCGTTTTATAACGATACTCATAGAACGATATATGGAGAAAAAGAACCCATTCACAAATTTACGTCAATATGCAATTCACTCTTGCACATTGTGGATTTTGATGAGGGTAGAAATTATTTCCTTAAGAAAGTTAACGAGTACTTTAATGTATAATTATTTATTAAAATAGATTCTAAGTAGTGTAAGGTAACCTGTAAAGGCTAAGCCTGGTAGGTCGTAATGAAATAAATAAATAAATAATCTCAAAACTCCTTCAAAGTAACACAAAATATCTGAAATCAAAGGAAAGTTCATGAAATTTAACACTTAAGAGTAACAAAGGGTAACTATCCCGAATAGAGATCACAAAAACGAAGAAAACAGAACAATTAATATTTTTCATTATCATTCACCTTCTCTCCGTTCTAAACCTTATCTTTCAGATAAAACTATTGCTATTGAAATTTTACGATTTTTCCACAGGGGAAATATAAAATAGTCTCTCAATTAAAATCCTATTGATGACCATGAAAAAACTGTTATGTCTTATCTTCCAGTTAATTATTATTTAATATTGATTTGAACGTAATGAAGTTTACTTTCACTGACGTTGAATGGCGTTCACGCGATAACATTTTTGACACCAGGCCGGAGATAAAACGAAATAGCGACGGAAGAAGCAGATGGAAGAAGAAAACAACGAAGCCGTCAGAATGTCTGACAAGAAACATAATAAAGAATATCTGAAATCTGACACCCAAAAGATGTAGTTTACCAAAAAGGGTCTAAAATATTAACCAAGCTGGAAAATTATATCCATTTCCTAATTGACAGATTTCAAGATAACCTCTCATCCTGCTTTTTCTCTTGAGAATGTGCAATCACGAAGCTGTTTACAGACATCTAATAAAATATAAAAGCAGTTTTTTGTATACTCCGCATATTAATATGTACGGAAGTAAAAATGTGTGGATGCTGTATTTTGTAGAGACCGAATCATGCAATTCTTGCCAAATAGCATTATTTTGTTGTTATTCGATTTGAAATTGACTGCATTGCTTTGGTAGCTTTATATATACGAGGGCATACAAACATACATACATGCATATATTTAATTTGTGTAATGGATTTCATATTTAGTTCCCTTTGAATCAGGAGAAATACAACAGAGATAAATTGTTAGTAGACTTCAAGGAATATACGTATCCTATGAAAAACTTTACTGGATTTTCCACTGCCAGGGTGACCACTGTCATGTTATGTGAGCTTGCTGTACAGAATACTATATTCGCTATGAAGACTATATATACTCGCTATACAGGTTACTATAACGACTGTGATCGGAATACTGTAATCATTACTGATGACTATATTCGCTGTACATAACTCTATATTCGCTATTATGAAAATCTTGCTCACCATTTTTACTAACATTTTGCTGATTGGTTGCAGACACTCCAAAAATTTCTGCATTTAGACGGGTGTTATAAATACCGCGCCAAAAATATTATTTATACATACAAATAGATGAACTAAACTCCTATATATAATATCTCGGCACTCATATGAGTGTTTTTTCTACTTTCTGCAAAAACTGAATGCTTGCCAACACTGATTTTGCTGCAACAAAAAACAAAAAAAAAAAAAAAAGAAAATACTTTATTATGGCGCATAGAAACTCGAAAATTAAATGTTGCCAATGGAGCATTTTAAGAGGAATAACATGTAAAAACTACGGCTAGCAAAGAACTATGAATTTTACTGAGTGTTTCTATTCTGAAGGTTTTTCTTACTTAAAAAACATCCAGCATCAGCAGCATGTGGTTAACTAGTCTTGCATGAATAGATTCTGTTTAACCGAAAAATTTTATGCTGTGAAAACGCTTTCAATGCTTATCAAAACAGGTTTTATCTGCACCGTGGGCGTGTTGACTGCGCGAATACATTACACTGTACAGTATGCGGCGTACAGCATGTGCAACTGAGAAAAATTTAAAATTTAAAGAAAGAATTTCGAAGGGAAACCGTATAATTACATCACATGCAGCGCAAGATAACATCTCTGAAAGGAAGAAAGGAAAACGCATCCAACCCCTAGTAATTAGTTTGGAAAATATATATGGTACATAATGTTGTCACCCTTGCGGTGGCGTAAAAACAAACTAAAAACTTCGAATACACAGAGGCAATGCTGTCGAATCACAGGCAATTTTATCGAGGTCCAGAGAGTCTTGAATGTCCGTCTCAAATTCGAAACCCTCAGCTTGGCGTGAAAGGCGTTGATTATATTTTTCACAACAAATAATTCTGCTATCCTCCCTCTCCCGCTTCTCTCTCAGAAGGAAGCCTGCTTAATATCAACGAAAAAAACTATATATGTCCCCATATATCCTCAGGCGGAAAATTACAAAAAAAAACCCTAAATTTTTGAATTCTAATAACTTGCACAAGGCTGCATCACGTGCATCAACAATTACTGCTGTTGTTGTAAGAGGCTACGTTGCTGTTGTTATTGTTTTTTTAGCCTCTTCCTCTCTCAGCGTGCGTACGTCACGTGACAATCACAACAAAGCTTAATTCGAGCGGCAGTTGTTGAGGATTTCGTTGTTGTCGATTTTAGCTCTTCAAGTGAGGTCTTGTATATTCTTTGGCCTTCCTTCCTCACTCCTCATTCTGTTCACTCCTCACTCTCACTGCATTCCAATTTTTTCGATCATTTTTCAAAAAATCCAAAATAAGTGAAAATCTAATCGGCTGATTTTATCACTCTAGTAAATAGTTGAAACAATTACAAGAACAGCAATGAATTCTCTGGAGCCAACATCAGTCGCCCTTCGATGAGTTCATATTTCACAATTTTAGTCCCATAATCTCGCGACCCATGATCTCTGGCGTGTTTAAGTTAAGCGATTAGGGAAGAAGGGGGTTGGTATTGATGGTTCCATACCTTTTGCGGGTTAATTGCACGCGTACAGCTAATGATTTCGATGTCCTTGCATGCGGCTGCTGATTGAGGGGCACGGCGGCAGCTGCAACAGCGGCGACACTGGATGAATGACGCCAGTCGTCGTCTCATGTGACAATTTGTGAAGGATTAGTTCATCACTCTAAAGTTACAAGTTCTGGGGATGTAGATGGAGAGAAGTCGGCGAGGGTGGGTCCTGATTATTTATCAGTGTATTGAACATGAAGCAGGAAGAAAAGAAAATTGCAAACACATTTAGAACGTGAAATACACAATCATCAGTCATCTTCGAAAGACACAATCATCAGTCAGTTCGAAGAAGAGATGATATATAACGAGAAGAGTGAGATTTGATGAGAGAACAGACGAGTCGATATGAAATGAGATGAGATGAGAAGAGATCAGATGAAATGAGATGAGGTGAGATTAACTGAGATGAGATAAAAGGAGACGAGATGAGATGATATTTCATCTACACTTTCCTTCCGTTTACATACAATTTTAGAGTTGTTGGCTTTACACGTCACATTGATGTGGTTGAGTGAAAATCTGAGTATACCAAAAACATGTTCCCGATTTTATGCATGTTAAACACACGTTATTACAATTCAGTGAAACACAAAATGCGGAAAACTCAGGGCAGTTCGGTCTCATGGCCATTCCATCCAAATTAAATCACCGCAAATCCGAACTCCGTCCACTCGGCTTTGAAATCAATAGTTTGGAACCGTTTCGCACCACCGAATTGGTCAAAAATGCATGACACGTAGGCACTCCTCACCTCAGCGTCCGCAATTGATACTCGCACTTGAAACGAGCAGACTTGTGTTTAATCACGAAGACCTTCAGAAAAATGCAACCTAAAATTTTTAACATCCCTCAACGGGAGGGATTCGATGCAGTTGCTTCAGCCGTGGATGCCGAACAATCGGATTCCGCTAACAATGCCAATTGAACTCAAGTGAGTGCGTTTGTGTTGTGTATGCGTGGCTTTATGTGCGATTGTATTGCATTTGTATTGAATTAGTTTGGCTCCGTTGCCAGCTTTGATTTGGTGTGGTGGGCAGCGGATGATTGACTGCTTGCCATTGTTCCAGCACCACTCCGAGGGGGTGGCTGAGTGGGTTTCTTGTCTTTTAATCATAATTCATTCGGGTAATATTTTAAAACTGATTTTTATGTTGATTACGTGGATTGAGTTGTTGAAAAAGTTACTGATATGAAATCAAATGAAACGAAAGTGAAATGTTATGGTCAATTAAGAATGAAGGGAAGGGGATGTTAAGGAATAAGTCAGGTAAGGGGAAGGGCTATTAGCGATAATTATCTTTTCTTAACAACAGCTAAAAGAAAAACGGGTATCTCTAGTAAACCTAATTGAGGATGCTGAGCTTTTTCTCTTCACAACTTATCTCATCCGGTCTTATTTCGCTTTATCGCTTCCTATCGCAATATCTCGTGCCATCTCATTTCGTCTCAGATATCTGTTTTCTCGACGCCATGTCATCTTACATAACTTTGACTCATCTGATCTCACCTGAGGTCTTCACATTCACCGTGGAATCATTACAATCACCATCTCAACTCACATTACAACTCATCCTATTTGTCCTCATCTTATCTCATCTCTTCCGATCTCATCTAACTTTATCTCGGCTAATCTCACCTCATTTCATCTTAACCCATCTCATCTCCTATGATCTCATCCTGTCCTATCTTTTGTCGTCTAGTATAATCTTTTCTAATATAAAGTTCTTCTGGCATTTAGAGTTCACCTGCTTCTTTCTTCAAAATTCAGTAGACACGAGTTATTTCAGACATTACAAAAGAATGAAACAAGTTCTGCTCAAGACAACTCCCGCTTATCAGCGTCCCTACAAACTATAAACTCCACAGATATAGCGTGGCACTAATTATAACCTCAGAAATGTCACACTTGAGCTTAGCTTAAATGCACGTAACTCACGTGTATCCTCATTACTTTTACATTGCCACACTTTGTGGCATTTTTGTAGGTTTCCTGGAAAAAATCCACCACAGTTTCGTAAGTCGCATAAAAGTCTGTACAGGAAAAACTACAAATTTTAATTTTATTAGGATTTCGTGCTAAGTTACCTCTGCAAGGTCTTCGCAACGCTCTCGGTGCGCCCTACAACAGGCCGTGGCATGCAGCTCAAAGTGGCCTCTAACGATCGTGTTGCAGCTAAACATTTCGAAGTGACTTACAACGCACACACAGTGATGTGTTGTGTTGAAGTTGGAGGACGGATCTCACTTGCCTTCCGAGAGGGAAACCCAATAAAAAAGTAAGCCAAACACTTCCCAATCTACCGAGATGTCGAGAAACGTGTAAACGTCATAATTTTTTTATGTACTCGATCATGAAATTCAGTTTTATGACCAAACATTTCGTTGTTGTAGCTGTTGGAGTTGCTGCGAGTGTCGTTTTTTTTCATTGTCGCGCGCTGCCGAACACATGTTGAATTAATTTTGGTCTACGGTGGGACGTTTGTATCGTGTTTCATTTATGGTTGGGTGAAGTTCTCTGCTTTGACAGCGAGTCTAATGCCGACTTGTAGGCTGGCGAGAGTGATGCGGAAATGTGGTGCAGGTTGTTCCATATATACCGAGGGATCATCGGGAATCGCATAGATCGGATGAAGAAGCTTAAAATCTTTCAAAAGGATGGAAATAAAGTTTTATAATGACCGCTTTTGTGTTTGTGTGTTAGATGGAATTTAAAATCTATCCATTCAAAATTTTATTTCAGATCCCTTGGTACGATCAGCTTGAAATTATGCGAGTTTGCAAATTTGAAGGTAAGGGTCTTATTTGGAAAATTTCAGCTTAATCACACCTACGAATTCCGCTCACGATTCGCATATATTAACATCAAGAAAACTCGTAAAATTTAGGTATTCAATGACAGAAGGGCTTTTATGTCCGGTCGATAGTTGATTATTGACCCTTCTTACCCCGCAGTAACTATGTATTGTAATTAAAGCGGTTTTTTAATCAATTTAAATATCTTGTTTCTATTTAAAACGTAACTTTTACCTTCTTGAGTTTAAAATCATGCATGTATTTTTACTTTCAAAAATGAAGCATAGGAAACTTTGTAAATCTGTGTTTAATTCCCCATCCTCACACACAGATTTATTTAAGTCCCATATACCAGTATTAATTAGTAGGCGTGTCTAGTGGGCGGAACAGCAGAGTATATTTTCCACACAAAGTTAATCAGCGTTCAACGATAGTTAAAGCAACGAACTAAAACCATATAATGAATCGTTTAAAAGTTAAAGAAATTTTTTTCAGTCATAAAAAAGTTTTATTACTGACTGTAAAGAATTTTAATGTTTGAAAGATCTTCTTACAACGGCCAAGAATATAGTACCCGGCGTTGTTGTTGTTGTTGCTGAGGCCGGCGCACAACTCGGTGGTTACCTGAGACATCCACGTTATGTGGCAAAGTTGGTTTTGCTCGTAAAAACTTGAGACAAACAGAACTCCGTAGTATGGAGGAGCAAAGAGAAATCTGAACAGCAAGAAGATTGGGAAGATATTTCGCTAATCCCAGAGTCGTTTATTTTATAGGCATTTTGGCAACCGTTATATTCTAAACGAACTGGTGAATCTAAATAAACAGGTGAACTCTGTACGTGGAGGAGGCACTTCTTAACTATGCAATTATTAACATGTAAGGAGAAGTAAGATTCTAAACAATTTTGCAACATTTTAAAGGTCGGTGTCAACAGAAAAGAATTTCTTTCTTGGCAAGATTGAGAAATTGCATCCTTGAAGACGACGACGTCTGGTCCGTAAACGAGTAGCCTATCTGCCGCCCACAATTTGTGCAAATATTTGCTCTCATTTGTCGCCTACACAAAACTTCAATTAACATGCTTCTTGTCATCGCCCGAGCTCAGAGATTCTTTGTTCCGGATCCGACATCGGTGGCGTCAACGATCCTAACTCTGACGCCAGCTGTGGCTCCAACTCCACATCCGACTTCGACGCCTACGACTCCCTATTGTTCGTTTATACTCATCGTATCCTTTGTCAGTAATAGCAAGATGCCTTTTCACCGCATCCCCCTCTCACTAGGGTTCCCTCCGCCCCTCGCGGTGTATTTATCTCTGGCTAGGAATGTAAACAAATAAATAAATAAACAAGTAAACATCATCATCGCCGCACAATGGAGCCAAATTATTTAATATTCAAAATGTAATTTTGTCGTTCGTCGCCTCATGCCTGCCAGCTCGTCCTGCAAGTCCTTTCAGTACACGTTGCATATCATGTAGAGTGCAGATTATTTGTTTGTCTGTCCGTTTTGGGCTTTGCGATGACATACCGGAGCTACTATTTGGCCATGTTGTGTAATAGCCGCGTTTTACAAGAGCTTCTTTTCAACGGTATTCAATTCATAGAATTTCAATGAAAAAGAAGCAAATATTGTGCTGTGAGTAAAAAGATATATTGACAGTGAAAATGCATGTGGATTTATAAGATCTACATGTGCTTTCAGCTTATATTTTTGATAGTTATGATATTTTAGCTGGCAAAAATGTGTGAAAGATGGAATACCATGCTCTACAAAACAGTAAGCGCAGGATTCGATATAATCTTGCAATTTTCTGTGATTGCTGACATTTCATGAATATTATGTTGCGGAAATTTACATATTGCTTGAAGGGATTTTCTCGTGATTATATATCAGACAAGGACCATTGGAACATTTGTCCGAAATAGTTATGCGCACTATAAGAGAACATTTGCATTCTCATTTCAATCTTTTCTCCAATTCGGTACAGGAATTGAAATCGAGACAACTTTGCAACTCGTGACGAGGACCGAAATGGATGCAGACTTCTTCTCGTCTCCGATTTGGGGCGATAATAGAACCGAGACTGCTGAGAATCGACATGGAGACTAAAAAATCTCGTATTTTGCATATTTTTAATTATTTTTTTAGTATAGAGAAGGATGAAATTAAGTGAAACATTTGATTGTCATGGAAATAATTCAATGTTTCCAATGAAATCTTTAAAATTCCCTGAGAATCACATAATATTTCAGTTTTGAAAATTAGGTAACTTCAGCAAATCCTTTCCTGATAATCATGATAATTTTTATGACATGAGAAAAAAATTTTCCAGATTGGAAAAAATAGCCTCAGATATATTTTTTCTCTACTTTTGATGTACGAAGTCAAATGCAAACATGATTTCCTTTTCTAAATATGAAGAGAGAGCAAAAAAATCAGAAATGGTTGCTTTCAAAGATACCATTATTTTTCAAAAAACCAGATCAAAACAATTCATTATAAAGCCAGATATGCACGACAACTCGAGAGCCACTTTTGGCGCTTCCAGTGCCGCCTCTTCGACTAGAGTGTGGCGGTTATGCAAACATCAGACGTATTTATTAAAAAAACTCTCAAGTTCTGCGCATGAAAGCGCGAGCAAGCTGTTTGTTTTAATGCATTATTTCCACATTATTTCCACACAATATGTTGCTTCTCGAAAAAGAAAATTTTGCGAAATGCATTTAAGACTGCGGAGGCCAACAGAAACAATGACAACAACAACAACAACAACGAACAGCAGCAATAACAAACGCAGCAATAACAGAAACCATACGACAGAAAGAATATTTAAGTGGACTCCGTCAGTGCATCGCATCGTATGTCGGCTGTCATGAGAGCAAAGTTAGCGAGGCAACTCGGGAAAATGCATCATCAACAACGAAATGACATCATCAACGACGATATTGGCAGCAACATTATCATCATCAATATCATAATCATCGACAGCTGATGGCAATAACTTTCATTGACAGTAGAAATGACTTTATGGACTTTATTACAACTTCTTGGATATAAAAAACAAAAAAGGTTTTATAGAATTAGAGGAATGTTTGCATTTATAAAGTAATTCTGACTTAAAAGAGGAATCATTACATAATTACTTCCAGCATTCATTTAAAGGCAATACAAACAGCAAGGCGTGCAACTCAAAGCCTTCGAAGCTTCCGTGGAGTGAAACACTACATGATACACGAGGTGAAACACTATCGTACATGAATCACAAAAGTCAAAAAAATACTCTTGGAAAAACAAGTCGAGCTCAGTGCGGAGTGAGTTCCATATTTAAGTAATGCGGACAATCAACGTCGTCGTCATTATCGCCATCATCGTCGTTGTCGTCGTCCACTTGCAGTTTGAGTGCCACCATCAAACGGCAGCAGCAGCGACGCCAACAACAACAACAAGAAACAGCAGTAACAACCAACCTGGTTGAAGCTTCCATTGGAAATTGAGAAATTTATTAAAATGAGGCGAGCTCAGCAGCAGCGTTGATGTCGGCACCGGCACGATGCATCTCAAGTGGCCGCTTTTTTTCACATTCTGCTGCTACTGAGACGACGACGAATATGTTTCTCGGGTGCTTGAATGCTGCTGCTGCTGCTGCTGCTGCGCTCATGAGAAAAGCAAGCATTTCACCTGATCACGCATACACTTTCAGTTTTTAAGATACTCGTCGTGGTCCTCGTCATGGTCCTCGTCGAATTTCGGTCGCTTTTGAACTGAATGAGTTTTGAAATGTGTTTTGTTTGCTCTGTTTTGCACCTTTTTTGTTGAGGTCTTTCTGAAGAAACATATTTTCTTGTTACTGGTCGGGTTTTTTCTTACCTCTTGAATGTGTTCTTGAATTTCCTAATTGAAAATTTCTGTAATCCAGTCAGAGAAGAGGACGACGCGTCGTCCAGGTTCGTGCTGAAAGTCACAACACGCTTGAATGGCTAGATTGGCCGATTCAGAAGGGTTGCGTAGTTAATTTGCTGGAAAGAAATCGCGGTGCATCGCCGAAGTGTTGTAGAGTTCGTGATGAGTAACCGGTTTTAAATAGAGAGGTTATTAGGTACGATTTTGGCATCATTTGAGGTCAATAACGTGGAAAATTCGAATGTATAATAGGGTTCTCGATAGTTCAGTCGGTTTTCGGACAGTTTTTTGGGATTCAAACCGAAATTAGTCCAAAAAATCTCGAAAGCGGTACTGATTTATACGGATTTTGGGTATCGAATAGTGAAAACTTTCTTAACGTGTTTCTCATTCCTCTCTAAATTTATTTCAGAACTGAAGTATTGGTATTCCAGTGGGATTCACGATCCTCCCGGTCTTTAAAAATCCTATATTACAACATTAACTTGTTGAATGTGAGGAGTCGTCTACTCATGTTCGATAAAGATTCGTCGAATTCCTGAGATTGAACTGCCGTACTACTTGTATGCCGAATAATGAAAACTATATTACATTATATCTTCCTTCTTTATTCACCGATTACCGATTACTTATATCCGTAAATCATTGCCATCGCGTGCAGCATCAGCCGAATAACCTTCACACTCACCGCCTTCTTCTTCTTCGCCACCATTGACATCGTCCGTGATTAACGATATTCAATTTCCTCATTCTACTTCTCGCATGTATTTTTCCCCATTTCCACTCGTAGTTTGTGCCACTTACGTGAGCGCAATCAGCAGCCCATTCCTAGTTTGGCCCATATGGTGCACACAATCCACTCTCAGCTCCATCGCGAATGCACGTGACTCTAACTTGTGTATGAGCAAAAGGACTTTTTAATTGTTTTTCTCCATTTAATGAAATCAAAACCCCTTCTGTTGCGAAAAAATGTCCTTGATACCATTTCTTCTTGTTCTTTGTTTTCGCTGGCGTACCCTTCTGGAGTGTAGATTTCAGTTTGATGAGTGAACAGTTTTTGAAATGCCTTCGGTCCTCGCACGATCCGGATGATGAGGGCGGTAGCTTTTTTTCTACTTGGACGCTTATCGTCCTTCTCATCGTCGATTTTACATTTTGCCGCTACGTCATCACGATTTCCAGCCTTTCATTACCGGTTTTTTTGTTGAAATCGGAAATTGGCCATTTGTATTCTCTTGATTTTTTGCCATAACCACTCGTAGTTTTTACAGAGTATTTGCTGAAATACTTGAGACTCAATTATAGAGAAATTAATAGGTTGAAAGGCTCAAACAGTACCACGTTAATGATGAATTAATATGTCGAGAAAAAGCAGAGAGTAATGAAAATGATGGGGAGAGTAAAGGGAATGAAGAGGAGAAGGTAAATGTAAGAGAAAAATGGTTACACGAGGAAGACAGAGAAATAATTGGGGAAAATATGGTAAATAAAAGTTATGTGACTCTACTGAAGTTGAGACATATTTTGAAGGTAATCGGATCTCTTCCAAAAATCTGTTCCAACATCATTAATCTCCGAATATAGCGTGATTTCCGTTTCAGATAATTTAGATTCTCAGGATTCGTATTTCGTTCCAAACAGCTGGTAAAAAGTTTTAATTAATCCTTTATTATCCACAGAAAGGAACCACACAATGGAAAGAGGAGATTAACCACCGATCTGTGCGTTCACTTCGATCCTCACCTGTAGTTCCAGACACAACCGAACCGAATGATGCCACATGACGCAGGCAGGACAGCATGCCACCCATCCATCCTTCATGCGGTGACAGTGATTTATAAAGAATTATTATACCTCGCATCGAGTCGGCGATGTGCAATTATTGCGCATGTAAACAAACGCAATTCAAACTCATTGTTCACCGCTTTAACTCGCCTCGCTGTGCGCTGCTCAGATGAAGTCGGCGCGTGTGGGCTCGCAACAAAGAGGTACACGAGTGGAGTGTGGAGAGGCGCTCGCAGCACAAAAACGAAGCCAATCGCCGAAACAGCAGCAGCTATGTTTCAAAATCCAACATCATCATCATCAGCCAGCTGCGGGAGGGGAGGGTGAGGCGACACATCGCGGACGTAAGCATCAACAGACTTTCCTTCGCTCGCCGGCCAGATTTCCGAAGGACCTCACTCAACATTGTTCGCATTCAGCTCGAAATAATTACTCTTTGAAGAACATTTTTAAAAACGCGAGGAGTGAGGGTTGTGCTGGTGCAGGATGCGGCAGAGTTACGCCCGCTCACATATGTCACTGGCGTGCTTTTGTGTCGAGCTGGCGCCGAAACCGAAATGGTTTTAATTTTGAATTCGAGCAAATATCATGTTAAATCTTCTATGCAAATTGTAGGCAGCAACGACGAAAAATGTCATCCGTGCACTTGTCTCGAAACGGCGCTTGCAACCCTTGCCAGGCTAGCAATCCACCTCCTCCCCTCTTCCCGCTTCCCTGTCGCCAACTTCTCTTCTAGTTACACGTATTTCGTGCAGTTGTGCATCGTCAGGGTAAAATAAATATTTGTTTTAATATCCGCAAAGGTGCAGCATCACCATTTTGGACGACCGACAGGATGGAGTGTTTGTTGTTTTTAAGAAATGCACCCCGTAGCGTTTGTTACCCTTGCGGCGAAGCAAACACGCTTTGCATGCGCTGCAAGCTGCTAAAGAAAACAACGCGGTACAGTAAAAGCAGCGCTGCAACACGAGAGACGAAACTGCGCAAATTAATTTGAAAACAGTTGCGGTTTTCCATTTCGTCCTCTTAAAAATACGTAAGTATTTGCAACACTAAATTGGTTTTCAACACTTGAGAAGATGACACACACGTCCGATCTGTTTGTTGGTTGGCGACGTTATGGAGGAAATGATATTTTTAGGGTTGGTTTCGGTTGAATTTCTTGGATTTTTAGGTGATTTTCCTATATTATTATAGAGTAAAAACATTATAATTGTCGGCATGGCATCGATTTTGGTTTGAAGATATCGGATCAGTTGAAATTTCCAATTATCTGTTTTCTAAACTTTTCACATTACATCGCAAGGACTTGCAGGGCTCTATTTTATTTACAGATAATATTATATAATGATATTCTGTTCGAATAACTACGGTATTGCTGTATTATATCCACATATCCTGACTCCGATTTCTTACTAAAACTCACCTAATTTTTTCATTTTTGAGTATCCTAACAAGAAAACTCGTATATATTTAAAGCAGCTGACATTTTTGCCTCAAACAAATAACATCACAAAACACAGCGAAGGACACTCAAAGCCGATGATCTCTTCGAAAGCAAAACTTGTCCTCGTAGATACTCATTTTAACGGAGGTCATAAAATGTTGAATAAATGCGATAAAAGTAATCAAGAAAAATGTTGAAAACTATTTCAATGGACAATTAATTTGTGAATTTATTTGCTCCGAACTCTTGGCGATAAGAAAAGCAGGCGGCGCAGGTTGTAAGAAAAAAAAGAGGAATAGGGAGCGTTTTTATGGCGCTTTCGACGCCTTAAAATGCATTACAAACATATTAGCAGTGGAATAAAAAGGCGGAAAAGGACAAAGAAAAAGGAAAAGTGTCGCCAGTAACGCATAAGTTTGTTTTCTCTCACAACAAATGAAAACATAAATTCAAATTTGAAGGTTTTCGAGCATTTCTTGCAACATGCGGGTTTGGTTAGAAGTGTCCGAGGGAGAAACAAGAACAACGACAACAACAACTCGGGATAAATTTCAATAATCCCGCCAGGTTTATTTACACCGTTTTTATTACGTTTTTATTTGTTTTATAGTGTTGAAGTCGAAAAAAACCTCATTTGTATCGTTTCATCTGTCAGAGTTTTTTCGGGATTCGCTTCTCAGGTCCTTTAGAATCCTGCGAGGTGTTGCTTGTGCTCTGATCTGCAGCCGTCGGTGCTGTCGCTGAGTCGTCTTAAATCTCTTGCGACAACGTAAATAAAAACATGATTTAATAGAGCGACCGGAGGGGCAGCAGGCATTCGGACCACTGTCAGGATCAGCAGGATATTTACAACTGGGATTACATGTTCCGCGTCATGCGCGACACGCGAGGTACGCGGGAACGCAAACTCTCGGCTGAGGGTTCGAATAAAAGTTTGATTAGCTGGGGCGGGTTGTGTTCCCCTCGGATCCGTTCTCTTCCGTTCCGTTCAGGTCGGGGCGCACTCGTCCGGAAATGGGATGAACGAAAGCACGAATTGTTGTTGTTGTTGCTGTAAATGTTGTTGTAACTGTAGGGATACGCGTGATTCTGCACGTTTTTTAATGCGTAGATCATAAATTGTTGATTTTTTAGGTTCATTTTTTTGCTATTGTTGTCGTTGTTCGTTTTTATGCTATCGTAATCATTGGTGTTGTTCTTGTTGCCGTTGTTGTTGTTGTTGATGTTTTTCTTCTTTTTTCAAAAACCGAACAATTGTAAAATTGGCCTGTATTACAAGGTAAAATTGTGCCAATTGTTGGTGGGGATGCTGTTTCGGAGTTCGTTGGTCTTCCCTTTCTCTCCGAAGAGGAAAGGTGGGCGAAGAGGGAACAAAACTAATGAACTGCAACATTCAGCGGGTAGCAATGAAGCGCAACGCAGAGCGGATCCTTTTTGGGATCTCATTGTTGCTATAATAGCTACTCTAAATATAGTCGAGGTGTAGATTTCATTTGGTTTTTATTGTACTCGATCTCTCATGCGCATCATGAGAAACAAATCTGAACTGCAAAATATACATACTTTACTGAATATATCTTTCGATCTACAAACTTATTCTATATATTATTCGGAAGTGTTTCGAAGGAATTCGACTTAAGACTGCGAAGGACAATAAGCACGTTTAATATCCATTATGATGACATTGAAGAAGTTTGAACGCTATTTAGGAAGCCAATATCCACAAGATCTTAATAAGTCTTAAAATAGTTTAGATTATATTTCGCTGATAACGTCCCTCTATTATTCTGTATAATTCGTACCTATTTCAGCAATACAAGACATGTAATGGAGAATATTTGTCCCACAAAAATTTATTCTTAAATCGTAACCTTTGAAAGCACAAAATCTCCATCATCCTTCCATTTTGCCTACTTTTAACACCGATTCTCTCAAAAGCTGTTAATTCTCTTTGAGATCAAAATATCTACGCCTGATATCATGTTTATCACTGACATTTATAGACTGCAAAGTGATCGTTGAGGACAAACTTTTTATCTGCTTTTATCTGTGGAAATTGCAGCAATGGTACATGAGAAAAACAATCTAAACATCAACCTAAACAACCTAAACAACCAACCATCCCATATAATCTGAGTAGCAGCACGAAGCAATGACAAGAATCCCCCGCACAACAATCGAGAGAAACTTCTGAAAATCATCAACGTAATCTGGGAAGGATAATGATAGTGAATGTGTGTCGGTTGCTATAAATCCGATTCTGTGTTGCGTATTTGCGTGAAGTGCATTAATCCAAGACGTCGCTGTTGCGTGTGACACTTTCTGCACCACGTTCTCAGTGGATTATGACGTGCAGTACGACGTCGTATATCGTTCTCTGTATATCGTGTGCGTGCGACACCGTGGTGTAGCTCTGCGGTACGCTTCCTCTGTCCATCATCAATCATCTGCCAGAGATGAGTTTTATGTTAAGATTGTTCAGATAACGACTGTGATAAGCGACTAAAGTTGGTTGTGTTTTTTTCGGAAGTAAAAAGGAACACAAAATTTTAGATAGGATTTCTTGAGTGAATTTATATGTTTTTTATGAACATGTTGTAGAAAACTTTAAAGTTTCCGTCTAATTTCAACTTCTATAACTCTGAGCAACAACTACTGTCCTTCCCTCTGAAATCGGTCCGGTTAAGTAAAAATTTTCCCACCCAAACACAGCAAACTGCCGCCACCCTTATTTGCCACACCCCTCTTTAGCCGCCCATCTCACACGAAGTAGCGTGAAATTCAGAGCTCGCTAAGCCGGCTAAATTTATTTGCACAAGGAATTTGACAAAAAGTGTTACGACGCGTTTAGATTCGTCTGGTGCACTGCGACCAGTCTCTCTATTTCGATCACAAAACAAACTCAGGATTAGTTGAGTTGCCCAGCCTCGCTCTCTCTTCTCTCAGGGTTGCCATCAACCCACCATTTGTGAGTTATAATTGTGGCCTCTTTTTATCCCTCGTTGCTATCTGCAAAGAAGTGCAAACCATCGATCATTCATTTTAATTAGCTTCAGCGTCGATTGTGTCACAGCAACCGAGTATTCCTAAATTCCTGGTCTGCGTCCTTCACGTCCCACTGAAGTGTTGCAGTGTGTTGTGTGAATGAATCCTTTCTTGTTGGTTTTTTAATGTTGCTGCTGTTGTTGTTCTTTTACCTCGAACGAATGCCTTGTTTATCACATATGACGAATTCGTTCAGTCCTACCGACTTTCTATCACTGCTCTTGACACTCGATTAAATGAACTTCGAGTGGTTTGTGAAAAATTAGTTTCGACTTTGAAATGAAACAACGAAGTTCACGATTAACTCACTTAAAATTCTTTCCCGGTTGTTCCTTTTATTCTATTTACAAGGCATCCCATCGTTGTCGGCGTTTGTTAACCTTTTTTTTTTTTTGTGACAGCTGAAACATTATTTCGGCCTCGTGTTATAATCGCGGGATGGTTGGAGATTTGAAAATTTCAGAGAGAAAAAAACTCTTAGAGATTTTCAAGAATAACAATGATTATTATGCGGAGATATTCGTGTGATACATTTGGTGTTATGGACATTCGGTACGTGAAAATTCTGGGATAATATATTTGAATTTAGAAGAACTAGAATTGCACGATTTACAATAGGGCTCTTCACGATCTGGAGTAATTTCTTGGGTAACGAGATACGTTGCGGTGTTAATTTTATTCTCTAAGAAGTCCATTAATACCAGCTGACACAAGAAAATCGATTTGAAGTACACCAGATACAAGGAAATATCATAAACCCACCACAGTATTCGTCATTGTCACTTTGGAAAAAGAGATTTTCTCACAGTCCGAAAAGAGAAATAAAGAGTCAAAGTTCAAGAAAATGTGAGATGTATATAAGATTATCGGGTCTAGTCAAAACGATAAGCAGTCGCCGATCGGCTACTTTTAATACAGTATTTTATAATTATAATATTAATTTAATTAAACTCAGTACTCTTTGTTCTACACTTTTCTCTTGTACAGCTGGTATCCAGCATTTTCCCTCTCCGATCTTCAATACTTTTTTCACAGAGAGGGCAACCAACGGCATTTTAATGATACACCAAAAGTAGCCGCACCGACAACACTGGTGAGATCGTTTTTTATCCTGCGGCACTTAAAAGTTTTTATGTTCCTCAGGGATTATCTTCACAGTATCCATTATCTTCACAGTGTCCATTGTTATATTTAAGGTACTCTTTCGAGGGTTTTTAGTCGGCACCACTTATGTTTTTATTTATTAACATCACGCTGATTAATGATCAATTTCGTGTTGCCTTGTTTTTGTTTTTTTTAACTCAAATGTGTTGTTTTTCCTTTCAACGAAAATGTTACCTCACAAGGGATCTGAGAAGCCAGATCGGATGTTCGGTTAGGATGCCACAGGGTCTGCATTACAGAGCGTTGTAAAGCGGATTACATGCGGCAGATGCGTTGCTCATTTTCGAATTCCTAATGAAAAGATAGCGTGCGGCATTTCAATTGTTTTCTAACCGCTTTGTTCTTTCAAATGATGCTTTCTTTCATATAATGATGATTATTTAATGCACGCTGTTTTTTATTCATAATAATAGTAAATGGTGCTTAGTACCACTCAAATTATAATACGAAAGTGTTAAAAAGGCAATCAGAATTTCAATTTGTCAAGAGAAGAAATGTAAATTTAGGAGTCAAGGAGAGTTCGAAAAAGTATCTTCAAAAACTGCATCATGGAATTGAAGGCATCTTCAAGTTCTCAGTAGAATATTTTCAATCATGAAACTGTATCTGCATCTCTGTAAACATCGCACACAACTTCAGTGCTATATTCGACAATCTTCCTCCTCCTTTCGTATCCTAATCATCACCACACTCACCATCCTTCCTTACGAGTTGGCATGAATTAAATATAATTTGAACGGCTCTCGGCTCCGTCAATTATTCATCCTATTTTTAGCAGATGCCTGTTTTAATTAACTCATCTCTGACATGGCAACACCTTCTGCACTTCTGCAGTTGCCAGATTAACAGGAAAAATCAATCAAGTCCACTGTAGCGATGTTGCATTACTGTGTTTCTTGTAGTTGTTGTTGTCGTCATCGTTGTTGTTGTTGCTGTTGGTGTTGAGAAATTCGAGTTCTTCACGCGCAATAAACTTCCACAAAATGCACTCTAAATTCATAGTTCTATGTTTTTTTTTGTTGTGTGATCTTGGTGGTGGTGTTGTTTTTGTTGTTGTTCACTTCAATTATAACTTCACTTCAAACCACCCACTGCGTTTGCTGCTTTCGCAACAGAAATTAACTCGGCAACTCTGTCATTATATCATTTTTCCCCCCACCCTCAAAAAATTATTAAAAAATATGAATGCTTTTTTTAAATGTTTTGATTTTACGAGCTACTCAGCACCATATGTAAGTCCATTAAAATTATAGCCAGACATATATTTCGGGCACCCTCGCTACCAACGGGAAATTCGTGATATTAATTTCTAAAAAGTGTTGCCAGCAACATTAAAGGGCGGTTCTCTTGTAAGCTGTTAACTAGAAATGGTCGCTCATAAAATTGCAATTATCACATAAAATACAAGATTTTAAATAGGTGACAACATTTAATGGTAACGACTCACAACATTAAATATTTTATTAGACAACTCCAAATTAACAGGAAAAATTTACTTGTTAAAATATTACCAGAAGAAAGTCTTGAAGAGGGGAAAAGCTAGAAGAAATTAGTGTTGGAAAGGAGAAAGAATTAGTTGGGAAAGAGTGCTGGGTGATGAAGAATTACTGGAAACTAATATAAGGTGAAGAAAGAAGATATTCGGAGATAGAAGTTCTTGAAAACAGTGTTGGATAAGGAAGAGTAATTAAAAAGGTCTTCTAAATATAGAAAAGAATAGGAAAACTGGAAATAATTAGATGCAAATGCAAAGAAAATATGAAGGAACTAAGAAAAGGAAATTCTTCATTATGAATACCATATTAGGAAAATATATATAGATAACCTGACTATTAAAGCTGAATTCAAAGATAACGGGTTTCAGACCTCTTTTACTTTGAGAGACTATTTAAAAGCGGGTAATTTCTTGTGTTGTTTTGTTCAAATGGATCTGATATATAAGCTTAGAGCGTTATAATAGGACTATTACTTCCTTTTTCCCTCATTAATACAGAAATCGGTCCCAGAAGTTTATGTGACAGCGAAATTCTCTTCACTCATCGAAAATCTCCTGTCCAATGACATCCATATGGCATCTGTTGACTAGAATCCGCCCCGAGAAAAGCTTGGCTCCCTTATGCAATTCAATATAATACTCGCTCTTATACCGAATTTTCTACTGCAACTCCAGCAACTCATCGTGTCTTGCCAATTTTCCAACAATCTCTGATCAGAGCAACCAGTAATTAGGTACACCAGCTACTGCTAATCGCTGAAACGCTGTTAATCAGCACTGTGTCGTAATGTGGAGTAAAAGAGAATTGCTGTCGAAGATCAGACTAAATAAGGAACGTCACTGCCACCGAAAATGAGTGCCAGCACTTTGAGGACCAACACTTCGGCCCACAACAAAAAGCCAATGGAAGCTTAAGTGGTGCGCGACATGACACTCAAAAGCGCACTCGTACGGACTCCCATGCGGCTCTCAAAATTCCCCAAGGCAAAACGCCACAGAAATGCGCGAGCCCATTATTCCCATCACTGCCCCCCCTCTCTTTAACACACGACGAAACTCAAGTCAATGAATTCACTTAATGGGTCGTTTGTCTACCACTTCATCTACTCCGGAATGATCTTGAAAGCGGAGCGAAACCGTCAATGAGCCGAGAAATAAGAAAGCATAAAAACGCACGCAGAGTCGTGGAGCACCCGGACAGACATACAGACGGGTGTACGGGCGTACGGGCGAACGGGCGCGGCAACCCCCGACCAAAGGCCGAAGGCAGCGGCGGCGCAGACAGCAAGACGAACGGGACAACAGCTGGAGATCTTCGCAATATGCCGACGAAGAGGTTCCTTTCTTCGGGGTTACCATTTTCGGAGCACCGTATTCGTAATAAATGCAAAAACAATTAAGTGCTCCGCATGGTCGACGTCGTGTTGCAGTTGTTGACATGATGATGAGATGTTTATGCAAGTCAGTGAGTGAATGAGTGTCATGTGTGACGAGAGTGCTTCACACATTCGCGTCAACTATCAGCATTAAAACGGAGGCCCGGAGTTGTAAATTAGCAATATTATGAGTGCTCCGGGTTTATTGGGGTTAAGATTTTCCGTCTCTAGTGGTTTCGCAGCTTCTAGTGATGATGGTAGTGAGAAATTTAATTAAGTTTAATTCGTCTTAATGAAGGTCACACAAGTGATGGCCAGCATATGCAGTGATTTGTTTGATGGTGAAGAAGGTGAAGTAGGAATTCATTGATATTGGGGACACAACGTTGAATATTTTCTGACTTGTAAGCAACAAGTTGGATTCCTTAGGATTTTGGATCTCTTAAGATGACGAACCGCATTTCCCTACAATTACTTAGATTTCGATATACAGATGATTAATGAAATTATGATAAGTTTTATTAAATTGTATTTAAAGTGTTCTCCTCGTCAAAACAGCGAATTTGTCTTTACTGATTGCTGCCACTTCCACTCATTTATTCCTCAATATCATCCTATAAAGTGACCACCAATGATTCAATTTTCATCATAACATTTTTAAAATGACATCTCGCTGATTAATTATACCACTCAAAGGAAACACCAACGCGAATTTCCCTAAAACAACAACAGTGAAATGACCCCATACATCACATATTAAAAGTTCAAACCTGTTGGCCATCCAATCTTATCTTGCAGCTTTTGTCTCCATCCAGCATGAAGAACAACGACGATAATCCTTGCTGAATTATTGTTAAAATTCGCTGAAATCAGCTCATTGTGAGTTGTGAGATTCATGCAAAATCATTCCGGCTTGTATATCGTTGAGCTGAAACTGCTGTGCCGGATGCTGAATGAGAACGCAACCTGCAACCACCAGAATCGACGGTGTTAATGACGTTTAATAGGCGTGAATTAGTGTGCGATGTGTGTTCGCAGAAAATGTGCTTCCTTTTCGTCTCATCCTTTTCGCTGTGAGTCGCAACAACGAACGCTGCATTCGTTTTATATCTCATTTTGGCATTATTTATAATATGGTTCCTCATTAATTAACGATTTGGATCGTGCATAAATTAGTCATGCCGCTGGGCGATGAGGTTACGGTAGGGAGCTTAAAATTGATTAATGTTGACTTTGAAGGTTTTCTGTGTTTGCTACACAACCTGTTGACATGTGAATCACAAAAAGCTCTTCGGTGAGGGATCACGCGTTATAGAGTTTTTATGTTTTCCGATTGTTTTGTGAGACAGTGAGATAACCTAGCTTTTAAGAACGAGAATTGTCTGAGTACTATCAGGAGTTATTCACATGAAATGGGATACTATGTTCCATAATTCGATTCCATGCTTCGGTGTTTGATTCTGGAATATCCTCCAGTATTCGATTCTTCCAATATGAATATTAAAATGAGAGAGTATATCTTTCTATTTTTTGGAGAAAAAAGGACAGAAATCTGCTATTTTCTTAGTAAGAAATCCTCAGATCATATTTTAAAGTACCTTTTTGGAGCCATAAATGATTATTTGATCCTTTAACTGACTCACATTTTACGATCTCTATTCTTATTTCAGAAATAATGACATGTATCGTGATGTTTGATCTCCAAAATGATGATTGTGCTTTTTTTTCCCTCTTTTCTGTTCAAACTTTACTCGCCTCCAAGGTTGACCAGCCATTATTGCGTAGGTAAAGCATCAATTAAAAGGAGATCTAATTGATGGAAAGCTTTTTTAACGATGGGACAATAAAAAGGGGAACTTCAATGTTCCATTAGCCCTGAAGTGCGATTTTATCACCAGCTTACAAGGGTTATGAAGAGAACAAAGAAGTATTGAGCATAAAAAACACAGTAGAGCACGCGCTACTTCCAAGAATGCTGCGTAATGAGTGCTTTTTTATTACACGAATCACTCAAAGCTTAGTAAAATTCATAGAAAACGGAAAAAAGGGTGATTAGGCAGTAAGAATGCTCCTCGTGAAGCCCCAAACTGGCGACTCACTAAAGCTTAGAACGGTAAAAATTAGTCACTGCTTGTCAATCCAAGAGATCAACAGCAGTAGACAATTTTTTAACTGACAATAGTTCTGTTCTACAACCAGAATACAACATTTATGATCTGAACGATCTGAAAGAGTACAAGAAAAAACACTTTTCGTAACGCGTTGGTAAGCAAACGTCACTCTCTTGACTGAGACACAAGATCAATTTACTGATTAACGGAAATAATGAGCAATAAAGAGCCGGAACCAACAAATGGAGAGAAAAAATAAGAACAGAAACGGACAATCCGAAGTGACATTAGGCAACGACGAGCAGTTGTTGGCGCCAAGTGATATCTTATCACTGCCGTCAGTTAAGAAGAGGAACCGCGCCTGCTGGAGTGAAGAAGTGGTGACGACAACAGTAAAAAACGAAATGAAAACAAATGCCAATTGATGACCAGCAAGCAGGACGAATGCGAAAAAGGAGAGCCACAGCAGCGGTTGGAAAGGACGAAGATTGGTATCAGTTGGCAGGCTACACGATTTTCTCAGTTTTCCGACTTGCGTGGCTGCTGGTCTCTCTATTGCAGCTCTCTCTCTCTCTCTCTCTCTCTCTCTCTCATTTTCGGTTGTTTATTTCAAAATAAAGGAGACTCGACGACACCCTTACGTTTAATTATTTTAAGGAAATCGTTTACACTTCTTGAAGGCTCTGTTTAGTTAGATAAGCAAGGTCCTGCTAGGAAATCAAGGTGTCACTTGACCTGAAAAAGGATACCACCAAATTGCACTGAATTTCCTTCTTTTCTTTTCGCTTTTTTATTTCAATGCTTCTTTCATCAGCTAAATTAGTACATTTTTCACTGAAAAATCAACATTTATAAAATTTTGCATTTTTCAGATAAATATTTCTAGAAAACAAAACAAAAACAACCACCAGAAAATTACGAAAAGATTTTTATAAATGAACATAAAAATTAAGCGTCGGCGGCGGCGGCGAACAACAAAAACATCGATCGCACTTAATAAAATAAGTAGAAACAAAAAAGTGCGGATGACATAATTAATTCATATAAAAATATTTCTACCACACAAATTCTACGCCAAGGAACAAACAGCACAGAAGCGTCAAACGTGCAGTGAAGACGACAAAGACGTCGCGTCGTCAAGCCGCTCTGAGATTCTTCCAGTAATCGCGTTCAATTCTTTACGCTCTCGCGGCAGGAAATTAAATGAAAGTGACGCTAAGAAGCAGGCGGTTTAATAAAGAGAAGCAACAGCGGCAGCAACAGCTTCAGTTGTAGCATCAGCAACGACAGTAGCGGCAACACAGCAGGACGTGGATCTGATCGTGTGGAAGCGACGCGGCGGCCAAAACAGACGCAGCCACTCACTGTTTTGAGGCAGTCAACCTGATTTCAGGCTGCTTTTATTTTGCACAATTATTCAGTCTCCAGATGGGTGTAGAGCAAGAGTGCTATGTGGGTTATTAAGTCCCCCATCCTAACTTATGTCGTTTATTTTGTTTCTATTAGTGAACATTTCGAGTTCTTTAGATTTCATAAGTCGAAGTAATATCAAGTTTATTTTTCGTCAAAACTATTCTAACTACGCCTTCGTTTTTTCCACTATTATAACTCTTTAGCTTCCTGGCTATTTAGCGTCAAGCCCTTCCTTAATAACGCATAAATGTGCAACTTTATTTCGGTGTTCGTCTATTTTTGCCGACTGCTTCTCCTGATTCTCGCTTCTCCTGATTCTCGCTGCTTCCTGTGCTGATGGCGATTATGATTGCGATAGCGATGACGATGGCGATGACGATGACGGTTCCTGGTGACGGTTCTTCCATGTCTGCCAGCACCAGACTTAATAAACGCCTTGTCGAGAAATTAGCACTTTATGTTGGGAATTAATTACTTCATGTGTTTGGAAATTATTTTCGCAATCATTTTGTGTGATTTTTTAATTTTTTTATGGTGGATTCTGGTGCCCCTTTTAGGTGGCTGAATTCCTGAAAGTGGAATCAGAGGAATTTTGGCAATCTCACTTCATCCTCCTCTGCCATTGTTCTGGGCCACATTATGGTTTAATTCTTTTTATTTTTACTTCGGATTTAATTTATATGCCTTTCAACTGAGACTGTCAACGCGCTTTTAAGATTGAAATTTAAACGTGAGGTTTTTTGTAAATTTTTTGCCTGAACTGTGCATGCGTACGAATTTTGGTATTTTAAGAATAAAATGGATTGTAAGAAATGGATTGCCTTTATTGAGAATGAGTTACTGTTCTATATTATGTGTAATCCACAGAAAAACTATCTTCCCTCATCCGGTTACTGGAATTGGATCTTTTTCTCAAAATCCCAAAATTTGAGAAGGTTACAAGTTTTCTTAAAAAATCGTAAAAGAATTAAAATTCTCATTTATGGATGAAAACTTATGAACTTTTCGATTCAGATCGAGCTCAATTAGAAATCTCTCACAGAGCTTAATAATGTTTATATAAAGCTTTGAAAGCCTTAAAGGATTTAATAAGGAGCTTTAAAATAATCGAATTTCGAATATCTTTATAGAATTTTTGTTTGAATTCTAAGAATTAGGATCGCACTTACATATATATTAGAGTTGTATGCGGATATTATTAGAGAGATTTGAATGCTTCTATAAGCTTCCAAAGAATGGAGCCCCATACGAAGCTACGAAAAAACTTTGGAAAATAAGATATAGAAAGCTTAAATGGAATTTACATTCAAAGTTCTTTAAAGTTTAGAAACTCAGAAGCTCTTATTAAGCGCTAATATGGAGAAATTCTGAGCTTTTCCTATTCTTTCGTTTAATTTACGATATCTTTTTGAAGGTACTAAAATAATTACCGGTGGACTGAATTTTACCAAAACTACCTCCTAAATTAAACTCTAATTAGACAAGAACGATTGGAATTATGCAATGTGTGAATGTGTTGTTGTTGTTGCATTTTGTTGCCTGAATAACTCTGCAGTGGTCGCTAATAAGGAGGGACGATGGATGGCATGGACGGAGGCATGATGTGGCCGCTTCGTCGCAATGCCGCTGCTCAAAGGCTTTTCGTCGTTCAGAAGCACGTTTGGGTCGCAGTGTATCAGAAGTGAGCGAGTGACACACACGATTTACTCGTACACCTATTTTTAATCCCTGAATGCGTGCGTGTGTTTGATTTTTGGTTTAATTGGATCTCTTTTACGAAGGCAGCACTGCAGCCAACAGCTGCTTCATTGTTTTCATTTATCTTGTACTGAATTTAAATAACTTTTAGTATTACTCGCTTCACTTCACTGGGTGACGCACACGAACCGCATTCTTGCAGCATGCGTCACATGTTGCGTGACTAAATGTCAAAAGTTTAGATACGAGATTAGAAAAAGATCCATCACTGCATGGCAGAGTTTAAAGAAAGCATTACGAGATTCATGACAATTTTATCAGGAAGTCTGACTTTTGTTGTGTGATTTCATCGCCATCGAGGGACTTAAAATAGTCCCATTTTTTGAAAGCGTAAGCGTGTTCATCAAACAGTTTGATATAATATAGCTTCCCCAAATTATTATATTGGATTTTCTTAATTCTTCGTATTACAAAAGTTTACCAAACATCTCGTGGTTTTTTTCGACTCTGTCATCAATCATTTCCGCAGAGCTGCTTACCTCGCGTTCACTTCTCACCCGAAATCCCCGCAAGATAATCGAATTTGACAACACCTTCGGAACGATGAAGCCCTCGCCCCAAATCACAACAACCAACGTAGTAGCTAAAATAACCACCACGGAGAATCCGTTTGGAGGAAAACAACTCGAAGACAACTAAAAATATTCAAAAACACTTTTGAGTTATCAGTGAAACACTTAATCAGCGCAGATTAACGCATTACTCAACACTTATGTGGTATGGTGAGGAGGAGGAAGGGGCGGGGGAGCTATCATTAAGGGGTTGTGAGCCCCGCCAGAGTACAAAGGGCTGAGTGAAAAGTGAAGGCGAAAACATACATAAAACAGTAATTCCATCCTTGAGTTCCAAGAATTGACGGAGAACAAAATTGTCAGGGAAATCAGGCAAATCATTGTATCGTAAGTTATCATGGTAAAGAGGAAACGGGGAAAGGGGGTCAGGTTAACCACATGGAGGACACTTTGGAAAACATGTCCACATCTAACATCGAGTGTCGAAACATTGAAATTCTGAGACACGCAGGCCGAAATCATTAGCCAGAGTTACTTAAAACTCCAGAGGGCGGCGGCAGTGCTGCCTTTGATGCCTTCACTTCGTCTTCTAATTGATACTCTGTAAAAATCGTTGATAGACGGCGTCAATGCCACTCAAAAGCCCGCTTAAGTTGCCTCGAACTGGGCGCTCCGCGATAAGACGCCCCACGATAAGGCGTCGAAATTTCCAGCCCTATATTTAGATACAAGTGTATTCAAGTTGTGTGAGTGCTAAATGAGGCTTGAAGTGCTTTTAAACGCTTTAATTATTGTTGTTCTTGTTGAAACTACAATATCTTCAGCTGCCAGAATTTTTTGTCGGAAATGTAAATTCTGTGCTTTTGGACCGAATTTTGTCACATCATATTTGAAGGGATTATATATTTTGAAATTCTATAGAATTTGCTAAGCGCCCAAAGTGGTCCACAGAGTTAATTATAGCCGATTAATTTGTTGAATTATTCCTACAGAAGCTTTTTCGAATGTCTTGGTCATAATTTTCAATTTTTATTTGTTTGGCGTTTCAAGAAATTCCTGTGTTCCCGCTTTAAGTGGATTTTAATGGTGGCTTTCAGTGAAAATATTTGGCAAGCGTTTAAGTGCCAATTAATCACTGCTAATATAGGCAGTCTGTCGCTCCATACGTCTTTAAAACCGCAGTAATTTACTACCGATTCTTGCTTAACTTAACTTTTCGTCATAAAAAACCAGAAATCGAGAAATTTATTCTTGGGCGCTCTTAAAAATCGCTATTATATATTCCTCCGTTCCCTGCTTTCTTTTTAAAATATCTCAACATATCAGAGATGATGTGATCGTGTTTATGAAAAATGGAAAATATGTTCCCACCAAATATAAAGTGGAAATTTAATGAAATCTTAAAAAAGCCTACAAATATTTAATTTTTCTTATCGTTGAATGTGTCAGTGTTGCTGTTGCGTTTTTTGTTGTTGTTGTTTGTTGTTTATTTGTAGTTGCTGTTTACTATGCTGCAGATTTGTAAAGTTTTTATGGAAACATGTGCGAGTTGCGAGTCTTCGTTCCGCTGATTTTTATCGCGTTGCATTCAGGTTCGCAATAAATTCCTAAAAATTAAAGATAAACGCATTTCGTACTCATTGCGGACTGGAATGCAAAGCATATGCAACGCGGTTGAATATTCAGGCAGTGGCTTAGAAAGTGGGAGCATTTCATCGAAAATCGTCAATTTGGAAGAACTAAATTATCGATTTTCAATAAGCATTATATAAAGGTATTGCAAAAATTACCAAAATACACAGAAAACATTAAGATTTCAGGTAATTTTCCAAAAATTTATCGATTAAATTAATGCATTAAAATGCAATTATCGATAAGTTATTAAAACTGGTTTTTATGTATGATGTTTTCATTTCCCAAGTCGTGTTTCTAATTTTAAGACTTTGTTGGAAAGTTTATCGAAACTTATATTTTGAAATAATTAGTGTTTAATTAATTAAGCCAGATTTTAAAGGAATCGAAAATCGATCGTTTTTTATCCCTATAAAGATTTTTCTATATTATATAAAGAGATAGAAACGGTGTAGAAATATAAATATATTTCGGAAAAATTTATCGAAAAATTAGTTAATAGCTCAATTATCGATAAACTATCTAAATTGTATTTTGTCGATAAAGTTGGGATCTGAAAATAATACTAATTTTTAAAGATGGGGTTGTGCCGGTTGCTTAAGGTTGTAAAGATTTTTAAGAGAATTTATCGAAATTTTACTTGAAATAGATTCAAAGCAACCACATATCAGAATAAAAAACAAACATACAAGTATTTCATATTGAAATTCACTTCCTTCTGGTCAATTCATATTTTTTCTTTTTTATTCAATATCATCCGAGTGTACTGGATAAGATATATTTCACTACCATTTCGAGATGGTACACCGTATCATAGACAAACCTACCGAAGCCCGCTGTAATTTAATACGAGTCCCGTCACAACTGGGTCAAGACGGAAAATACCGAATCCTACCAACGAACACAGCGATCTCTTCCACTCTCAGAACCACAAATCAACTGACTGAGCGGAAGCAGAGACAATAAGCCAGCAATATATGAATGAATGAAATGAATGTAGCCAAATTTATAGCCTAACAAAAATTTTGAAAAAACCAACAAAAGAAGGAAGAGAAGATAGTAATAATAACAGGTTAGAAAAAAAGACTGAATTTAGAAAAATTCAAAAGCAACATCAGCCCAGAGATAGTGACTCGCATTTCAGGTGTCAACTATAAGCATCGGGAGGGAAACAACAAAAAGCACTTCTCTGCTCTCCTCCCTCTCCCTCTCACAATCTCACCCTCTCTCCATCTCTCCCGCTCAGGCGAGCTCTTACGCATCTCAGAGCAATGTCAGTCGGTGTGGTCTCATTATAAAGAAATTCACTTAATCCTGCATTTATTTGTGATGATATCTCGGGAGCTGAGAGAAAAGACCGAAATCAAGCAACTTGAAATTGTCAAGGAGAAGAAACTCCCTGGCCTGTCCGTTTATGAGGTCAAAACGGTCATCTGAGGCAAGGAAACTAAAGATCAGTCTGGCAATTGAATACGCTGTGGCAGGATAATTTCTACTTTCTCGGTTTTCCCACTTTCAGTGCAAAAAGGTACTTTTCTGCGTTTTCAAGCAATGATTATCAGATTCTCGGGTAGTTTTATAACTTTTGCAAATGTTTACGGTAGGAGGAGGAGGAGGAGGGGAGAAGGACGAAGAAGAGCAGAAAGTACTCAAAAATGGAAAGAGTATTAGTAGGGAAATTCTAGACATACAGAAAAATGCACTGGTAGAAATGTGGAAATATCAAATGTTAAACTTCTTTACGAGGTTCTACGTGACTTTTTTTACCTATAAATTTCTTCTCAAGGTTTCTTGTGATAGAATAACGAAGTGTTGTATTGCAGAGAGCAAAATTGGTCAGGCGAGACTTGCCTGAAATGCGAAAAAGGTGCAAAAAACCGACAAAAAAGGAAACAGCAAAGGAAAACCATTCCAAAAATCATATAAGTTATAATCACTGTCAACAGGAAGTAACAAAAGATTCGTGGAACAACGAATTCATCTAAAATTAATGGTGAAGACGGAAATAATAGAACAACAACAACTATATAATTATACAGGGTTGCTCATGCGCTGTGAAGCGTGTTAATTTCAGTATTTATAACATTTCGGAATCTAAGTCATTCCAAACCTTTTATCCACCTTTATCCATAAATCGAGGTCTCTGGTTTTATTACCGGACCACAAAATCGTTTTCCCTATTTAAACAGACTACAAAACAAAGTAAATGGAATTAAGACTAATTAAATCGCTCTAAATAAAAAAATGAGGTATATTAAAAAAGATAACAAATTGAAAGAATAAAAGAAACTCGGTAGGTTGCATATACTCGTACACAACTGCTCAAGATCGAAGAGTGAAAAAGGTGCTCAAAAGTCATAAATTATTTATTATCATTTATAGCAAAGATTAACCCTTCCCATCCCATCAAGAAAAGGCTTTCAAGTCAAAATGCCAACTTGAAAGAAAACAAGAAACAAAATATTGGAAATCTGCAGATAATACTAAAAAGAACTAAAGAAAAAGAAACTCTTAAGATTGCAGACCAAATCCATCGAATTTACAAATTTCACTTGAGTGGGTCGGAGTGGTTAAGGGAAGTTAGGGAAGGGGCGCGAGGAACGAGAGATTAGTAAGAAAGAATACGATGCCCGAAAAACCTGCAACAAACATCAAGTGACAAGCTTATCGCCTGCAAGTGCAAATGGGAGAGGCAGACTACCAGCAGGACAGACAGAGAGACAGATAAACAGGGGACTGGCAGGGAGGCAGGGGGATGGACAGACAGCGCTAGAGACACACTCGTTGAGAGCCAGGAGAGGGACAGATTATTAGAGGGTGAACATGTTCGAGAGAACATGTTCGGTGTGAAGCTACTAAGATAGAATATCAAATCGAATTAAAGTATTAAGGAAGTAACAACAACAGCAACAGCAGCAACAACAACAGCAACAGCAGCAGCAACAACAACAACCGTTTCAAGGAAGAGCTGAAAACATGTTCAAGTCATGATGTCCCTCTGAACTTACAAAGGAGGGAAAGATGTGTTTTGCGCAACAAAACCAACACCACTAACAACATCAACTGCAACCGAATAAAAGGCCTGACACGGCTTTCAGGGAGACTCTGATATTTATGAGACCCCCTAGGGTTTTTTATAGACACCCTTGCCTTGAAGTGATTTGCGAGGACAGACTGAAACTGAAAGGCACGATTTTTTAACACGCGTAAAGTCTCCACAACCGAGCTATCAAAACAGAAAGGGATTTCTGATGTGGAAAAAGTACAATATCTTTCCGCACAGATAACCCACATCTTTCATTCATTGTATTGGAATCAATTTTATATTATTCCGCAGCTGACTGCGATGAAATCAGTGCTGAGTTGCAACGAGAAAATACTTTCTTTTCCATTATTAGAGATATTCGAGTTCATCGAATAAAGTTTCCATATATTGAAGAACGAATTTCTATATCGTATATTTCAGAGACTTATTGTTTAATTGTTTCTTCAGGATTCACTTTGGATTTCAACAAGCAGAGTTGCCTTATTTTTACGATTTGCAAGGATTTCAAATGCATTTACAGGTCACCGGGGAGCAGAATATTTGACTGTTACTTGAATCTTTTGTAATTCTTTCAAAAAACTGAGATCTTCGAGCTTAAAATATTCGTGTACAAAACCTGTGACTTAATCCAAAGTCATATAAATGGCTTTTTAATCCTCTACCTCAGCAGCCGATCCTCACTACTGCATCCAGCTCGTAAAAAATGCCGTTTATGACAGAATTATTAATTAGCCTGCACGAAAAGGAGCACCAAAGAAAGGAAAAAGAAAAGAAAGGATAATCCCTTCAGCACATTTTTAATGCCAAGTTATTATTAATTTGGTGATTCCAAAAATTTTCATCATAATATTTGCCAATATAAAACAGAAAATATGTCATTGGTGGGCGCTTCCAACATAACAACAACAACAACAACAACAACTAGACATATAGTTGGAAACAAATTGTTGAGAATCGTATGATTTCGACTTGCGAAATCATTTTATAATTCCATACATCCAAATCTCTTTCCACAACAAATTTCTCGACAAGTTCTATTGGAATTTTCTTCGATTTCATTTTGTAGTTGAAGAATAAAACCCTTTATTTTATTATACACGAAATCCAGCTTAAATATCCCAGATAAAACGTGTCACTCACTTCATTCAAATAGTTTATTTATCTTCAGTGCAAATTTTCAAGTATAAATTCAAATAATCTTAGAAATATTGAAGTCCTCTCAAACTTTCGCGGACCACTGGCCTCTGCTGCTCCGCTCCCCCTCCCGCAACAACACCAATGTCAGGCAAATGTTATTTCAAGTGGTCGAGTGACTGAAACCACTACTGGGACAAGCAAAACTAAATCGATTAAAGTCAGAACCTCATAAAATATGAAAACAGAATTCCTAACTTGAATTTTATTACTTTCCGGGCGAAAAAGCGGAGCAGCTTGGGCGCACAGTGGTGTGAATCAGTTGAGTGAGAGGGCTTTCAGCTTAACAACTCAACGGCAACAAGACCAACGTCGTAAATTTGCAAGATGAAAACGAAAATAATATAAAGAATAATAAACAAACAAACGAAAAGAAGAAGAAACATAAAATTTGGCTAATAAATTTCCTTCCAAGATATTTAAAAATTATTATTATTTCTGCACTCGGGCAAGGTAACAACTTCGTCAGCAATAAATTAGTGTTAAGAACTCGAACTCGACTGGTCGAGACTGGTGAAGTTCTTGGTGAATGCAGAAACTTTTTATTGACTGTTAAGCTCATTTATTGAGTTTTATAATTTTTTCATAATCGAGAAAAGCAGCGAACGATAACTGTTCGGTTTTTGGGTTATTATGAAGGTGATTTTAAATTCTATAATAATTTTTAAGAGATGTTTTAGTATTCTAATCTAAAGTTCAGATTATAAGACATTATCGCACTATATATAGTTTTCTGAGGGAAGTTCGCTTTTGCGAGAAATTACTGTCGAATATATTAAAGATTTTAAAGCTTCTTCTGAACTTTTTAATCAAAATCTCCTTTTTTGATCAAATTAAGATCAGACAATAAAAGCAAAGCAGGTTTTAAATGAAATAGTAAAGAAACAAGTTTTCATTTATGCGCAAAACTATCATATATTATCAAAAAAAGTATATTTCTTTATAAATCTCTTTATCTATTAATCGTCTCCTCCTCGATCACTCTGTAAATCATAACATCCTCATCATTCTTCATTCTACAACGATTAATTTAATATAGAAACTCATTTTAATATTCATTAAGTTCTTGAACATCTTTAAAATTTAATGGATTCCCCTGATTAGCACAGATTAACTTATAATTAATTTTTATTGAAAGCTGAGAGGTTGTTAAATTCTGCAAAAGACGCCGGAATGGCCCTCCGTATAAAAGGCGGAGATCACAAGCTTTCGGAACCCGTTGATGCGGTTGAAACAAAAGGCCGAAATTATGGCAAACCGCCACGAATGGTTATAAAATGATTCTAAAAACATTAACTCAACTATAATAACTATAAAAACGTATAAAATTAAGGTAATAAAATTAAATGCTGCAAGTTTGCGGCTCAGAAAAACGAGAACCGCGAACCCAAGAACAAGAAGACCCATTAAAAAACTGGTCTGCTGAACGTTCCCAACGAAGGGTCATAAAAATTCGTAGGCCTCCACATGGCAAAAAAAAATGTAGCAATTTGCAGCTTGTTTTCGAAATCTAAACGCCATGACGTGGAAAAGAACTGAAAAAAGTAGAATGACGTGGTAGCGATAATGAAAGGCTGTGAAATTTAGAGTCAGTCGACAAATTGGCAACTATATCGGCGCGTTCGTCAAAACAAATGACGACGATAGACGCTGGCCGAAGGAATCAATGAAAGTGGAAGGAATCCCTTGCTGCAGCTTGCGAGGCGGATTCTTTCGCAGTAGCAGAAAAATACGAGTGTATTTTTACTGTCTGAGTGTCTGTGTATTTTTTCCCATAATTTAAAAATTTATGTTTGGGATAGAAGGCCGACTGAAGAAGAAAAGAGGCTGCCAGGACTTAATTGAACCCTAACGAGACAGCGGTTTCCTGCTCACAGAGATCGCGTGTTCTCGGAAATGTATTAAAATTCAAGCAACAATTTTCGAACATCACGTTTTCGGATATTCCGCTTATCAAAATCCCAAACCAGAGTCATATTTTTTGTTCTCATATGCGGCCGAATGAAGCCTTAAAATTTTTCAAATCAAATTCCTGCATTTTATGGTCAGTTTGTTGGGTTCCATTTAGTTCAGCACTCAGTCTTCGGTTGAGAAAGCATCCCGAAATTTGTCAAGGACTCTTAAAAATTCGCTACGGCCATCGCGGCGGTTGAGAGAGAAATGCGGCATTCCTGAGAAATGGAATACCGAGATTTCCGAATTTGGGTTCAGGAATGTCATACGTAGGCAGACGACACTCGAATCGGATGGCAGGATTACGTTTGTTATGCGCGTCCTGGTTAGAAGAGAGTCGATTTTACCTAAAAATTCCTGTTTTACTTTAAATTTTAAATGTTTTCACTTGGTATCTCAATGCAATTTCATTATCATTCACACCATTTTCACAGTATTTTTATTTCGAAATAAAATAATAGCCTGTTATACTGAATCATAAAATTCAATTGAAATTTCAGCTTACTGTCATTTAAGCCGATTTCGCCATTGCCACGCAGTCTAGCTACGCCTAACAAACCGAAAAGTGTATTAATTAATTAATATTTAATTGATTTCGACTTTTTCCCCAATTTTTGTGTATGCTTTCAACGCACAATGGAATGTTATTTAAATATGAGTTTCTCTGCTGTGGCTGGAAAACTGAAAAAATAAAGAGAGGCGTGTATAAATTTAATTGGTGGAACGGATAAAAAATTTCTGATTTTTATCAGTACGGTGAAATTCATTAAATAATTAAGAATGTTAAATTTAGGATTCAGTTTTTTCGGTACGCAGCAGATAATTAGCGAGCTAGGCAGGGAGAGAGAGAGAGAGAGAGAGAGAGAGGCTTTGGGAGTTCAAAAATCAATAAGAATTTCAATGAAAGGAGAATCAATAAAAATTAATAAGAACAGCATTAAATATCCTCGCTTTAAACTCCACTAAGCAGTTGAGAGTGTAGCTTTCGCAATAGCTAATACGATAACCTGCACTCTATTATTTTTTGCCTTATTTATAATTCCGTATTAATCACGTCATCAGCGGCCATCAATGCCGCCCCTGCCAGCGACGCATTTAAAGTCTCTTCGGAAGCAGGCAGCCAGTCAGGCATTCAGGCGTCTTTCGAGAAATAAAGCAACGCAGACATTAATAGCGGCAACTGGCAGGCGATGATGTTTATCCGACCACGACGATCGGTGAGTAGAAAACAAGAACAACAACAACAGACAATAGGATCGTGTTGCTACAGAAGTAAATGTTTGTAATCTTTGGAAGTGTAAATTGTATCACTCGGCACTCGCTTCAGCTTCAGGATCCTCCTTGGAAATCCATGTCTGATCTCTTCTCTGTCCTCTCCCAATGATTACTTGCCCATCCTCCGTCTCTCTCCATCCTCTCTTTCTCTCTCTCTCTCTCCCTGTTCGCTTTCCTACATGAATTCCTCATTTCGTCTGATCACTTGGAATGAGTGTTGAGTATTTTTTACTTTGTAGTCGTGCGTTTAATTTAATTTTATTTTTATCTTTAATTAATCCTGAATTTTTATTTCTTTCGGAAGTGATAACACTTTCCATGTGAATTTCGCGGAATTCGATCTTTAATTGAAATTTATACTGCGACGTTAATTGCCCTGGAAACCGAGTGTGATGAAGAAAGTTCCTGAAAATTTACTGTGAGGGTGAAGATGATCATCACGAACAGATAAAAACACGCTGGAGGGACTGCAATAACCGAGGAATGAGGAAGTTCAGGACGAGATGTCAGATGATGATTTCTTTCAGACGAAGGAATGAAAAATATAGTCTGAAAAGTAGTGACACTCGCAAGTTTGTGATAAACGCTTTTTATCAGTGATTGATTGAGTGATCAGCTTACTGAAATCTAAAGAGTTTCCGCAGTTATTGATCTAAAGAATATTGGATCATCACGTCGTTGCCATATTCTTTCTCGAGATTTTCACTCCTTCCACATCTTTTTCCACTGCTTTTCTGAAATTGTCTAGTAAAATGTTAAGCCGGCTTTTAAACGCTTCCATCACCTCTTCATCGCTTTTGTAAATTCCGCTCCATACTGCATTACTTATGTAAGTTATGCACGAAAATCACTTCTGAAATCAACTTATATATATTCGAATTGAATGAAGATCTGTTATCCAGCATTTAATATCCTCACCCGATGAAAGCAGAAGCTTGCATGAAAGAAGTCTGTCTCAACAGGGAGTATAAATGTGGCGCACTTGAAGAAGTGTTTGGAACCAACGCAGCCCAACCCTAGTGAGTGGGCATTAGCAACAACAGCAACAGCAACAGCAACAACAGCAACAGCAACAGCAACAGCAACAGCAACAGCAACAGCAACAGCAACAGCAACAACAATAACAGCAGCAAGAACACTAAAAAGGAGTGAGTGACGTCTGCAGAATAGTAAGTAAAAGAGAGCATCTGTTGATGCTTCCTTGCTGTTGTCCTTTTTTAGTTGTTATTGTTGTTGTTGTCACTGATATGGATTAAGATAAATTAAAAAGGTGTGTCTTACCGGAACGAAATTCAATTTTTATTCCAGTAGATGTTTTTGTTGTTATTTTCATTATGCGTACGCTATGCTGACTTTATTCGCATTTGTGCCGCCACCGCGCTCATCAGCCAACGCATTCATATGTGAGGAATCACACTGCAAAAAATGCTGACTGTGACTATCTATCCGGGAATGAATATAGAAGTGTAAATAGCGAATATAAGAAAAGGAGTGTCTACTAGAGAGCGTAAATAAGAGAGCGTCTACCAGCGAGTGCCAATAAACTAGTATCACGCAGCGAGTATAAAAAGAAACTAATATCATTAACTTTTCTGTCCGAACTTACAAGTATTTGTCATGCATCTGAACAGCTTGTTTCTTTATAAAACACAATAAAATAATTCTTATCTAACTACTTTTCTGGCAGTGTAGATACCGATCCGCCTTGCAATCCGCCCGGAACATTAAGCATATCTTTTTATGATCTGGCAAATCATCGCCGACTTTTATGTTTGTGTAGCACTGAATTATTGAATTGTTAAAAAATAAAAACACGCTCACACGCGGAATGAGCATCGGAAAGTGTCATTCTAATGAAGCGTGAATCATCGACATCATGTGGGTTGGCAGCCGAAGGAGTCAAGTTATGAAAATTGAATACTAGAGCTTATGCAATGTTAGGCAAGTCATGCTGCTGGCAACCGAATCGAATTACAGAGCGTCAACTCTCAGTTCTGATTAATAGCGGCGAATGCAGCTCGAAGGGAGTTTTCGCGGAACTTAGAATGCATAATATAAACGGAATGACGTAATGGTGAAGTGGGAGTGGGCGTACTAAAGTAATTTGATTTAGATGCAATTAAAATTTGTGGGAAGTGTATTATTATTATATAGATAAATAAGAAAATCTAAGATAACAAGATAATTATCTAAGATCGATAAGTAAGATAAATAAGAAAATCTATTAAGAAAAACTAGTTGAAACTTGATTGAACAACGATCGTTTTTTAAGTTAGCGATATTTTTTCGGTTTCATAAACATCCACACAAGAGGAATGACCTCAGTAATCCTTCCATAAAAAAGGAATTCAGGTTTTTTTTTTGAGCGTGCAGACAAAAACTCATTAAATACGTTTAATATCTTAAAATATGACAAGCGTTCATGTGTATTTGAGCCGTGTATACCATGTGTTCTAACGAATCTCTCGAATACCAGATACATATTTCTGCGCAAACATATGCTCGGGTTTACTTGTATTGGTGTATAAATATCTAGTAGTATTCGCGCAGATATCACAGTTGTACACGAAGCTGCCCGTAAGTGTATTTCTGGATTTAATCCCTGTTGCGGCATGTCAATCCCGTCTCAATTGCAGATTTAAACTGCAATTAAATTCCGCTTGCTCCGTTGGATTTTCGTAGAAGCAAAGAGCGACTTTTAGAATTACTAAACAGGACTACTGAACAGATTTCATTTAAGAAAATAAAGAGAGTCTGGAAGTTAGCATTCTTATTTTCTCTTATTTTGTTGAAATTATCCTTTCTTCTTCATCCATTTCTCATTTAATTCTTTGTTTTCCTCAGAAATATTCTTAATTTTCCAATTACAATCATCAAAACTATGTAATTAAATACAGAAAACATTTTCCTGGCGCACTAAAGCCATTTTAGACTTGAGTTTTAAAAGGTTATAAAAACATAACGAACTTGTTAGCAGCGAAGGATGCAAGAAATTCCTGAAAGGATATTTATGTAGCTCAATAATTGATTCTTACAGAAGAATGCTTAGAAAAATGCAAAATTTTATGCCCTGCAAAGTCTGAGATGCTGCCAGACGAAAACCTTGTAAGCAGCAAGGTAAAGAAGAGCTCGAGCATGCAAAAATGCAGAAGAAAGAATGCACTTGGCAGATAAACTTCTCGGAAAGAGCAGTTGAACTCTGCTGAAAACCTGGCAAGTAGGACAATCAAGGACTCACATAAACGTACTGAATACATAAAGACTGAAAATGCAAGCAATTAAATGAGAGAAATTCTGCTTTAAGCGGATTTAATTGGGAAATTCAAATTTCTAATATACAATAGGATAAAAATTACTGCAGATATGAATGCATCCTCACTAGATATTTCAACTTTAGACGTCGAGACTGAAGAATGTTAAAATTTGCTCCTAATAAATGATATTTCCGAGGGAATTAAATACAAAAGAAACTCAGAATGACGTGAAATACTCTGGTGTGAGTAGGGAAATCCAATGAAGTTCGTTGAAACAAAAGCTACTCACGGCAGCTTATTGTCCTCCGAACCCGAGACGTTGAGTTGAGCATGGAAATATTTTCTTTAAAACTTTGCAGACAATAAATGGAACGAAATCTAAAGCGCTTTGGAACAAAAGAGTCAAAGTGAAAGTCTCTGGAAAGTTTTCATTTTCCAGAGGGAGGATGAAATATTGCAGTAGATATCGAGTTCTTAATATGTGAGCGCATTAATTTCGTATGGAAAGCTTCGATATTCCACAAAAAAAGAAGAACAACATTTGCATACCGATCTAAAATAAGCGCCATTAAGTGAAAATGGTTTCATCTTGGAGACGACATAAATTATGGAACCTACATAAAAGCTTTTAATTCAGATATCGCGGTGACAGGTGTAGAGCGGTTCTGTCGTGATATGTGGGTAGTTTTCGAGGTTGATATACGAAATCTTTATATATTTTAAGAGTTTTACGAGTTATGAATGAACAAACGAAGTCTTAGTTAGAAGATACTAAATTAATACCTGTAATATTACCTCTTAATATCTAAGGACTTGAGAAAATATGGCTTCAGATAATCGTCTTTAAAGCCCCAAAACGATCTCCAAAAAGTACGGAGCTTTCATCAACAATAATAGCTTGAGTTAGATACTAACTTTTGTTTATATTAACTGAAATAACTCCTTATTCCCGAGAGATTTCGTTGAAAATAGCCCTATTCTGATTTCAAAGCCAACATCTTAACGAGGAAACAGTGGAAACACCACACCAAGGTCAGGTTATAATAAGTTAATTGATGCGAGGAGAAGATATATGTGATCAAACAGATTGTGAACCTCAGGTGGAGAGTTCTACAGGGCCGTCTATCAATGCATTCATCAAAGATGAACTCGCACAAAGAAGAAACAACGAAGAAAATAACGAAGTACACATCAAAACGCAAAGTTGAAAGGTTATTCCAACCTCTTCTCCCCGCTATTTCGCTCCTCATTCAGGCCGTTCCGTGTGCTGCTGGCTGTTTTTGTGTTCCTGCTGAGAGGAATTTTAGGATTTTCAAAAGATTTCTTGATTTCTCTTTTGTTTGCATTTGGGTAACAAGCAAAAAACTGTTGAGGGCAGGTGTTAAAACTGGCTGGCCACCTTATTTTCGTTCGCTTCCTTATCTGCAGTCGCACATACGTGGCCTTTAGATGCACGCGTAGATACTTTTGTGCATCTACAGGTAGTTTTAGATGCATTCTGCATATTAAAAAACAAAATCAGGCTAGAGTTTTCAGTGTTTCCTTTACCTTTCCCTACTAAGCGGCCAAATTTGGACTCTTCTTTTAATTTTCCTTATTAAAGAAGCATTGAATTTCATAGAAATGTGGCAACAATACGCACTGGCAGGTTGACAAGGCTATTTAATTCAGCTTGCTAAAGGACTTTAATGAAAATAGAGGTTTTTAATAAGTTGAAAACCTTTTACTAAAAATCCAAGCACTCCAAAATGCTGGAAATTTATTTCTCTAAGGATTTTGAGGAAGGAGTTCGGAGATCTAAAAATTTGGCTAAATAATAAATGAAATAAAGGTTGCCCACTATCTTCACGCTTCATGTTCACATCATTGCATGAAAGAAGTTAAATGGAAACGCAGCAGAAGCAATGAAAAACAAAAATCAACCTGGCAGATACTTTTTTCCTGCAGCCCTGTCTGCTGTCAAAACCAAAGCAAAAAATTAAGGAATCCACCACATGGGCGCGTTTCGATTTTATGTTTTTCGTTTCGTTTCGTTTCGTTTAGATTTCATGTTTTTTGTCTCGTTTCGATTTCAGTTTCAATGCCGGGAAGCAACAAGCATTGCAACGGAACGGCAACGAAACGAAACAATCCATGTGGATCGTATCTTGTAGATGCAATCCAGACGGAACGGAACGCAGCTGCTTGGCGGCTAGATACAAGTAGGAATTCAACATCCACGAATCGGTTGGTTTAGTAGAATTTCGTTTGTCGAACCGCTTGGCTGTCGCGCGAGTGGCGAGCGGAGTAACAGAATCTGAGGGAACCGTTATCAGGACGGTGGGGATATTTAAAATCGCGTGAAAGAGAATTGATGAATTAATGGAGAATAAATATAATTATTACATATTAATAAAAATAAAGTGAATTCAAACAAAGTGCAAAAGTATCGCTTAGATAAAGTATCTTATGGATGGAATCTGATTAAAAGTAAAAATAAGAATGTGAAAACAAAGTAGATTTAAATAAATAAAATTAGAAACTGCGCTTTTTCTGATATCAGAACGCATTCTTAATTATTCAAACTCAACGCATTACAAGAATTGAATTACGAATTACGAAACTGCAGCTGCTTCGCAGCGTATTGCCAGTGAGCGGCAATATAATAAGCAGCAACAACAACGACAACATCTACCAGCGGTAAAATCTCTCAGTGCAACAGCACAACAACAACAACAACAATAGAAACAGTAAACTCAAGCTAGAAACATCAAAATGCAACCTGAAGACTCGTCGCCGAATTCGAGTGCTGAACTGAAAGGAAAAGCGAAAAGTTACAAATGCAACAACAACAACAAGTTGACTACGGCTGCTTCTGCTGCCTTTACGAGACATATAGTGAAAATATCTTGCGGCCGTCGTACAGGCGGCGGCTCATCCTCGGCCTGCAACGCACGGATAACAACGCGGCGGCGGCGGCTGTTGCTGCCGATGCTGGTCGTCCTCGTCGTCTGCAGCTTAAATGGATTTAAGCAAGTTGCAGCGCTCAAGGGTAAGTTTCCACAACAACAAAGCAGTCATTAAGAGAACCCGAAACATATCCATCCGTGCGTATTACAAATGCAAGAGATGCAATAGCTGTTGCAACCAGGGAGGCGAAAGCAAGTAAAACGCAGCATCTAATCAAGGCAGACGTAGGCATCTTTAAGATACTTGAACCACAGGAAGTGTATTATTAGCAAATATGGTATTTCAATAGAAGAAGATAGTGTGAAACTAGAGAAGGACGTCGATGCTTTTAAAAAAGGTGTAAATCGACACTACTCCCACTCTTCTCCTTCCCACTAACCTTTACCCTTCTAAACCAACGAATGCTTTGCATGGATAGGGGGCATCCCCTGAGCTTGGTTCTATCTGCCATAAAAAAAAAAAAGGAATGTTTAGTTTATCATTGATATAACGTCTCGGAAAAAGAAGAGACTTTGGACTGAAATCTTGGAGGTTTACAAATTGTCCCAAACGTTTCTTGTCCCAACTACCTGCAAAATCGGATTGGTCTTTAAAAATGAAAAGTATTTGGTGGGGCTATTTGTGGTCCTCTTAATATCTCCTCCCTCTCCTTGCTGCTACATATTTCATTATTTGTTGAATACAGACAACATATAGTGGGTCGATATTTAATGGATTTAATATTTTCTTCCAGTATAATAAAGTGTCATCAATGGCCGACCTAGAAATTCATCACGGTTGCCTTATTAAAGTACCCAACCTTATTTAGCTCTGACGAGACCAAGTCATCTTCGGATAGACTGACTCGATCGGCGCTCTTTTAATATCCTTCTTTGGCCCACTATTAGGAATTGATAGCTGACCTCATCAATTATAAATTAGGTACCCGGACCAGGGTAGATATGCCGGCATGCGTTACAAACAAGAATAAAGAGTGAAGACTCCATCAAAAAAGGGCTACCCTAATACGGGCTACTAATACGAGTATAAACCGCAGTGTTGCTGACCTATCTGTACCGCTAGACTGTTGTATAGTAGTAACCAAAGCAACCACAGCAACAACGACAACAGCCACAGCAACAAGGTCACCATAATAACTCCTCATTGAATCCCCTCGAGGACGTAGCAAGCTGGAGTGCAAATTGCTGTGTAAAAAGCGCGCTGCACGGAGATGCTGAGAAAAAATGCAGTTGAGAAGTGGAATCAGTGAAACAAAAGCTACGGGGCGGAGTGGCTGGACTAGGGGGAGGGGAGAAGAGAAGAAGGGAATACTGTGAGGGGAATAAGAAAAGGACACCAAATAAAATGGTCCCCAGGGGAAGACGGCTGCTGGCTGCTTGCCACCACCATCCGCTTGTTTCCAAGATAACTTTTATTGCAAGGATTTCTTGAGCAAGAACAACGACAGAATGCATGCTGTGGCGCCACTGCCACCAGCAGCAATACTATCGTCACCACTCCTCGCCGCCACCATTCGTATCACCACCGCTACCACCAACCAACCACCACCACCGCTATCAAAAACTGCAGCAGCAGCAGCAACATGAATGCGTCGCCCCCTAAATCCACCCGTCATGTGACCTCAAAGTTGTTGTCACCCTTTGAAAGACACACGCAGTTGTAAGGATCGGAGGGGATACCAAAGTAGGCAATTAATTCATGTTGCACGACGACTTCGGATTGCATGTCACACTTGCAGCGCGCAGCAAGTGCTGGCTTAAACGTTTTAATTTGATTTCCGATGCGGCGCGCTAAATGTTTTCACGTGCGTAACCTGCTTGCATGCCGCGTATCTAAGAGATTCGCCGCTACATAACTTGTGACGAGTGTTTTTCCTCCTCTTCAGTCGGAATGAATGTAAAGAGAGTTAATGAGTCACGCAACTGCCGCGTGCACTTTAAAGTTGCCACTACAGCGGAACGCTTACAAATAATGAAGTGGAGGGTGTGTGCCGTCCTTTTTGGATAAATTTGAACGAATGTAACTTTTAAGCTGCTGTCGGGCGGTTAAGGGTTAATAGAGAGCTGAAGGGATGGAGGAAACATTTTGGTGCAAAGTCCCCAATAACTTGATATGAAAATAGATATATTAGGGTGCAAGTTGCTTAGAATCCGAATTACATCGATCTATAACGCTCGAGATTTGTTAATTTTAGACGTCACCATCATTGTTGTCGCCTCGAATACGAGAGAAGAAAAAACCTCGTTCAAATCGTTCCATCTACTGGAAAATCTGTCTGGGTTTCCGTTGTAACTTTTTACCTTGAATTCGAGATGGGAAACAGACGTTTACTATCTCTATCTCGGGTCTTGCGTTCGAGACCCAATCGTTCTCTGATCTCGATCAATGATCTCGATCAATGATCTCGATCAATGATCTCGATCATCCCCTCGGGAAAATCGTCCCAACAACGATTCGGATAAACCAACTCAGTTTCGATGATGAACACCTCCTCGAATTCGAGATGAGATCGAGAGGATAGCAAGAAATGTCGTATAAGATTCCTCAGCATCTCAGTACCATGTATCTCAACGTCTCCACGAAAACAGAGTTATTCTCGCTTTTCAATGTGAAAACGTGAACAAACTATTGCTTGTCTCTTTTTTTAGACATCGATTTTCTCTCTTCTCGATTCTCCACTGTGACGTGACCACACATAACTCATTTATTCGAGTAGCCGTAGTTGAAATACGATCTGCCACCATTTTGGCTTCGTAGCTCCGAGAATTCCGATGCTGATATTGGTAATGCAAGTTTTTCTTCATTACTTTTTTTCATCTTCTCGTTTCAATTATTTTCATTTCTTCGCTATGCGTGCAAAGGCGGCATAAATTTAAAATTTTTATAGTTTCCATCTAAAAAAGAAGGAAGAGAAAAGAGAAATATTGAGAAAGCAAAAATTTTACGTAGGCTTAGAAAACTAAAAAAGTTCACATTTCTTCTTCCTTCTCCTCGGAAATATAATTTATTTTGTATGTTGATGTCGGCATTTGCCACGCACTGCAGAAGATGTTTGATGGCTTCTTTGTGAGCTCGAGAAGGCAGTGCGGCAAACTAGTCTGTACGATGGTGCAGCGCGCCTCTTGTCCGTCGTTGCACCTCGTAGAGTCACCTTGTGATTCCCGCCGATCGGCGGCAATAAAGTTTCCCTGCAGTCATTTTGTTTACATAGAAATCGCAATAATTATTTGTGTAAGCGTTGAATTTTAATTGAGTGAAATTGGATATTTTTTAACGATGTTCGGTTTTCAGTTTTCGTTTATTATTGTTTCGTGTGGTATTTGAATGGTTGAATGGTTCTCAGCGGCGTAATGGGAGTGGGAATGGGCGAAAAATAACAAGGAAAGAAAGGATGTTTGGTCGGACTGAGGGCGACTATTTGAAATGGATGCTTATTTAGCGAGGAACAAGGCTACAATTAATGCTCTCAAAAGGCATTTCAAAGAAACGCAAGGCTACTTGGGAAGTTGGAAGAAGGAAACAATAGAAGTAATGATTTCTACTTGTTGAGTCAGATTTTGGTCAGAGTTTAACGTTTTAGAAAGCCATTAGTAATGGTGGGTGCAAATAATTAGCAAGAAAGTTACACTGTAACCCCTAAATCAAAGAAACAATAAAATTTTCCTCCTAAAACTTAAATCAATTATGTTAATCTATTATAAATCTACTAAATTTCAATCACATTTCGACGCAAAGTGTTCCATTAATGATGGTTATCATTAAGAAACTGCAAGAGTCGAAAAAGTAGTTGTTGCAACACCAAGGTTAAACAAGCTCCTCTGCACCATCCATATCTTCGAATATCATCCCGTACTCAGTTCCGCAACAAGCCAATAAACACCGGCTGCGTGCAACAGCCGCTCTGTTGCCGCAACTCGTTGACATTTTTAGCCCGCAAAGCATTTCATTTTTTAGGCATCTCTAGCAACGCATTCAATTTCAATGTCCTGCCTCCGACTTTGCTACACTTGTTCCTTGCAAGCTTATAGCGCTGTTGCAGTTGTTGTTGATGTTGTTGTTATTGTTATTGTTGTTGCTGTTCTTGTTGTTGTTGTTGCGATGTAGGTAGCTTAGCTGATGTTGCTGATAATTCTGTTGCCCCCAGCTAAGGACAAAGTGTTAACTACAGGATTCATATTACAAAAAAAAAGAAAAACAAAAAAACAAGGAAAATGAATTTGCGAATTTGTTGGCATGTCACTTCCTGCAGGCGTGTAAGTCGTCGGCCCACGAAGCTGCCTGCAGGCTCAACATTTTTAATAAATCTTCTAAAAATTACCTGATTATAGAGCAGCAACAACAACCAAACAACCAGCAACAGGTTCGCTAAAATATGGAGAGGGTAACAATAACAATTTTTTGTAATGGAAACTGGTAGCTTTTCAAGAAACAATAACTACTAATAGTTTCGTTAACTTACGAAAAACTTAACTAACACTTTAGTTAATTAACTACTCTGTCAGTTAGTTAACTACTATTATAGTTATATGACTACTAATCTAGTTAAAAACAACTAATAATTAGCAAAATGCGTAGTTAGTTAGAAACACTCTTTCGAAGTCAGTTGCATATTTTTCTCCTTCATAATTCTATAATCTCACCAAACTCCAGAATTCTGTTCTCACACTTCGAATACGCTTACGATTTTGCATCTTTTTTCTTTTCCATGCAAGCTTCGCTTAGTTCAGCTTGTCCGATAAGCTTAAAAATGTTGAATAGGGAAAACGCCGAGCTCGAATTTAAATAACCTGAATTGGTATTCGGATTTATCTGTCAGCTGCGCCTGCCAGTAGTTTTTTAGAATATACAATTTTTTTATCTGCTACAACGTTGTCTACTCTTTTTTCATGCATAAAATTTTAAGTGAAAAAATTCAGCAGCAGAACAAGCAACTGTTGCTGCTGCAGCTCTTCGTAGCTGCTGCTGTAGCTTTAGCTGTTGTTGTTGTTGACCATCAACTTTTACTGCATATCTTAAATCTTTACTTAAGTAAATGAACTTCATTGCATGGCGACAGTTTTCGAGATACGCGTCGCGCTATATTAGGTTCCAGCTTAGAGTCACGAAGAACAGTGGTGGGGCTAAAGAAGTCCTTTAAAAACTTTGTGTTTTTAAAAATTAATCAATCAGTTAATAATGCAACTTAATAATCAACTTTTATTAATTTCAAGATGATGGTTGTACTGAAGTATACTGAAGTATACAAAAAATAGTTCTTTCGATGATATCGTCCAAAATGTTAAATTATATTATTAACATTTGAGTTCTCGTGTTGCAAGTCGTGAAAAAGTTATCGTAAATATATTATGAATACTTTTGTTTGTTCTAGAGAGTGTCAAACTACAATACTTGACAATACTTGTACCGCAATGTCGAGATATATCGAGAAAACCTCTTAAAAATGTTTTCAGTATTAATATCGTCCAAAGTCACGAGGAAATTGTCACATTACATACAGAAATTAATAAAACGTGGACCTACGTCGCAATATATATCGAACAAGATATATGTAGCGATATAGTGACACAATCATTGATGATAGTTACTGCCAAAACTCGTCGGAAAACATACAGAAATATTCGGCTCGTTCTGTCGCAGTACATATCGAGCTAAGTTTAGTTTAGTTTACATTCGCTTTTAACTCCTATTTACGCCACCACTGGCGACCGTCTGGTAAACCGAATCTAAACGGTGGCTCGCGTACGCCCAACTAGACGACTTGTGACCGTTTTTGCGGAGCGCATATGCGTTGCTTGCGTAGAAGTAACTTTTATTTTTCTCATTTATTATTTTACTTCGATTCCGCTGCCTGCTTTTTGCGGTTGCGCACTAAATTGTAATACGAGATCTGACTACTTCAAGCGATACCAAGAGCAGGACGACTCAGGTTGGACTGGACGATAAACGAGCAGATCGACGGATGGACGGACGGATGGAAGGGTGGATGGATTTTTATGCGACAACAGCAAGCATGAGCAATAAGTGGATAAATTCTTCTAAATCATCATCATCATTATCGTCAACGTTATCATTATCGCTTGGCGAAGGAACGACCGAGACGTACAGATACTCGTATTCTAAGTAAAGTAACGCGATTAAAATAAGCAAATAAAATGCGTTGATGCGTCGCGTTGCACTTGTTGCACGTCGAGGAAATCTCGCTTCAAAACGGAGCAGCAGTAAGATTTCTTATATTTTTTAATAAAAATTTATAGATCTAATGATGTTGCATTTTAAATAAGATTGTAAAAATAAACACTTCTATTTACGTTAAATGATTTCTTGTTGTTCTCAGACTTTACAGCACACGAAAGACGGGAAAGTCGTAAAAGCGAATTGAATTACATTGATTATGATTCAGTTCTCCGTTTTTTCTCCACAAATATTGACACAGAGCTGGTTTTCATGCCTGTAAACAAAGAATTTCACACAATAAAGGTTGCCTCTCGATCTCTTCGCCACTTTTGATGGATGCGTCAAGGCGCGGGTTGTGCAAATACAACAACTTTAGAAATTTCCCAATAATTTTGGATGTTTGTTTCCCTCCAACATGTAATGATTTTCCTGTGAACTGAAGAAATCGTTCGCGAGCAGAACAAGATTTCAAAACTTGTGGGAATTTCGTGTGTTTCTCTTGAACTTGCAAGTGGAACCAGAACTCATAAAAGTCTGGTAAATCTGGAGAGCGCAATGAATGCCCTTCCACAGCACTTCTTCACAGTGGATTTTCTCACTTGATTGAATGCTTAATTTTTGTGGCGTGGCTGTTGCAGGGTGACCGAGTGGTCGGTCGTTCGATCGGGTTCTCTTTGACTGCTTGAGACTCGCGCTCACATTTGACTCGATCACTAATTGATTCAGCATGATTTGCTATAAATTAAACGCGTTGATAATAAAGGTGCGCTCGTGAAGGTACCGTGTTAGGGTGAGGAAAGTTGGGAGGGGGTGGTGGTGAGACGAGTGTAGGTAGAAATGGCGTTGAATAAATTGAGCCGAAGGTGGATCACATCGAGCGCATCACTTAATTAGGCATTCATATGCGCGGCAAGTGGGGACGACGTGGAGAAGAAGGCGACTCGCTGTGAGGGACCAAGGAAGGGGCAGGAGGGGCGCGCTACGTGGGTTTTGTGTGGAAAATAGAGGCTTGGAGCTCTGAAGGGTTATACAGATGGACGCTTATAAACACACGCACACCAGCTCGTGAAATTAATTGAGCTGTTTTATGCTGTCAAGGATCGGAATACCGCGTTAGCTGCCGAGAACGTCGAAGTGCGTGCTTTAAATATTTCATTTTTCCAGGTTTTTCTAATTTGTTTCTATTTTTCTCTTATTTTCCGCTTCTTTTTCTTTTTTCTCCTCTCTGGTTGCTACAAATTGAAGTGGCGTTGAAATGCATTTCAAATAAAGTCGTTTGTTACCGTCTGCATTAATATTGCGCGCATTCTGATGAGAATCTTCAGTGCTGACTAGGAATCCAATGTAGACGACGTGAGATTGTATTTCTAAGATCTTAAAATGAAGCTGTTAAGGTGGCTGGAATACAAATGAAGTGAACGATTAAGGATTCAATCGGTTTATTGATGCAATAAATTGTTTTATAGATGTCAGAGTGTGAAAAGTTTCAGGGACTCTCAATGATAACGAATAATTAATTTAAAAAGAGTTTAATTTTATAAGTGGAAATGGATGTTGAAGAAAGCGATAAATTAAACTTGTGAATCATATATAAAAATAACTTAAAAAAGTAAATAATTAAATTATTGTATATGGAATTCTCAGAATCCTTCTAGAAAAATACAGTCAAAAGTAACAAAATATCATCTCCCAGCTTCGAAAAACAGTTTCAAATTCAATTAATTGAAATTTACACTTCTTATTGAATTCCTTATATCGACAGACACAAGTGGAACATCTTTGGGAACAACATTTCTATTTTGTTACAACTAGAGAAACTTTATTTATATTTTTATACCTCTATTAAGAAACTTTCTTACTCATTCGATCCGAAGTCTGGATTTCTACAATGAAAAGGCCTTCCAACATTTTTATTTTTTTCCAACTTGAGTTTTGTTCGATTCGTATGTTCCGAAACCTTATTTTCCCCACAATAAAAATACTTTCCTCACGCGAAAACGAAACAACAACCTCTTCACCGAATTATTTAAACCCTTCAAAGCAAGCGAAATTCCGGTACTCCGGTGCTCAATGAAACTGAAGGACTCTTTTAACATCCGGTGTTGAGCTGAAGTCAACTTTATATTGAACGCAAACAATTTTTAGCAGTTTTTGGTTACCAAAAGAAAGCGCACACTTTTGCCGCTTCAATGCCCTACTTTCCCTTCAATGTAGAAGTGAAAATCAACCCGCACGAATTACGTTTGGTGTGACAGAATCCAAGTGTGATTTCTAGATTGAGTTATTTTCGTCTGCAACTCCGTAGATGTGGACGTATTTTGAATTAAGCACACGAGGTTAGGACAATTTAATTGAGAAAACAATTAATTAAAAAAATTAATTTCAATTTTTTCCTTTTTCCTCATATCAACATCGTCTGCGTTGGTTTGCGTGTGCGTTGACTGTATCTGCGTTCGCAGCGCGTGATCACTTGTACGCGCACTAATGATCGACTCGGTTGGGGGTCAGCTGTCAATGTGGTACCGAAACCATCGTACCAGGAAACCATCGTCCACACAATCGTCATCATCATCGTCGCAGTCATGATAAGCGTGGTTCTCGTGTTGCTTGTACTTCGAGAGCAGACAAGATTATTAAAAAGTGATCGTGGTGGATATGGAATCCCGCACTCGGTTTTCCTCTTTCCACTTTTTTTTCTGAGCCTTCATTTGGCGTGACATGAGGAAGCGCTGATTTTTATTGACAGCTCACAGCGGTGAGTACGAGCGCGTATGAATGAATGCATCGCGAATACTTAATCGATCGCCGCGGCGGTCCCTTCGAAACCATCGATCAGCAGGATCGAGGGATGGATGGACATCGATGTATTCAGCCATCCATCCATCCATCCATCCATCCGCGCAATCACTCATCTGCTCGTTTGACAGAATTTAATAATCCAAGTATGCAAATCAAAAGCCACCGCGGAATATTTTGCGCAAAATGACCAACTCATCAGTCATGCGTTGGCAGACTAAACTGCGCAACCGAACAGGTTTCGGTGCAGATCAGTCATCAGTCGTCAATCATCGAGTCCGCAATTTTAATCGACTTGCAGGAATGGCTGCGGACAAAATTTTAAATTGTTTATTATTTTATAGCTTACTAAATAAGATTTTAATTATAAACGCGTCTTGTTTTTTAATAAAATTTGAGTTTATTTTAATTTTATTCATAACAAAACATTTCAAAACATGAATCACAAGCCGTTTTCTTCAATTTTTTTGCACTGAAGGGCTCAGCAATCATCAAAGAACTCCAAAATGGACGCCAGAGAACAACTCGTCACGTGCGTTACGTGACACTGTGCAGCGACAAAGCAATGTGACGCGTCCGCTTTCCTTTCTTTGTCGCCCCCCAACAACTACTGCAGCGATCCTGTGCAAATTAAATAAACTCAACTTAATTAAAATAAGGCTTCATTATGACGCCGCAGTCCCTCCCGCGCCCGCGAAGGCACACGCAATCCCATCCCGGCCACAGAATGACAAGCGTCGCATGACATGCGGCATGACATGAGTTGTCACAAGCTAAATATTTGCTTAATACGTTTTTATTGTATGCATTCTAAAGTGTTTTTAATTCCGTACTTCGAAAGAATTTCATTTAGCAAAAAGAAAAGGAAAGTCAAAGTACGGCAACACTGGCTGGCGCATAAGTGTGACATTTTAAACAGAATGCAATGAAAGTGAAGCTCAGAAGGCACAGAATTCAGTGTTTATTTGTTCATCTGATCTGTTTACCGATTTATATTACGGTTTTCAACTCTTTAAGTTATAACTGTATTGTTCTCCTGTTAGCAGAAACGGGATTCGTGATAAAAGCAGCAATAACAACAACAACGACGGCGACTACAATAACAAAGGCGCGAAATAAATAGACGTTTTCGGAGCAGTAACAACATTTGTCATCTAGAGCAAGACACGCAGTTGCGGCAGCATGTTTTCAGTGCCATTTAAAGAGTGGGAGAGATTTTTATACGTACGTACGTGTTGTTGGGCTCATTTGCGATCTCCAGGAAACTTTTAACTTGCTGTTTACTGTGTTTTTTTCTATTTTTCATTATTATCTGCCGTATTTTGTATCTGCGAACGGTACGCTTCTCAACGTTACTCTTGGTTATATTCGTAAAACAGCTGATCAAAATGCGTGCACAGATATACATTTTGATCAGCCTTTTTTACGAATATAAGAAAGAGTAACGTTGAGAAGCGTACCGTTCGCAGATACAAAATACGGCTGTATTACTATTATTTTATAGCAATTTTGTCCTGAAAGAGTTATTTTTATTCTATTCCTATGCCTTGGCATTTTCAAGAAATGTTTGATTTTCTGCTTTTCTGGATGTTGTCACAACATCCCCTGTTTCCTTTTACACTTAAATACTCAGCTGTAGGGTGAGTGAGAGTTTTGGATGAATTTCAGAATCCATATAAAAAGCAAGGCATGAAAAACGTGATGTACATGTGTACACATTCATTATTTTGGGTACCTACAGCCCTGCATGTGCGGTGAGGTGCGGTGTAACCATAAAAACTCCTGATTTTCTGATCTCCTAAAATTTTACACACACCCGCCAAATTTTTGTCTGCCAAATTATACAAACATTTTTTCTTTTTCTCTCTATTGGCTAAAATTAAATCTTCTCTCCTTGTGGAAAAATGAAGCAAAGCATCTGCCGCTTTTCCTCTCATTGTTTTCATTTCATTTGATGTCTTTACAACTTAAAAATTGCATTTAACATTCGAGTTGTGATTGGTTTTATGACTGTTTTTGTTGTTGTTGCTGCTGCTGCACTTCCCGGAATATCCTGTCGCCCTGGATATATTACAGTTCTGGTAATTACAACAAAAATCGTTGTCGAGAGCACAGCATGAGGCAGCAAGGATAATCTTTGTGTAGAAAAATCCTAACATAGAAAAAATTTTTAGGTGGTGTGTGTGCCTGAATGGTTATATTTGTGTGAAGTGTGGATTTTCCTTTACTGTTGTGAAGACGCAGGTAAGCGCAAATGTGTGTCCTTCAGATCCTCAGATGGTATTATTACAGTTTATACTTGTTATAGCAAAAAATTCCTAGTTTGTAAATTTTCTTGGCTACCTTCTTGGCTGGACTTCTTTTTCTTTGGAAGAAACTTTTTTCTGTTTACTTCATTGTGGTGTAGCAATAATGAGATTCCGTATTCTGCAGACTTAATATTGTAGAAGGTTTTCCTTGCAAAATAACGTGCGAAATAACTTCTTCAGGTAACGTATTCAAACTCTTAAAAGTCAAAGGAATCTCCGGAGAGTTATTTTTAAAGACCACAAACTCCGAATATGGTTGTGACAACCTCTAAATGTCCCGCTTACCATTACATCCAGTGGATTCTCCCTCTCGAACCAGCAATTAATAGTCAACCGACAGCACAGCAAAGACTTGTGAGAAGTTGTGAAAAAGTTCTAAGTAGAAAGCCACTTAAAATTCAATCCGACACACTTAGCAGTCGATTGAGAGATCAAATAAAATATTCAGCTCAGATGTGTGCCATCGTAAAAACTCTTATTTGAAATATGCGACCATAAAAAGCTCCAAACAAACAATCAACAAACACGTACTTAATAATAACAGAAAGTGGAGAATTCTCAACATTTGGTAAAGAATTGAAGAATGGAATCGCGCACTCCTCTCTTTTTCTACTCTTATTCGTATCTTTCCATCTCTTCAGCATACGCATGATGTATCTACAGAATGTACTATAATAAAGAATAACAGCAACCTTAATAAAACATTTCTATGAAGTTTTATTCTTTGTTTCAACCATTCAAATGTCTTACAAGATGATCATCAATCTTCTGGTTTGTTATGGTAAAAACCAAGAATGTGAAGAGAGGAAAGAAGAAGGAGGAGAAGACTGAGAAAACGAAGATGATAAAGAATGTAATAGTTAAAATTCCATATGCTGTTTGAAAAGAAAAAGAAAACCAGAAAAGCAGGAAATATTACAATTATTTAAATAATATTAAATACTTCGCTCTATCTTTCTATCGCATTATCCTCGCACACAATCTGTGTGACGCTATTTGAAAAAAACATCGCTCTCATCGACAAACTAATATCTCGAAACAAACATCGTCAAACAAACAACGCCAAACAAACACCACCAAGCAAACAACTATAAACGATGATAACCAAAATTTAAAAGCCGCGATCTTTTCAGCTTCAGGCCAAGTCATCATTTGATTGATTGAAACAATAGTAGTGAAATTTTAGAGATGCAAAAAGCCTTCAATGGTGGAGCAAACAAAAGCAGACAATGAGTGTGGTAAATTTTGAGAGCCCGCTGCTGGCAGATGTCGACGACGACATCGGATAGTCGACGAGCGGACGTCGGACGTCGGACGGACGGCCTCAGTCATCACGGTGGTCTCATAATTTTAAGCTTCAAGCTCAATCGCAAGGCTCTCGTAATAAAGCCAGCAAACAGCCAGAAGCAGGCAAACGTCATGCATTTGATGCTGTTTGCTGTTGTTGTTGTTGTTGTTGTCGTTGCTTCAACAATTGCATCTCGCTGATATGCAATTGAAAAATTCTGCATTTATTTCTTGTTTCGGACAGCTGCTACTGCAGTTGTTGTTTTGTTGTTGTTGTTGTTGTTGTTGTTGTTGTTGTTATTGTCTCATATCTTTCAGCTGTGACTTATGTTGGTCTTTTAAGTTAATGTAGTTGCCATGGGCGTAGCGGTGAGAGGAACGGAGGGGACATCTGACCCCCTTGAAAATTGTTGTACTTTTATACCAAAAATGTATTCGAAATAAGTGAAGTTACCTTCACCCCCCGAAAGAAATCCGCTACCCGCCTCTTGTATCTTTACGGCTTGAATTTGCATCTGTTGGATCTGGAGAGCCAAAGTTGCCAACGGTGGCTGCGATATGTTATCATTTTTTGTTTGTTGTTGGTTGTCGATAACTCTTGTTGTTGTTGCTCTCAATGTTATTTTATAGTTTCTAATATATTATTTGGCTTTTATTTATTTATATCGGTTTTATTTTTTTATTACTTCTTGTTGTTGTTCTTGTAGGTCTTATTGTTGTTGCTGTTATTGTTGTTGTGGTTCGTCCTTTGCATGCTTCATTGTTTTGAGCGAAACCCATACCTACAACTCGGTAGGTCGTATATCCGCCAGACGACACAGATGCATTTTCAATGCAATTAAATTATAGGGACTTTAGCCCGATTCTTGCTTTGTTGTTGTTGTTGTTGATCCTTTTCGACTACCTGATTTTGAAGTACTTTCAGGGATTTCGTATAAAAGTATTCTACACAAAAATAAGAACAACAATAGAAGTTTTTCAGGTAAAAACTTCAGTATCTGAACTGCAAAGGAAGCGAGCGAGCATCTCATGAATGCGCATTTTTAAGCAGCAGCAACAGCAGCATAAAAGTATTGTTGTTGTTGTGGTTGTTGTTGTGGCTTTTTGTTTAAGTTGATAACCATGTTCAAATAAATCACCTTCTCTGCTTCCTAACCAGTCAGCAAGTCAGCAAGCCGGCCAGTTTTATTTAAGGCTACCTTAACTAAAATAACAACAACAACACTCGACAGCATGTAAGAAAACACAATAAGCATTCTTAGCGTATCTTTTCAGTTTTAAATGCAATCCGTGAGATACGCTTGGTTTTGATTTCTTCTTAAATTTTAGCATTTATAAGCTTGTTTTTTTCTTCCCAACTGCGACTGACTAACTAACTGAAACCAACTCGAATTCGTCCAGCCGTCTAACCATCCGTCCGTCCGTCCGTCCGTCCGTGTCTACGTATGACTGACGACTGTTCGTCTCGTTTGATTTGCTTCTTCGCTCCGAATTTTTCCCAATGTCGTCAGTTTCAACATGCACTGCATGGAGCTCCTGTACTTCCTTCGGTCCGCTGACTGGACTTTTTCGTCCCTTCCGCGCGCACATTCAATTAGGCCTCCAGAAATCGCAGTTTGCCCGCCGGAGCCGCCCACAGGCTGCACTCGATTACAGGATTCGCGGCTCGGGGGGTGCGGCCGCAAGAGCGCAGGCGCAACATGACTGTGATTTGTACGGCTTAATATTCGCTCATTTGGCAGCTGCAGCAACACAAGTATTCAACGCGCTCAGCGTTTCGGTCGCTTTTTTGTGGGTTGAGCGAATTTCTTCTGTTTTTGCATGGCTTTCTTGAGAGGCTCGGAAAACCGCTATTAACGGTGTTCTTCTTAAAACTGATCGAATTGCAACAACAACATCTAGGCACTCAAAAACATGAAAAATACTCAGATACATTGATTAATGGATGGGAATCGGCCCACGACAACAACAACAAAAACTCGTTCATAGCTTATAAAATGTGCATCTCTTAAATTAGCAAATATTTACGTCAGATAAAAGCGCCAGACACCGCAAACGCGTCCTGCAGATAAATATTCTCAAATGAATAAAGTTGTTTAATAACTCAGTGCGAGAGCAAATATTGCGTCCTTTCAAGCAGCGCGTACACACTCTCGCACCGACAGACATTAATAATTCCTGCTGCTCTCCAACGGATACACACGACCGCTTCAGCGAGCGACTGCAGCAGAGGCGAGCGAGAACAGCAGCAACTTAAAACGCAGCTGAGCAAGGATACGCAGCTGAGTAACGTATGCGAGCGGCGTAGGCAAAGTTAAGTCATTGCTCAAAATCACAACAACAACAGCAACAAAAACAACAACAATATCCTATCAATACCAACAAACGCCTTTTTATATACACGCTACACGAACAGCTTAATCCAGTCTCTCGCATTTATAAGACGCGCTCGGGCTTACAATATGTTGCACAACAACAAATTGCAGTTGCCGGTCGTTGTTGCAACACAAATTATTACAGCTGAATTATGTAGCGGGAGGTCTGCGAGCGAACAAAAATTATTAATTATCGCAGATACGCGCTGAGTGCAGCAGGATTTGCGCTGATTTGTTTGCTTATGAACTCCGCAGAAATTCCGCTGTGCGAACCGAAAGATACTTTGTATCTCGTACTTATAATTGTATTTGCGAATGTTTTCGTGTTTTCTGTTTAGTTTCAAGGTTTATTTTTTCTCACGAGAGAAAGGATTAAAAATCCGCTCAAGAAGCAAATATTCAGAGATATCTCTCTATCTACTTTATATTTCTTTGACACAAATCAAGTCGGACTTTAGAAATTTAGAGTATCTGCTATTGTCTTCGCGAACTCTTAATAAACAAGCGCGTTATCCAGCAGATACTCTTGTATCTGCTTATGCTAATTTAAGTTGCGTTACACTGGAGCGGGACGCTCCTCCAACTTTTGAAATAAAGCGGGAAACTTTTCAAGAAATTCAATTTAAATGCTACGTTTTTATCGCATGCATTTTATTTGCTCGCCGCTGATCGCTCGCTCTGTGTTGCTGCCTCGGTTCTGTCGAGGGCCGCATTGTGTGCGCGATTTAAAATGCACTAAAATGCAAAATAAATACACGCTAAAAGCTCAGCCGTGCGTTGCGTTATCCTTTTGCGGCGACCGACGCGACTCGAACTACAGGCAGCAGGAAGGTAGGCCGGCCGGCCGCCTAATCAATGCATTCCAAGCTCCGTCCGCAAAACAAATTTTATGCAAAAAGAGAACCAAAAAACTCGAAGTACTTGCGAAAAATAACCGCAGCCGAAATCTCTACGTTGTATCTGCGCGAACCGTGTATCCGTCTATGCACGGCGCACATTCGCTGGCCGCCGACTGCATCTGCGTATCTGCTGGATACGAGCTGGCGGGCGGTGGCTTCAATTGGTTCTTCTGGCTGCCGGTGTGCGGCCGCGAGCTGCCGACTGCCCGCGACTTCAGCCGCACCAGCAGGCGCAGCGGTTGCGCGGCATTAGTCGCGCCGCGGAATGCGATCGGATGCCACGCCGATTCACCAGCAGCCAGCCATCGATGGATAGATCGATCGGCCGTTCGATGATACATCGTCGTGTCGGTCGTTCTCGCCGCACGACTCGAGAACTGCGTTTAGTCGCTACCCAGCGGCTCGCAACGCACAGCGAACTGCCGCCGCTACCGTCGCACGCCGCGCTGCTGCTACATTGTATGCAGATAAATGAACATCGCCGGCAATTAAGGCCGCGTTTTAAGCGCATAATAAAAATACAAGCCGTGTCCAAAGTTCCAAATCAGTTGCCAAATGTTGCGCTTCGTTCTCCGTGTTCTTGTGTGCGCCGCGGCGGCCGTGCGGCGGTTGCGTTGTGCGGTGCGGCGACTAATGCCGCGCTCATCAGCAGACGCGCTCCGTGCGAATCGCAACAATTTGCAACGGTAATTATGTTGTCTGAGTGAGTCAGGTCGGCGCGCGAAATTGTATTAAATTACGTGCGGCACAGGAAACCCTCGCGAAGGGTGGGAAACTTAAGGCGACGAGGGTTAAGTGAGTGAGGACGCTTCTTGGGGTTTTAAAGTTTATGAAAAACTGTGACAGATTTTTAAGCGGGTTGAATAATGTGGAGAAGTTACTCGTTTATGGATTTTATAATTTTTCACCTTTGGAAGGAGAACCGAGAATAAGTTTAGATTAATTTGTATCTCTCTGTGGTCAGACTACACTAGTTTGCAGTGCACTTCTGTGCTCGATTTCTCTGTTTTCTCAAGTGGGCACAAAAGTTCCCATCGTTTAATGCGGACACCCATTCATCAATCACAACTCGTCCGCAAACGCATTTAATTTCTTCACTCAGACAAGTTTTTCTGCTATTAAACGAAAAAAAAAACACGAAACGCTTTTATTGAACTGAACAAACGATACAAGTTTCTGCTCTGCACAGTTTTCCAGGCATTTATTTCATTAATATTAATAATAATAAAAACAAATACAAGGAGAAAAACACGAAAAAGAACAACAACAATGACATAGTGCTTCCCGAACTTATTTATGATCGCGTAAATGGTCTCATCATCTCCTCTCCAAGGTGTTGGATGAGTAATAGAGGAAAAGACTGCGGAAAAAAGTCAAAACAACCATCAGAGTGAAGATATTAGAACAGCTCATCAGCATCGTGACAGTAATGACGATCACGATGATGACACTGATGATGATGGTGACGACGCCGAGGCTTTTAACTAATGACATTTTTCTTCAAACTATAGAAAATAAAGAAGACGTGTAAGTGTACGCATTACTCTGGTCATGCCAAGTGGATGTACTGTTAATTACCTCTAATGGGCTCGCTTAGTTAGTTTCGCCACAATTTTAGCCTTCCGACGTGGCAAGGGATTTCCTTCTTCTTTGTTTTCTTTGCTAGACGATGTTTTTATTTTTATTTGTCGGTTTCTACACTACTGAAGTTCTTCCAAAACTCCTATTTGTCTGACTTTTAGCGGCTGTCAGTGTTACCGAAAGCTTTTCCTAATTATTTCTGGTAATTCCTGCTTAGTTAAATTTACTTTCACAAACATCTGCATGGCTACATTAGGATCCTTTTCTTCATTCTTCAGAAGTTATTTTGAGAGTAGAAAAAAATCTCCACACATTCTTCAAGTGTAGAGATTTTTTGAAGCCGAAATTCTGTGGGATTCTCGGTTCTTCTTACGCACACAATTAAACAGTTTTCGACCGAACGAGTTCCGACGAGATTTTCCGAACGTTTGTTTACCTTTTTATACTGCGCTTTAAAAAGGAAATGAAAATAAAGTCTTAATTATAGTGAAAATTGAAAAATATCATCAAAAAATAATAAAGAAAATAAAATTAAATATATTTAAAATTATAAAGTGATTATATAAGATAAAAACATTGCAACTGTGCGCTTCACCTTAATTTAAAAGAAACTATATACACATTGAAATTCTTTTTCCTTACTTGTTAATCATCATGCTATATAATTTTGGCAACTCTGGCAAACGTTCGGAAATTCAGTAAATTTTACTCACACATTTAGGAATCACACGTATATGAATTTTAACAAAAAGAAGAAACTAGGTGTAGCCATACGTTCTTCAAGAAGCCAGCTTCAAAGAGCCGCTTAGAGAAGACAGATGTAGCCATAGGCAATAGGTGGATTTTCACCGGGTACTGAAGTAAGTTGAATAATGAATTAACTATTCGTTAGCTTAAAGCTTAATGGAAATGACATCTAGAGTCTAGACATTTTAAAGTAATTCTCTATAGATATTCTCATATGTTAAATGTAATATAAGAACCATATAAAATCGAAATTCTACTAAAGTAGCATGGTAGCAGTCAATTTCGGATTTAGGAGGGTTCTTAATTCAAAACGTCAAACATATACATCCTACATTAATGTAATGATAATTATAAGAAATTAAAAAACTAATAACGGAAATAGACACTGAAGGTGTGCCACCGAAAACGCCGAAAATGGTTTGTCTACAAACCAAATTTGAGGAGAGATAACGGAAATTCATTCCAAAAAAACAATACAATTATAAGATATTATTCATTAAATGTCCAGAAAAACGAATTCATAAATTAACTACTTAAAGCAATGTGGTTCGAGTTTATACCGCCGAAATACGAAGATAAATTTTTTCTAAAATCATGAAAATAACGTTTTTAGGTACAACGGAGCATACATTCTCTTCAGCACCTCTCGTTCTAAAGTCCAGACCAGAAAAGTTTTCACCACTATTGTTTACACGATAATTTGAAATGTGCAATGAATTTTAGGGTAAACTTACACGATGATTATTTGGCCAACGAAAATCAAACATTTTACTATCTTTGTCGCCCTCTCGTGAAAATGACTGAAACGTTGTTACACGTGTCCGTTTGACTGAGCTTGGCCAAACCAAAATTTAGTACTACTAATTTCCTACTTTTCCACTACTTACTTTTTCTTCTTTCGACGTTTGACCAAACTACTTGGATATGAAAATATAAAGAAATCACTACTTTTGCGTAAATGTTTTTCATATATCTTTCTTATTTATTGTATAATAATAATTAAATTCCTTAACTTCACTTTTTTTATTCTTCACTGTCGTTTTCGAAAATGCACTGAGCATATACATCCGTACACTGTGTTCATAGAAAATAAAAAGGTTGGAAGCCAAATTTTTCAGCAAAACCATTTTGCTTATGAAACGATGTTCACAGAAAAGATTCTTTGCAGGCATATTTTACTACAAAACTACAATATTTCGGTATTCTTTTGCTTCGATGTACAAAGCATTTTAAGTGCAACTATAGTTCAGTCGTGATCGTGTGATTCAGGTCTAGATCTGCATCAAAATTTGACAATTGATTGCGGTATATTGTGTTCATTTTGGGTCCCACAAATTGTTCATTTCTCTTTTATATGTGAAAGCAACAAATTTAATTTTCCTCGGTTTAATGATCATCGTGTGAGCTTACCCTTACTTTTTCACCATCTAATTCCTTGGAAAGAATCATGGATCGGAAGGCAAAAACAACAATTTGCCATATCTAACGTACAGTGTTCATAAATCCAGGAGTGCATAAAAAATAGACGTAAAAGGGACTTTTAACAGCTGTGAAAGCAATTTCACATCTCGTCATCTCTATTGTCCTGAAGTCGTGATCAAAGTTTTATGTTGGTGCTGTAGTTCTGTGTCGAATTAATCCGTTGAATTAACTTTCTTTTTATTTTAATTATATTCAATATATTTTTAACGTGAATAAGGTTACCATTCATTATATTTTTAACTTGAATAAAGTTATTTTTCTAAACAATTTATATTTGGCGGTTCAACCGGTGCGGTTACATGAGCCGTTATCAAAAGCGTGCAATTGAACGCTAATAAGTGTGAAAGGGACAACAGAAGTGTCTACGAGTGTTGAAAAAATAACCGGCAGACGAAAACAGGCGAAATGGACAAGAATGGCGCTAGTCGTAGTTTGGTTCATGAAAATACCAATAATTTCAGTGAACTTTTTCGAGTGCTAACGCAGAAACTCAAGAAAATCAAAATAAACAGGTCCACTGGTGTCAGCAGAAGTTTTTGGCAAAACTATACCTGATTTCGATGGCCAAACAATATCGGAAGTGTGGTTTGATAATTTCAATCAAAACGCTGAAGCTTACGAACTTAGCGACAAACAAAAATATGTTCAAATTTGAAGCAAGATGTGTAAAACTGCTCAACTATTTTTGGAACCAGTAGCAGTGTGTGATTATGACTTTAAAATATATTTGCTGAATTTAAAAAAGAAATTAATAGGGCTGAGCTGTTCAAAATGCTGGCTGAGCGAAAGAAAAAAGAAAACGAAACATTTCAGGAATATCTACTTCATATGAAACAAATTTCTGCAATGCGCAAATTTCTGCAAGTGTTGATAATGCGTCGGTTATTCGTTATATAGTTGGTGGACTGAAAATAATAAGTGAAATAAAATATTCTTTTTATTCTGCAATATCAATTAAACAGTTAAGAGAACAATATGACGTATTATATGAGAGAATGTGTCAGCAAGAACGAATGAATAATTTGGGAGAGTTTAATAGTAATTTACGTCTATTTAATGTCGTCAAGTATCTTTCATATTAGAAAGTATCTCTCTATAAAGTCATACAACTCAAGCCTACAAATTGCCAAAATCACCTATAATCCATCTCTTGTTTGGACGTACATTAACTGCCTTTTGGATCTTCCACCGCTGGTGTTCTTCTTGTGCGGCGATCAAAAATAAAACCACCACACCCGAAATCTCACACACATGATCAACAGCATACATTCCTCCTCATCGCTACCAAATTCCTTTATAGGTCTACCATTGCAACGAGCGAAGACCCCCATCAAAACATTGCTAATTTTAGATACCCGCACTACAATCCTGTCTGATTTCAGCGATGATGGTACCGTCATCATCGGTGGCGACGGCGACGGCGGCATTTTTGTCACCATCACATCATTGATTAAATTGAGCATAATGAGCGTACTTTTTGCCCAAGCACGCCTTCGACTTTAGTATGTCGTCGTATTTTTTTAGTAATCGTTATTTATTTGTTTTTGCTCTTCATTTGCGGTTTCATACCGACGACAGATTTTTTGTTCTGTAATGTTTGTGGTTCTCCGCAAGAGTTTCATTATGGTAACCAAAGAAAAATAAATAATTTAATAGCATTAATCTTGTGGTTTTTGTTGCTGTTGTTTTTTTTTTGTTGTTCGGGCGCCAGAAAATATCTAGCTATCAGGAGGAGCCGATGGAAGGAGGGCAACCTGTGTACCCCAAGTGATTTTATTAAATACTCGCTGAATTGCTGAATTGGGACAACTTTGTATTAAGTATTTATAACAAGAGAAAATAGAATTTGCTCGTGATTACTATTGTTGTACTATTGTTGTTATTATTATTATTGATGTCCCTTGCATTCGTAAGATTCGTTGGTGAAGTTCAACGATGAGGGTTTATTTAATAATGAAAGGTAACAAAAAATTCTTTATTAAATGTCAAGAGGAAAAGGGAAAATTTAAGAAGCTCTTTTGTCGGCTCTTTTATGGGTGTGATTGGTCTGTTTTTTTCTGTGAGCAGGCAAAACTGCATGCTGGAGGTTTCTTTGAGTTCTTTTTATGTTTCCATTTGGAATTGAGTAGACTCCAATCTTAATTTGAGTGAATTACTATTTTTGTTTTGCCAATAAAAACTTAGGTTCCCAATATTTTAATTGGAAAAGGACAAAAAAGGAAAAAAAAACCAAAATGTAAACTTTTCGCACTGAATTCCGAATAATCTCACTTGTTTTCTGTATTTTTATTAGTTTGCTGTAAGGAATCTGAAGATGAAAGAGGCAGTGGACGGATTTTAGATTATAATATTTATATATTTCCAGCTTTATTTGTAAAGATATTATTAAAGCCCTATTAAAAACTAATTTAAAGTTAATGTTTAAAATATAACCTAAAGCAACATTTAAACTGAATTTATATGCCAAAAATTTGGCACTTCATATTAAAACCCAGTCAGCCATCATTTCGCGTCTTCGCTCCAAACATGAATACATCGTAAATCTTGTGAATTTAATTGATTATCGTGGCCAGCAAGAGGAAACCCTCAAATTGCCCTGAAATTAACAATTTTGCTGTATTGCTTTATAATAACAGCTCTCTGAGGGTTTTTATAATGTTGTTATCATCGTTTTTTATTTTTAAGAAGATATTTCGGATCACCTCAATTTTTTTTTAGGTTTTATCTCAAATAATTTTGAATATATAGCAAGTTTTTCGTTTGAATAAAGCCAAACCCTCTGGAATGGACAGTCATGATCTGTTCCTTGTTCTGGCATGCAGAGCTTCATCAGGTGTATTTTTCCTAAATTTGAGATATTGAAGTACAACATCAACAACAACAAGAATAGCTCTCTGTCATAAACTAAATTTCTCTGTCAAAAGGCTCTCCAGTCCCCACCGCCCTGCCAAAGTCCTGAATATTTTTGGCTTGATTGAAATTACTTGCATCAAAACGTCAGTCATCAGTCAGCAGACGTCATTGCCTCGGTCTGGCCGTCTGCCAGCCAGTCATTCCTAACCTTCTCTCTCTCCCTTCCTTATCCAGGTCTATGTTGCCTGCGTTCCCAAAATTTTACTTAATCCGGTTACTACAGACGCTTATCTGCTCTCAGAATCTGTAATTGTTTATAATTTTTGTATTTTTGTTCCATCATTTTTCGGTGTAGTCCCGGTCGAGACCTTTAGTGGAAGGCTGAAGGCTCATTTAATTTCAGCAGGACTCGCTGCAACCCTGGAGACATGTGCTGCCTTCTCCAACTGACATTGAAAGCAAGCAGAAGACCCAACGACAGCAACAACTACCACAACAACTATAAGAAACACAGCGCACAGTTTGAAGTACCGTCGACTATTGAAAATAGGAAAGAATCTTGATATTCTGGAACCGAAGTGACTTCATTGAAATTCATTTTCTTTCATTGAAAACCATTTTCAACTGAAAAATCTACAAAAACGTATTCATAAAAATGCCGGATGTCATTGCCTCATTATTTCGTTGCTTGCAATATCGATGCCTTCGTTATGGGACGACGATAATCGATATTCAATAAACGACATCTGTGTGGATTTTTTCGGAAGCTCTTTTTTTGCTCCTTGGGATTCAATTGTTAAAATCTGTATTAAGGATCTGTGTTGCATTTCGCTTTTCACTATTTAAAAAGCCCCAAATCCTTGTTTTTCCATATATTTTCAACATATGTATCTTATTCATAATAAAAGAATTAAAATCTGAAATGAAACCACATTAAAATAGAGTATTAAATCCATTTATCACTGCCAACAAGTGTGTTTCAAACGAGCTTCTCTTTAATTCAAAAAAATTTAAATATGCGGTAATAATAATTTGGCTTCTGTGGCCACCATGTGGCTTCGTTTCTGTGTGCACGACACCGCGATAACCTTTTTTGTACTGACAACAGATTAAAATCCTAAAAATGCCAGCAATTGAAAGCAGTGATGATATTTTTAAACTTCAGTGGAACTAAAGATGCTCCTGCGATTTCATTGATATTGAAATTCCGTGGATTTGTATTGTAAAATAATAGTATCAAATTAGACGGTGTTTATATTTATAATTATAATTATAGCGGTTTATAATTATAGCGGAATAATATATTAATTTCACAGCTTATGAGAGATTATAAATAAAAATTTCAATAAAAATTCTTTTGTTAGGATAATAAATTGTGTTTTTATAAATTTAGAGGAAAATCAGGAAAAATAATTAAAAACCGGGAAAGAATTAACAGAATTAGAGTTAACTTCTCTCTTTGATTCAGAAAGTCGTTAAAAAAGTCATGAAAATTACGAATACTCTTTGAAAACGAGAAATGTATAAGAAATTTGGACTTTACAAGAAATCTTGAAAGAAGAATTAAACTTCTTAAGCACACTGAATGCTTCCTGCCGTTATTTTCATTCTTCGAACGGGATTAATTAGTTTTTTTTTTCTAAATTTCATTCCACAAACTTCAACTGCAGACAACTCGAACCCTCGAAGGATCTCCATTTCATCCATGATATTCGGAAACAACGCCTGCAGCTAATTCATTATTTATTCCACACATCGTTCAAAAATCCACAAATAAATAAAGAAATTCTGCGGAGAGAGAGAGAGAGAGAGAGAGAGAGAGAGAGCGAGGAAGAGAGTGATAGAGAGGCAGAGAGAAATTCAATGAAATTAAGTTGATTTGAAGTTACCACGAGTCAGCGCCTTGAAACATGCAACGTATTTGCAGAATCACCCTGATGTGGCAACAGCGGGTACCGAAAGCTGAGCCTGCAGGCAATTCTTAACCGTATTTCTTAAATTTTTTCAATGGCGCCAACATTTTCAACTTCCTCTCTTCTCTCCCGTCCTCTCCTCAAGCAAACATATTGTCAATGTCAGTGTGTGAGCGTGTGTGCAAATTTATGCTTCGGCACGTCCAGGCTGAATCCTTGAAAAGCTGCTAATGAGACAAATCGCCGCAAGGTGTGGAATTGAGTTGCGGCCAAATTAGTAGCAGAAAAAGTTGAAAAAATACTGTATATAAAATTAAAGAAGGAAATAAAAGTAAAAAAAATGACAAGGAAATAGAAGAAAAAAATTTAAAGAAAAGGAAAATTAAATATATTAAAAAAATTAAAGCAAAAACTCAAATAAATAGCAGACTGAAATTGTGAATCATGGAAACTTTAAAAGGATTCTTCAAATCCCAACTTCGAGATTTGATTCACTAGAATTTGGTGGACGAGCAAAAAGGATTCTCCTCAAATAAGGATGAAAAATAAGAGTTTTTAATGAAAACAAAGTCAATGCTGCTGTTAAATTGAATCTAAACACCTCAGGCAATCTATTTAATTAGATTCTCACACTTTTTCTTTAATTAATAATAGTTTTCTCTTCTTGAAATGATTATTTGACGGCTTTTCAGGGATAACTTCAATAATCACAGAAATTGTTGGAAAAATATTTGATCTTTAATGAAATTATAAGAAAAGCGCTATTTTGTTGACATTTAGATAGTATTTTTGTCGATTACAAAATCTTGAATAACTATTCAGAAAACTTATAATGAAAAGAAAAGCTAATTCATTCTCTTCCTTCATTCTAAAATCTTTGAAGAATTGTTTTCTTTTTTCGTTTCTTTACATTTCAGTTTACTACTCATTGGCATTTCCTAATTAAGCAAACATCCTGCGAAAATCACCCTTCAAATTGAGGAAAAACAAAACGAATGAGATTTTTTCCACATAATTAGTCTTAATTTGATTTCGCTTTTCTTGTAAAAAGTTATTTTCTTTTCTTTCTTGTGTTGTTCTTTTGATTTAAGCGAAACTTAATAAAATGCTTGAAATGTGCATGCAACAGAAGTGAAAACAATAACAACAACAATCAGCCAACTAAAAGAAAAATAAATATGAACAGAAAGAAATTCTTTTCACACCTCAATTATCGACGGCGGTGGCTTTTTTGAGGATCTTGCCTCACCAAAATTTTAAAGCCTGAAAATTTTTATGGATTATAAATTTTGAGTGTTTCAAATATTTCAGCACTAAGTTTCCGTTTAAGGAAAAGTACAGATGAAATACGTGTGTGTAAATTTAATTAAATAAAAATTTAGATTTTATTTAGAAATTATTTAGAAATTAAAAATTTAGATTATATTTAGAAATTTGTCGTAGAAAGATAATTCATACCAATGCCATAGAGTTAAATTCACAAAGGGAAGATTCTCACAAAGGTAAAACAACTTAATCGTTTATATCGCAAGTATACTATGTATAAAATTTTCTTTACATTTCAACTTACTGGGGTTCTTGCTACCAGTGAAATAACTAAAAGTCGTATTTTGTTTAGCACAAGAATAAAGAAAAAAAAAAAAAGAAATTTAGTTCCAAGTGCATATGCTACATGTAAACAATATACGTACAAGATATATAAGAATATACAATCAGCTGATTTTCGTCTTTTGGTATTCTGAAAGACGAGCCTAACGTCCCAGCAAAGAGCTTACGTCGTTTTGCTAATTTTGTCGTAAGAAATGTGTATTCCGAAAGACGAAAGGTGGCGTTTCCAGCTAATAAATGAGACGGTAAAGATAAGCTGCCGTCAGAAGCCAGATATTTGCACAAAAAAACAATTTTATTGATTGATAAAAAATTTCCACTTAAATATTCTTAATTCACAACAGTTGCATTCTACAAAAATGCTTTTAACAACGCTGAAAATTTGAGATCTATTGCCGTAGCGGTAACTGTTTAACGACAGCGTGAGTGCGACGTAAAGCCCTGACGAGACGAAATGTTCGTCTCTCAGAATGCCGTGACTATGACGTAGTGACTTGTGAGGAAAGTTTCGTCTCACTCACCGTGACTTTTCAGAATCTGAATAGAATGATGTTTATTGATCAAATTTTTGTCATCCTTTGTCAAATGTGGTTTGGAGAAAAATCGGGTTCGGAAATTTAAATATTTTTTTTTTTTAATTTGAAATTCAATAAAGCCTTTACAATTTTCAATATCCACTTATTAAAATAAAAATTGTATAAAGTACTTAAGCAATTAAAAATTCCACACCACATAATTTTTTAAATTATTAATTTGGAAAATTTGAACAATGATGGCAACACTGACGTAGAGAACAGAGTTACCTCTGCTCGTGCTGCGAAACCAAAATCAACTCTGAATTTTTCCCCTATGGCGGCAGATAACTTAATTCAATGGTTAAGCTCACACGATGTTCAAATGTCTGACGAAAATCAAATTTAGTGTTACTTTCACATGTAAAAGAGAAGTGATCCATTCCAGGGAGCCAAAATGAACCCAAAACACCGCAGTCTCCTGGTCAAATTTTTATGAAATTTGTGACCTGAATCACACGTTCTGAAGCTGAATATGCAATATGAATGCCTTTTATAGATCGGAGCATAGGCGTGCATCGTTTCATTTTGTTTTCCATACTTAAGCACATTTGAAACTGGGTATACACTCAGTGCATTTCAGTGCCGTTATTAATTCCCCGTCTTTTATTTTTTTTGCTTACGTTATTAACACAAAATTAACAACTAAATGTATTGTCTTCGGTCTGGCCGAAGTCTAAATACCCGATTAACTAAAAATAATTATAATTTCGCCACTTAACAACTTTTGTATAAAGACCATGCTAATTTTTGGCAAATATTTTTGTAATATCTAGATACTGCTGGATTGAATCACGTTTTAATATTTTGAACCGTTTATGGGATATTGACAAAGTTTGTATAAGTGGGCGGACCACTTGGTATACAAATTGGTAATACCTGTAGATACCTCGTGATAAAATTACGTGTTAATATCTTAAACCGTTTACAAAGTATTGACAACTTTTGTATGAGTGGACGTGGCACGCCCATTTTTGGCAAGCTTATTGATAATGCTTCCGAATACATCGTGATAAAATTACATCTCTATCTTATACCGTTCCTGAGATTTTGCCAACTTTGTTATGATTGGGTGTGGTACGCCTAAGTTTTTGCAAAAATTTTAGTAATAGCGCTGTATGTTTCGGAATAACATTATACCTCAATATCTCGCACGATTTATAAGATATTCACATTATAACATTCTTTAAAACCAGGTGCCTTCACATTCCGTATTTAAAGTAATTTTCTCTTCTGTCATCCCCTCTCTTTCGCAGAAACTTTTAAAAAATGAAGAAGAGAAAAATCGTGTAGACAATCTGATTGTTTGCAGCACATGTTCTTCAGTGTAAAGGGTATTAATTGAAAGCTATCGGATTATCACATCACTAGCATTAAATAACGTTGCCAGGACTCCCACTCCACTACCGGAGATAAATTATTAATTATAAATTGTCTCTGTTCACTAGTGCGAAGAAGCTTGTCCAGGGTTTTGTACCGTTTGTGAATTTTTTTGGATCGATTGATATATAACGTATGTACTTCTTATATACTTTATAGTTCTTTAAGCAGGAGTCTTAATCAATAGGATAAAATGAACAACGATTTCCTTGGAAATTATATGATACCAACACTGATACCATCCAGCTCTTATGTGCAGAATGGCAGCGATCCTTCCCAGCATTATAACCACATAAACAATGCAGACACATATCCTACTAGCACCACTGCTCATCATCCGCCGGAAGCACCAACCTTGCCCGGCGATAATGGTTCTATGCAGCAATTTAATCAGTGTTATTCGTATCCGTCGCGCTTTGTGCCACCAGGGAAATATGGCACTGACCTGAACAACGATTTCCATCGAAATTATATGATATCAACACTGGCACCACCAACCTCTTATATGCAGAATGGCAGCGGTCCTTCCCAGCATTATAACCACATAAACAATGCAGACACATATCCTACTAGCACCACTGCTCATCTTGAGCCTCCGCCGGAAGCACCAACCTTGCCCGGGGATAATGGTTCTATGCAGCAATTTAATCAGTGTTATTCGAATCCGTCGCGCTTTGTGCCACCAGGGAAATATGGCACTGACTACTTGTCAGCAAAGAGTTCAATCAAGCGCAAGTATAGCACTGCTGTTAACGTAAATACAAGGTTCATGGGTCGTGACGAGAGCTATCCAGATGAGTTAAATGCACTTTTTAAAACACTTTGCTGTGAGCTTTGCAACGTGCAGCTGAATTCGCCCCACACAGCAAGCGTCCATTACATGTCTAAGACCCACGACAAAAATATTACTTCCTGGTTATATCGGAACTACACTGACAAAGGACTGGAAGCACCGGTAATTAAACGCTTTTTTACTGGCAGCAGCGGGCTTGTTGGTCCCAACGCATATCACTGCGAAACTTGCGATCTTCCGTTGACTTCAAAATCGCAAGCTGATCAGCATTATAACGGTCGGAGGCACAAATTGGTATTGAATAATATATCGAATCCGTCTGGTGGCGGGTATTACAATTCTGATGGCAAATGGGTTCGCACCAGCACCAAGATAATACCGAAGGTAGATAAGGATGGAAGATCAAATGCAAAACAGGAAGCAGAGTCAGGAATCCCGCAGTCCGCAAAGAACCAAAATAAGACGGATCCCGGCTCTCTAATTTGTAAAGTTTGTAATGTGACCGCTACTTCATATTTGCAAATGATTTTACATTTGGAGGGTAGCAAGCATCAGAAGACACTAAAAGCGAGCGAGGAGAACGAAGGAATTTCCGTGCCCTTCATTAATAATAGCGCTTGGTCTAGCTTAAATGATATGACAGGGTCATCTAATGAACTATCTGTGTATCGCACGCCATCAGGTTCATGTTATTGCAAAACTTGCAATGTTTCAATCCCTCATCAAACAGCAGTGACTCGACATTTAGTTGGCAAGAAACATATTAGGAAACTAGCCGTCTATAATAAATTAATTGAGGGATCTGCATAAATGCGGCAAATCACTCAGATTATAAACAAAACAGATGTGTGATTTCTTCGATTTGGAAATCGGTTAAGAAATTGAATTTTTTTATTTTGCTGCCGGTAATTGGAGCGACTGAAGGAAATACGGATGTTACGAAGATACATGATTTGAGTAAGATGTGACATAGAAATGTATGAATAAAATTACATTTGTCCTGGCGTCACGCACGAGGTCAAAATGTTGAAAATATATTTGTTTTAAAATTATGTAGGTGGTAATACTATACTTAAAATTATGTAGTTGGTGGGGGTATAGAAATTCGACGAGTTGCGAAGTTGTGTGCCAATGGGGAACTTCTAAATAGGGTTTTTTTACAAGTGCAGCTAGGGATTTTTGGAAGCGTTGGGAATGTTGTAAAAATACCTTGAGTGTTAGTAGATTTTTAACAACAGCCAACAGGAATTTGGACAGCTAACAACAAATTGGACTACACAAATGGACTACAGGCAATGTGACATGATCCAATTTTTAATTGATGTTAATCACATTCTCAAGCTTCTTAACTCTTTGGGTGCAATCTATTTGGAAATGTTTTTATTTATTCACTTACATCTACTACAGAAAATCTTACAGACTAATAATTTTGAGAATTAAGGGTTTTACGTTAGATCTCCAGAAGGTTTATACAATAGAAAAAAAACTCAGAGCTCTGAACGGTTATTCTCTCATTCACTGTGTGAAATTTCGGCCTGACGTGAGACCGCTTGTACGAGGACCATTACAAACAGACCATTTTGGAACTTGGTATCCTTGACTTGGGCTGCGCAAATTGTTTTTGATCTTAAGCTTAAAATCGATAATAGAGTGTGACTGGAGCCGGACGAAAAAAATTGTACATCAATAATTTTTATTCACCCATCATAATACAAAACAAAGTTTATAATTAAAACTAAACTAAGGCATTCGACTCGCGTACCATGATACAATTTATTTACGACCAAGCAGAAGCTAATAATCATCGACAGTGAAGCAGTAAAAGTATTGTTCAAAATTTATACCAGATTTAAAGTCATCTCTCAAAGAAAATTTAGACGTACTCTTGCATACCATGGCCGAGATGTTATTTTGTGGATAACATGTGGCAATATTACAACACGTTACTCTATGTAACTTAAACAAGTACATTTTTGATAGATAGCTTTAAAATTCCGTGAGCTCCAATTTCATTTATTTTTAAAAATAATACATTTTTGCTGAAGGGTGTGAGTTGATTTGAAAGTATTTGTTTATATGGATCGTATCTTAAATAATTTCTGGTGTACTTCCGGATTTAGATTAGTTTATAAAATTAATTTCTGCCACCCGTTTGCTGTTGATAAACTTCAATAATATCGCCCTCCTCCATTTCCAACGATGTTGGCGTATCGTGTTCATTAATAGGCTGACCATCGCAACGAAACCGAACAACTTGCATGGATAGACCCTAAAGGTTTGACAGAGTTAGTTGCAGGTTGTAGCAATATACGAAAACTATTTAGCATACAGTTTATCAGTGAAACTTACCGCTCTATCGCAATAAGCATTCATCAGCTTTCTCAGAGGTGTACGCTTCTTCATTTTGAACTGAACGAGGGCATTGTCCTGTCCCAAGACCTTCAAATTGATGTGTTCTGTTTCACCTCCCTACAATAGAATAGTATAACTTTCTCAATTCAATTTATTTACAATTTTAATAAACAAATTCATTAATTATCTTCAAATTGTAACAGCCGATTTAGGAAAATAGAATAGAAAGGAACTGGTTGAAATTTATGTGCGTATTTTTGAGAGTACTCAAGTTTCATAATAATATCTTTCTTTTCATCAGAAGCTTGGTTAGCAAATCTTTAGTATAATTGTCTTTCAATCATATTTTTAATACTTTTTAGCTCTTGACATGGTCGAGTTTTGTTCTTGTCGACCATTGGGAGCTTGAGAATTCCATTAGTGGTGTGTAAACCGGGGTGTAGGGGGAGTATAACACAAGATGTTTAAATGAAGGCGTCATTCGCAGTATTTCAGGCTTTGGCGCATATTACCCGGTGACGCTTGACCCATGTATAACTCGCCGCAATATTATTTGCCTCTCTCTTTGAAGACAAACTGATTACACGATGCCTCTTGAAGCTCGTCAAAATTTTTCTATTTAGTACTTTTATGATACTTCCTTTTTACTGTCTTGTTATACCTTTTTGAATATATGTGTGCGAAATGTAACCGTGTGAGAAGAGCTATATTTTGTGAAAAGTTTTCTGATAAAATCAATATTAATAAGCAAAATGGACTCATTTGATGGTGTAGTGATTAAAGTTATAAGGCTAGCCGAAACCTGCGTTAAGCGTATTGTGTTTCTGACGGAGCACGATAGAATGGTTTTGCGCAAATTTTGCCAAATATTGGATAAATTATTAAAACTAAAAACTCGCAAAACGAAATCGTTTAGATTAAATCATGACGCATTAATAGAAATACTGAAAGATGCTTGCATGGAACGAGTTCACTCTGGGTAATCTCTGGTAACTGCAATTATTTGAGAGAAGAAAGAATGCCTCAGAAGAAAGGGTTGCCTGTTTCAAAAATAAAACTACACTTTTCTAGTCCTATTCTCTAAGTTCCCAACTTTTTTTAGCAAAGGAACACTATTTGACCTACGTAACGCCCCGTGCTGATCTGGCGTCAAAAATCAACCCACTACAGGGCGAAAAACGCGGCGAGGTTTTTCTGCCACTCTATCAAAGAACAGCAAAATACATTTAACTCATGCGTCAAGCGTCATGTCATGTTAACTTTTATATTTAATTTATTCAGGTACGGTTTCATTTCCACCATTTTTGAATCTGACTCAAGTCCACAGTTCAACGAAGGTAATGAGAGCTTCCATCTCTGAGCCCGCGATCAAGCGTCGGATTCGCTCAACAATTTTCATATAATATGCATTTGATACATATATGCAAAAATATTTTTATTTCAATTATGCGAATTCAGAGTGATCCATCTCTCAAATTTCGCTATTTTTGGAGAAACGACATCAACAATTTTGCCGTGTCGTTAATAAGATGGACATAATAAATTTGACATTACAAGACTGAGTCATTCGACCGATAATGTGACATCAAGCATCCTGTAGATACCGAAAGCAGTACTACGCCGCAACATATTTACATATTCTCATCTAGTTTACTTTTCTTATCCAGCCCGTTTCGGAGGTTATGTAAATACCTAAGTGAATTCCTTCAAACGTGTTTGCAAGAACTTAACTGATTTGTTTGCAAAGAATAAACCCTAAAAATGTATTTATTTATTGGTACAGAAAATAATTATGTTGACGGCAGTGAAATTGTAATGCGCAATCAAGAACAGTTAGCTACTCTGCACAAATATTACTTAAGCAGAAATATTCGGCGCTGTACTTTACCAAGACGAATTTTTCCCTTCCCAATTGTAATTACTTTGGATTTTATATGAAACAAATTACTTTATCTGAGAGGATCACTAATCTTTGAGTTAGAAACTTTTTGCTGACACCCCGCGAATTTTTATATCGGATACCGCGAACACGCCATGATGTCGGTCGGCCGTCGTCACTCCATTAACAATAGCCCAGTGCATTCTTTTAAGTGAAAGTCTTAATCTGAAACCGGACTCACCTTCTTTTCGTCAGACATTTTAAATTGTTTTGTTCTTCAAATTTAATTAATATTAATAGTAATATTACTTCAGCTAACACCCAACTTCTATGAAAATCGCAAAGAACGCAGCACGACAACCTCACGAAGCCGTCTACGCGTGTGTTTTTGGGCTGCCTGAAGTGCTTCGGTTTACGAGCGTCAACGACCAAAACATTGCTGATGAGAATGCATTCTGCAGCTGAGGTTGTTGTTTTTATACTGTCAGATTTTGTGAACTGTTTAAAAATATCTATTATAATTAAAAAAAAATCATAAAAACCCATCTAAAAAGTTAATTCGAAAGTTAAAATAGATAATTTATTAACTATTTAATCACCAGTTCTTGCTGTTGTTTGTTACTAATTGACGCTAAGTGCTCGAGTCCCTTCTGCTTTCCCAGCTCACTCCATTTTTTACCCCTAATTTAACATTTTCTTATCTGCGCTGAGATTTATCATGCTTTTGCTTTTGATTTTGCTTTCTCTCTCTTTAAAAGAAAATTTAAAAGGCTACAAAAAGCCTCAAAAACGATGTCCTTTCAAATAAATGTCCTTTGAAGCAGCTGCTTAAGAGCTTCGCTTGGTAGCAAGTGAAGGAATTAGCAAAGTTTATCTTTTCTCCTTCATTTTGCTCATTTACACACGCACAAAGCGCTCAAGAAGTAAATAACAGCAAAACGAGCGCAACAACAATGACAACAACAACAACAGAAACAACAACAACAGTAACAACAGCAACAACAATAACAACAACATCTGCCAAGGTAACACTGCAATTAACACTAAAGTGACAACAACCAGCAGCAACCAAAGTTATCAGAGTTATAAAAATCTGCTACCATTTTTCCTCTCCTTGCTTCATCATCGCGTTACTTGATGTTGTTCGTAACGTTGATCTGGCAAAGTGTTGTTGTAAGCCTATCGTAAATGTAGATGGAACTTTGAAGGAAGAGGAATAAACGGACTCATAAAAGCCATTTTCTTATTAATATTAATATCAACACAGTAAAAAGAAACATTTTAGAAAAATACCAAACGAGGTCATCCTGATTAAGGAGGAAAAAGTAAACAAGTTCAAAGTTCATAGAAAAACAGGATAAGGGATATTTATATCTCTCGGAAAGAATCTCTTCAATTGCATTAAAGTTCTTAGTGCATGACGAAATTTAGAAACTCAAATTAGTTTCGGAGTAACTATAATTGAAAAGTTAGAACAAAATACGACGACGCGCGTGTGTTTCCTGCCACAAGATCCTTGTTTCAGGTGAAGCATGTGTCAGAAATACTGCCTGGAAAATTGTTTCAGAATTATGTTTGGCGTATACCTTTCCTCTTTTTCCTTTTGGCGTTTTGTGTTTGGCTTTCCCGCGTTTTGCTACTTCTTGACCCGATTTTAACGGTAAAAAATTAGAGACGACATCTAATAACTTGTGAAACACACAACTATTAATTTATTTATTCCAAACAATACATGATGCATAAAGACAAATGATATCATCTCGGGAATTATGATGTTGACCTGAAGTCATCACTTCACGTTAATTTATAGTAGATCTCTCAGTTTTACTGCCGGAAATCTTACGACGACAATAAAGTGCCTCCATCCGCACACATCACATTCTCCCGCTTATTTAATTCGTACATAATTTGCCACCGCTTTATTTGAGGCTCATAATTTGGCCTAAACGCTCACTTCAGCAGGACATAACTTTTAATGAGTTTCGCACGAAAGGACATACAATGTCGTCAACAAGTTTTAATGGCTCAATTGCTGCTCATAAGTGGGAGAACAGGAAGAAAGTGAATGAGAGTGAGAGTGAGAGAGAAAATGTGTCAGTGGTAGAAAACAGGGCAAAACACAAATTAATTACAACAAAAACAACATAAAATTATGAGATATTCCGGGCATTAAAGGACTCAAAGGACAACGTCTTTGACTGGATGATAAAACTTGATGATGTACGAAACGCAAACAGCAGGGAGTGGGTGAGAGGCAGAGAATGAGAGAGATATAGAAAGAGAGAGAGAGAGAGATATATAGAAAGAGAGAGAGAGAGAGAGAGAGAGAGAGAGAGAGAGATAGTGAGAGAGAGAGAGAGAGAGAGAGAGAGTAGGTGGGAAAGATAGTGTGGGAGAGAGGGCGGGAAAGATAGAGTGGAAGAGAGGGCGGGGAGAGATATGGAACAGGCAGTGATGTAAAGTATTAGAATTAAGCGGATGCTTGGCCTGTATTTGGTCGGAAATGTGCAGATATATTGAAAGCGGATAAATGGAGACGTCAATAAATAAAACTTAAATGAATGAGGTGGACCATTGGAAGCACAAGTGGGAGAAGGAAGAGAGCGATTAATTGAGGAAATAGTGACAGATAGAAATCTCTACAACGTAGTAAAAGTTGGAAAAAGAGAAAGAGCGAGAATCAAATGAGTTCGTGGAGAATGGAAGAGATGAGTAATCAGAAAGAAGTACAGTTATAGGGACGGCACTTTTTTTCAAGTATTTACTTCACTACTCCATGATTGTTGTCATGCTACAAAATGTTTAGCGGATCTCTAAGATTGTAAATAAGCTCGAAAAACAATAATTGAGACCAGATTAGAAGGCGGCTACAAAGGCAAGGATATAAACAGCAAAAGAGAAGACAAAAATACGTCTTCTCAAATTTTCAGTAATTATAGAAACTTTCCAATTTGCATACAATTCATGGCAAAAATAATTTTACAACATTTTTCTCGTTTATTTTTCTCGTACCTTTTGTAATTTTAAAGTAATCATAAATTTTCATTAAAATTTTTACGCTTTCAAAACAGAAAAGCAATCGATGGCGTATGACGTCTGCCTGCACTGAAAATTTGCGTGAAGGACCTTCACGTCGAATGCAGCAGCAGCAGCAGCAGCAAATTTATCACCCAACAAATCTTCAAAAAACAATGAAATGAGGGAACAATGAAGGTACACATGTACCGCACGAAACCTTGGAGAGGAAAAAGAAGGCAAAAAGTAAAAAAAACGAGAAGAAAGAGAAGAAATCGTAAAGGCAAAAAAGGTCTCATTAAATACGCTATGCAAGCAGACAACTTTGAGGTCCATTTGAGCTGTTCAAGGTACTGATCGAAGCGATCGGTCTCTTTCATCTGGGATGGTACCAGTGTTTCCTTTTTTCAACGAAACTATTTGATGAGATTTTATTTCTCTAGGAAAGCCAAATTCACGTCCTGGAGATGAAGTAAGCAAAGGACACGAAGTTTTTCCTTGAAATACATGAATAATAAGAAGGTTGTGAAATTTTTCAAAACCGAAAATGTGCTTCAAATGTTTAAAAATGTACACAAGTATTTCAATCAAGGAAACGTTTTCTGACTTTTTTGTTTTAATTGATTCTAATTTTATGCCAAACTAAATTTACGTCACCTCCTGAATTTGGGAAAAACCTACTGAATAATAAAACGATTACAAAAATCCTCCTTTTGACCTAAAAAAATTACGAAAGCCTCTTTATTTTCCAGGTGAGAACCCGCGCATCCTGGAGCACCCAATGGACATGACTGTGCCGAAAAACGATCCCTTCACGTTCAACTGCAAGGCTGACGGCAGTCCGACGCCATCGATTCAGTGGTTCAAAGACGGTCACGAAATGAAATTCGATTCGGGCTCTCATCGAATAATGTTGCCAGCTGGCGGCTTATTTTTTCTGAAGGTTAGTCGTACATTGCATTGCGGGTCATGGAAGTTTTAATGAATACAATTTCGAGGGGTCGAGTGTGTAGCAGGATAATTTAAAGTTTAAACTGAAGGAATGAGAATATTTGAGAACACATTTCCGAAGATTTCAAGTAGAATTGTGGTTGGGGAATATTGTATCTGTATCTATAATATGCTCTCTTTTGGTCAATTTTTATTCGAAAATCTCAGAAAGTGTGCGAAATTTCAAGAATTTTCTTTCTGTATTTTTCTTTCACAGAAATTTTCCGTTCACCTAACAAAGGTTCCACTTGTTCCATCCTTTCTACTTTACCGGGATTTTCTCTTTATTACCCCTCTCATACATTAATAGCTCTCCCTCTCTCACCACTTAAGTAAGTTTAACTCTCGCATAATCGTGAGAACGCCAGCAAGTGTTACCAACTTATGTGGTTTTGAGTCCGCATTTTCCGCTACTTAACCTTAATAAAACCGAACATAAAAATGCTAAATTATGCTCAACACAACACATCACAACATCACCACAAGGAATTCACTCACCGAAATCCTTCTCACAAAAAAAAAGCAACTCTAAAACTAAATTCATTTTTATTTTTACGAATAACATCCTGAAAAGTTGTAAAAAAAAGTTTGTGGGGCGGACAGGAAGGTTTCATGTACTTACAGCCTGTTTATGTTTGTTGTTATTGCTGTAGCTATTTTATATGCTTCCAAATGAATGCTCGTGCGAACACCGTTTGTGTTAAGTTTTCGCAACAACCGTGCTCACAGATGTAGACCTTGAAGAGAGTGAAATAGAATTGAAAAGACCGCGAGAAACATGAGGGATGCATTTGAAGGATGTGGGGAGGTGAACGGTTGGTCCATCTTCGAGACTTAGTTGCAAGACCTTGTAATCCAACAAGTTGCTTATGCAAGAGGAATGACAGCGGGTATTGGAAGCGATAAAATCCAGCGACCAACCAAACGATCAAAGTTGTCGTTACGCCGCTACGAATCGAGGGGCGGCAGTTTTCGGTGCGTGTTGGTATCAGTAATAAGAACAGTTTTCCACTGTGTTGTTCTTTTAAAGTATCTCATTTGCTTTTATCTGTCTTCCTCCTTCTCTATGTGAATCCCCGCTTTGCTATCTTTCGAGCACATAATAAATCCTCGTCCCTGCTATACACTGTTTTTGTTATTTTTGCGCTTCACTTCAGCATGGTTGGTCAAGCAGCTCTTTAGAGCAGCAACAATAACAGCAGAAGGCAAAAAAATAACAGCAAAAAAGTGCTGCTGCATCCACTTCGACGTCGAGCTTCGAAAATTCCTCAAATTAAGCGCGGCAACCTTTGCTCTCTCATGCGTTTATCTTACTTTTTATTTATTCTTCAAGGGGTGAGGTGATTTTTCCCTCGTACTTTAATTATCCCTCTCTGTGTCGCTTGCATTTTATTTCCTTCGCGTGTGGCTACACTTTGCCGCGTGTTCAGTGTTGTCAAGTGCACTTGATTCGCTATGTCAAAAGTTGCAATTTTGTTGCTTATATGGTGCAACACCCTCTTTGTTGTTGTTGTTGTAAGCAAGCCTCCTCGGAGAGTTATCTCATCATGGAATGCTCAAGTCTCGACAGAATAGCTTCACGTCCTGCTTTTCTTCCTCTGTGTATGCAAATGCTGTTGGTTCTCCATTTCCTGGTCAACTTTCGAAGGGTGAGCGACGGCAGAGATTGATGGTCAGGAGGGTGTGTCAGCCGAGGGGTGGAATGAATGTATTTTAATTAAATTAAATTCGATTCCTCAGTCAGTGAAGTACAGATTCTTCAACAACCTGCAACCAGTGCTGCCTTGGCTTTGATCTCTGGACCTCGTAACTGCCATTGTGTAGCCTGGCTTTTGTCTTGGCAACACGTGGTGGGATCTGGTGGATGATTTTGAATTTCAACTGCTCGGGGATTTCGCATTCACCAATTTTCGCATATTGATACTCGTATTTTGACCTTTTTAATCTTTTAAGAGTTCTGAATTTCAAAAAGGTTTCCATTTCTATGCGGGAGGAATAACTAAAATGGTGTTTTTTTTGTATTCTAACTGTGAGGAGAGTTAATTTATTGTTTTTGGAGGGAATTGCGTTCTTAACCTTAGAAAGCTCTAAAACACTGACTTCTCTTCTTTCCAGGTCATACATTCGAGGAGAGAAAGTGATGCCGGCACGTATTGGTGTCAAGCAAAGAATGAATTCGGAGTGGCGCGAAGTCGAAATGCAACACTGAGTGTAGCCTGTAAGTATGAGGACCAGGGACGGTCCCATTGAAGTGGTAGGAATTTAAGCCCTCACTAGTGGAATCATTTCAGTCTGTAACTGTCGACTTTGAGTTTCTCCCCCTCTACTTACTCACAAACTCTTGAAGAGAGATTCCCTATCTCATTATCTGTGCTATAAATGTAAGTTTAATTATAAGCACAGCCCTTATATCAAAACTTAGGAAAACCACCCGGCTGTTGCAATAATCCCCGCCATTTCATTAATTAAATTAGCATTAGTTGATGATACAACATTTTGTCGGGTTTTTTGGGAATCAACTCTTCTACATCCCAACGTTTGAGACTAAAATATATTTAATTACAACATAATTGCAATTGAATTATAAACCCCAGTTTCCCTCTTCTTCAAAAAGCAACTGAATTGGGCTCTTTAAGGTAAAGAATTTTCATTATATTTAATAGAATCTTTAATAGAATATTTCACAAGAAAAATCTTATAAAACACAGATAAGTTTAAACTTAAAGTCGAGATGTTCAACTCAATTTCAAGTACATAATGCAAAAAATTATGAAAGAATAGAAGAGAATATTGTAGGGTGTTAATGGAAAACTGATAGACACATGAATAACTGCCTTCAATGGTTTATGGTAGCTACAGAAAAAGGACTCATTAAACAGAAATAACAACAAAATAAGATCAAAACTAATGAAAAGAAAATAAACAGTGAAAAAACGATATAAGGTAAAAATAATATCACAGCTTTTCATAGAGTTCTTCATAGAAAAATTAGTTAAACAAAATAAAAGCAAATCCAAAGCGAACTGCAATCAAATGAAATTGAAATACGAGCTGCTCTGGAAATAAAATACTACAGCTGGTTTGGTACTTAAATATTCAGTGTGTAGGAAAGTAGTAAAAGTACTGAAAATGAAGGGGGAAAACTGTGAAAAGAAAGGAGATGTGAAAGACAGCATCTGCTATTTCAACGTAAAACTAAAATCGAAAACCTAGAAACCGGAAAGGATGCATACGAGGAGCTAAACTAAATGGCACGATAATGATGAAGAGGATCGAAGGACGTGAAGGGCAAGGGGAATAAATAATTTCTTGCCACAAAACTAACCTCATTATTAACAATCACCTCAATTTCACACTTTAAACAACAAAAATTGTATTTGAACTTATTCTGTATTTAATTTAATTCTGTATTTAACTTTGACTTTGCGAAACTTTTAACTAATTTTTACCTCCTTATTTTCTTCACTTCTCATCATCTCTTCATCAGTTTTGCGTGATGAATTCCGTCTGGAGCCGCAAAATACACGCGTCGCTCAGGGCGAAGTCGCACTTTTGGAATGCGGCGCCCCACGCGGTTCCCCCGAACCGCAGATCTTCTGGCGTAAAAATGGACAAACAATGAATTTGAGTAGCAATAATAAACGCATTCGTATTGTTGATGGTGGCAATCTGGCCATACAGGACGCGCGTCAATCCGACGATGGACGCTATCAGTGCGTCGCCCGCAATGTGGTGGGAATTCGTGAGTCCGCGACCGCTTTTCTCAAAGTACACGGTGAGTCTCGTGAAGATTTGAAGTCTCATCATCAGAAAGAGACTAAAAACATGCAATTCAACAGTTTAAAAAAACATTCTTCTCTTTATTTCCAGTGCGTCCCTTTTTAATACGCGGCCCGCAAAATCAAACTGCTGTGGTTGGCAACTCGGTGATTTTTCAGTGTCGCATTGGCGGCGATCCATTACCGGATGTACTCTGGCGACGCTCGGCTTCCGGCGGAAATATGCCGTTGAGTAAGTTCACTGTTGTATCCGCAAGATGGCACTTGTATCGCTCTGTGGCTTTTACTCCTTCCCGTCGACACTTCATCACACTTAAGTTGGATTTAAATATTTGATAGCTGTTTAGTAACTGTGAAGTGGATGTCAACCCTTCTCATTCCGTCCATTAGCTGACGGCTGGTTAGGATTATCTGTTGGTGACTGGCTGCTGCTGTTGAGCAAGTTGGTCTTCAGGGTTTGCAGCTTAAAATGCGCGGTCTTGAGAGGAAATCAAAGTTTTGTTTGCATTAACGAAGTCATCAACAATATCATCAGCCTATGCAGTCCTGAACACTGCAAGAAAAGGTGGGGAGAGAATCAGTTTTCAGTTTTAAAGGAACTTCAACGTCAGAGCCATACATTTTCCGAAATTCTGTTGACTTTATCACAGAACCGAAGGACAAGAAAGTTTCTCAAATTTTGAATTCACCGCGAGTCTCCCTCAATAATTTTTGCTCCTTGTACTCGGCCCTGCGTTCCACCTGATGTCCAAAACCTGAAAAACGTGAAAGTGGCTGCCACTCATGGCTACAACTTTTAATTTCTTTAATTGCCAATCTCTGTTGCAAGCTCTCAGGTTTGAAAAGCAACGTTTTGTTGCTTGCTTAACACTCTACGAACGTTACGAGTTGTTAGAATACGAGTTGAGTTGATGGAGTAGAGCGAGTTAAGGTAACAAAAATACCAATCAAGAGTACGAAAGCAAAGAAAAAAAAATAAAGAAGCTTTTGGTAAACTTCTGTCACTTTTGTTGCCGCTGATGTGCTAAACAAACAAATTCGTCGTCAACGCAGACAACGAAAACATATACCGGTACTCGGTGCCAAATAACCATCCACTCCAACCCAGTTGCTGGCTGGATTTTGTTTGCTTACCGCGGAGGGAGGAAACCTAAAGGGGGGGGGGAAGAATAAGAAAGAAGGGTTTAATAAAGTAGAATTGCTGACACTCTTGCTACTTGTCTTGATAGAACTGATGTAGTTTGTGATATGCAAGGATGCGTGTTGCTCGGTGTCGTCTTTTTACTGGACACGTCTGACTAAAAGAGGAAAGGCCAAGTTAATAACTCGGAACTTACCGGCACTCTGTCCGTAAACATTCTTAAGTCCGATGATCAATTCATATTTGACTATCGTATGGCTATCATAATCTGCAGCTCCATTCCTTACCCCAAGTTATCCTAATAAAATCTTATATAAAATACCATGAATAACTTTCACCATTGCAATCGCCTTTTACTTTAAATACTTATATGAGTCTTGAGTGTGTGTGAGTCCTTCTTCCCTGCAATCATCACCGACCGATAATTGCACCGATGTATTGTCGTTTGCCTTTCTTTCTTGAACATTCATTTCACTTCATCACTGTTTACACTCGCATCCTCGCGAACGTGTTATAATTGCATGTTTGTGCTCTTGCACATCTTTCCAGGACGCGTGCATATCCTGGAGGACCGCAGCCTCAAATTGGAGGACGTTACTTTAGAGGATATGGGCGAGTACAGCTGTGAGGCGGACAACGCGGTCGGCTCCATTACGGCCACAGGAATCCTGACTGTACACGGTAAGTTGCGAGAATCACTCACCTGTCGAAAGCTGTCTGTGTGGGATGCTGCTGTAGAATGTTGGCCCTGCGGCAACATCAAATCGTCCTTCGACAACGGAACCCATAAAGAAAGCGATGAAAATCAATGAACGGTTCCCACAAATTATAATATTTTATGTTTATTTACACTTGCCAAGAGAAGTGTTTAATTTTTGACCCCCTCACTTTATCGCTCTTCCGCAGCTTCGCCCAGGTTTATCCTCCGACCCAAGAATCAGCTGGTCGAGGTAGGCGTCGAGGTGCTCTTCGAATGCCAGGCCACCGGGTTCCCGAAGCCAACCCTGTACTGGTCTGTCGAGGGCAACAGCTCGCTACTGCTGCCTGGCTACAAGGATGGACGCTACGAGGTGACAGTAACGCCAGAGGGCCGTTCTGTACTTTCCATTCTGCGCTTTGCGCGCGAGGACGCTGGCAAAGTAGTGGTATGTAACGCACTCAATGCAGTAGGTGGCGTCAGCAGCCGCACTATCGTCAACGTGGACACACAATTCGACTTGCCGCCGCCCATCATCGAACAGGGTCCCGTCAACCAGACCGTGCCGCTGAAATCCATTGTCACGCTACCCTGCCGCACTATTGGTTCGCCGTTGCCTCAGGTCTCCTGGTATCTGAATGGCATCCCGGTAGACGTAGTGGATCACGAACGACGCAACCTCTCGGATGCCGGCTCGCTGACAATCGGCGATTTGCAACGGAACGAGGACGAGGGTCTCTATACGTGCGTGGCCAGTAATCGAAACGGCAAGTCATCTTGGAGCGGCTACTTGCGTGTAGACACGCCCACGAATCCAAACATTAAGTTCTATCGAGCTCCTGAATTGTCCACCTACCCTGGTCCACCCGGAAAGCCTCAGGTGGTGGAGAAATCCGACAACACAGTGACGATATCGTGGACGCGCAGTAACAAAGTCGGCGCTTCCAGTCTGGTGGGCTACGTTGTAGAGATGTTCGGCAAGAACGAGACCGATGGCTGGGTGGCTGTAGGCGGACGAATACAGAATACCACGTACACCCAAGTGGGCCTGGTGCCGGGTGTCAATTACTTCTTCATCATACGAGCGGAAAACTCGCATGGAGTGTCGCTGCCGAGTCCGATGTCGGAACCGATATCGGTGGGAACGGTAAGTAGAGTGAGAATATAGTAAGTTAAGTAAGGGTAGTTTAAATGCAATGGAGATTTCTATAGGTTTGGGAATATCTAAGTATCCTTTCTCGTCTCGACCAGAGGGGTTGTCGCGATTTCGATTATCTTGACGGAAAAACTGTAACGAAGATTTCAAACATTACTATTCCGATATATACGGAAGGGATTCGAGATACCCGATTTCCGAGTTATACAATTCTGATAAAATTGTGTCTCAACTTGAGTTCATTTCTTCCTCTTTACCTTCACAGAAGAGTTACAACAGCGGCCTGGATTTGAGCGAGGCACGCGCCAGTCTGCTCTCCGGAGATGTGGTGGAGCTCATCAATGCCAGTGTTGTGGATTCGACGAGCATGAAATTAACGTGGCAGGTATGTAAAAAGCGTTGCAGGCAAAAACTTTGTCGGGGGCAATTGAAGGAAAGCAAATAAAACAATAAATTAGTAAAATTAAATCAATATAAAACTATTTCTTTCTCTATTTTTCTCCAAACTACCTTTAATTGTCCTTTTTTCCAAATCCTTCTTCACGTGTATGCAGATCATCAACGGCAAATACGTCGAAGGCTTCTATATTTACGCACGTCAGTTGCCTGACTCACAACAACAACAGCTACAAAAGCAACAGAAGCCTTCGTCATCGTCATCATCCACAATCTCTGGTGGAGCCTCCAGCAATGGAAACCCGTTAGTGGCATCAAGTATCGGTGGCTCCATGTCGGCCGCGGGCACGACAGCCGCATTAATACCGCCAGCAATGAAGCCAAACGTCGGCAGCAGACGTGATGCTGTGACGTCAGCGGTATCAACCGCATATCGTATGCTGACAATACTGAATGGCGGCGGTGCCTCCACGTGCACCCTGACGGGACTGCTGCAGTATACGTGGTACGAATTTTTCATGGTTCCCTTCTACAAATCCGCCGAGGGAAAGCCGTCGAACTCGCGGGTGGCGCGTATTCTGGAAGATGGTAAGTAAAACGATGGTGGGAATGGCGGAGTGAAACGATTTGCATATAAGGGTTTCCTTGGTGTTGTCATGGAAAGGACTTGCGTTGTTCTGTACTTTTGTTGAAGTACCCGCGGGAATGGGTAGCGACGGCAAGGAAATGATTCAATGAGATATTAATTTAATAGGATGAATTTAATAGGATGAAAAACGGGTAAAAGTTTCTATGATGGTGCAGGCGAAAGGTTGTTTTTGGGAAGGCTTTGCTGGGGAGGAAGGAGAAGACAAGAATTTTGGTCGCAGAATATTAGGAAGCCATAAATATTTCTAACAAAGAATCCTTTCTGAATTTATGTGGTGGAAATAAAGAAGGATGAGAGATGGGACAAATAAATATTTTGTTTGTGTCATTTCATGATTCCGATTTATTAGTACATTGTTAGTTAGTATAAATATTAGATATTTTAGATGGGTGCTGCTTCCACAAATATATCATTTGACATTTTTAATTAGTGAAATTTTTTATAATATTTTTAATGAGAAGAATATTTTAAAATATATTCTTACAATCCTATGATCCAATTTTTAAAATAACTCCACAAACCTGGATTCATAAGCAGTTTCATTCGTTATCCTTACTAATCACATCAATCCATATCGTACTTTTCAGTTCCATATCACATGTAGAAACTGATTTTGGAAAATCTTCAACTAACCAACCCTAAACTCAATTTCTGGAAATGTTTTCAGGCGGAAAATCCTTAATTTCATTATAGATATTTCTATAAATGAATTCTGTATGTATTTCCAAAGCAAATCTTTTTATTCCACGCACACACGTCGTGTTTAAGCTTCAGTAATAAATACCTTCACATAGCTCCTACCCTCACTCTTCCCCTCTTGGTTGCCAAAATTCATCCTCCTTAAACTCTGGTTTACACATTCGCCCGCTATTGATTGTTATTGGCATCAGCTGCGAAATGCATAAACGGATTTCGTTTATATTGAACAATATGAGGGTGAAGTTCTCTGATGATAGGACCATTTTTTGCATTCAGGTTATGGAAGACGCAATATAGAACGCCATTGTATTAAAAGTGTGTCAGCTGGATCGGTTCGTCGGTGTTACTTTAAGTACGCATATAGTCAGGGGTGTCCTTCGTTTGCAGGAACTTGGGGTTAAAGATATGTGAGGCAATGTTTTGGGTGTAATAGGGGCATTCAAGCTACATGTTGAATATAAAGGAAGAAAGCGGTAGAACAACATTCGTACACTTTATCAGGTCCAGGAAAGGCGCCATTGGGTTTAAAAAGACCTCTACAACACGCAAATACACAAATACTCTTGCATCAAAACTGTATGAAAAGTAAAATGCGTTTTATCGAACCTGTCCTCCTGTTCCTGTTATGTTTAATACTCTTTATATTCAAGTTTAAGCTTCCCAGATTAGAAATATTACTTTTTGTATATCTATGGATTTGTAATGAGGGAATCTTCATTAGCTCAAAAGTGTTTTGCAGCCCTCATTTCCTGCATCATCTGTGTTCACCTGCAGTGGTGTGGAGTTTGGTAAGAAAGCACGTCAGCCACAAAGTCAAGTGTAAACATCCTGCAGATACAAATTTTGCCTGCCATTCGTCGCAGACTACTTGATGGCAACCTTTGAGCCAAAGCACTCACAGATGCAAACAAAACACGAGCACGAGCCCCACGAGGGAGTGGAACACTCCATCAAACTTAATGGTGACGCGGTTCCCCTCTGTGTGCCCTTCTATTCACAGAAGGGGGTTTTAAAACTCCCCTCTTGGAATGCTTTCGAGAAAGTTGTAAAAATAACTTTGCTGTGTTGTTTTGATTAAGATTTCAGACGATGGTCACTCACACACTCCATTTTTATGTGCCCCCCATTAGCTCCCGTTTTACGACGCCTGTTCTCAGGCCAAATAATTCTTCGGCTCATTTACAAGAAGACTTGAGCTCAACATTTAAACAACAACAAGCACAGCGGAAAAGCGAAACCCAGCAATGATTGCAATTGCAGTCGCTGCAAAAGATAAACAAAAATTTATTTCGAAATAAAAGTTGAAAAGGAGAGAAAGGAAATGCAACCACACAACAAAGTTTGTGTGTGTGTGTGTGTTGGTGTCGCTTTATCTGCCTGTCTGTCTGCCTGTATATCAGTTCATCTTTCCGTCTGCAAGACAAAAACGTGTGCAAGTGTTTGTTTGAATTGCACAGCATCTGAGAAACACACGCACACACACACACTTGTCTCTTGAGAGCTGCAATTTGTATGCAGTTAAAATGAGTCGCAGTGGGGTTAAAAAACAACAGAGACACGCAGCCATCCAACAATAAGGTAACTGAGAAAAAAAAGAAGGAAAATGTGAAGAAAGAACGAATGAACGAACGAAGGAATGAACTAACGAACGAACGACCGACCGACCGAACGAAGGAACGAACGAATGAAAGAACGAAGGAACGAACGAACGGATGAACGGACGAACGAAGGATCGTACGAACGAACAAACGGACGATCGAAGGAACGAATGAACGAACGAAGGAATGAACTAACGAACGAACGACCGAACGAAGGAACGAACGAACAAGGGAAGGAGGTCAGAGATCAGATGGAAATCAGTTTTAGGAGAATTTGATAGGGAAAGGTGGGCCTTAAATTGCTACGAGAAGAAGACACCGGCGTACTCAGAATTCGGTCAGGGAGATGTTAGGCTGCAATCTTTGGAGCTGGAGAGCAGTTTTCCCTCTTTCCTCTCGCTTCCTCTCGTTTGTAAGAAATCCTTACGAAAATTTTCGTTATAAAAAAGGACGAAAGTGACGTAGAAAGGTTTTCAACAAGTTTTTTTATGTAAATTTAGATATCCAAAATTGCAATCAATTTATGAAATCCTAAGAATTCGCAAACCTTTTCATATCTTAAATTCCTTATTAACTGATTTTGTTTGTGTTTCGCAGCTCCGAATGAAGCGCCATTTGGCATGGAAGCCATTCTGCTGAATGCCTCTGCGGTCTTCCTGAAGTGGCGAGCGCCGGACTTCAAAGCTCAGCACGGTAAGTCGACCGGTCATTACAAATTCTAACCAATCACAGTTTATTAGGTTGTCCTAGTTAAGCAATTCTGTTCGTATTTGCAGATTTCGCCCCGTTTGCAGCTTCCCTAATTTTCTTCCCAACTTATTTTTTAGGTTCTCTACTCTTCTATCACGTGGTGGTGCGCGGCGTCGACTCGGCTCGCAATTTGTCACGCATCCTGACCAACGTCACCATCGACGCTGCCTCGCCCACCCTCGTGCTGGCCAACCTCACCGAGGGCGTCATGTACACCGTCAGTGTGGCCGCGGGGAACAATGCGGGCATCGGTCCCTACTGCATGCCGGCCACACTGCGTCTGGATCCGTTGACCAAACGCTTGGACCCGTTCATCAATCAGCGGTAAGTGCGAGCCGAGCTTACAAAATCCATCTATCCGTCGTGATTTTTCTTTTTTTATTTTTTTAAGTGGAGGTTTTAATTTTACGAGTACAAAATTTTCATTATTTCTATTAAACGCGAAACCATTTCATTATTCTTTATATCCAGGTACCCGATTAATCAGGATCACGTGGACGACGTACTCACGCAGCCGTGGTTCATCGTCCTGCTGGGCGCCATACTGGCCATCATGATGCTGTCCTTCGGCGCGATGGTGTTCGTGAAGCGCAAACACATGCTGATGAAGCAGTCGGCCTTGAGCTCCATCAGAGGTGGGTGGCATTTTTTCCATTAATGCGGCGATATTTTTGTTTACCGAGGGGTTAATGAGATCAATTGGGAGATGAAGTGGTGGCGTCTGTGCGGTGTTGCCAGCTTCGAATTTAAAATAATTGTCGCCGCTTATCCAGCGCGCAGGCATTTAAATCTGCATTACGGCGGAAAATTAATGCAAGTTTAATTTAAATTTTATATACCTTAGTGGAGATTCCGTACCATCCCCTCCTCGCTTTCCTTCTCTGCTTCTTTCATTCGTCTTCGCTTTCTGCTTTTCATAAATGTTAATGCTTATTTAAAGTTGCCCGCATTACGAGCGGATGAAAAGTTAAAATAATTCGAAAATAAATTCGCGCACGAAGGACTTTCCGGCAGAAAGCGGGCGCTTCGTTAATCAGACGGCATCGGGCAGCAAAAATCAGGAAGCGTTTACGGCAAATATGCGCGAGCCATTTAAATGTGTGAACACGGTTAGCATGCATACTTGCACACACACACACGCCCACACACACACGCACGCCCACACACACACACGCCCACAGACACACACGCCCCCACACACGCCCACACATACACACACGCACATTTGTTGACCGTGTCCCTCAATGCAACATTTCTACTTATTCAACTCACCTGATGCAAATCCTGGCAAATAATTGTAATTTTTGCATTGTCGCTGTGCTCAACACACACTCACGCAATGCAAACACAAACCAAGCTGAGCCGGATACCTACTCACTCACACACTCACAGCTCTGCACAATAAAATCCTGCAAGTTGCATTTTTTATGCGGCTCCCTACTTTTCTTGACCTCGCAACACACGCCGTTGTGAGATTGCAAAGCGATTTTTCTGCGATGCTACCTCGCAACAACAGCAACGGCAACAACAGTAACGGCAACAACAGCAATGGCAACAACAGCAACTCCGTCATCATCATCATCATCATCATCCTTCAATTGTAATTGTTGCCGGGCGGCTGTTGCTACTGTTGTTCTTGTTGTTGTAATTGTTGTTGCTTGCAAGTAGGTGCGAATAAATAAATTGTTCCTCTCTTGCAATTGAAAATAATGAAAACTTTTTCTGTGCACTTTTAAGTGGCTGCTGAAGCGTGCAGGAAGTTCAACTCCAGCTTCAGAGTGCGAAGTTCGTCCCGGCGAGTACGTGTTGCAACACGGTTGCTATAAACTTCTTGCTTTCAAGGACTTCTGAGTGTGTGTGTGTGTACAGGAGTAGGCAAAATAGTTCTTTAAGTAGCTTAGAATTTATTATTGCAGAGACGCGCTTTAATTGCTGGCGTTGAGAGTCTTTTAGCGAAGATGAGAAATTTAAGAAGGAACTGAATTTAAAGTGGATGAGATGTACGGAAATCGCGTCAACCGCTACATGTTTTCATGCGTTCCATCCGTTTATTAGTATCAAATTTCTCTTCAGAAATTCATTTTTCGATATGTATTGCGACTTGGAACCACGGTGACCGCCATAACTGCGATTATTAGCTACAACAAAAAGTGTAAATTGGTGCTGTTAATTCATTATCAATGGCAATGCGTGGCATAGAATAACAACAACAAGAATAACAACAACAGAGATACCCTGACACAATGTTGCATATTTACCGGCGATCAATCGTCCACACAAAGTGAATCCACATGAAAAGTTAAGTGCAAAAATTAAATGCACATTCGACATTATTGTTGTTGCTGCTGCCGTCGTTGTTGTCGTTCTTGTTGTTGTTATTGCTATTGCTGCCGCTGCTTTGTCTCTTTTTATTTTTGGCGCAATTGTTGTTGAGTTAAGAGCAATTTTGCGCCCTGCGTAAACATTGCTCAACCGAAAAAATATATTAATACACACACACGCACACAGAGGGAACCCTCGCACACATGTGCATGTACATTTTGTCCTTCCGTGGGGATGCAACATCAAACACAGTGGCAACGTCATGCACTGAATCGTTCACCGGTAAAAGTTGCTGTTGCTCTTCGTTTACATGGTTAACCAAGCAGCAGCAGCATGCGCAACAAGAGCAACATCATTTTCATCATCACTAAAAGTAGCAACAGCTTCTGAAACAGCAGCAACATCAGCACCAGCAGCAGCAGCAGATGTGGCGGAAACATCAGCAGAAGCAGCAGAATCAAACGCGGTGCAGCATCAAAAGCTGCAATGGCAGCATCCTCCAACCCTCTGAGTTTCCCCTCCCCCGCACCACCCAGGACACTACATTTGTTGCCTTTTTTCCCGTTACTGCTGCTGCTGCTGCCCTTGTAAAAATTGCTGCAATAAAATGCGCGGTTGATTCACTGCGTTGCCACACTGACAGTTTAATTGGTAAATTTTTTCGCAGCACTTTTAATTGTATCTGCCTTTGTTGCCACTTTAAATTGTGGGTGTATGTGTCCTCGCGCCACTCGATCTTGTGTGTTTTGTGCGTGCATTTCAACGTACATCTGGCTGGTTGCTTCTCTGTGTGTCTGTCTAGCTTATAAGTGTGTGTGTATGTGTGTGTGTGGCTGTATTTATTAACAAAAAGTTGTGCGCGCCAAGCATAAATCGACAATAATACGAAAAGTATTATTTTTTCCTCTTAATCGCATTAATTTTTTCACTCGCTTCTCCTAAAAGTTTGCAATGTTTTTTATGAGCAGCAAATTTTAATGATTTAATTATCTTTTTCATATACAGGAATTACGGTAAGCAATTTTCTTTATTTACAGCAATCTGTGTTGTTTTTTAAATGTGGTTAAAATTTACGTAAACGTGAGAGGCGAACAAAAAAGCGTTTTTTAAATTATCAAAATAATAAAAAAAGTGAAAAATAACATGGAAAAATGGTATAAATAAGATTAAATATTTAAACATTTAAAGTGAGCAAAAGACGATGTATAAAAGCTGTCAAGTTTAATTCTTCATAATTTAAATCCTCTGAGACAATTAAAAAAGCCGAAAAGTAGGCAACACTTTTTTGAATCTCCCAGTGCTTCAGACAGGAAGTGAAGGAACTCGAAAGCCCTTCGGTACTCCTTAAGAGGAACGACCAGTCCTCTTCACAATACCTTTCCCACTCTTACTTCTCATCTCTTCTTCTTCTCTACTTTCCTTTCGTACAAATTGTGTTTTTTGCAAATTTTAATTCCGCTTTTTTATTTGCTTGACTACTTTTAGGCGCTCATCCGAGTGATGTCCTCAAAATGCCCAGTTTATCCCGCAACGGCAACGGCTTTTGGCTGGATGCCTCCACGGGCGGCATGGTGTGGCGTACCGCACCCACCGGCGATACGCTGGATCTGCAGAAGGATCAGATAGCTGACTACGCTCCTGTATGTCTCTCGCCCGTTTCTGGCGAAGGTGGTGCGTCCAGTGGCGGTGGAATGAATGCAGAACGGGCACAGCAAAGGTAGGTGCAGTCGTGAATTTAGGAAAATAATGGTGTTTCGAGTTCCCAAAAAAAGCGGGCAAAATTATTCCAGCATATTTTTAGGAGGCGCTGCAACAATAAAAGCACGCAATAACCGTGAAATTGAAACGCAAATTAGAAATGCCTCTTCTGGTGCTGCATGTGGGGGCGGCTACTGTTCGCCTCTGTACCGTGTCCTCACCTCCCCACTCGACCGTTTCAACACCAGGTTGAACTTTGATATTGTCATCCATGCACGTTTTCGGAAGCCTTAATCCGTTTTTTTCACGCTACTGCTTCTAATCGTTCTCTAGAATTTTAGATTGCGGGATTTTCGTGGCGGAATTTAATACCGAAATAGAACTCCAAAAAAGTCGTACGTGTGGAAACTGTAAACTTTGCTGGCAACTCTTAAAACTCTACTGTCTGAACTTTTGCTGTTTTTCAGCTCACGGATGTAGAAATTTTCTGCACTCTGCACATAATTCTGCGCCGAAAGCATCAACAATTTTGTGGTTTAGTTTTGTGTGGCGCCATTTTTAGCCACCGAAATACGCTTCGAGCCTTCAATGAAGGCACTCAGGGAAAGGCCGAGATGGATTTTTTAACTTGCGATGGGATTCTCTTCGTTAGTGAAGATTGAAATGTTAGGTGGTTTTGAGGATTTGTGACGCTTCAGCTGCGACTCTTCACTCACCTGAAGCGTACAGAGCACCTCATTTCTCAGCATTCAGACTCTACTAAGCCGTCTAAATTTTATCAACTCCACAGCTCCCGACGAACAGCAACTAATTAGCCAAAACCACAACCAACAATAAATCCTCTTTAATTCCACGAGTTTTACCTCCTCCCCCGACCCGTCCTGCTTTTTGCCGCCCACTTAATGCAGCTCCGATCGTTAATCCTCTTTTTTTATCCTTTCTCTCTCGCAGGTACATCGGCGAATATACGATCATACCGACCGACTATGCCGAGGTCTCCAGCTTCGGCAAAGCCGCCAGCGAGTACGGCATGTCGCGGCACAGCAACGCTTCCCCCGTGCCTTACGCCACCTCGATTATGTGCGGCGGTCACCACAACGCGCCCCGTTATCAGCAGCGACCCAGCAACAGTTTGCAGCAGCAGCGCCAAATGCAGCCTCCCTACCAACACCACCAGCAGCAACAGCATCAACATTCGGTGGGCAACATTTATCAACAAATGTCGACCACCTCAGAAATCTATCCTGGCAACTCTGGAGGCAGTCCTTCTGTCTACTCGGAGCAACATTATTACGCCAAAGAGCACCAGCCACCTTAACAGCAGCAGCAGATACACAACTACACATCACCGATAACAAACTGAACAACATCGCAGCAGCAGCAATAACTGGTGGCGGCACAGCTGTCAGCGGTCTCAGTGCTGTCGGCACATGAGAAGCAGCAGCTGCGGCGGCCAAAATGCACACTTCAAAGTTACCAACATGCAGCCGCAGAACTTCCAGTTGCACTTCGCCACAACGCCAACGTCAACAACGCCAACGCCAACGTCAGCAACACCAACTCCGGCCAGCGACATCACGCAGCAAAAACTGAACACGCAGGATCTGCTCAACTCGAAGAACCCTCTCTACCTGAAAAACGAGGACGAGTCCAGAGTAGAATGTATAAAGTGGCTCGGGAACAAGGGCTCCACCAAAGGGGAGCTGTATGTGTAAGAGTGAGACAGTGGGCGTAGCGTGTGTAAGAGGGAGACATAAGACATGAGTGGCAAGCAGAATTTGCTGATCGATGGGGAGTTGTGGAGAGGAGAGAAAAGTGGTCTGTGAGTATTGGGAGATCATAAGTGGCAAGAGTGAGCTTGTGATATTGTTTTTGAGAAAAGCGAACTGTGGCTTGTGTCGCATGGGGTTGGTCAGCGGAGTTATTTTAGTAGGTCAGCGGAGTTATTTTTAGAAATATAATGTATGCTGTTGTTGTTGTAGTTGTTGTAATTTAATGTTAGTATGTAGGATACGGAGCTGTGGGAACGAATGTAGGCGCAGATAGCGGCTGCCTAAGCAGTGGCCGCGCAAGCAGAGGCTGCTTAAGTAGAGGCCGCAGCATGAAAGGACTGAAACTTTCAACTGAAGTTCATTCAGTACCTGAATATGGAAGCAACAGGTCGTTTATAAAAGTGAACAGAAAGTGACGTAACATAGCATAAACCTGAGCGTGCGACACCCGCATCCATAATGTAATCAGCAAAGTAAGAATAAAAAGATTTTACAAAAGTAAAAAATTTTGAAAATTAAAAAGTGCACAGGACATTTTAGAAAGTAAAAACATTTGAAGAAAGTGAAATACTTATAAACATTTAAACAGAAAAGTGATCAGAACAATTAAAAAAGAAAAGTTAAGACGACATTTTTGAGAGTTAAAAACTTGGAAAACATTTCAAAGAAAGAGCGAAAAAAACTCTACAACTCTAAATAAAAGACAAAACAAAACGAACACCATCACCTACATCAACAACAACAAAAACACAAATAACAACAACAACACCAAAAACAACAAAGCAACCCAAGAACCACCAACCACTACATACAAGAGTGTTAACTAAAAGTGGAAAAAGAGAACTTCGCATTATTTGTGGGGTAAATGAATTTATAAAACGAATATAATAAAATATTTGTTAATAACAATAATTAGTAATTATTAATTAAATAGTAATATAGGTATAATTATAATTGTAATATTGATAATAAGAATAATAATAATATTAATAGTAATGATAATGATAATAATAATAATATATAAGTATAAAAATATTTTTTTCCCTTATTCTTACTCAAATATTTTTTCCATAATATTTTCTTTTTCTGTAGTCTGTAGAGTTGTATGTTTAATATATTCCCTTAATTTACAGCATCAACGGCAAGAGCAGCACCAACATCAGCTGCAGCAGAAACAACAATAACGAATCAACAAAACCAACACCATCAACTTCATCAACAACAACAACAACAACAACAACATCATAAGCAGCAATGTCAACAAAACCAACAACAACATCAACACAGCCTCCACCGTCACCGCCGCCACCACCGTCACCTCCACAACTACCATGGCTACCAACGGCAACAGCGAAACAGCATCAACAACAACAATAACACCATTTCCAATACTATGAAAGGCTCTATTTGTAGGTAGTGTAGTGAGCGCTTCTCTGAAATGCGCGACCTTAAACGCCACGTTGAGTCCAAACACGAAAAGCGGGCATTCGTGTGCAACGAATGTGGGATAAAATTTGCACGACGTGGCAACCTTCAGAGGCAGAAAACTAAATTTGTCGCAACCCACGCCAAATACGGTTTCGCTTAAAATTTCCTCAACCCATTTGGCTTTTTCAACTCCTTAAACATACATGGGGTTTTTTTAAGATTTTGCTTCACGAAATATTTTACACTGCTTAAGTCGATGAAGTCGATGAATTCCATGTAAAATCATTGTGATTGCGATTTAACCAGTGTACTTGTTTTTAAGACTGACGTGACAATTTATTAAATCTATATCTAATATATTTATTAAATCTATACCTTATAATAAAGTTCTGGTACTCACTAAAGCTAAAGCTCATTCTCCATTTTCACTTTGACAATTTTTTTAATTTCACCAGTCGTTGGCGCATATTCAGTTATTTTATCGTGTATGAATACGCAGTAAGCTGTTGTATTGGCTGGAATATTCTTTAATATCTTGAATTCAATTCCTTTATCAACTTTCATCATACAGCGGTATTTATAGAACATCAACTCATTTCAATTTAGTTTTTCTTTAGTCTAAATTACATTTCTTATTGTTTCAATTTTATTTTGTATAGTTATCATTATACTAATAATATCCTGGGCAAGACTCCTTTACCCTTAATCCTGTGGCTGAGTCTGGCTACGGGGGGATAAATATTTGTATTAACAATGAATTGTTGAGGAAATTTGAAATTTTCGGAAATTGAATATTAAATGTGTGAATCTGTGCAGCCGTAATTCTAGAAGAATTGCTCGAGTTTGTTGACAGTAAAAATAAAAACGCCCTGATAGAATTAGAACGGTGGAAGAGTGAGTTCGTTGCTTTTAAAAAACCCTACGATACTTATTTAGCAAATAGGCAGTTAGAAAGCGATTCGTTAGGGGAAGTAGAAGAGGAGAATAGAAAGTTAAGAAGGTTACTGGAGAAGAATTTCTGATGGGGTTTCTTTCGAATTTTTTCATTAGGAAAAGTAAAGAAGATTTTGACTATTTAGAAGATGCTCACAGGAGAATAAAGGAGTTTAAGGAAGGGAGTAGGATACAGTAGGACGCCCACAGAAATTAGCTTCAGCGATTTTAACAATTCCCAGGTGTAAAAAAACACAAATATGGGCATAGAAGCAGTTGCAAAAATAGCGAACAAATTGGTGTCCTTATTATCCGGCACACTTCCAGACCCACGCAGTGAGGTATACACATTTTTGGAAAGTTGTGCATTAGAGGCACAGAGCAGTGAGCAGGAAGACAAGGCATATCTAATCCCATGCATAAAACTAAGGCTGCATATAGTTTACTGAGATCGACAAGTTTTGCTTCATTAGAATAACTTTGTATTGCGATCAAAAAGAGATACTTACCGCTCAGGACATTAGAATGGAGATGCAACATCTTGGACAACTCCCGGAAGAGAGTAGTGAGAGGTTCGCAGAAAAAATATTATAAAAAACATACTGACAGTGGCCTCAGACAGGAATTGGAAAAATGAGAAGATAAGGAATAATTTACATGGAGCAAAAGAGATAGCTAAAAAGCAGTACGATTCAAATTGAACCCGGAGTTTTTAAAATAAGTAACAGAGTTCTGGTGAAGAATCAAACAAGGAAGAATAAATTTTCGCCGATATGGTTAGATCCATATGAGGGAGAAGAAATTAAGAGCCCAGTAACAACTGTTAAAAACAAAGAAAAATCTTTAAAAAAAGCCATATAATGATTAAACTAAAATGAGGCAGAACCCAGATTTTAAAAAAAATGATTTTTCAAAATTTAGGAAGAAAGAAACAGGGAAAAAATGAACGTAAAATAACATGTATTTTTGTATATTTTAAGGCGGTCGTAAGTGGGACACAGAGAAATTCCGTATGCCTACAGGACGACTGAAAAGAGAGGGCTTGATCCCATCAGTCGCGACGCCGCAAATAATTGCTCAGGGTAATCATCAGGTAAAGTATATTCTGGACGCTTCTAAGTACGCCCAAGAGCCCAAGATAATGATAATGTTAATGATAATGATAAGGATAATGAAAATGACAATGACAATGATAATGATAGTGATAATGATACTATTAATTAAAAAGAAAGAATTGTTGGGTCCCAATAAATGAGCACCTCAAAGTAATTAAAACCGCCTCCTAAGAAAGGATTGAAACGCTTATTTACAGAAATAATAATGAGGGTTTGTTTATCCCAGAGCTTTTCTTAGAAAAGGCTGAGGCACCAATTTTGAGGGCTCTGGAAGATCTGAGGGCTCTGAGCTCTGCACCCTGCAAACATTGAAACTACAACAACAACAACAGAAACCACATATTTTATATTTCCTCAAAATAAATCCACTAATCATATGCGACGCAAGCCCCAGTTCGCTTCTCTCATAAACAAAACGAACAAAACAAAAATCACACACTCACTGTTGAAACGTATGATCTCACAGTACTCCCAGACCACCTGTATTCCCTCTCCACACCGGCTGTCTGTCTGGCCACCTGACAAAATCTTATAAAAAACATCCCACGAAAAACTCGATCTGGCATCTCCGTCCACAAAAATCCCTCGATCTGGCAACCCCATCCACAAAAATCCCTTGCGCTGAAAACTCCGTACATAGAAAATAATATTTTATTATAATATAAACTTTCTTTACTATATTTAGCTCTTTTCTCATAATGTAAAGCTTTTATTATCATATAAAAATCTTATTATTATAGAAATTTTATTATTATAGACGTCATAGTTTGCTGTTTTGTATCATAATAAGGTCGTTTTTTATTATATAAAGTTTCTTATGATTATAGCAAGCTTTTTATAATATTATCATAATAAAGTCGTGTAAAGCTCAGCCTAATAAAAGCTCTTTAAATTTGAAGCGACATAATCCTTAATTTAGGCTTAATTTTTTTTTCGTTGGTGTGTCTATCCGTCCGAGTACGGCATCGAATTTTTAGCCCACATTTATTACCTTAATTAAGTCGTGACTGAAAAATGTTGCTACTTGTGCTTCACCTTAACGTTTAGCGTTTGAACGATGTCAGCTTAAAATAATCTGTCGTATTTTTCGGAGGCGGTGTAACCACTCAATTATCCTTAAATGTGCGCTTGTTCATCAATGCAGTTGTTATGAGCTGGCTGAGCATCGTTATATCGTATCCTGAATGCAGGATTCTAATTTGGTAAGGTTTGTGTTTGATTTACTGCACAAACACTTAATTGGTTTAATTATTGCTAGGTTTCACAGCAATCCGTCCCTATTCGTCTGCCAATTTATTGTGTTTAAATATTTCTTTTGCCTTTATGAGCGGTTTGTAGTGTTTTGACATTTTTTCTGTTCAAGTGCAAGTGGAGAGTCCTTCTCTAGAATCCCAAAAACTAATTTTCATAAAAAATTACAGTGACAGTGAGCTTTTTTTTTTTTTTGAAAAATCCCACGGACGAATTTTTCAAAATCTATAAAAAACATTTTGAAATCTTTAAAAAAATTTTCCAGAATTCTTGTCATGAAGGACAACTAAAGCAAAAAATTATAGAAATATATGTCTCCGCCAAAGCAAAATTTTCCATACTAGCTGGTTTGACGAAAATTGTGCTTGCTTTGAACATAGGAAATGTATATTAGATTATCTTATAATATATATATATAATTCTAATTAGAAAAAATGCTAGATGGCTAGCAGAAAAATCTGCTGCTGAAAATGCAAGAAAAATAAACTATAAGATTATCAAAGCTGAAAAGAGCTAATGCAAAAATGCGAAGTCTGCAAGAATAAATATGTAAATCTTGTAATATATTTTTTAGGTTTCGCAAAAAAGTACATATTTAAAAGTAAAAAAAGTACATATAAAAAAAAGAAATTAAACTAAAATTATTCTTAATAGTTAATTAAAAATCGAAATTAAAAGTTAGCTAGAAATTGAAATTAAACTTTTAAAAAAAAATTGAAATACAAATTTAACTACAAATGTGAACTAAGGTTAAAGAAAAATTAAACTTTGGTTTTATTATTTGAATTAAAAATTTTTTATAGTTATTTAGATTAGAAATGAATTAAATTTTTGTACTGAGAAGAATTCATCTAAGAATAAAAGGAATTGAACTAAAGTTTAAATTCAGATAGAACGAAGCAATGTGAATAAAGAAAAATTTAACTAATTTATCGTAAGGTAATCTAAACTGTACTAGGCTAAGAAAAGGTTTGAAAACAGAACTAACAATAAATATATATATAAAAAAAAGAAAAAATAAAACGAAAAATACAATATTTTGAATAAGTGGCTGGGGATCACACTTGCAACACTGGAGCCAGAGTGTGATCCACGGTTGTGACCTTGTTGGTCACAAGAGAGGTGGGTTGGCTGCCCCACTGATGGACAGGACAGTAGGGCTTGTGTTGTTTCGTGTTGTTTGGGGTGAATGTGTGCAGGCGGTGGGGCTGCAGGTTTAAATGATGTCATGAGTGGGGTTAAGTCAATGAAGGTGAGTGGGATTAAGTGAATGGTGTGGGAATGGATGAACGTTAGAGTGCGAATAGGATGACAGGATAGGTGCTCTTACTGCATGCACTATTAGTGCAAGAGACTTCTTTCTTCTCTTCTTTAATTTTCAAATTCCTTCTTTCTCTTATTTATTGCTTTAAACTCTTTTCTTTTCTCTTATATTTTTTTTATTTTATTTGATTTAGAAAAATAAAAATGTAATCTGGCACGAAATTTTTGTTGTGGGTTAAGGTGGCAACAATTCCCCATTAGCCGGCGAGCTGAGCCGCTGCCACCGTGCCACTGCCACGTGTACCAGGCTCACAACACCGGAAAGAAGTAGGAAAAGGTGAAAACAAACGAAATGCCGAGCTTACTGCTGTACTTAACCGAAGCATTAAGTATTTTTCGCGAACCCAAGCCACTTGAAACTGTTCGTTATCAGCCACCAATAATTATTAATTTTTTTGATATGAATAAGACAGAGTTAAGGTGTGTAGTAAGTTGTTGTATATTTTAAGTGTATTTCGCATTATTTGCCTGCGAAAAAATCGCTTTTTCTGCTCGTTTAAAGTAATGAGGAACGCACTCTAGAACGGTCCATAATATGCTGACAACATTATACGCGGTAGCATAGTTTTCTGGAAAATCCGAGTAGCGGCGAGGCGGATTGTAAACAAGCAACAGTATGTTAGCTAAGAGAGCTATTTTAACTGCAATAAAAAAAATACAAAATTTAAATAATGTAGCATTGTACAAAATAAATTAATTTAAAAGCTGCCAAAAAGATTTTCTTTTATATTGTAAACAGCAACGTCGTCACAGAAACGACAAATTCGTGACATTACAAAGCGGCTACATTACAAGTTTTGTAGTCAAACTCAACCAAACCTGACCATCGCGCACGACTATCAATTCAGTGACTGAAAAGAATTCAGTGGAATCGGAGAACATCATTTAAAGGCAAATTAGATGTGAATGCACGTCCGTTCCTGGCTGTCATCACGGCCAACGTGTCAAGCATATCAAATATATTTGTCAATATATTTTTTGGTTACAAATTGTGGTTTACAAATTTTGGTTTACAAATTTCATCCAAATAGTGAGAATTTCTGTAATAATTTCGTGGTGGGAAGCCCAAGCTTGCATTGGCTAATATCATCAAAGTGGAGAACGACGATATGGAAATGTCTGATGATAGGGTAATGGAACTGGAGGAGTCTGACGAAATCGCTTCGCCCAGCGCCGCCAACTCCCCGCCACAAACTGAACGCTTTGTGGTGAAGAAATGGTATTGTCAGGCCTTGTGGGCGTGGGATGTCGCTGTGGACAACTGTTCCATTTGCCGCAATCAAATCTTGGATCTGTGCATCGAGTACCAGGCAAATCCCCTCGCGCACCTGAGGAGGTTGGCTGCACCATCGCCTGGGTAGCTTGTAACCATGTTTTACACTTCCACTGCACTGATAGATGGTTGAAGACGCGCCAAGTCCGTCCGCCGGATAACGAGATGTGCGAGTACAAAAAGTATGGCCGATGAGGAAGTTTTGAAGTCAATGCGGAAATGCCTCGCGGACCCAAATCGTTTACGTTATTTGATAGGCTGGCTTAAGAAATTTTGTATTTATTTATAATTGAAATAAATTTTAAAATAAAAATCTCTAAATGCCGACATGACAGAAAAAACAAAGAGATCACATTTGAATTTAAAAAGCTGCTCGCTCCTCTTCTCTCCTCGTTTTCTTCTTGTGCTGCGCGGAGAGAGTCTTTAAAGTTAAGAAAACCTACAATTAAGTTGAAAATGATGTGATTGACATGCTTAATTCTAGCAAGGACATGCGACAGGAAATCGTGGGTGTATTGCAAAACATTTAAAAATTTTACAGTAATTAAAACGAAAACGCAAAGGACAAAACACTCAGATACAATAACACCAAAGTGACAGTGAGTCGCTTGGAAATCGACTTATGGGAGAATCGTGCAAACTTCCCCTCTGTGACAAGCGCCATAAAAAAATGAACGCGTGTGTCAAGCGAGACACTAACAACAAGTTACCAACATCACTTGCAGAAAATAACAATAAAAGTTTTCCAATACCACGGAAAAAGTTTGCCCATTCAATTCGGAGAACGATTTTCCGCAATCTCTGTTCGCTGCCTTCAGTTGTTGTAATTGAATTTCGTTTAGTGTGGTGGGTGGGATAGAATATTAACTCCCTCCCCCTCTCCACCATCCCCTTCCCAATACACACACACACATACACACCGCCTGTCTCATTCATGCACATGTCATCGTAAAGTTTACTTTACGGCGACACGACTTTCTTAACTGCCTTCGAATGCCTCTCACTCTGCTTTCTATTCATGTCTACTTCCGTTTTATGTTCTTTTTATCTGGTTTTCCGATGTCTGTTTCTTGTTGTGGCGGCGGTTTGTAGAAGCAGGCAATCTTTCAAGTGGTTTCACTCGTCTGATTCGGTATTTTTTCCTACTTGTGGGCTACAAATGCACACATACATACATACATACACGTGTATGTATTTTCACCGCAATGAAGCGTTAAATTAACCAACCGTTCAAATAAATTGACAAATAAATGGTAAACAGACTCATATCATTGATTTCTTCGCTGAAATTCCAATTCGGATTCCGGCCTTAGCATGACTTTCCTGTAAATGGGCACAATCAAAGAAAGGACACGCCCACTTTCTACATAACAGAGGTGTGGATTTTGAAACGTCAAAACGAGACGACAGATCTGTATATATTAATATATTAATTTTGGAGACTAGCGTTGAATATTCGTGTTCAGTACTCTACAAAACATGGAATAAAAATGCAATCCGAAAATTTCGCTTTATTTCAGTGATCGAGTGAAGAAACTATTGTTTTGACAAATAACGTTGATAATTTACAATTTTTAATTACAACTGATTACAACTATGAAGCGATATTAACTCCGATTCAGACATCATGCGATTACTTCTCTCTCAATTTCACTTACAATATTATTTATCAGTAATTAGAATATTTGTATTTTTTTGCAATGAAATCGGATAAAAGTAAAAATGATATTTTAAAAGTAAAAATGATTAAAAAAAAAGAAATCGTTTAGTAAAGGAAATTCATTAAAGGAAACATCGCACATATCAGATCAATAAATTAATTTCACCACAATTTTTTAATGCCAGTTCAACAACAACAACAACAACAACTACAAGGACAAACGACAATAACATGAATGAAGTGGATACAATAAAATCAACGTATTGATTTCGTACGGATTTTACCCGCGGGCCAAGTTAATTATTTCAGCAATTAATTTTAACGTTATAACAAACCATAACAGCAGCTACAACCCAGCCGCAACAGCAAAAGAAATAACAACAACAACAACACCAACAACGAGAAGTATTTAAAATTAAAGCAACAATAATAACGATTTAAAGCGAGTTACAGGAAACTAAATCACAACTGAATCAATATAACGAAAAAATAAATAAGTGAAAAATACATAAATTGTGGATAAATTTCAATTTACAACAACAACAAAACAGGGGAGACAACAATAACAAAGACAGGTAGATAACAATAACAGGTAGAGTAACAAGTACAACAAATAAAAATAACAACAACAACAAAAAGAACGACGACCACAACAACATACATAATTCCTTGCAGAGATCTCAATAATAAAAAAATTCACAATACACTGGCTTCTTTTTTCCACTAAAGAGGGCGTTTCTGCCCAGGTAATTCCAACTTTGACTGCAAATATTTAATTAACTTGTTTCTCCCTCTCTTTCCCTCATCCTCTGCGTTTTAAATCTTTGAGATTAGTTAGTATGGCAGCCTAAAAAATCGCCCTTCAGCGGAGGCAATCATTTTCATTAATCATCTTTATTAAAATCGTTAAAGGTGCGGATATTTTAACAAATTTTTGATTTTTTATTATAAAATAGAGTGAAATAAAATACAAATTGAAAACCTACTGCTGAAAAGCTAATTATTATTAAATTAATTATTATTAAAAGTGAAAAAATTATCAATAAATGATGCAAGAACCGGAAATCTTAAGAGTTCAGACTTCCTTTCGCCCCTGATGATCCACCGCACCATCAAATGCTCGTACAAACCCATCCATCCAGCTGTGGATCTGTTGTTGTCACAGTCGTCACCGAAAATACTAACTATTAAATTCTAAAAGCACGTGTTACGCAGAGAGGCACGCGTATTTTTCACCGTCACCGTAAGGTGCCAGTAGGCTGCAAGGATGAAAAAAAATAAAATAAAGGCAAACAATTGGCAAAAGCTCTCAATTCATGACAACCAGCTCACCCACCATTCAACCCCCTCGAAACAAGGAACGCCGAAAAAATTGGGAGCAAAAAGAGCGCTTGAAAAATACACCTCCTCAGAATGAAGGATATTCAACACTCTTTTCTTTTTCTTCATGCACGAATCTGCAGAAAATGAGTTTCTCAACGAGATCGCATAAATCTGCTTGAGGGGAGCTGCATGCACGAGTGATTGAATTATTTTGCATTTCTCGTTGTACTGCTCAGTTTTTCGTCCTCACGTTTTTTTCACATTGCTTTTTGCATCGTCCCATCCTCCTTGTCCCACCGTACTGTAGTAGAAAATGGACCGATCCATTCGGGCGGCGAAGCACTCAGCATTTTGTGGGCGAGTCGAGTGAATGTTAAAGGAAAATGACGATGTTTAAGATACGTAAGTAATTTTGAATAATGGACGACAGCAGCAACAACATCAACAACTATAAAACAACAGGGCAATTTAAAAATGTCAAAACTCCGAAACAAATAGTGAATGAGATTTAGAAGTTGTAGCTTTTGCAGGGTTTTTGTTTGTAGTGTAGTTGAACCCAGACTTTTGCACGGCGTACGAAATCCTGTGCTGAAAGGTACAACAACGATTTGTTTTACTTTATTTTAGGTCGCTATTTTACACCATCTTCCGCGTTCCTCTTCTTCTTTTTCATTCCATTTCTTACCGCTGATCTAGCTGGCTCTTCATTGTTCATCTTCTCAAAACAAAATCCCACACTAATTGCTATACTAATTGCTCGGATTTTCATTAAAAAATTGCCATCTGCCTTTAAAATTTTATGTCTGAAGACTTGTACGCAAAAAAAGGGACGTTTGCAGAATTGTGAAAATGAAAAGTGAAAATGAGACTTAATTAAAAGGGAGTTTTTATAAGAAACAACTTCTCATTTCGTTTATGTTGATACTTTAACAAAATTATAAAAATGTCAGTCGTCACTACAATATTCCAGATCTTCCCCCGAAATAACTACCAAGTTTTCTCCCGTATAGTGAGCTATAAAATAAAAACAAATCGCATTAGCAAGTTTTCATCATCTGTGTGGAAAAATCGCCACATTTAGATGTGCATCACGAATGTTTGTGGGTTGAAAATCATCACGGCTGGAGCCGTCTGGCTGTCCGCACTAAATTCCTGTCTGTCTGTCTACCTGTCTTCGCATATGTTTCAACTTTACAATCCACGTAGGCATTTATCGCATTAGATCCCTCTCCAGTTTTCGAAAATTTAATATGAAGCACACCACTTGGTCTCCATAGTCTTTTCGGCGGCTTTGATACCCATGTGGGGCCATCTATGTGCCACATCGAAAAGCTGCACCGAATATTATTTTCATATTATGCAAATTTTATGATTTCCTTAAAAGAATAAAAATCATATTCCGCAAATTCTCGAATAATAATTCTATGAAATGTTGGGCGATTTAGTGGAACTCGTGTGGTTCTCCCTTTATTATTCTTCATATGGAGGAGTTTTGTGGTTGCTATTCTGGTAATGATCTTCATTCACGTACAGAGAAGATTTCGGCACCACTGTTTATCCACTTATTATTCCTGATCTTATTCTGAAATCAGTGCAGAGCTATTCTGAACCTTATTTCCCTGATTTCTCCTCAACCTCCTGATCAGGGGATAACGAAGTAGGGCAAGGACCTCATTGAAAATTCGAGGTAATTAATGATTTCTGCATACAACCGGTTTTTCCTTACAGACCACAAATATTAATTTAGATTTCCTTGAGTTCTTCAGGCAAGCGTAATCAGATGTTAATTAAAATTCCACGAACTAGGGGGCAATTTGAGTTTTTTAGAATAGGGATCAATTTGAGTTTTTTAGAATAGCACATCTACCAGTCGTAAACATCAGAAATATGATTGACAACCACAAAGCATCATTAATTTCCTCACCGTCCTCCTTATTTTTCTCAATATAAAGATCTTTACACACTCGATCCTTTCCCCGGTTTTCGGGGGAATCCAACTGTTGTTTTTGAACCACATGTTCGAGTTGTTCTAGTGGTACATAAAAAAAGGCGTGCGCCCTTCTGTTGCAAGTAAGAATATTAATTAGATTAATTCCAGAATTCTAGAAGTGTAACAGCTGAATTGTGAGGCGGGTTGAGTTGAAGGCTCGAGTAGTGAGGTGATGTTACGAATAATTCATGGATTTCGCGGCTAACTGAATCGTATCAGCCAGTATGTCGCCACCGTAACCCGGATATCGTGTATAGTACGTGTTTTTAGAAAAAAATTAATCTTTTTAAGCAGCAAATCGAAATTCTGGAACCCATTCTGAATGAGGAAGTTGAATTCCAAATATATCACGCTGCCTTATTTTCCCATTGCTAGTAAGTAATTTCTATCACATATAATTAATATTCGTCAGGTTTACCCTCTAAATTAAACGGAATTGGTGTAATTTATATATTCAAAGGTGAATTGACACGAGGTTTTCTAACGAAAAGCTGGAACGATGTCGGGAAGACGACATTTCAGGCGACGTTTTACCGTATTGTGAGAAATATGATGAACTGTTAAACTTATAGACTTTCTAGAAACATTTAAATAATTATTTATATAGTACATTCAATTAAAGTGCTTTGATTAAATCGCTAGGAAGGCCATTTTGAAGTTTTCTCTACCAACTAAATAGATGAATGCGAAAAAAGATGGCAGACAGTAAAATAATTAAAATTTTGATTATATTTGCAGATCGCCTCGTTTTTGAGAACCAACTGCAGTCACAATGAAATATGAGCAGCGGCATTCCGACAAAGGATCGCAATCTTGTGTCGCCCTCGTTGCGCGCTTCATTTGCGTCCATAATTAGTGCGATTGACGCCCACAGACGTTCTTCTGGAAATTCGGTATTAAAAGCGGAAAAAAAGGAATTGCAGAAAAATTACAATAAAAATCTCATACAACGACAACAACATGTGTTTATTGTCTGCACGATATGCCAGCAGCATCAGCAGCAGCAGCAGCATCAGCAATATCAGCAGCATCGGCAACGGCCACAGTTAATGTTAACAGCATCCTATCAAGCCGACTGATTCTGCTGCCTGTGACCGTAAAGCGTGTTTACAACCGCCCGAGAAAGATTCTTACGTCTTCGCCACAGCGTTGCCAGCCGCTAGTTTAATTATTTCTTTGTGAAAACTCTTCCGCTTTTCTTTTTGATTTGCAATTTGGTAAAAACCAAATAAAACCTTGTAAAGAGTACAGTTTCATGTGTTGTTGTTATTGTTGTCGGCTTGATTATTTTAGTACTGTGGTACATTTTTTAGTATGCGCCATTTTTACGATACGCACGCCCACCACTTTGCACATTATTAGGCGCGAGTAGTTATTAACGCTAATGATTCTCCTTAAATGATGCGCATCAAAACGTGTTGTTGTTGTTGCCAAATTTAATTATAACAACTTTGAGCCAACACACACGAAGCCCGATGTTCCCGGATTATAGTTGGCAGCTATTAAAAGTCTTCGTCGCCTTTTCTGAGTGGGTAACCTAGTAGTAACCCGATACAAAGAGCATATATGCTCTTTGCCCGATAGCGTACGCTGCTGCTGAAGAGTAAAAATGTTTATTATACCTCTCTTTTTTCTCTTTTGAACCTCTCTACTCATCTTCTGCTTCTCCTTCAATGACCTTAATTAAGGAGAAATGTTAATGTTTATGTGGAATTCGTCTGTTTTAATTGCAGTTGCTGTATTTATTGTTGCCACTGCATTTGGTAAAATCATTTTTATTCGCCTTGCGTTAAAATCGCTCACATCTATTTAAAGCTAAACTCAATTAGTTTATTTTGCGTGCGAATTGGCAAATGAAGTATTTATTCTTGCTGTCTGACGAATGGTGTCGCCATAAGTTAAACGAAGCAATACGGCACCACTGCTGACATCTGTGGCGGCACCGATGTTGATGGTCTCTCCTCCCGAGAACTTTGGTTTTTGTATTTATTGTTTTAGAAAATCGCGTAAATACTGTTTCAGATTTAAGAAATCAATTTATGCAGATTTTTATCTACTTTGTCCTTCTGTGAAGCTGTGAGAATTTAGAATTTGTTACTGAAAAGCGTTTTATGAAACTTAAAAGGGCTGAAGAAGTTTATATTTTCATGGATTTTTATTTATCTACACTCAAATCGATAAATTTATCATAATTTTTTAAGTTCTATCACTTGGAGACGAGATTTGAACCTGCGGCCTCGCGAGAGGAAGTTAAAGCGCTAATCAGTGTGCCAGTTCACTATGCTCACTTTCCCCATAAGTTCTCAATTTCCAACTTTAGTTCTTCATAACTTTATCTTATTTTCAAATAAAAAGAAATCAGTTTGAACAAAGTCTCCAATATGCCTTAAAAACCATCTCCACTATTTAATATAACATTCCCACTAATTACTTATAATTTTCATCACTTTCTTAAATTCTTCCTGAAATTATTAAATAGATTTCGCAAAAATGGAAATTAAGTAATCTGTCTCTAATGAGGTCATTTTTCAATCAAAGCGATTCTAATGATCCACACTGAATCGTAACAAATCTTGCGATTTATTTTTGAGTAAACAAGCCTCAGGCGTGATCGGATGCAGATATCTGAGCGAATGAGGGGCGAGTGATGTTCAGATGGCTCATAACTTGATCCACGTTAAAGAAAATGATATCATAAATTCAGCTGTTTCACTGAGCCTGTAAAAATTTCGTCCATCTTCCTATATGATTGTCTATGTGGCTGTTTATCTGAAATTTCGCGTTATGTATCATTATATGCCGATTTATGTGTGTGTATTTACTGCTATATATCTCAGAAGAAAACTTCTCAGAAAAACTTCTCTTTTCGTCCAATTTTTTTGACCGTTTTTAGTAGAAATGGTGTTTTTCTCTCTGTTGGACCGTCTGTCTTTCTAGTCGTCTGTCTGCCTTTCTGTCTGTTCTCAAATTGTCAAGAAATTAGCACACTTTACGTGCGACAAGTGTAAACGAAGCAAAGGAAACCTGGAGCCATTCCTACACCTCACCCGCTCTCTCAACTCTCAGAGTTCCCCATGGCTGGGAATCCTATAAAAGCGTTCCCTGCGAATTAATCTTTTGACATTTTCAGCATTTGCACAGAATCTGTGTTTTCGGCTGCTGGCCCGAAGCCAAAAAATCATAATGCGTTCATAAAGACAATGGTGGGGACGGGTAAAAGTTCCCTAACTTTTTCTATACCCGGCATCATCTTGTCTCCCTCAAATGGGCATGCCGCCCAAAAACTCCTATAAAGAAAAGCATCTACCAAAGAGACAAAACGCGAAAAAGAATGCAACTCGGGATGAAATCTTCTCTGAACTGAATTCTTCGTAGTGAAATTAATGGGTTCATCGAGTGGATTTAGTTTGAAACAGGCGGTTGGTGGGCGGTGGGCGCGGCACGGGCCCGAGATGGCGAACAGCTTGCAACGAATGCTGTTTTTATAGTGCGAAAATTAAATAATGACGAAATGCAACATCTCCCCGAGAGGCAGAGAGAGAGAGAGACAGAATGAGAGGAGTTGCATTTTCTGAATGTTGAATGCTAAATTCTTGGCTCGAAATAAATGTGGCGGCATTTTTTGCCGCTATTTCGGTCTCCCGTTCGGCACACTAAGAAATGCCCGCATCTAAACGTGAAGTTGAGAGGATTATGTTGCATGAAATTATTTGCATTGAAATTTCTCAGTGCATTCCTTGCAGAGCAGAATAGCGAATTCAACGGGTCTGATCTGGAGAAGCCGGCAGACAGCATGAATGACTTTAATTCACGGTCGTCTTAGGCGATAATGAAGAGCGTCTGGAGTGTTAAAGCTTCTTGCAATTTTTCAAAGCGTCTTTCTAGCGAGACACCATCTAATCCGTAATCCGTCGGTGTAATTAACACTTAAAATCTTCTCTTCGATGCTTTAGAGTATTCGTGACTGTACTCATTAGAGGAGTTTTTCCTGAAACACGGATTTTAAATCGTAGCTGGAGTTGGGCATGTGTATTAAATGGTTTAGTTTCTCCAAAAATCTAATTAAAAAGTGATACCGTAAACACGAAATAATAACTGCAGTGAAAGCATTCGTTGTGTACGACCAACGTCCACTGAATATCCCTGCTATTGCAGCTTAAAACGGTCGCATTCCACTTCGATTCTCCGTTTCTGAATTCAACATGTATTTCAATACAATTCAATTGTTGAGCTGTTGCATTAAGACTTAGACTGCGTTCAAAGGACTATCATCAGCAAGAACTCCATACTGCTGCGTGTGGATCTGAAAACTGCAGCATTCAATAAACTTCAGTGTCATTAAATCCTCGGCAGTCAGAAAGGACAACGCCATAACAACTGTTACATGCCCGTCAGCCCACTTCGAATCCTGGGGGATCGATATTGAGCTCGTAGCTGCGAAACGCACTGAAATTGAAATTTGGCACCGCTAACGAACGCAAGCGGTGGTCGACATTTAGCGACGTAGGTAACCGGTGGCTACCATGGCGACACATATTCGACGGAGAATAATTCCAATTGATTATTTGTGATTAGGCGCCAATGAAGCTTAATATTACCATAGAAAGCGCAGACCCACCCAGCTCGGAATGTCCCGAATGCGAACCTACGCAGGAGATTAAAATGGTCCTGTGCCAGTTATTCGAAATGTCCTCGTCGTTTCCTTGGAGAATTTATGGCCTTTGTTGCCTAAACGTTGAATGGAATGCAATCCATTCACGCATCCATGGCTTGCACTTATTCATGGCACACGCAGTTATCATCCGCATCCGTTGCCGATTTAAGGACTTCTTGTATGTTCCACGAAAAAGTCATTACGGTGAATCGATGTTTCCTTTCTAGGTCGCAAATATCCCAAAGGATGGTCGTGCAAAATACGAGAGCTTAAGGGACGGGATTTATATTGTTATTATTAAGGAGCTTAACAGGATGGACGACTCCTTCCGCTTTGTATTCCTTGTTTTGCAGATATTATGTGGCTTCTAAGAATTCTGGTTTTAAGTACTTATATAAATTCCTCATTTAGTTACTTATATAAAAATCAGTTTACGTGAAAATCAGTTTACGTGAAGCATATCAGTTTACGTGAAATCTTATTAAAGTGGTCATTGATAGCCTTGTGGGGAAGGGTCTACCTATCTGTATGGGTTCACGGTTGCCTAATACTTCTTAATATAGATGCTACACATATCTACATTAAGAGGTATTAGCGGGGAGTTAATGGCTTCTGATCGTACTCTTTAGATGGTGGTTATATAGGCCATTGTGACTTGTAGTTAAGTTTTGTTGATTTTTCTCTGGAAAATTAGAGTCATTCCGAAGAAATTAAGGTAAACTTTTTTATTATACTCATTAAACTTGACAACAAAAATTGCCTGACTTTAATACAACAAGAACATTGTAAACATGTAGTACGCTTCAACCAACTGTAATAAAATGCTTATTTAAACAGAACTAGCAATCCTTTCATGTCGTACAACACAACATCACTAAATGCCATCGCAATCAAATGAAATAAACAAAAATTATATGAGAGAACAGAGATAAAAATTATTCCGTAGATTTTGAAGATTATTTGTCTATTAATTCATTTTCTTTTGATGACACTGGCACAGATGCTCAAAATTGTTTAGATAACCAAATAGAGCTCACTGAGCATCGACTCCTATGCTTCCCCTATCCTTTATCCCCCTTTCCATTTTCATCATTCGCAAACAGTTGCTCCAGGCCCACACAAAGCCAAACATATTGAAACCACAACTCTATAAAACGCAAGCCTGATGTAAATAAAGTTCGGCGGCTGGTTTAACTTTGATGTTCCCGGAATGGGACGGGAGCACATATTTTGATTAAATGATGAAAAACCTGGAATGGGGGTTGGGGTGGGGAGAAAAGGTGGTATAGATTGGCGGTGATGGTGGGCTTAAGTGGGGTGCCCTAGGGATCGCTACCTCTAATAGATTCTCAATTGGACTCATTATATAATTTTAAAGTGATGAGCTGTGAATATTGATTGAAATACTTTGTAAACTCTTGAAGTGGAAATTGTTTGAAGAGCGACTTCTATTTATTTATTTAAGCTACTTAACCATTGGCCTATAACTCCTCCCTTAACTTTTAGCCCTTGATCCTCATTATTAAAATGATACTCATTATTAAAATCCAACTTCTAATTGTTGCATGTTGCAAACAATTCTAATTGGTAATTTCTAAGCGTAAAATCGTACGCTTAAAAAATAAAGTAAATTATAAACGGTAAAGTAATCGATAAAGGCAAAAAGTAATATTATAAAATACATAAAGAATCGACCCCTGAAACACTACTAATCTTCACTTAATCATGCCACAATTTGCAGCTTAAGCCGAACCTTTAAAATCTTCAGGAAAAAAGTTTTTACTAACGATAGCAGAATAAAAACGCCTAAGCCAATTAATAGTACTCGCCTATTTCAGCGATTAAAGTTAAAAGAGGGTGAACCGACCAACACCAGCGCCACCAATACCACCGCCACCATCATGACGATACATCATCCGCGAATGTCAAGCGTGGAGATGTCAAAGAACCCTCAGCTAAAGTGTTTTTTGACGTCTGGCACAAAGAATGAAAGTGTAGCAAGCAGTGTGTGTTTTTTATAATAATAAAAAAATATCAAAATTAATATGCACTGTCCCCTTTCACACCCTTCTTCGACTCACATGCGATACATAATAATTACAAGTCTGCTCACACCTCAGGCCATGATTGCTTCCTCGGCGTCATTGTTCTTGTTGTCGTCAGCGTTATAGCAAATCCACCGCATGCTTCCATTCGGCGCACAGTTTGCTACAATTTTGACATTTGCTTTCAATACAATGCTGGCTGTAGTGTGCAGCGTGGCCGGATTAGCTCAACAACTGTCACTTTATTACCCTTCCGTGGCGTTCTGTTGTGTTTTCATTAGTTTTTGCATATTTGATGCATTTTGCAGTAGAATACCCTGTGCAAAATTGGTGTCCCTCCCGTCGTGTCCTGCTGTTTATTCTGGTTGCAATTCATCCCCTTGCTTTTAATTATAGTTTGTTTAGTTTTTGAATTATGATTTAAAAAATCTTTGAATGCGATAAATAACTCTAATTCAGCACTGACCCCCTGCATCGCCGCTAAGCGAACCGCTTGTAATCCTCTTGATTTTTAATTCTCTCAATAGTTGGCATTACCATCTCTCTCTACTACGCTGCCTAATTTCACCAAACGATTTGTGCTAATTTTGCGGATTTCGTTTGTAATCCTTTTGCCTTCCGAAGCCATCTGTTTACTTGCTGGTTTGCCAAATGAATATTTTGCTGAAGGATTATTTGTTGATGATGGGAGGCAACAAAGAACTGGTAGCAGTCGGTGCTGATGATTTCTTTCGAAATGAGGGTGTTTTTTTTGTGATTTTTGTATTTTATTGGAGGAAAAACGATGGATTTGGAAAAATGGAAATAATTTTTCTTTCGAAAGTATGTACAAAATAACGACCTCAATCTTGAAATACTAATAGAAATTCTGTTTCAAGGTCTCAATACTGTACTGAATCGATTCTAGTTAATTTCTCGGTTTGAACATTTAACCGTTTACCTGATATTATTAATATAAAACTAAAGAAATGACACTAAAGTCGTATTAATGAATAAATTTACATACAGTTTTAGTTATAACTCTCGATCCGTTAATCTCATGTACAATTCGATAATATAAAATCTTATATGGAACATGAAGAAAGGCTTTTAACAATTTCACTTCACCGAATTCTCAGAATTTGAATTTGAATCGACGTGTGGAATTGTGTTGAAACGCACTAGTATAAAATTCTTAACGCGTCCCAGTGTTCTAAACAATTTAATCGAAATTAATTAGCACTTAAAATTACAAATCACGTTTTCTCTCTTAATAAAAATTCCCAGAGAATACTAAAATATGTTTGGAGTGAACAAAGTATAACAGAATAGTTTAGTTCAGTCATAAAACACGCACGTGACAGAAAGAATGACAGGAATGGAATTGAACATTTCAGTTTAAGAAATTTCAATAAACTAATTGGATTTCTTCAGAATCAAATTGACGTAATACGTTGAATATCGAATTAATTTCAAGTTTTTAACTCGAGGTTAAGAATATCAGTTTACTATTACAAATTATTCAGATTCAGAACCTTATAATTGAAAAGTGTTTCTAAAATCTTCGTTTTATTAGAGTTCCTTAAGAGTTTAAGAGAGCCACTTACATCCTCCTCTCCCTCTATCTATTCAAGCCGAAAACTTTTGACATAATTTCTAATCTAAAAATTAAGATTAAATTGTTACCGTAACTTCTTGCCAGCAGGTTTTCTGCAGAGTCAAAAGGCAAATTCGACCCACATCGAGAAGCGACAACTGGAATGGTGAAGAGTAGGGAAAACGTTACAAATAAAACGATAAAAATTCTCAACTTATCAAAAGTTGAATGTGAAATTCTTAAGTTTATCGCATTTAACGTGTCTAAGGGAGGAGAAGGATTCAAGAGACGAAAGCTTAAAGGAGTAATGAAGCGATTTTAAGTCGAAGATGATAAGTATTTTCACTCTCCATTTGCAGTTCTGCAGCGGGGTGTCCTTCGACTCCAATGCAGCCAAGGCAATTTCCTTCAATTGCCAGTTGAGTCGAGGCACCTTCCATCGATCGAACGTCTTCCGCATGAGTTTGTGTGACATCGTATCCTTGAATCCTCTGTGGTTTGTTTTTCTACAAAACGCTCATGATGTCTCCGTCATGGTCAGCTACCCACCATCGATCAGTTGGTGTTGGCGTTGTTCTTGACGATGTACGAGTACGGGGAAATCCGCAACCACTACAGCCACACTTAGTGAACCGGTCGCAATCGCATCTGAAAACACGGAAGCATTCAATCATGCATTTCTTTTGCACCAATGCAAGCAAACCTACTCTCGCACACATGCACACGTGTAGATGAAGGATGCGTTTGGGTTTTGGTTTCTGCAGAATCGGATTCCGAAATACCGAAACAAAGACTCTTCATGAATTGAATTGCAGACAGGATGCGTGCACAGACGACAGACAGCTGAAAGGGAGTCGCATGAAGGACATGCCAACATTTATCAATGCCATAGCATCATCAGCATGAACATGGTTGGAGGGAGGTTTGGTGGGGCGCAACCGAATAAAACAAAGAGGAAAGAAATCGAAGAACGAGTAAGAAATGTGCATTCTCAATTGCAAATGGAGTTTTTTCTGTAGATAATTGAAAAAATTTTGCATAAAAAACCGCGAAGACGTTTAGTTTCTCGTTTTTAAAGCGTTGCAAAGCGTTTAATTTGTTTACTTCGTTCGTGTGTGAATATTCAATTATTTACCACGAAATTACTTCGTATTGTATTATAATTTTAAACTAACTCTTGCCACGTATCATGAATTAAAGATGGGCCATTCTTACCAATGCTAAACCTCTTTTCCAAACCTCTTCTCATATCTTCTCCTCGCCTCTTCTCACTCTTCTTCACTGCTCCACAGCATCATCGTCTTCCCAACATCTTCCCACTATATTCGCCTTCATCTCCCTGCAATATTCCCCTTCTATTCTCAACCTATTAACCCTTATATTACCCCTCCTCTTCCCCCTCACTAACCACTTTCGTTGCAGGTGAAACCGCCTTGTTATTTGCATAAATCCACTAATCGTTACTTTAATGTTTACTAATGTGTTTCACAATCAGCTACATGTACCCGTATTTATCATCATGTCAACCCGATACGAAATTCCGTTGAGACAGACACGTGGTATCCTTCGAATTCACGGTGTATGAAGAGACGACCAGCTCACAACTTTGAGTTCTCTGCTTATCTGTCAGTATAGAGAGGATTATTTTACACTACTGTTGCAACAACAATAATAGCCGCGACAACAACGCAAAGAGCAACAACAACAACAACCTTTAACTAAATTAGCTTAAATCGATCCCTTAACGTTAAATTCAACTTGCACGAATCGTATGTCCCTAATTTCAGTTGGATGTCCTGCTATTGTTTTTTTGTTCAGTTGAATGTCCTGAATCGTAATTCAGGCACGTAAATCGTGTCACCGTAAAGAGACGAAACTGATTGTTGATTAATTTATTTTAATTTTTCGAAATCTGGGAAGAGCTATTGAAATTTAGGAATATTTATGCTTTTATTAAAATTACCATAATTATTAAAAATTTAGAGATCTGAGAAAATGTTGAGGTCAACAGTTATCTGAAATCGGCAGTTCCTCTGTTCGTGTCCTGGTTGGAGCACGTCTTCTTCTTTTTCCTTTCTCTCCTCGTGTTTCCTTTTGTGTCCACGTACGAAAAGGGTCAAGTCCTGTAAAGAAAATTGCAAAAGTTTGTAAAGTAATGCAAAGAAATCTAGATGAAGACGATATCTTTGCGAAAACTAATTGCGATAATTTCACCCACTTTTCATGGTGAAACATTTTCCTGCTGGGAACTCTATGCAAAAAGAGTCACGTTCTTGAAATGAGTCCTGATTCTGTAATTTTGTTTTTCTTGTGTTTTTAATACGCAGCCAAACTTGGAGCTTGCAAGTGTAACTCTGTAAATGCACGTCTTTGTGTGCGTTTTGTTGAAACAGAAGCTGTTTGCATTTTCTAATTAGAATTTTTAGGAATTAACCTCGTTACCCGGTAGCTGCTGCGCGCTAGTTGGCTGAAACTGGCTGCAATTCTTCCACAAAATGTGGTGCCAACATTTGTGAGCAACAAAGTCAACGCCAAAATAAAGAAAACTGCAGCAGTGGAGATTAAATTCGCTTTTGTTCTGCTAAAATTATTAAATACGTTCGCACTTTGTTGCGTGATACCCGCAACAACCGCGGAGTTACGTGTAAATGATGGGAAGTAAAATAGCGGAAAGTCTACAAACAGGAAAACGAAATATTGAATTAATTTAATTAAGTTATTAACTTGTAGGAACCATTGGGAGAAAAGAAAAGGGTTTTCAGGCGCTTCTGTTATTAAAAGTTCTGGCAGTTCCCTACTCTTCACATTCTTCACATATAATTTCTGTTTCTTTCTTCAAGATTGTCAACACAGTGCTCAGAAATTCTCAGAAGTGGGCGGCCGAAATTGCTTGCGGTTAATTTCAAGGATAACATCTGCCAAATTGTATTACATTTTGAGGCTCCCTTTCCACCGCCGCTGACATCTTGACAAATTGGCGCAGTTGTTGGCTGCCTCGTCCACTCATCCGCTTCTTATATGTGCTTATTTTACTTTAGACGCGTTGTTGTTGGTCCTCTAATGACACTGTAAATAGATCTGATGGCTCAAAGCAATGAATGAACTCGCCTACATGGTGACTCGGCTCTTTGTTGTCCTGACGCCACAATAACTGGAGGCAGGAGCGAGTGGGATTGACTAACCTGCCAGCTGGCATTAGCATGAGTGTAATTTAAGCCCACAAGCAGACGGGGCTTGTCAAGTCCCGTTGGGTTCTAGAAATCCTTTTCAGCAAATTGGAATGACTGTCGTGGCGGCGTCACGATGGTTAAATTGGCTTCATAGTTTTCGGGTTGTTGAGATCGAGATATGCGCTGATAGATATAAATGGGTGTTTTTCGTGGGACTGCGTTTGAATTCTTGGAATTCATGAAAGTTGCCCTTTCCTCCTTCACGCATTCCTTTCCTTTTCATTTCCTTATTCCTTCCTTCTTTCCTTTCTTCCTTCCTTCCTTCCTTCCTTCCTTCGTTCCTTCCTTCCTTCTGAAATACCAAGTAGTGAATCAGTTGATTCGCGAATCGCTTCTTGAATCGTTAAGTGAGTGGCTCGTGAGTGTTTTCGTGAGTAATTTTGGTGATAATTGTTATGTCTTCAATTTAATTCAACAAATTGTTTTATTAACGGTAATCAACTAGAGTAGACAAATTTAATTTAATGTTGTCAAAACAAAAGCAACAATAACAGAAACAACAACAGCACCATCAACAACAACAACGACAGAGTGCATTAACCAACTCATATAAACTGAAAACGCACAACATGGTGACGCCGTCAAAATTCAGATTCTGGTTGTGGTGCATTTGCGGTGCAACCACTAGAAGCTTTCAACCTGCAAAACGATGCCAACGCGTGATTCCACTGTCCGCAACACTGTTAACCTGAGAGCAATTGCAACAACTGCAACTACGAAATTCAACCCCGCGGTAAAATCGTTTACTATTTTTTAAATAACTATGGCAAAAAGTAGTTCATCATTGTTTTCCTTCTCTCTAGAGTTCATTTTATATTTATTTATTAAATAAACCGACTTAAAACTGATTTAATTTTTTGAATACATTAGTTACTTTTTAAATGATAATTTTGGATTAATAAACATTCGCAACAAATAAAGAATCCTACTGGTTTTAATCAAAATCAAATATTTCGACAAAGGTGTTAAATAAAACCACTAAAGATTTAGCCTTTAATTTTAAATTTAAACCGAGGAATTGCGGGGAGAAATGTTTTACTGAAGTTTAAATTTGAAATTTGTACTTTTAACGAATGATTTCCATAAAAATGTAATATTATTTGTTTAAAAAATTGAATAAATACTGGATATTGAATAAATACTGGTTATTTTTAATACCTCTTCAGTTTTTAAACAGACTTTTACTAATATAAACATGAAAATTATTTTAACATTAATTTGAAATCTAAATTAATAAAATTCAGATTTCTTTGATGTTTAACTTGTAATTTAGTCGCTAATTGCATAAATTTTTAAATCGAGTACTAACCAAAATTAAAATTAATTACTGAAACACTTTTATGAAACGAAAACTTCAGTTGAATTTCCTACAGGGTTGCAACTCTTGCACACATCTTTGCGTGAATGCGTGAGTGCGTCCTGTAAAGAGACGGATGAAGTTCACCGTATGTTTTTGTAATGAAATTATGGTCAGAAATTAAATATCCTTGTTAAAGCGAGTTGGACCAGACGAATGCGTCAGCCGACCAAAGCGACCGCAGGACTCAACTACACGCTGTCGATGTTGAAACGTTGAATTAGCTGCTTCAATATGTTGCGAGTGTGTGTGTGCATGTTTGAACGCCTGTGTGATGGATGAGAGCATGTCAAACAGGAAATTTTAGATGCCTCTGGTTTTCAGCAGGTAGCTGGTCGCGTCGGTCCTGCTGACCGAAAAAAAGTGCGATTCATTTAATTCGATTATTCAATTTCGGAACGAGAGCAAATAAGTTTAATTAAATAAATTTAATTAACTGAGATTACATCACTCAAACAATCACAATACAAAATAAGAACAATGAAACAATGAAAAATAAGAACAACAACAACAACAACAGCCAGAAACTGGGGAACCTTGTTTAGTTAAATTCCTCCAAACCGCCGGTCCCACATCATCTCGTGTAACAACAACAATTCACTACGTATGCGGAAAAAGCTGTTTTCCACAAATCTTAAGGAAAAAGTATTTGCATTCTTTTAACTCTCGAGATGTCATAAAATCAGAGACGATAAAGCTGTCCAAAGTTGGAAGAAGGTTCTCAGAACTTGAAAAAGCTTTCCCAACTGAAAAAAAGTTCCTACAACTGGAAAAAAGTCGTCCGAATCAAAAAAAGTTCGCAGAAAAACGGAAAAGAAGCTTGACACTCCCTTCTGGTAGCTCGCCACCCTCTCGGTGCCGAGGGTTCCTCTTCTCTGTGTTTTCTATTATGAAACATTCGATTTGCGTTTTGACTGCAAGAGACTTCAGACTTCTTTCCGTGTTTCTTTCTTTCTTTAACGACCGAGAAGAATGTGCTCATCATGCTAGTGGAAAATGGATTTTTCCGTTTTTTAGCTTTGTTCCGCCGGGTATTCAGAAGTGATTTTTGTTGTATGTATGAAAAAAACGTCCCCAAAAAATGTACCAACCTTGCTTATCGTGATTTTATTGATACAATTGATGCAGGTTTTCCTTTCACGAGAAGAAGAAAAGTTGCGTCTGTTAAGGAAAAGTTTTTCCGATGCGACCAAGATACTTTTAAGCTAATGAGGTTAAAAAGCAAATCAATTTAATTGAAAGCTTTGCAGTAAAAAGATTTTTCCGGAGTTTTCTGGTTTTATGATTTTCTTAGAAGGAAAGAACGTGTTTTTTTCATCAAACTGTAATTTTGATTAATTGAAATTTCGATTATTCGTTGGCCAAGATATATTTTAAATTCATTGTAAAATATTCTTAGAGTCAACTACTTAATTAGAGTCAACTTGTTTTATCAGAACAAAGCTTAAAAAGAAAAAGTATAAATTCTTTACTCAGTTATATCAAAACAAAAGCAAGATTTCTAGAAGTTTTAACTAAAATTAAATTTGCTTAATTTTGTTTTGTTTAAATCAAAAATGAGTTCAAGTTTATCTCACAAATTTTCTCAAAAGTCAAACTTTTAAACATCAAATAAATAAAAAAATCAAAATTTTCCACAGCAAATTTAGTTGTGATGCTGAGATTGTGGCAGGAACTTCACGAAAGGATTGGATTTGATAAACACAAACATACACACACCTGTCTGACAACACATTCACCCATGCAACACGGTTTGCACACAATTAAGTTGAAAACAATTTCCTTCTTCATTTCCGCTTCATATTCGCTTTCTGTAACAATTTCAACTCAACTCGTCAAGCAATTTTCCGAAAGTTTTCGTTGATGATTACAACAAGTTAAAGTTTGTTGCCAGAGCTCCTGCTTTGGGGAGAAGGGCAGTCCTTGGTCTCAAATCCTAACAATATTTTCTGGGACACAATGGAGAACAACATTGTTGGGCGAGTCAGCAGACGAGACAATTGCCGAATTACAACTGTAGAAAAGTATTACGTAACACAATGAAAGCAACAACAACAACGGTGTGGTACCTCGTGGTACCATATGATAAAAACTTCACACGAAACTCTCGTAGTTGGCGTCTTCTAAGCTTTTAAGAAAAGTAGAAAATACAAAACAAAAATAAAAGCTGGACAAATAATGAAATTTAAAATATTCGGTGCAGTAACTTCGGCCGTGATCGGCAGGAAGTAACTTAATGCTGGGGAAATGCTAGTGGTGCTGGTATTATTCGGTTTTGATTTCTAATATGAGGAAAAATAACTCCATTTCGAAGCCTTCTGTGGAGGTGCAAAAGTTCTTGTAGATCTTTTAATATCGCACTCAGAATTTACTCAGAATTTATCGCACTCAGAATTCATTTAAAACTTCATGCATATTTTTTCGAACAGAGCAGCTTGTCTAAAGAATGTGGCTTGATTATTTTCTTTGTTTTTCTCGAAAAAATTATCCTTAAATAAAAATAAATTTTTTGTCCATTAAAAATCATGACTTTTAATATTTTCAACCTATTGAACCATTTTGCCCCACCAAAGTGATGGTCCGAGCTTTCGATTTCTCTTATCCTTTTGACACCTTCTTTTGTTTCTCATGTTTTTCTTCTTTTCATATATTTCTTTTCCTCTTTTCGCCATAGAAGACGGGAAATTTGTTTTCATTTTTTATCAATTTTATGCAAAATCCTGATAAATAAATTCGAACTGTTAAATTTTGGCTGCAACCAGCTCTGCATACTAAGCAGCAGTGAGGAGACAACATGCTGAAAATGTTGTTGTTGGCTCCTTCTGGCCATTTCGTTCTTTTCTGTCCTTCCTTCCTCCTCCTTCCGATCTTTTCTCCTGTCGAAGTAAAATAAATGAGCCCATTCTGCACGGGTCATTTGTTGCGTGTATCTTGCAAGAAGTCTGCGACATCGGGACGGGCATCACAAACTGTTGTCGCCAAGAGAAATCGCCACCAGATGCCGCTGACAAGATGCTGCCACTCTGAGAAGCTGGTGAACCTTAAAATGAAACGTTTTCGTTGCTTTCGAAAAAAATAAAATTTCTATTTCTCTTCAATAAAAATAACTTACAATAAAAACTTTACCTATAACAAGAGAAGAGAATAAGAGGAAGGAATAGCTAGAAGAGAGAGAGAGAGAAAGAGAGAGAGGGAGAGAGAGAGAGAGAGAAAAGCTTTTCATTAAAAAGTTTTCAATTTATTGTTGCATTTTGCTGATTGTCTTTTATTTTAAATGGATTGCATTATCTTCATTCTTCTCCTCCTTCAGAAGTCCAGCTTTCGTGATCTGCTGGGATGGAAGCTAATTTAGATTTTGACTTCCAAATTCCAATTCAAATCGATTTCATTTATTTTGCGGTCAGCGATTCTTGGCTGTTGAGAATTTTATTGTTTTGGCTGCTTTCGACCACTTAAAAGTTCATTCAACCGAAAACTGGATATTCGGCTGCAGTTCTTGGCACACCGCAGCGAAATCTTATGCTTTGACGTCCTTTCGTATATTTCATGTCTTTTTGACCAAAAAGACATGAATAATTATTAAGTCCATCAGAGAATGATCGACAAAAAGCATAGAAAGAGAGAGAGAGAGGGTATGGAGAGAGAGAGAGAGAGAGAGAGAGAGGGAGAGTAAGAGAGAGGGAGAGAGAGGGAGAGATAGAGCGCATCTTATTGGTAAAAAACTAAATGAATTATAAGTTGCAGAAATTTTATTGTATTGTAAATTTTAATTTAAAAATTTACTTCGCGATTTTTCATTACTTATTGCAGCGGAATAATTTTTCCCCATTGGCATTTATTTTGAGAACCTTCAATTGGAAAAACAATTTCGAGAAATTTACATACACAGATATATATTGTAAAATCATTCCCCTCTAACTAATTAAACAATTGAAAGAATTTCAAGAGGGAAAACTTTTCTGCACTTTTTTTGTGTAAAAACTTTTCATTCCCACAACTTTGCGACTTTTACGCTACTTAATCTCGTGCAGCCACTTCGACACCCTTCACAGAGTTGCATCAATGGACGGTCGTTGATTGCCCTGATGAAGTCGTCCTCTTTTCAATGTGGAAATCATGTTCGGGCAGACAAACATTCAAACGCAAAGATTACGCCATCGCATTGCATTATGAAGGGTCTTCGGTTGAAATCAAATGAATCGCAATGAAAACTGAAAGTTTTCCATGGCGTTGCATTGAAGGATTAGAAGAAGAAGATTTAAGCTCCTCAATTGCTCCTCAAAAAGTACAAAAAGCCGATTTGTATGCATAAAAGTTTGAAGCATTTGCAGGAGAGTGTGACCAAAAAATGGAGAGAGAGAAAAAAAGGTGCCACCAGTCATCAGCGGCGGAGGTCAGTTCAGTGATTTCAATACGAATCACAATCAATTAACTAATTCTTCCAATTAATTTGCATTCTTAATTCGCAGCACACGTTCCTCGTTCCGCTTCTGTGATGACGTTTGCTTTAGAATTTCAAGTGTTTGCTGGCCGGCTTTTTGCGAGGGGATTCGTCCTGCAGGATATCAGAAATGCTGGAAGCGTGTTCTGGTTTTCTCCATTATTGCTGTGAACTCATTTTATTCGCTGTGAGCCTTCATCGATGGACATTCAATGCACGTATTTATTAAACGAATTAATTATTAGCACGTGTTTGATCGATTTTTTTTTATATTAAGGGAGTTGTTATGACTCTGAAGTTGTATAATTGTTCATTTAAATTTTATTAAGAGAATATTTTTGGTTTACATAACACTCAGTCAGAAACTATTTCGTTCAGTGTATAGTTGTGAAATAAGAGCGAAATCTTTTCAATAATAATAAATTAGCAACGAATAGACAAAACGCTCAAAATTACTGAGCGCTCAAAGATACTGAGCTGCAGTTGAATGTTTATGTTGCTAACACGGCTGAGATCAGCTACTAACACCCAGCTACTCCCCTTCCTCCTGAGAATCCTTCTCATCACAACACCCGCGGTGGCCACCACTCGACGCCAGTATCCCGGATCAGATTTTCGACGGCTACCTTCGATTCTTATCGGCTTTTGAAGCGAATGCGGAATTCTAGTTATTGTTTTTATTTATTGATCGGTATTAATTACAACGGCAACAACAGGGGCGGCTTCATCAACGATTCGGTCTCAACATCGTCGAAGGCGGTGTTCGAGAAAGGGATGGAACGAGAGCGGGGAGGTCCGAAGGCTGACCGAACTCACTGGCGATCTAAACAGTGAACGAGTTCATCTGATTCCAGTTATCGCATTGACTGCGGAAGGATTAACGAGAGCGTAGCTTCAAATATTTATCTGGCAACCTGGTACAAGCTCCGTTCTTGCATTTATTTTCTTCAGTAAGTGACACTTAACTCCAAGTTTTAACAAAAACTTAAATATCGACGTGGCAACGCTGCTATTTGAAAGAAACAAAATAGACTCATGTTGCCAGCAACATACAAGTTCTACGAGTTGAAGTTCCCATAGGTAACCAGCAACATGTTGATATCTTACAAGAGCCGGCAACATTTCGTATAGTTTTGTAACTGCGTGAGGAACAAGATGGAAACGAAAAGAAACAGGGGAAATACAACCATTTAAAATCCACATTCCACCATGTTGTGGACGATGTTGCTATGCCTGGTGAAAATATCGGTAACGTTGTGCAGTAGACGTCAGTCGTGGCCGCGACGACAAACGGTAAAAGATGACGACGAACGACGAAAATTAGGAACAGCGGGAGCAGCTGTTGCGAGGAAAAATTGAAGAATGTCAAGCAATTTCTCAACGCTGATGAGGTTGGAAAAGCTGGCGAGCCACCAAGTGAAATCAAAGAGAGACAAGATGAAACTTTCAAGAATGTGCTGACCTTCCCTGCCAACGATGTGACCTTCTTCCCAAAAATGTGACCTTAGTGTGTCCTTGTGATTTAGAAGGGAAGCATCGACGTTCAGAATGTGACCTCTTTTTCATTGAAACGTCCTTTGCTTGAACTTCGTCTCGGGTAGCAGATGTCAAAGTAACCGCGACAATGTCAAGCCGATCATCTCCGACTTTGTAGGTCAATGAAGTCACCCTGAACGTGAAATGTAATTGTTTAGCCTCGCAGATGGATTAATAATAAATTCAGTTATTACAAATATTGTGTAGCTTCTAAAAATAACGTGAAAAAGTTTTTGTTATCAAATAAAGATTTTTTATTTTTCCAACCAAGATTTAAGTTAAAAATAGACCCTTAATTAATTGTTTTTCTGCCTAAAAATTTAATTTTTGTAATTTTTTTTTAAAAAGAATATAATTTTAAAATTAAAAAGCTTTTTAAACATTTTAATGGTGAGTGAAAAGAAATTTAAAAATATTAATTAACACGATTTGGACTTCTGCTGGAGGGGTTGTTTTGTGGAGGTTAATTTTACTTTTTTATGTTCCTTGTCTCTACATAAAAAAACTCCGGAACTGTAAATCATAATTCCAGAAAAATTCTCTTTCATCGTTTTTTCTCTCTCATTTAGTACTCCTTTAAGAAGCTGTAACGGGTGCATTTAAATCCCATTCATCCGCTCCATCGAGTGTGTTGTTGTACATGGATTCCGCTGATGCGGCATAAAATTTCCCACTAAATCAGAAACTAATCCCTGTGGAACACTTCAGGGTTGCCTCTCAGTCGTCGCGTGGAGAGCGAGCGCGCGCGGGGCCGTCGATCGCGATTTGGAGCCAAGAGTAATTAATAATTTTTTTTTAATGATTAATTGGCTGCGTAGGTCAGCAGAGTGGATCGGAGTAGGAAGTGAGCTGGTCGTGGAGGTGCGAGAGGGTGTGGTGAGGGGGCGCTGAAGGAATGTTTGCATGGCAGCCAACGCCAACGCCAACGCCAACGCCAAAACAGCATTCATGAATTGCATTCATTTGGTCCGTCTAGTTAGCACGCAATCCAAAGTTCATTTCGATGGCCGCTGGACTGCGGATGAGACTGACTAACTGACTGACTGACTGACTGACTGACTGACTGACTGACTGACTGATTGATACCGCCGACTGTTTGATAGACGAATTGGATGAGTTGATGGTGAGGAAGGCGGAGAGGGGCAATTGCGCCTGTTTAGTTGAAGTGGCGGGAGGCGAAGTTGAAAGATACGAATAACTAGACAGCATTTGCTTGATTTCATAATCAGTGCGCTGCTCAGATCCGTCACACATGAGAAATTTTTTTAGAATGCCAGGGATGCATTTTCATGTTTTCCGGTTTTTTGCACATTTATGGGGCATCAAAATGGGGATGGGGAACTCGGTGAGACGAATGCAAAAGTTATTTGAGGGAGAGAAGCTCGTCGATGCGAACGAGCCCAACAAGTGACGCTATATAAAATAATTCTTCAATTTCTGATTGTCATAATTGGAAATTGAGATCACTTCATCTACAAAACTCCTTAAAAGTAACCGAATCTCCAAGGTGACGGAATGCATGGAATCTTTTTCGTACGATAGAACTGACGATTGACCTTTCAACACCTTGGAACGCGTCTCTTCTCCTCCTCCTCCTCATCCTCCAGCACTTCAATCGCGTTTTAGCTGAAGAAACTAATGACGAAGAAAATCTCCCCAGATTATGCGAGGATTATAATTCGAAGATGGAAGGACGACAACTTTTTCTACCTCATACAAGTACGATTATCGATGCGGGCGGAGGACGTGTGAGGACTCGCAAATAATGTTGTTGAAAGGATGTGTCGTGTCCTGGCAGCGTCTTCTTTGTTGCTGAGTGCGAATCACGAGATACTCGTTACCTGTCTGCGTGCTGGCGTCTAAGATTCATGTCCGGCACACACACGCACAGCACACACAGTGGGAGGGTTCAAGATTCCTTTGTTGGACTTGCTTGCAATTAATAAGAACAACAGAAGAGCAATTCATTCGCTCACTCATTCATTCATTCAGTTCATTCAATGTGCGAAAAGAAGAAAGAAAAAGGAAAACTTAAAAAAACTGAAGCTGAGAAAAGTCTTCGGCGCTTTTGTTAGAAAAGAAAGGAAGAGCCACGTGTGAAATGAGGATGAGGAAGGGGAAGGGAGAAACCTACGACAGTCGGAAGAGTAAATGAAGTAACTACAACTAATTAACTAATTAATTAATTGTTTAACTTGTGCTACTGCAGCGCTCGTGTATTTAGTTCAAGAGCGTGGAATGGGGGGCAATTAAATGTAATGCAGGACGAGGAGGAAGAGCAGTTAACGGAGGGTGAGGCGGGGGAGGAGTGTAAAAGTTATTAGCAGTCGCACACACGCACTCCAAAACAAATTGCTGTAATTACGAAATTAATGGCAGCCACGGAAGAAACTGTAATTAAAAGATAAATTAAATTAAGACTTTCAATCGTTCGCTTTACTGGGAATGGGAATGAGAATGGGAATGGGAATGGAAGCTAAATAATTCTTTCAAGTGCCAAATGTATTTTCAAAAATGTATCAAACGATTTTACAAATTATGTTCCGCTAATTATGATTCATAATTAAGAATACATCCATTCATAATTAAGAATTCATTCGACACCAAAATTCTCCCTAAATATGAAGCTAGCGTCAGACTTCCTCATTTGTATTCATAAAACCTTCATAATTTTGGAGAAATTTCGAGTTTTAAGTTTTCAAAAATTAGATTTCTAATTTTCAGTTACAAATAAAAACATGAATTTTGTTAGTTGTATTTGATTTGAAATTAACGCTTTCACAACTGGTGTTGAATTCAAATTTTAACATGTTTAAAACAAAAATACAAAAACCGGAAAAGCAGTTAAAATCCTCCAGCTAAAAGCAAATAAATTTGCTAAGCGCTCGTTTTTATTTTGGCGCTCAACTTTTAAACCAGCATCCTGGCAGTCGTGCTTTCGCAAGAGAGGAAAAGGAGGAGAAATCGCGAGAGAGAGAGAGAGAGAGGCAGAACATTAGTTGAAAAGCATTAAAATTTGGCAGCATTTGAGCTGAAAATTCGTCAGCAGGAAAGCTGAATGAATTAGTTTGCAGCTGAATAAACGGCATTAAATCGCAGCTACTTTGCGGCGAAGCGACGAGCGGAGGCGATTGTGACTCCAGTTGCTCATTCTCCAGCCCCTTCACACTCCCCCTTCATCGAACTACGCGAATCTCTGTTGTTGCAAAGTAAGAACACACATCCATACTTACGCATACCAAGAAGCAGAGCACACAGCATACCTTGCGACGCGATGACATTGCGTCGAGCACTCGTTCCTCTCTTCATATGACACCAAAAAGCGCTCCTCTCACATCATCCTCGTTCCGCACATCATCCTCGTGAATGTCGTCGTCATTGTTGTTGTGTCTACTTATCATTGACGCGTTCTGTTGCTCCCCACCAATCTCACGACGGCCCCAGCCACACATTAACCTCTTTATATCCACATCAATCCGTTCACCATCACAGAAAGTCGAGGATTTTTGCAGTTCTAACTGTTGTTGTCGTTGTCGTTGTTGTTGTTATCCTTCATCCATAGCTAGCATATATTTGACACCACAATTTCTGGTTTTATTTGAATCCATCATGTTTTTACTCTAACTCGCTCTCATGCACTTGCCTCTCTCTCTCTCTCTCTCTCTCTCTCTCTCCCTCCTCTTCTCTTCACTGTTTTAGCCACTCAAAAGCTGTCACATGGATTTTCCCTCCTTATTTTCCCGCAAGTTGAGTTGTCATCAAATCGTAAAAACCGTTTAGTTGCCAGCTTGTTTCCTGTTTAACTCTGTATAGCGGCAGAATACTTCTTATCTTGTTTTTTGCTTTCTCTCACCCTCACCCTCTCTCAGTAAAATGTGTGTCTTTTCCAGAGTGCGCTGAATTAAAGATGCGCATGTTTAAGTAGCTGTATTTCTACGTGTATTCCTAACCCAAACAAAAGTCACCACTAATCCCGGAAATACGAGTCTACGTTACCTCCCGTCACCGGAATTTTTTATCGAAAATCTTGAGTAACCACAAGAGAAAAAGAAAAAAACCTAAAAATTTTAACAGGAAATAAATTTGCATTGTATTTTCATTGTATTCGAGGAAAGGATTGCCTCAAGTGTAATAATTATTTTATTGTGTTTTCTTTTCTATTATTTATTTCGCAAAAAGTCTTTGTTTAATGAAAATCCATTCTGAATAGTGAAGGAAAGTTTCTCTAATAGAAAGGAAAACAAATTCCGCCAACTCACTAGCAACTGAAATGTTTGAAAAACGCACACAGAAATGCTGACCCACAAATGAAATGGATCACACTAAGAAAAAAAGAAAACGAAACGAATTAGTGAAAATATTTGCGCAACTGAGCGAAGGTTAATTAATTGAACGGCTCGAAATTAAGGTAATTCGGAGTGTAACGAGAAAGTTTGTTATGAAGTTTGGAAGACCGAACGGGTGGAGCACCAAATCAGGTTGGTCAAGGATAATTAAATATGGTCTGTTGGGATCACACATACGGATGCTTTAAATCCTAGGAAATCCTTTGGTCAACAGTAAACTTGTTGGAAACGAATTCAACGCTTAATACGATTAAGCAGAAAAGCTTTTCATTCGTTAGTTAAGCTGGCTGTGAGGAAGGTATATTGGTTCTTACAACAACAACAACAACAACAAATTCAAAGTCTAGAGGGAACAGAAAAAACGAATAGAAAAAACTTTCAATCATAAACAATTTTACTTTCCACCAAATATTTTCGATATTCTCCCCTCCAGATGTCACGACGGCTTTTATTGGCCAGATTCTATAAGCCAAATTATATACAGTTAAGAAGGTTGCAAGGGGAGAAACAATTATTGTGCGTTAAAGGAACCCTGGAATTCGATGCCGAGGATGATTTGATCCATATTATTGAGGGATTATTTATAATGGATTGCCGATTTTGTTGTCAGATTTGTTGCTGTTGATTGCTGCAAAATTCACTGGTATGGAGTCAACAAAGCATATGATCTGATTACTGGAGAATTTTGTGTTACTTTTACTTACAGAAAAGAGGATTTGAAAATTTATAAGGAAACTTAGCAGAATTTTTAGAAAACGTAATCAAGATGTCTGAAAGACTCGGTTATTTGGTTCGAAATTTCGATAATGATTTTAAAAACCGATCTGCCCCCCATCTCACCTGATTATTCAACGTGGACTTAATTGTTTACAGTTGCAAAAATATAATTAATGACAGTTTCTGGAAGTTTGTATAAAAAACTTTTACGTTTCTTCCAAAATTCTCCACAATTCTTCACCTTTCTCTCACCACCTTCTTGTTTTCTACCCGGCATCTCCTTCTTGTTTTGCCTTCTTCTGCTGTTCTTACTTCTCTTTCTTTTTTTCCTGTCGCTTTTAACTTCAGTAATTTTTCAGGATCTGCGGAATTCAAATTGTTGAAATGCGTGACTTGCGTTTTTTGAATCCATCGAAGGCCAGAAACTGTGACGAATTCTCTCCATATTTTTGTTTTTCCTGCTGTATTTTATTGTTGCCTCGGTAATTTACAACTTTACTCAATCAGGATATCAATTCACACAACACTGCGCGCGAGTCGAGTTTCGACTACGTGCGGTAACAATTTATCACAATAAAACCTCAAAACACCGAGGGTACAGAGGGAAAGGTGGCACCTTTTCTTGTTCTGCTATTTTTCTTTTCTTTCTCAGTGAGAGAGAAGTTTTGCAAGAAACTTTTAATGGGAAATTTGAATATTTTTTGGGGTTCTCAAGGACCGCGAAAATCATTAATTTTGCTAGTCTTAAAATTTATGCATTATTTATTGATGCGTTACCGAGAACTTTAAAAAATTTTAGCCTTAAATAGTCGCTTATCCTTAAATAGTCCAGTAAAAACAGGAATCGGTTAAACAGCATCAAAATCGGAGTTCTTTCGAAATTAGTGAAAATTTAATAAAAATCTACATTTCCGCAATTCGGAAATCTTTTTTCCGCAATTACCAAGAAATATCCACCGCCTTCTTTCCTCCAATTCTAAGCATGCTAAATTTACTGAACTGAAGAAAAACTATCTACTTGAAGCATATTAAACGATGCTTTCAGAACACTTTTAGCCATATTAAATTTTCATAGAATGTTTGATGATAATTAAAAATAGAGGAAAGGAACAAACAAAAACTAAAGTAAGAGAAGAGAAAATGAAATTGTTATTTCAACAAATTATCTTCCAGGAAACTGTAGTAGCAGCAGCAGAAACTGACAACATCAAGGATAATTGAAGACTGTTCTGGAAAAGTTACTTTGATTCTAACTTTTCTCGACTCTTCCTCGTTTAACGCATCGTTTTTATTTTAAGAAAATAGCTAAGAAATAAAAGAACCTTTTAAGTTATTTTTTATTTATTTATTTATTTGAATAATATGTAATCCTCACGTCTTGAAATGATAAGGAAGGAATTATTTTAGTTCAATTCACAGATTTAGAGTAGAGAATCCTCAACCCCTGATGCGTGCAGGTGTTGAACCGTTCTGCCTGTCCATCGGGTTATTTCTTATCTGTCTGTCAATATATCTTCGTCTCTTCCTTTCTTCCTCGCGATTTGTACTCCTGTAGTTTGTTGCACTATTCGTGACCCTCTCAATTTTTATATAAATTGAGATGAATGAGAGTGCAAAAATAAAGAAACTCAACTGATTTTCTATTTGTTCAACACTTAACACTCGAGTGCATTTGTTGAGAAATCAGAAAAAAGGAACTGAAAGAAGGATATTCTTGAAATCAGGCGAAGTTGTCGACGGATTTCGAAAGAAGGAAGCATTCAGCATGCGAGACGAGGAACAGCTGTCGGTCTTTACAGTTCTGCAGTGGTGCACAAAACTGCACGAGAGTCCTGTCGACGGTGCGCGACTGAATGCTTCGTGCTACCTAGCGGTCTCTACAACAATATAAACTGCGAATCTTACTTGGACCAACTGACTGATTTACTGACTGTGCTGTTGATTTGATAACTTCAAATATTTAATAGAAGAATGGCGCCTCACTGTCGACTGATTGCCTTGGAAAACTATTCGATTCCTTACCGACTCACTTATTGAATCGCTTACAGGCGCACTTACTGCCTCACTTACTGTCTCATTACTGCCCCCTTACTGTCCCAATTATTGGCTCACTTATTGGCCGTTTTATTGATTTCTTCCTCCGGTTTAACTTACTGAGCTACCGACTAATAGTTGCTCTCTTATCGAATCCTTTACTTGCCTTCTCGATACTGGCTTACTTGCAGCCTGACAAGCCGGCGCTATTTACCGACTAACATTAAAATCTGACTGACTGACAATATCTAGTTCTAATTTTTATTTTCTTAATCTGTGTAGCCACACTTGGAATTGATATTCTCGATGTTTCCTCTTTTCTTTTTTAGTTCCAGCAGTATCCTTCCTTTTAAAATGGAAACCGCATTCCCTCCTTCCTTTCCCTTTTTTATGGTATTTCTCTGACTTGATTTTTGTGGCATGGAACTAATCCATCAGATTTCCTCTCATCGGTCTCGGTTTTTTTATTTTGTTGCTGCATTTACTGCAGTGCATGATATTTTCTAGTGTATCTGTTACACGACTGTGTCATGTGTCATCTGTTGTTCCGTTGACGTCAATCCATTACACATTCATTCACTAAAAATACAAACCTGCACGCACACACACACATTTGATCCATACCAAATGTCATTGTAGTTGCCTGTCTTCTGCCGTGTGTGCATTTATTCGTGCAGCGTGTCTGCATGCAGAGTTCATTCAAGTCTTCAAGATACAAATCTGGGTCAAGCCAGGATGGGTTTGTTTTCTCTGTGTTCCTTGTTGGTTTTCAAAGAGAAAAAGACTTTTGTTATTTCTGTAGCCTTTGGTGATAATTAAAAAACGTACTAAAAGAGGAAACTGGGTCTTCTAATATTTTGTTGCGCTTTTTCTGCTCTCAACTTGAAAAGGGGTGACATGTTTGGTTTTTAGGCGACGTTGTGTTGTGTTTGGATGGAAATTTTTAAGGAAAAGAGAACAGTTATGAGTTTTCCTAGCTTTCCAGAATGAACCCCTACCAATTATAAACTTAATTCGAGAGTTTCTATGCCAAATAATCGTGTAATATTGGCTGTACGAATTTGTTGGTATTTCCTCAAGATCAACGATGACTTAATATGCTTCTGTGTGATTTCGCAAAACATTTTAGCGTTGATGATGTGATGACACAAGTAGTTGACAGCGAAAACAAACTGACGGCGACGCCATTTGGCGGGTCAGCTTTGAGACACGACAGTTTAATGGATACTCTTGTGTATTGTTGGCTGAGTGTGATATTACTATATTTACACAATCTGAGTGCATGACAATTGAAAACTCCAACATAACCGACTCGGCATGCGACTCCAAATTGGACTCAGCAAACAGCGGGTAGCGCGAGGGCGGGGCAGTTCTGGGTTCCGAAACCATCGTAGTTACCAACCAGTTTTCGTGGTATTAATTACGCTTTTCAAATACGCAGTCAAGAGTTTCTTTGAACTCAGTGAGGATTACTCCCCTACACTTCTCCACCTCTCGGATCCGATTGAAGAGATTTACAACTTTTCTCCTTCCCCTCTTCAAACAACACCTGCCCGCAAAAAGCAAATATTTCATTTCGAACCCCTCAACACATGCCTTGTATTCAATGAAATCCGTAAAAATTAATACCCTGCTTGCCCTGCATAAGAGGTGAAAACTATGCCCAACTTCACATTTTTCGGGAAAATATTTCGCTCGTTTTAACCTTAAAAGTTATTGCAACGTATAACACGCACCTGGGACGAAAAATAATAGTTTTGGGATCTACAATACCAAAGCAGAGAAAACCGAACTCTTGGAAAGAAGAAAGAAAATTAAAAACTCGAGAAAAAAAACATCCTGCTGTTTCATGCTACCCAGTAACGCACGAAGGATATCAGTAAACTATGAAATGGATTTATCCAGCCCAGCATTTGGAGGGAGAAGAGGAGAGGGTAACACTGTGAAATACAATGGAATACGTTTCTACGGAGATTTAGCCAGATTTAATGTTATAGTGGAACACAATGCAAGATGTCCTTTCTATCCTTCCTATGCGAGCTTTTAAACAGGACTGAAGTACCGTCATTAATTTCATCTTATTGTTAAATTTAATTTTTCTGAGGGGGATTGAGAGTAAAAAGACGTACTGTATATTTAGGGTAAGCAGGAATGAATGAAACTTTCTCTGAAATAATTAAGAATTTGGTATAATATGTAATGGATTCCACAGAATCTATTCTAAAGACTTCATTATACCAGATTTTATTGATCATACAAACTTTAGGTATTTAGTGAGGTGTGATTAAATTCACAGTAACCACTTTTATAATATAAAACACAGTCGGTACATCTAAATATAATACTTTGGACAAAAGATGTGTTTACGAAACAATTCTGAGTCGGGTGCTAAAAGCAATGATAAACACAGAGCATCATATCAACTGTGGCAACAGCAAGATGTGAGGGGAACAAGTAATCATTACTATTCTGCCGTAGTGGGTTAAAGAAACGCAGGCAAATGAAAACATTACATGAAAACATCAAGTAAGTAAAGAAAACCCCGAAATAATCTTGGTCTGCCTCACTTTGAAGACGAATCTTTTAACACATCTCTCGGGTGGTCCAAACTTATTTTTGTGACGCTGAATAGTCAACCAACGACTTGTGTATTCAAATATTTTCCCAACAATAGTAAGTCAATAGCGCTATATTTGTTTTCCATTCTTCACCAGTAGGAAAGACTTACTGGTGGCAGAGCTGAATTTAGATCTGGAAGCTGCTACTTGAGAACTTTCTTATTTGAAGAAAAACTGTAAACTGGCTGAATTCGGAGCTGCGTTCAGTATTTCATAGAGGTGTCGTCTTTTTCAGGTCTGAGAGTGGATATATGTGTCTTCTTTTCGAGGATATAACGAGGACTTCTTACTGGACTTATTTTTCAACCCAGATGGACTTCAGATCTGTATTTTCGGGGGGTTGATTTTCCGGGGCTGATTTTCGTCGACTGGACTGATTTTATTTCTAAATAAAGAAAGATCTTAACTTTCAACAGATTTTTCACTATTTTTATTCTAAAATTAATTTGGTATTTCAGCTGAAAGAAAGAAAAAACTAAAATCAAATCATAACGTTGAGTAATTTGTAGAAAGCTAACGAAATAATTGCGCAGTCATAATCGCTATTATCGAGATCCTGTTGCCCTTTTTTTCTGAAATGAAATAAATCACAGGGAATCCTGAAACCTTTTAATTAAAAATTCCTTTCCTTCAACTGTCAACTTTGTTGAGTTTTTCGTTAACTTGCAGGGGATACGGAGCGAAAATTCAAACATACATTCGTCCTCTGTTCGATATCCTATTTGAGTGGTGAAGATATGTATGTGCTTGTATGTGTGTGCGTGTGCGTGTGTGGGTGTGTGTTTTGAAGTATTGGCGAAAATATGGAGGGCGTAAACTTCTCTTTCGTGATGTGAAACAATTTCCGCTCTCATAAATCGAAATACTACAACAGCCAGAACAACAATAATAACAAAACAACAACAATACGATAATAATATTATATGGCTGCAAATTTTTCTACAATTCTTTATAGTTTTTATTGGCTTTTAAGGGCGTCAGTCGTTGATCTAATAAAAATATTAATTATCCGCTTAGAATTAATTTTCAATTGAACTCAGCAAGTGATTTATTAGCAATTATAAGTGTGCGCAGAGGTGCTCCTGTGTATGTGTGTGTGAGTGTGCGGATGTGAGTCCTCAATATACGTTCTTTGTGAAAATTAATTGAAGCAATCTTCTTTTCATTTCCGTTGCATAATTATCGAAATAAATCCCAATAATTGAAGAAGATTAACAAAACGATTCTTCAATATTAGCGCTGTTAATTGTTGAGCTGACAACGTTTAGAGAATATGAAAAGTAGTGAAAGTTTTAAAGTATAAATGCAAATAAAAACGTACAAATTAGCAAATTCCGAGAAGTTTCATCTAATAATCCTTTCAATCCTTTTCAAACGTAAATCTACGTATTGCTCTGATTTCTGTTGATTGTGCAGAATTCACCACAGTGAATGGCATTTGGCGATAAGCAAAAAACAAAAATATAAAAACGCCAAAGGCAAACGAAAGGCCAAAAAAATTTTGCAGAACTATATAAACCGCAGACGCCTGCCAGACACTGATAGCTACACATGAATTCATGGATACAAATTCTGAATGCAGAGTTCATTCATGCCAATACATCTACATAATCCCACACACACAAACACAGAGCCTTACCTACACTAAATCCCTGTTAGATCTACCCTGTAGAAAAGTCAACTGACTTAAAAGTACTTTAAATACGCACTTTTTTCAACCACAACTAGTTGGCGTACTGTGAAGTCCTTTACGCAGAGTTAATAGGACTTCCGGGCATATCCACCAGATTTTTAAGTCACCTAGCTGAAAGTAATCGTCGTCAGATTACAGGAATTACTTTGACAGCAACGAAAGTACTTTAAAACTAAAACCGAGGTCTGAAAACATTAAGAAGAGGAAAAGACATGTTTTGCTTTTGATTCTAAGAGGCATTTAAGAATCAAACAGTTTATTTTAGCGCTAAAGTAATTATTCCTAACAGAAAATCGCAGTTAAATAACAGGAATTACTTTGAATGTAGTGAAAATAAGTTAAAACTGAAATCTGAAGTCTGAAAGCACGAAAAATATGCCTTGTGTTCGATTTTCTAATGTATTTTTCAACTTTTGATGGAAATGTTTCTGTTATTTCAGTAAATACAACTTTCAGTAAATAAAATAAAATAAAGACTATTCCCACGTATTTAAAATTAACTCGGTAATAACATATAATAACAATATCACTCGAAATTAGTTCTACATTTTAAATACATAAAATCTCAATTCTTCTACAAGAACACATTAATTCCTCTTCGAAAATAGTCTGAGTTTGAAAAAGAAACTTTTTGCAAAAGTAGATTTGCGAGTATTAATTGGTTTCCATTTAAATACCTTTTCTTGAAGTTATTTTTTAACAAACTTTGTTCTGACAGGGTCAGCCTATTTGAACGATCTGCGTATTGTTGAGTGTGTATGTGTGCATATGTGAAATTGTGTTAAAACCTTACAGTTGCTAGAAACAGTCGAGAAGGAGAGAGGAAGAGCTACAAATTGAATGAAAGAAAATTGTATTTAAACAATTATGAACTTTTAGACAATTACAACTAAAATTACAATTTTTAGACAGTTATGAACTTTTAGACAATTACTGGGGTGCATACTTGTGTATGTATGTGGATGAGCGTGTCTGTGAGTGTGTGTGTTACTTCCAATTATTCCAATTATATCTGTATAGAATACTTAATTTCATTACATTAATACCGATTACAAAAACAAAATCCATATTTAAGGATGCGATTTAACTCAATATTCGTGATGGAAGCTAAAATGTCAACGCAGAGAACGTACATATATAAAAAAAACACACACTCATACGCACATATACACTTACAAAAGCTTATATGAAAAATGCACACATGAACAGAAGCGACAGGCAGTGTGGTAAGACGATCAGGAGAAAGTTACGAAGTCCTGAAAGTGATGCCTTAAAATAAAATGATTGAGGGCCTTATTTTTGTATCCGTCGTGCGAACGGTATGGCTCTTCTACGTTCCTCTTTGTTATATTCGTAAAACAGCTGATCAAAATGTGTGCACAAAATACACACCGCTGACGCTACTGTTGGCGCTACTGTACAGCTGGGTTTACAACAACAATTGCATACTTCTTACGTGCTTACGCTGGAAAATGGTATTTTGTAACAACAGAAGCGCTCGTGGTGGCCATTGTAGAGAAGCGGAAGCTAAAATGCTGCCGTTCGCACAGTTTGTGTGTAGATCTCGACGGGTGAGGTAGTCTTTTGTTCAGTTATTTTTTATTTGTTTTTATTTTTTAATTTCATTTTTATTTAACGTATTTTTTTTTAATAAAAAAAATTAAATAAAATAATTTAAATAATTATTATAAAATAATATAATGGAAATTTCGAAGAAAGTGTAACTGCAATTTTCTTTGAAGTGATCTCTAAAATCCATGCATTGCTTTTCAAAGCTGGGTTGCGTACCCTGGCTGGAATGTTTGTTTCCTCGTCATTTTCCTGGTCTGAGCCACTTCATAACAAATCGAATAACATTTTTATTTTTACTTTATAAAAGTACAGCACAAAATAAAAACTTTGCATTATTATTCAAAAAATGCTCTAAGCATCGATTTGCGATTTGTTCCCCGTTTTCAAACACACTGCCTGCCAGCTGGCTTTGATAAACAAAAGTTGATCGAGGCAAAAGAAAACAGGTATAAGAACAAATTCATTGCATGCATATAATCATAAGAAAGAAAGAGACGTGTGAATGTCGTCTTTGTGTACAACATTTCCATACCAGCTGACTGGAACGCAAAAGACGTAAACCCCAGTGCGCTCAACGGGGCTCAACGTAAGAGTTACAAAATACGGTTTTAACAGCAACGGGAACAGAAGCAGAAGCTCAGCCGTCGCTACCGTTCCGCAGATACAAAATAAGGCCCTGAGACTCACGCTCATGAAGAATCGCTTAATAAAACACATTTGCAGCCCTTCCAGAAAACGGATAAGTCTTGAAACTTCAATACTATTTCTAAATAAAACTCTGATTTTAGCACTATTTCTCCTCCTGCAGTCTTGTTTGGTTGATCCTCTTCTATACAGCATCGACGATAGTTTGAATAATGTAAACACAACACTATTTGAAGGCATGAAGAACTTGTTTGCCGTAAGTAGCCAACAATTATTTGCAGGGCCATTTCATCGTCATCACAAAGCTGAGCTTTTAAACATCTCATGCTCTGCCTCCACCGCCCATATTTAATAACCATCTCGACAAATGTGTTGGGAGGTTGGGGGCGAAAGTATTAAATTTGCTGGAAATTGATAAGTCGTGTCCTTTGTTTCAGTCAATATTCTTGCAACGTAGGGTGCACAGGAGGACACAGCATCCCGTGTGTACTTCAGGGAAGAAGGAATGCTGGGATGAGAGGTTGTTTCTACGAAGAGGAGTTATAAAATTACTGTTTTCATTAAATATGTTTTGAAATACATTTTGGGGATGGTCACTCCTTTGATACGCAAATTTATACTGTAATGACATTCTTAATCCTTTTATTTTCCAGTTTTTTTTCGGTATAACTGCGAGAGGATTCAATATTATTATTAAATACACTGACTTTTTAGCATCAAAGTGTCTTGTAAGTATAATTTAAGTTAAAAGCACCCAAATTTGATCCAATCTAAATCTGAAAGCGTTATTGAATAATCGATAGCATTTCGCAAAATTAATTCTGGATACCTCTTTCACCTACTTCGAAATCTCTCTCTAGTATCACAGGCGCTGCTTGGCCGCAACGCTCACGCAGCCATTCCGATTCCAACTCTAATTAAGTGAAAATCTGATCGTAAAGTCGCATTTTCTCTCATTCACAAACACTTAGCAGCCACACTTGGCAGTTTATGTTGAAGTTTTTATAACAACAAAAATCACCAGGCAGGCTTCCACTCGCCCTTTCAGCCAACGCTGTACACCGAGTCCACAAACACGATTTTCTCCATATCCGCATAAGAAAGTCGACCATAAAAATTCTATTTTATTGTTGTAGTCGTGTATGCAAGTATTTTCTTCCCTGCACCAGCTGCTCTCCTTCTTCACCCAGCTGACAAGTCAGCCAGTCATCTGCACCGCCGCTCATCGAGTCCACAGACATAAAACCTTCCAGTTGAGTGCTCGTCGTGGGCCAACTAGTTCGGCCACTGGTGCCCCGTGCGATGTGTGAATTTGCTAATTTCAATACGCAGTTAATAAAAGTGGACTAAATTGTTGATGCCTTGATGTTTTCATGAAGAGACTGTTTTACATTTTAATGGCGGCTTCATACAAATGTGTCGTCTTAACTGGACGAGGCAGAGGAGTTGGTGAAAGGACAGCCGGCTGGATTGGATGTCTGGTTGCCGGTCGTTCGATTGGCAGCTTACAGTAATTGCACCGGGTTAGCAACAAATTGCAGAGTTTATCTGGTGCCGCGATGTTAACTGGTTTTATAATGCGAGCAAACGTTGCGTACTGCCTAGGGACAGAGCAAGATTGCGAAATGGTGTGAGGAGGAGAACGAAGAGGATGGGAGGAAGTTAAAGTAATGATTAAGTAACGTTTAAGCGAGGAGTTGAGGAGAAGCAAAAAAATTATGAAGACAAATTAAGTGACACAAAAAAGGAATCGGAGAATAGAAATAAATAGCAATAGCATTTGGAGAATCGCCTTCACTAATATCAATTTTCCCCAATCCATCTTCGAGGTGTTTCCTGAATCTACCATTTTTCTCACGGAAGTCATTTTGTAGTTTCCTTCGAACAAAACTTATTTTTAGTACTTCCTAATTACACAATTTGGGACGCAACTAACATTTTTTGCCGCTATCTGTAAAGTCGAGAAGAAGCCGACACGACGCACCTGCAAGCTTTCGTCCAACATGGCCAGCATTATACCGCGATCGCTTCCGACCGCTTCCGGTTTTCGTCCCCTTGACGTCCACGTCCACCGTATCAGTAGTCACGCCGCGTGTCGGTCTCTTGTGTGATCGGAACTCCCACGCCAAAACGCCGCACCATGAAGAGGTCCTCCACTGCTCCGGCGCGCATTGCATTTAAATGAAAGGTTCTTCTGCATTTTATCCACATTCGTCATGTCATCCAACCAAATAAATACTCACTTGCATTTCCATATTTTAAAGAATCTCATCACGTTTGCGTGTCAGTCGAATTTCGTCACCATCTGCTGCTGGTGGAAAAGAACTTCTAATGAGTGGTAGAGGTGGCGATCGTTATGCATTCCGGCTGATTGCGGTGGCGGTGTTAGTTACGGTTTAAAAACTTATTGATATTTCAAGATTTCAGTTGACTGATGTTGCTTGCTGACGACTGAAGTTATTTGTGGTGCAAATAATAAAATCCTTTTACGTAAATGTTTTGTTTAACGGGTGTTAGTTTTGAGTTTTATTTTTAGAAAATATTTTCAATTCATTCTTTAGGTTTTAAAAACGAATTAAAGGAAATTTTTTCTTTATTTTATCTCTATTGTTGGATCATTTGGCACTTTTAGAAAATTATATGAAGTATGCAACAACAATAACCACAACAACAACAATAACAACAAGGACAAATACACCCTCCGAGTTTATCTTCAATCATAAAAACATGTTTTACCACTTCCCTGGTGATTTCTTCAGTCCACTTTGGACATTTTCAGCCTTCCAGGAAGACCTCAACCACCCTACCACCCAACCACCCACCACCACCCTGCGCATTCTCAACCGCGTGCTGCATTCAGTGCACGTGGCATCCATTAGTTTTGTTCCAGTGCAACGCGTGCTAGCTTCGCTCAGCGGTATGATGAACCGAGATTAAAAGCCGGTCGACCACTGTGGAACTCACACTCACCAAAGACCATCTTATGTGCACTCATTCTTGATTAGGGTTTCCAAAACGCAGGATTTTGCCATTGTAAGATTTGTCGGTTTGCGTTTGGTTTAGTTTCTGGGTGATAACACGATACCCGATTTAACACCCAAATTTCTCTAATATTTTATCGATTTCTCATTGGTGGGATTTCTTAGCTTCAATATTATATAGTTAACCGCGGATGCAGGAAACCCCAGCACGGGAATCCCTGTTCTCCATCCCTTCTCAGAGCTTCTCGTATTTATCTAGTTGAGCCAAAAGTAGTGGAGTGCGTGCAATTGACTTGAACAAATGCAAGTATTATCGAAGAACAACAGTTCGTCTCATCGGTGGCGTTTGCACCGCGTGATACGCTTAGGACGATTAATAGGGAGCATGACTGGTCCGGGTGTCCGAGGTCACGCGTTGTCAAGCAGCTTACGTAGGCTGCACGAAGTAATTTGTGCGGATTTACGCGTTCATCAGATATCGCAATTTTATAGTTTAACCTAAATGGCGTAAACTATCTGTATGTTTTAGGCATTCATGGGTTGGTATGTATTGTTGTTGGCCCTGTTTTTTGTGGATCAAACGCATCACGTTTTGTAAATATTTATTCGGATCTCTTTAATGTTCCTCAAACAATTGTTTGTTGCTTATTTTCAGCAAAATCAGCCATTTGTTGCGGAAACTATAGCGAAATCAGACTCTGTGAAGCGTATAGAATCGAATTATAGGGGAGTCAAGATGCACTTGATGTTTTTTAGATACCGGATTCATAGTTTATCTTAATAACGTTAAGATTTTATTTTCTTACTCATTCGTACTCGTTTGGTAACCGTTTACAATTGATTTCTAATGACCTCACTGAGAGAGTGTTTAATCGAGTGTTACAATCTGCCCGAAAATGCATTCCATAACGTACCAACTGACAATTAATCACACCAGAAACCAGCTTTTAATTACAAATGACAGCTGCTTTCTTTCTCAACTAAGAGCAGACCCGATCTCACGCCGAAAAGCGTTGGGTACAGCTTACCATTTCCAACTATATTGACGCCTGCTCCACATTCCTCGTAAAAACAAACACTGTGACGGAGAAAATTTGTCGCATGCACCGTGCTTATGCAACTAATTTGATCGATCTGTGGCAACCATAACTCATGTCTATGGACCATTATTCAGAATAGCAGTGACAACAGGAAAGGTTTTTTATGCGTTACAAATTTCCCATACGTAGCACACTTTCTCACATATCACAGCGACGGATAGTCATCAAGGGTTGCGGGAGATCGGACTGGCGGAGGACCATTCGGTTCGTCGTGCCTTAATCTTTAATCCTCTAAATATAAAATTTTATCGCGGCGATACGGTGACACCTTAAATTATATATCTTTACATACAATTTAGGTGTGAGTCTCGAGGAAGTCGAGAGCAAGCCAAGGAATCCACCGACCTCGAGTACCGAATTTCGTTCGTCTCTGGGTACCGAATTTCCTTCAAAAGGTTGGGAACGATTAATCATCCCTACATTTCTTCTCAATATCAACTCTAAGTGTGTTAAACTCTACATATAGTACGTATTTGTTCGCGAGCAAGCGTGCCGAGTCAGAAGGGTTACCACTTGACGATAATTGCCCCGGAAAGGCTAATAGTGTGGGGTTAAGCATTTTATTGCCGCCCTTGTAAGGAATCTCAGCGGATCTTCCAATAAATAAGGAGTAGACAGGTGTGTGCCAGCGGGTGTAGAGAATAAATTATTACGAGTGCCTTACCTGAGCCTTGACTCTTCGCACAATCGTCTCCACACTCCAAACTGGTCCCCTTCAATCCACTTCCCTCCACATCGACACGCCGGCAACGACCGACCCTTTCACGCGTTCACTTTGTATTTTTGGTGGCGTGCAGCCGGTGTGGAACGCAACCGCCAATCGCCCGCCGCAGTCTTGATTTCGGACGCCTTCTATTTTCGTAGACAATACAGCAGAGAAGAGACTGTCGCGACACAGATAACGCTAACGCAGCCAACCATCGATATGTTGATGATTTAGATGCCGAACGCCGTGAAGCGCACAAATGTGGCCGATGGAATTTTAAGTGAAAATCTTTTCATATCTATTTTTCTGAGGACCACGACGAAGAGTAGCTGGGATTCCTAAAGTGTTGCGAGATTTTCCCTTGATAGTTATTCGGTTCGAAGGTATTCGGTTTTAGTTTGAAGTTGATTAGGTATTTCAAATTTAACTGAATTGAAGAAACGAAGAAAATCAAAGTCTCCTCAAATGCAATCCAGAAGTAAAGCGCACGAGACGATACAATTCTCGTTCTGAATTCAATCTCGTCTCTTATTTGAGACGAGAATCGAGTTCGAGTCAGTAATTTTCAGTCGAAAGTGAACGGAGATCGAAACAGCCATCTCATAGTCTCGCATTTGAGGTAACAATAACGATCGAGACGGCCTTTTTAAGTCGAGGCAAGCATCGCAGTCGATACAGCTTTCGTTTACCGAGACAAGAACCGAGATCGAGCCAGTAGTTTTCATTCGAGATGGGAATTGGGATCTAGTCAGTAATTTTCAGTCGAAACGAGAATACAGCTCGAGAAGAAGGTTGTTTTCTGGGATTGAAATCGAGGTGATAAAATAGACGATAATCGCAACTGATACAGTCTTGTTTACCGAGGCGATAATAGTGATCAAGCCAGTAATTTTATTTCAAAACAAGAATTTAGATCAGGATCGCACGAATCTCGGAAAATTTAGCGTGAGAATAGTATTATTTTCAAAGAGTTTCTTTCGTTTTAGAAAAGTAATCGGAATTTTAAGACCCACATATCTCAGCAACACGAAGTTGCTCACAATACCGAAAAACACAAATTTCTTTTTCGTCAAGGAATCCGTTTCAGTAATTTTGAAGAAACTGTTAAGAACTCGCTGATTTGTACGTACGATAGCCATTAAAGCAAACATTAGTTACGGATGTCACTGTGAATGTTCCTGTTGTTGTTGATGCATCTCATCCCCTCATTTGTTTCCCTTTTGTTGTCATTTATTAGAGTTTTTAATTTCCTAAACGTGTGCATTGAAAACAAAATTCCAGTTTATTTTGGTTGAAAAGAGAAAACAATTATTTTGTCCCATTAAAATATTTTTATTCTTATATCGATTAAGTAACAACTGCAACAAAAATAGACTGCAGCCTAAAAAATAATAAGAATAACAAGAAAAAACGAGGGAACGTGCAACAGATTTCAAGGAATGTGACATTTTATTTTAAATTTAATCATAAATTTTCGTATAGAATACAATAATAAAAGTAGAATATTTTCAAAGAAAATTCCATTACTTTTAACCAAACGAATGAAATGTAGAAACATAAATTTTCGAAAATCTGCAACTTAATGTTGATAATTTTAAAAATAATCATTCCGGCAAGTTTACGACGACGAACTTGGCTGACGAAACACAAACACACTGTTGACTCGCTCAATGTGCTGTAAGAATGAATGGATTGCCAACCACAAGGATTAGCATGCGTCAGCGGTGCCCACTTTTAGGCTTTAATAACTTGCGGTTGTAATAAAAGTCAATCCCGCGTAAAATGAGGAAATTCTTGTGTTTTCAATACGTTTTAATGTGTGAGAATATTTCCTGAGATGATTAAGACTTTTAAAAGTGGTTGATCCAGAGAGTGGTGGGGTTTTTAGGGTTTGAAGTCCTTTTAACAAGTCGAAATTATTTTCAGTAAACTATTATTTTGTCGAAAAACTAAAACTTAATGCTTGTTATATCAATCTCAAGCTGTTAACGTTAGTAACTTGATTAATATCACACTTTTTTCAGTTTGTTCATTCTTCGGCTTCAATCATTCCAGTCAAAAACTCGGTTAAGTTTTTATAGTAGATTTAGTCCATATGTCCTTAACTTAATCCTATAAAGAAGCTTTAAATACGAAAAATACGCATTTTTTGCTCAACAAAACATCCGAAACTATGTCGTTGTCCCTCTAATGACACCATTAACTCATAATTCATGGAATCCCTGAAATCCACCTTGCAACACATCACGCCATCGTGCCTCACAGTAGTCAACAACACGGCTAAATCACTTATCAGCAACAACAGCGCGATTACACCTACGATAACGACAAAACCTGCCCAATTTTGTCCACACTTATTTGCCATTCCTACGATCGCTTCCATGACTCTTTCCAGCGGCCCGTTTCTGACGTCCATGTCACGACTATTGACTGCAGTTTTGCTGCCATTTGGCAGACACAACAACGAGAAATCGCACAAAATCCATCTACCATCGTCACGGTCTGCATCGTCGTCGTCTTCGTCCGTGTCTGCGTCCGCGTCTGCGTCCGCGTCTGCGTCGTCATCCGGCAGTCATTGTTGTGTCCCAATCTACCAAAACGGTATCCATAACCATTTATGTTTTTAGATTTTTCTTGTTAACATGTTTTTGTTTCGTTGTTGTTGTCACTTCACCGTAAAATAGTTTGTTCCAGATTGTTCGCAGCAACGGCGACAATGACGTCAGTTCGGATTTGGTTGGTGGTATCACATCACTTAACCTTTATAGTCTTGCAGCATTCTGTTGCCGACGCTGCTGTTGTTGTTGGTGTTGTTGTTGTTGATGTTGTTGGCGTCGTTTTTATGTTGCAGTATAGAAGTCCAAACAAATAAAGAAATATTGTGGACATGCAGAAAATGAGTGCAAAAACCGAACCAGTCGCTCCACACTCGCAACAATCGAAAGTTATCACCTCGAAGCAATTCACCTGAGCGACCTCAATTTCATCCTGCTTCTACCAGCATTTACCCCCGCCTCACCCTCACGCTCCCCTTCACTACTAACAACGATGTGTTTTATGTGCAAACCCCGCCGTTGTCTAGACATTTAATAGGCGGCATATTAACAGGCTACACAAAATATCGCTCCACCTGCTGAGTGCACCGACACGTTGGTGTGTCCCGTATTCACGCTGGCCGTAACCGACTCACCGTCATTTGAATTTGCGGCTAAAACTCAACGACATCGACAGCGAAAAACATAGTAAAGTATAACATAACGTAGTCCATCGTTACGTTACGCCACCTCTTCGCGTAATGTGTATGCAGGCGCGCAACTCATACGGTTATAAATTTGTGTGGCTGACGAATTTATCACCCAATTAGTTTTGACGATGTCAGAGTGGTTAGGCGGCCAGGTGGGCAGGCGGACAGGTGGTTAAGTGGCCTGGCGGTCAGTGAGTGGTGGGCGGTGGAAAGCCGTTCGAATGTGGCCAGTCAAGCGGCAGTGGAATGGCTAATATTTTCAGCCGTTATGTGGTGATTAAAACTAAAAAATTCCGGTTGTTGAGTGTGTAAAGGGTGAAGAGGGGTGGCAAAGAGGTGACTGGCTGGATCAAGTGATCTTGTCAGCTGCTGAGCAGATCTTAGTCGGACGCATTAAATGGACGGGTTTGCTGGAATCTCTTGATTTGCCGATCACTTAATCGATTATTTGTTGACTCCTTAAGCGATTAATCACTGATCTGTTTATATACACGTCTTTATTTATGGATTTATTAATTAGTTATTTATCGATAGTTTTTCTAATTGTTGTTCCTTTAACGTTCAACACTTGGCATTTTATGCATGCAGCACAAAGCTTCTATGACGTCTTGTGCCGAACTTAAGCTCGAATAAACTTACGAAACCAATAAATTCTGCGGTTGAAAGAAACTCTCACCGTAAATTTATAATCGTAAAAGTGCTACAGGAAGTCGGACATTTCATGCCACAATTCGCGGAAGCCCATTGCTGCCACTTCGGCGGTAGAAGCGCAAAATAATCCCTTAAGCTGCAAAAACGTGGCATCCGTAAGCCATGCAAATATTTGGCTTGCATACTTTTTCGCACTTCTTGCAACAATAGCAACAAGAAAAAGCACAACGCTTTCGAATTTCCACTGCAACCTTGACGAAGGCAGATGCTTCTCAAGCGAAGTTTTTCCCGTCAAACACCTTCCGTGTTCGCTGCAAGTTTTTAGTGCTTGCTTAAAGTAGAAATAATAATAAAGAAAACTGAAAGCTGAAAAATCAAAAATTTTCCTTTCGCAATTTCTTTTTCTTTGTTTTTGTTACGAACTTTTATAGCAAAACAAAAACTAGCGCAAAATAATATCGCGTTTTTCCTTGCTAAACAAAACACAACCGTCGGAACCAGAACCGGTAACGGAACCGGAAGTGAAATTTACATACTTTCGTAAACGTCGTTGAACCGCGATAAAAGGAAATCTTCACCCGTATAATTTGTGCTTTTGTTTTACCGTTATTTGTCTTTTTATGCTGCTGACACTCATGAATTTGTTTGGTTTGAGGGAGAGCAAGAGAGAGATAGAGAGAAAGAGAGAGAGAGAGAGAGAGAGAGAGAGAGAGAGAGAGTTTTGCATTCTAGCGAAAAACGCTTTGGATTTCTAAGCCACGTTTAGAAGTTATGACTTTATTTAGATTTAATGGCCGTCTGCATAGCGATGAATGTTGCGTGGAGACAAATGTTGGGATAGTAGATCACTTTGAAGTGGGGAAATCACACGTATGAAATGGTTGCTTGAGAAGTTTTAAAATAGGAAATTTCTTTAAAGCAAAAAAGGACTTTCTTTAAAGCAATTTCAATATTCGTAGTTCATACGATCGATAATTCCGAATGTTTTTAATGTCGTCTTACACTTCGATTTCAACGAAACAAGGGAACGTATTCTTCATCATCCATTCATTCAATAAAAAGCTGAAAAAATGCGAAAACACTGCGTAAAATCGAAAAAACCGCAAGTTTAAAACGCGTTCAGCAATTCCGATAGCTAAAGTTTTTAATTAAATTAAACTTTGTTGCAACGGAATTTCCGAGTTTCCATTGCAGCGGCTAACAAGTGGAAAAAATCGTAGAAATAAAGTAATAAAATTCAACCGTACAACCAACCGTGCAACCGTCAAGTACTTAAAGTTTTATTAAAGCACTCAACCAACTGTGAAAATAAGTTAATCTGGATCAAAATGAAGCAGGAGAATTAACACACTTCGGTACACGGAAACAATAAATTTTTAAGGTGAAAACGAAAGCAAGGGAAAACAATCATCATCGAACTCATCCGCAGCAATGAAGACCTTCAAAAATTGTAACATCTGATGCTGAAACTGTTGCTATATACGGTTTGTAGCCATTAATTCCAGGAGATTAACTTGCAGTCCATACGCAGCAAGTCCTCATGCACACACTTACGTAGTGAGGAATAAGCGCGTCCTTCATCCTTTCCACGTGAATGCATTTTTTGGCCAATCGCACTTCAAATTATTACAACACTTTATTGTTGTGTTTCCACTCGGTACGCGGCTGACTGAGTTTTCACACATTATCACGACACGTCCTGACGCAATATATGTCCTAGATATCCCGACAACTACGAACTGAGGGAAGCACTAGAACTGAAGAAAGCACTAAATTCCAACAGAGTTGATGAGTTTAGATGAAAATCAATCATTAGCATTGTTCTGATTTTTAATTTATTGGCTGATTTTATTGCGAACATTTGAAATGTTTATAATTTCTTTACATTAATGTAAATTATACACATTACATTAATGTAAATCTCTATACCTGCCATTCGAATGATCCTTATTGGTGAATATCTAGTATTGATTTGCACATATTTCTTCGAGTGAAATGATTTCATTGAATTTATAATGGTTGTTGGTTGTTTTTATAATACGATATTTTCCAACACATATGTTATTCTATAATGTACAATACAGTATGATATCATCTGGCGTGATTTTGAATGATACGATCTCTTTTATCATAAATTCGACCGTTTTAATGTTTAATCATACAGTTTCTTCTGGAATATTCTGGAATATTAAATACTCTTTTATGGCATAAGCATTTCTAATACACTTCCTCATACCAAAGTTTTAATACCATTTCTCCTGGATGCTGTTTTCCGATACGATACTTGTATTATATCATCTCTTCTTATAGCCGTTTGGTGTTTCTTAACATTATCTCTTCCTGTACATTCTTCATATACTTTTTTAGCAAATCTCTTCTGGAACAACCTGATATATTATTTTTGGCATGGTTGTTCTACAATATATATAATCAAAATATATAATCTCTACTGATATAATCTTTTCTTGTATCATTTCTTTCATTATAATATTTAAGTTATTATATTTGGTGAACTTTTCTAAAACTACATAACAGGGAATCCTTTATATCTAACACACACAAATAACGCGACTATCCGTAGTTTTCGCTCATAGTTTTGTTCATCATTTCATTGATTTCATCGATCCTGAAGTGCATAACTTGACTTCCCAGCAACATATTAAACAACACATTAAACACAATAAAACTCAACCCCTACAACAACAAGAAATAAACCAATGAGACATAAAATTAAAAAATTCATATTCTGAAATCCACAACAATGCATTTAAAAGCCTCTAGCATGGTACGCTTTACAGCGCCAAAGAGCCAGCTAATCAAGGTTTGAGAAGACACAGTTCGAGTGCTAATAAAAACTTCAAGTGCTTACAAAGACTTGTGATGTGGTGCCTTTTCGAAGCAACCCTCCGCCGTACGTGGTGGCATGTTGTCGGCTCACTTTTGCACTTCTGTATTCGCACGCGTTGCCAACGCGGCGCACAGCTGTCACGGGTACATCATTCGCAGCACAGCAGGGGTCTCCACACTATGCGTTCCGGTGTAGTTCTGCCGAGTTCTTTTCCGCCTGCGTCTGCTGGTAGGGCAACACATTTGTTGGTTGTGTGTGGTTCAACCTTTTTGCTGTACCTCTTGTAATCAAATGCAAGGACCGATAATGATATTGTTGAGTGGGAGGGGAGGGGAAGGCTGGGGATGATGATGATGGTGATCGGAATGAAGGTGATGTGGAGGATATGTATAAGAGAGATGGATGCAAATTCGAAATAAGTAAGGAAGAGGATAAGTCTGTAAGAAATCCAGCGATAATATAAAAGTAATTACAGTGAGAATGAAACTGATGACGAACTGGAAGGTAGTGATATTGATGATGAACATGGAATAAGAAAACTATTTGGAAAGACGAAAAATGACGAAAATAATTACGTTTATGATGATTTTGCTACCAACGTTGAGAAAGAATATTAACGGAATGATGATATTAAGAATACAGATAATGAAGACATACATAATAATTAATATCTCGTTCACCAAAATTCAAATGTTAGGATGATGTAATATAATTGGCTTAGGTTCTAATTTATTCTCTATTTATCGACAATATAACCACATTACTTATTAATTATATGAGGATTTTTTCTGTGTTTTCCTCCATTTACATTGAATTTAAAGCTCTTTACTCCATTGATGTAGTGAAGGACTCACGTGTCTACAGGGGTTAGTTAACTACCAAACCCTCAGACCTGAACACATTAACAGCCATTCAGATTTTGTGTGGGCGAATCCTGGCAATTAATTTATTGCTTAGTTTTATTTTTGCAGTAATGTATTGCACTCGTATTATATCCTCCGTAGACCATACATACTGCGCATATGTGCGTGTGAATTTCTCACAATATTTCAACTCAATCGTTATTTTCCTACAGAATTTAAAAATTTAAGAAAACTCTTAGGAATATAAAGTAACTATAGTTGATCTAGCCCGGCATGAAAATTGTTTTCTCGAATTTAAATAGTTTCTTCTATTACTGAACCTTTATAAAGTACAGTTAACCTTTTCTGTCAAAAGCCTGGAGAGAAAATCTGTAATTTTAATATATTAAAAAGTCCTCTGGTCTCCATAATCTTTCTATTGAAATAAGCATTCAAAATCACGAATTTTCAGTACTATCAGCAGAAATTTGATGTTTTGTGCTGTCATAGCAAAAATCAGAAAGTCAGTAAAAAAATATCTCTCTCCACAGACAATCCTAACATGGTAACGTGGTAAAGCGCTCAGATCAATGTTATTCATTAATAAAAACAGGGAAAAAGAGGTAATATCCACCGGGTATTCAAACTAAATCGATGCGTTGAATTTCACTTGACTTTCAATTTCCTATTTGCATGCTAAAATTCGAGTATGAAATGATTGAGTTGTATGAGTGGGAAGGTGTTGTTGATGTCCTTGTCCTTAGTGTTGCCGTTGTTGTATTTACACGAGTATAGAACGAAAAATAATCGCTTATAGAACAAAATGGAGTTCTAAATAAAAATTCTGAAAATACCATGAAAAAAAAGCTCTTGAATAGACAAAAAACCCTCTACGTGATGAAAAGGTATTCGATTTTCAGCAATTCACTTTAAAAGAAAATGTTTTTGATCCTGCCTAACCTAACTCTCGCTCATTTCTCGTTACCACCTCGTTCTTTCTTTGATATTCCAAATAATCGAGTAAAACCATCGAGTGCAGCAACGACACACATTCGCTGTAGAAAAAAGAAAAATCCCAAATGTAAAGCCAAATCAGATTAAGGACTCTAATGAAATGTTGAGATCCTTAACGAATGTGCGATGATTGATTTCACACCAAAACGATTTCAATCACGTTTTTCCACGAACTCAGCTATACGAGCGCCGAGTTCTCTTCCCATCTCACGAAATGCTTTGCATTAATTTCTATATTTTCCGGAATTGTTTCGGCGGGGGCGAGGCATCGAAAGAGGAAGCGTCTCGATTGCGACTGTCGATTGGATGGAGTGAATGCTGGAGCAGATGATTGCAGTGTGCGTTGATGTCGCATGAACTTTTATTGTTCATTTCCGTTGCAGAATGTTACAGGAGTGAAAATGGGAACGAGGAAGGCGAACTCGAAAATTGCTTCACGTCGTGTGTTTATAGGAAACTCAAGTGTGAAATGTGCGGGTGACACACGGGTGACGCTGCATGTGAGAAGGCATGCGAAATCGTGAGCGGCGTTCGCTGTGAGAATTTGTTGTTATTAATTGCTTTTGGCACCCCGAACGCCTTCAAGTTGAGTGTGGATGACGTGTGAAAATCGGTTGAGGAATTAAGCGGAACCGTATTCGATAGACCTCGACTAATTCGAGTGTGGGTAGCGGCGGAGTAACGATTTTAAGGAAGTCTAAACAAATTGAATGGATGACTTTCTCCAAAATTCTTACTTCCCTTAAGTAGAAATCCTTGTAACCGTAACGAATGAAATTTTTAGTTCTGCATAAAAAAGCCATTTTATGCCGTCATTAGGTAGGTAAGTAAAAATAGGACCATTCATTGTCATATTTCAACCCAAAATGAAGTGAATAATCTTTTCCCATGCCTGCAAATCCACTCCATTCACTCAGCTTTCAGAAATCCTGTTTATTTATTTCCGTATTAAAGTTCACCGGCGTTCTTTTGTGGCAATAAATGTGATAAACCTCTATAATGAAGCAGCTGTTCTCTAGAAAATCTCTGCTAACATGAGCCCGGATATCATATAAGCACGCAAATCACTTTATTCAAATGAAATCGTCAGCCTCGTCTTCCTCGTCTTCCTCGTCGCAGCCCACATACTGCCGCATCCTTCGCAGAAACGAAATCCTTGTGGAAAAAGTTGGCATTAAAAGTAAACGGAAGAAAATTGCCAACATGCTGTGCATACCAAGTGGTTTACTTGCTGAAAAATTGGGTCATTATGCAAAGCGACTAATGTTTACCGCACTCTTTCTGTCTCTCTTCCTCCATCCTTCTCTTCCACCAACAGTAATCGTATGTAGCTTTTCGTTGCGGGATGTGTCATTCATTGAACTCTGTAGAAATCGTCTACACTGCAGTAATTCTTCTAGGGAAATCATTTTCCATGCTTAAGTTATCCCTGGTTAATATTTTGTCCTACAAACTCGTGAATTCGTTTGTTAATCAAAAAGAGAAGAAGAGGAAAAAGCATATGCGAGTTATAATCTTCATATCTACCGAGAAACCAAAATATTAACGTATATTCCTCCGAACAAACCAATAAGAAAGATTAAAATTAGTTTTCATATGAATGCATTGCCGAAATTTGACCGTTTTTGTTTCCTAGAATAGTAATACATTATTTCCCTCATATAATCAAGTATTTCCTCAACACGTTTAGATTCCGAATAGCGCAATCACTGCTTTAGTTTTGAGTAAAAATGTCACATTTAACGTTCGCCAAAACCAGTCGAAAGTCCATCACTTTATCCTTGTTACTGCAACAAAGACTTCAAATACTTCAGAATGTTAGCACACTTATACTTTCCTTCGAATAATCCTGCAGAAATTAACGAGCTCCTCCTTTAGCTCCTGATCAGCTGCTGTGTAAATCCTTTAAGACGTCAAAATTAGTTATGCAAACAATGCAGTGGCTGCTATTAAGAGAAAAAGAGAGAGAAAGAGAGAGAGAGAGAGCAGCGATTGACTGGCGCGTATCTCCCCACTGCCGTCGTCACTCCGTCTTCATCTGCTTGCTGCGAGGCATTGATTGGATTTTCGTGGCACTCCGCGTGCTGAGCAGCATTCTGAAGCGGAGCCGCGATTACAATTCTAATGATGCTTCGTGTGTTCCTTGTCAATAGCAAACGTGATGCACTTAAGCATCGGCATCAGCGATCACTGCCGCTTGAAAGGATGCGGCAGTGGCTGCCAACGCAGCTTTTTAAAATGCACTCCACAACATCGCGATTTAAATCACCGTCTTCTCAATTCTAATCTAATTGCAAGTATTCTGTAGTGAAATGTAGTACGGCGTGGTTCTGCTTACGTGCGCGCATTTTATACGCGAGTAAATCAATCATTCCGGCGAACGAACATTTAACGATTTGCTATCAATCGGGCAGATTTAGTGTGTTATCTTGGAATTCTCTGGTTCTATTCCTGGCACAAGGGAACAGTTAAGTCGGTTAAACGTTTGTGTTTTGCTACGTGATTCACTCAATCACCCACGTCTTCTTTTCATATATTATCACTTAAATCGATGCCTCTCATTCAATTCGTTCGACTCCACTCATTTCTGGTTCTAATTGAGTCCCTCAACCACCCGTCGTTATCTTTGTGCTCAAAATCCACATCATCATCATCCATCAAGTATTCTTGCGCCGGAATATTTTCTGATTTTCACGGTTCTTTTTAAAAACTCATAGCATTTGTAATTTAATTAGTTTCCTAAACGTTTCTCGACAGATGTTTGTGTTTCCCTTGAAGGAATAAAATTTCTACAGAAGGTAGCATTTTCACTACCCTATAAATTTGTATAAAACGCATTCCGTTCAATTGTAATCCGCTATTGTGCAATAATATGGTTCCAGAGCTTTCAGTTCATTGGACAAAACTCGAACAATAAGTTTCCTGACATTTGTGACTGATCGTTGGATGGTTTATATTGGATGAAATGAATTTTTTCTTTGTTAGTTAGACGTAATGCTAATCTTCAAATATATGAATTAATAATCCACAACTTTAACGACACCCATTCAAAAGAAAAGCATATTTTGTGTTATCTTTCAAGCATATCAGGTGATAAAGCCTTTGAGTTTTTTGGTCCACAATATATACAAATATTATTGTAATAATGCTTAGAATTCGACTGAGTTTCTTAGTTCGAACATTATTTGTTTAAAAAACTAATATAAAATAAGATATTATATATATATATATATATATATATATATATATATATATATATATATATATATATATATATATATATATATATATATATATCGAATTCTAAGCATTATTACAATAATATTTGTATATATTGTATATATATATATATATATATTCCCTCATATATATATATATATTCCCTATATATATATATATATTCCCTCAAATCCATAATAACATGGTCATTATTACCAGCAACAAAAGCTCTCTACAAAAAATCCTATAAATTTCCATTAATGCCAACGTATAACAATAAAATAGTCGTATTGTAATAAAATCAAAAGCTTGAGTCCACATAAAATCTACGGATGATCAGCGTACGATGGAATGGGTGGGATACCTTCATACAAACAACGAATAAAATTATGAAACTAAATCTAAGGTCGGATAAAACTTTATTCATCCAACAGGCTATAAAATATGTTTCATCTACCTTGGCCGGCGCTGCATGTGAATTCCGTACGCACCCACTGAGGCTGCAACTTCACTCACTGCCGCGTCGAACACGGTAACTGTATCAATACCATTATTGACTGAGATTGAAAGAGGCTCTGCACCATATCTGCTGCTTGCCATCATCTTATTCAATTAAGTGCTGGCGTTGTGAGATCGACCGATGCTGCCCCACATGGGTCGATGTAAAGAGATGAAAGAAGGCGATCGCACCTAATATCGAAGATAGATGAGATATTTTTCATGTAGGTACATAATTATTCTCGATTTAAGTAGGGTTTTTTATTGGTTTTATTGGTGGTTGTAAGGTTACCACACGCGTCGATCGTGACAGTGAATGGCAGCGATCACACATGATTATTTCACTGAATGGCTTTAACGTGATGCTAACAAAGGCGACAAGAGGTTTATGATGTTTTGGTATGAATAGATATCGATCGCATTCGAATAAAATTAAAAGAATGAAATAAGCTATAAAATCTCACTAATATATATGTAAAAGAGATAATAAACAACGCTAAAGGAGTGTAGATCTTTCAAAAATACGGTTAATACGGCATTTCACTTCGAAATGTTTAGAAGCTCCCTCTTGAGTTATGCATTATAGGAGGAATGGGATCTCCTGTCTTTAAAAGCGTTTTAATGGTGATAAAAGACTACAACTTTGAGGAACTCTTATAATATCCTATCATACAACCAATATAACTACAATATAAGGAACTTAACTTCTTCTTCTCTTTCTAAAATCTCCTTATCTTTCAGATAAAATTATTGCTGTTGAAATTTTACGATATTTCCACAGGGGAAATATAAAATAGTCTCTCAATTAAAATCCTATTAATGACCACGAAAAAACTGTTTTGTCTCATCTTTCACTTAATTATTATTTAATATAGATTTGAATGTAATGAAGTTTACTTTCAATGACATTGAATGACGTGATAACATTTTTGACACCAGGCCGGAGATAAAACGAAATAGCGACGGAAGAAGCAGATGGAAGAGGAAAACAACGAAGCCGTCTGAATGTCTGACAAGAAACATCATAAAGAATATCTGAAATCTGACACCCAAAAGATATAGTTTACCAAAAAGGGTCTAAAATATTAACCAAGCTGGAAAATTATATCCATTTCCTAATTGACAGATTTCAAGATAACCTCTCATCCTGCTTTTTCTCTTGAGAATCTGGAATCACGAAGCTGTTGACAGACATCTTATAAAATATAAAGGGGAGTATTTTGTATACTCCGCGTATTAATATGTACGGGAGTAAAAATATATGAATGCTGTATTTTGTAGGGACCGAATCATGCAATTCTTGCCAAATAGCATTATTTTGTTGTTATTCCATTTGAAATTGACTGCATTGCTTTGGTTGCTTTATATATACGAGGGCATACATATAGTACATTCATATATTTAATTTGTGTAATGTATTTCATATTTAGTTCCATTTGAATCGGGAGAAATACAACAAAGATGAATTGTTAGTACACTTCAAGGAATATTCTATTAAGAACTTTACTGGATTTTCCACTGCTAGGGTAACCACTGTCATGTTATATTCGCTACGAGGATTATATATACTCGCTATACAGGTTACAATAATGACTGTGAAGGACACTGTAATCATTACAGATGACTATATTCGCCGTATATAACGCCATATTTGCTATTACGAAGATCTTACCTACAATTTTTACTAACATTTTGCTGATTGGTTGCAGACACTCCAAAAATTTCCGCATTTAGACGGGTGTTATAAATACCGCCTCAAAAATATTATTTATACATACAAACAGATGAACTCAACTCATATGTAGAATATCTGGGCACTCATGAGTGTTTTTTCTATTTTCAGGAAAAACTGAATGCTTGCCAACACTGGTTTTGTTGCAACAAAAAAAAAAAAAGAAAAGGCTGTATTTGGGCGCATAGAAACTCGAAAATTTAATGTTGCCAATGCAGCATTTTAAGAGGAAGAACATCTAAAAACGACGACAACCAAAGAACTTTGAATTTTACTGAGTATTTATTTCCTTAGGGTTTTTCTTAATTAAAAAGCATCCAGCATCAACAGCATGTGGTTAACTAGTCTCGCATGAATAGATTTTGCTTAACATAACAATTTGATGCTGTGAAAACGCTTTCAATGCTTATCAAAACAGTTTTTATCTGCACTGCAGTGGGCGTGTTGGCTGCGCGAATACACTACACTGTGCAGCATGCGTACAGCATGCACAACTGAGAAGAATTTAAAATTTAACGAACAAATTTCGAAGGGAAACCGTACAATTACGTCACATGCGGCGTAGGATAAAATCTTTCAAAGGAAGAAAGGAAAACGCACCCACCCTCTAAAATTATTTTGAAAAATATATATGGTACATAATGTTGTCACCCTTGCGGTGGCGTAAAAACAAACTAAAAACTTCGAATACACATCACAGGCAGTCCTGTCGAGGTCTAAAGAGTCCTGAGTGGTCGCCTCACATTTGAAACCCTCAACTTGGCGTGAAAGTCGTTGATTATATTTGTAACAACAAATAATTCTGCAGTTCTCCCTCTCTCGTCGCTCTCCCAGAAGGTAGCCTGCCTAATACCAACCAAAAAACTATATCCTGTCCCCATATATCCTCAGGCGGAAAATTTAAAAGGAAGAAAAAACCAAATTTTTGAAATTTAATAACTTGCACAAGGCTGCATCACGTGCATCAACAATTACAGCTGTTGTTGTAAGAGGCCGGGTTGCTGTTGTTATTGTTTTTTTAGCCTCTTCCTCTCTCAGCGTGCGTACGTCGCGTGACAATCACAACAAAGTTGAATTCAAGCGACAGTTGTTGAGGGTTTCGTTGTTGTTGATTTTAGCTCTTCAAGTGAGGTCTTGTATATTCTCTGGCCTCTCTCGTTCCTCATTCAGTTCACTCCTTACTCTCACTGCATGCCAATTTTTCCGATCATTTTTCAAAAGAATCGAAAATAAGTAAAAATCTAATCGGCTGATTTTATCACTCTCGTAAATAGTTGAAACAATTACAACAACAGCAATGAATTCTCTAGAGCCAACATCAGTCGCTCTTCGATGAGTTCATATTTCACAATTTTAGTCCCATAATCTCGTGCCTCATGATCTCTGCCATGTTTAAGTTACGCGGTTAGAGAAGTATTGGTGGTTCAATACCTTTTGTGGGTTAATCGCACGCGTATAGCTTTCGATTTCGATGTCCTTGCATGTGGCTGCTGAATGCGTGACACGGCGTCATCTGCAGCAGCGGCGACACTGGATGAATGACGCCAGCCGTCGTCTCATGTGACAATTTGTGAAGGATTAGTTCATCACTCTAAAGTTACAACGTCGGTGGATGTGGATGGAGAGAAGTCGGCGAGGGTGATTCCTGATTATTTATCATTGAACATGAAGCAGGAAGTAAAGAAAATTGGAAAAACATTTAGAACGGGAAATATACAATCATCAGTCATCTTCGAAATACGCAATCACGGTCAGTTCGTAGAAGAGATAATAGAAAACGAGAATAGTGAGATCTGATGAGAGAATTGATATGAAATGAGATCAGATGAAATGAGATGAGGTGAGATTAACTGAGATGAGATAAAAGGAGACGAGATGAGATGAGATGATATTTCATTTTCACTTTCCCAGTTTACACACAATTTTAGAGTTGTTGGTTTTACACGTCACATTGATGTGGTTGACTGGAAATCTGAGTATACCAAAAACATGTTCCCAGGGCAGTTCGTTCTCATGGTCATTCCATCCAAATTAAATCATCGCAAATCCTAACTCCGTCCACTCGACTTCGAAATCAATAGTTTGGAACCGTTCCGCACCATCGAAGCGGTCAAAAATGCATGACACGCAGGCACTCACCTCAGCGCCCGCAATTGATACGCTCACTTGAAACGGGCAGACTTTTGTTTCATCATGAAGACCTTCAGAAAAGTGCGACCTTAAATTTTTAACATCCCTCAACGGAATGTGAAACACGTTGAGATCCTGCGCGCGTTCGTGTCCCCGTTGGCGGCCACACCGCCGATTCCCGGATAACCTTGGATGCGAATCACCCGGATATCCGTGTGCGTGGCTACTCGATAACCGTTGGTTTCTGATGAACTGAGCGCGATTGCGGAATTCGATGCAGTTGCTTCAGCCGTGGATGCCGAACAATTGGATTTCGCAAACAATGCCCATTAAACTTGAGTGAGTGCGTTTGTGCTGTGTATGCATGCTTGGTTGTGTGTGCGTTTGTAGTGCATTTGTATTGAATTAGTTTGGCTTGGTTGGCAGCTCTGATTTGGTGTGGTGGGCAGCGGATGATTGACGGTCCATTGTTCCCGCACCATTCCGAGGGGGTGGCTGAGAGGGCTTCTTGACTTTTATTCATAATTTATTCGGGTAATATTTTAAAACTGACTTTTATGTTGATTACGTGGATTGAGTTGTTGAAAAAGTTAATGATATGAAATCAAATGAAACGAAATTAAAATGTTATGGTCAATCAAGAATGAGGGGAGGGGATGTTAAGGAATAAGTCAGGTAAGGGGAAGGGCTATTAGCGATAACTATCTTTGCTTAACAACAACTAAAAGAAAAAAGAAGATCTCCAGTAAACCTAATTGAGGATGCTGAGCTTTTTCTCTTCACAACTTATCTCATCCGGTCTTATTTCGTTTTATCGCTTCCTATCGCAATTATGTCGTGTCATCTAATTTTGTTTAATATCATCTGTTTTCTCGACGCCATGTAATCTTACATAATTTTGACTCATCTGAACTCACCTGAGGTGAGTTTCATTCACCGTGAAATCATTATAATCACCATCTGAACTCACATTACAACTCATCCTATTTCTCCTCATCTTATCTCATCTATCTACATCTCGGCTAATTTCACCTCATTTCATCTTAACCCATCCCGTCTTCTGTGATCTCATCCTATTCTATCTTTATTCATCTCATCCTATCCTATCGATTATCGTCTAATACAACCTGTTTTAAACTCCTGTCATATGAAATTCTTCTGGCATTTAGAGTTGACCTGCTTCTTTCTTCAAAATTCAGTAGACACGAGTTATTTTCGGACACTACAGAAGAATGAAACAAGTTCTGGTCAAGACAACTCCCGCTTATCAGCGTCCCTATAAACTATAAGCTCCACGGATATAGCGTGGCACTAATTATAACCTCAGAAATGTCACACTTGAGCTTAGCTTAAATACACGTAAGTCACGTGTATCCTCATTACTTTTTTATTGCCACACTTTGTGGCATTTTTAGGCTTCCTGGAAAAATCCGCCACAGTTTCGTGCGTCGCATAAAAGTCTGTACAGAAAAAACTACAAAGTTTAATTTTATTAGGATTTCGTGCTAAGTGACCTCTGCAAGGTCTTCGCAACGCTCTCTGTGCGCCCTACGACAGGCCGTGGCATGCAGTTTAAAGTGGCCTCTAACGATCGTGTTGCAGCTACACATTTCGTTGGAGGACTGGGCTCACTTGCCTTCCGAGAGGGAAACCCAATAAAAAAGTAAGCCAAACACTTCACAATTTCTACGGAGATGCCGAGAAATGTGTAAACGTCATAATTTTTTTATGTCCTCGATCATTAAATCCAGTTTTATGACCAAATATTTCGTTGTTGTAGCCTTTATCCATTGTCGCGCGCTGCCGAACATATGTTGAATTAATTTTGGTCTACCATGCGAGGTTTGTATCGTGTTTCATTTATGGTTGGTTGAAGTTCTCTACTTTGACAGCGAGTCTAATGCAGACTTGTAGGCTGGCGTGCAACTAATGCTGGGTTTTTGTAGAGAGAGTGATGAGGAGATCTGGTGCAGGTTGTTCCATATACACCGAAAGATCACCAGGAATCGGATAGATCGGATGAAGAAGTTTAAATCCTTCCAAAGGGATTAGTATTATGTTCTGAAATTATTGATATGATTTTATGTATCCTATAAACAGAAATAGAATGTTATAAAAGCCGCTTTTATGATTGTTTGTGTGCTAGGTGGAATTCAAAATCTATCCGTTCAAAATTTTATTTCAGATCCCTTCGTACGATCAGCGTGTAATTTTGCAGTTTTGCATATTTCAACGTAAGCATCTTATTTGGAAAATTTCAGCTTAATCACGCCTACAAATTTCGCTCACAATTCTCATATATGAACTTCAAGAAAACTCGTAAAATATAGGTATTCAATGAAAGGAGGTCTTTCATGTCGAGTTCTTATTGACCCTCCTTACTCCGCAGTAACTATGTATTGTACTTAAAGCGGTTTTTTAATCAATCTAAATATATTGCTTCTATCTAAAACGTAACTTTTATCTTCTTGAGTTTAAAATTATGTATTTTTACTTCCAAAAAGCATAGGAAACTTTGTAACCCTGCGTTCAATTTCGCATCTTCACACAGCTTTGTTTTATTCCCATATACCAGTACTAATTAGTAGGCGCGTCTAGTGGGCGGAACAGCAAAGTGTATTTTTTCCAAACAAAGTTAATCAGCGTTCAACGATAGTTAAAGCAACGAACTAAAACCATATAATGAATCGTTTAAATGTTAAAGAAGGTTTTTCTTTTTAAAGTCATTAAAGAGTTTTATTACTGACTGTAGAGAACTTGAATGTTTGAAAGATCTTCTCACAACGGCCAAGAATATGATACCTGGCGTTGCTGTTGTTGTTGCTAAGGCCGGCGTACAAGTCGGTGGTTACCTGAGACATCCATGTTATGTGGCGAAGTTGTTTTCGCCCGTAAAAACTTAGGACAAACAGAACTCCGTAGTATGGAGCAGTAAAGCGAAATGTGAACAGCAAGTTGGTTGGGACGATATTTCGCTAACCTCAGACTCGTAGATTTTATAGGCATTTTGGCAACCGTTATATTCTAAACGAACTGGTGAATCTAAATAAACAGGTGAACTCGGTACGTGGAGGAGGCACTTTCCAACTTCGCAATTAATAAAATGTAAGGAAAAGTAAGATCGTAAACAATTTTGCAACATTTTAAAGGTCATCGTCAACAGAAAAGAATTTCTTTCTTGGCAAGATTGAGAAATTGCATCCTTGAAGACGACGACGTCTAGTCCGTGGACGAGTAGCCTATCTGTCGCCCACAATTTGCGCAAATATTTGCTCTCATTTGTCGCCTACACAAAACTTCAATTAACATGCTTCTTGTCATCGCAAGAGCTCTTAGGTTCATTGTTCCGGATCCGACATCGGTGGCGACAACGATTCTGACTCTGGCTCCAGCTGTGGCTCCAACTCCAGAACCGACTTCGACGCCTGCGACTCCCTAGTGTTTGTTGATACTCATCGTATCCTTTATCAGTGAGCAGCAAGACGTCTTTTCACCGCAATCCCCCTCACTTCGTTTCGCCGTCAGAGTCCTATTTATCTTTGGCTAGGAATATAAACAAATATATAAATAAACAAGTAAACATCATCATCGCCGCACAATGGATCCAAATTATTTAATATTTAAAATGTAATTTTGTCGTTCGTCGCCGCATGCCTGCCAGCTCGTCCTCCGTGTCCTTTCTGTAGGCGTTGCATATCACGTAGAGTGCAGATTATTTGTTTGTCTGCCCGTTCTGGTCTTTGCGATGACATACCGGAGCTACCATTTGGCCATGTTGTGTGATAGCCGCGTTTTACAAGAGCTTCTTTTCAACGGTATTCAATTCAATGAAATTCAATGAAATAGAAGCAAATATTTTGCTATGAGTAAACAGATATATTGACAGTGAAAATGCATGTGGATTTACAGGATCTGCACGTGCTTTCAGCTTATATTTTTGTTGCTTATGATTTTTTAGCAGACAAAAATGTTGATACCGAAAAAGAAGAGAAATCATCAAAATTGGGACTTATATATGAAAGAGATATACAATATTGTATGTGAAGAGATATACAATATAAAGATGGAATACCATTATCTACTTATTGTTTTAGTAAGCACAAAATTCGATACAGACATGCAATTTTCTGTAATTGCTGGCATTTCATTAATATTATGTTGCGGAAATTTACATATCCTGATGGGACTTTACTCGTGATTATATATCTCAGATAAAGGCGATCGAAACATTTGTCCGATATAGTTATGCGCACTATAGGAGACAATTTGGGGCCGACATTTTATGACTGATCAATCAGTTTAAAAAACCAGATCACAACAATTCATTATAAAGCCAGACAACTGCATGACAACTCGAGAGCCACTTATGGCGCTTTCAGTGCCGCCTCTTCGACTGAAGTGTGGCGATTATGCAAACATCAGACGTATTTGTTTGAAAAACTCTTGAGTTCTGCGCATGAAAGCCCAAGCAAGCTGTTTGTTTTAATGCATTATTTCCACATTATTTCCACACAATATGTTGCTACTCGAAAAACAAAATGTGCAAAATAAGTTTAAGACAGCAGAGGACAACAGAAACAATAACAACAACGATAACAACAAGAACAACAGCAGCAATAACAAACGCAGCAACAGCAGAACCCATACGCCAGAAAGAATATTTAAGTGGACTCCGTCAGTGCATCGCCTCGTATGTCGGCTGTCATGAGAGCAAAGTTAGCGAGGCAACTCGGGAAAATGCATCATCAACATCGAAATGACATCATCAACGACGATATTGGCAGCAACGATATTATCATCAGTATGATAATCATCGGCAGCTGATGGCAATAACTTTCATTGACATTTAAAATGACTTTATTACAACTTTTTGGATATAAAAACAAAAAAAAGGTATTATAGAATTACAGGAATGTTTGCCTTTATAAAGAAATCCTGACTTAAGAGAGTAATTATTACTTAATTACTTCCAGCATTAATTTAAAGGCAATACAAACAGTGCAACTCAAAGCCTTCAAAGCCTCCGTTGGGTGAAACACTACATGATAAGGGGGGTGAAACACTATCGTACATGAGTCACAAAAGACAAAAAAATACTCTTGGTCAAACAAGTCGAGCTCAGTGCGGAGTGAGTTCCATATTTAAGTAATGCGGCCAATCAACGTCGTCGTCATTATCGTCGTCATCGTCGTTGTCGTCCACTTGCAGCTTGAGTGCCATCATCAAGCGGCAGCAGCAGCAGCACAACAACAACAAGAACAACAAATAACGGCAGTAACAACCAACCTGGTTGAAGTTTCCGTTGGGAACTGAGAAATTTATTAAAATGAGGCGAGCTCAGCAGCAGCGTCGTTGTCGACATCGCGGCGATGCATCTCAAGTGGCCGCTGTTTCTGCACTTTATGCTGCTGCTGGGACGACGGCGAACATTTCCTCTGATCACGCATACACTTTCAGTTTTTAAGATACGCGTCGTCGTCCTCGTCGAATTTCGGTCGCTTTTGAACTGAATGACTTTTTAAATGTGTCTTGTTTGCTCTGTTTTGCTTCTTTTTTGTTGAGACCTCTATGAAGGAACATATTTTTTTGTTACTCGTGGGGTTTTTTCTTACCTCTTGAATGTCATCTTGAATTTCGTAACTGAAAATTTTGCAGATTTCAGTAATCCACCCAAAGAGGACGACGCGTCGTCAAGATTCGTGCTGGAAGTCACAACACACTTGGATGGCTTGATTGGCCGATTCAGAAGGGTTGCGTACTTAATTTACTGGAAAGAAATCGTGGTGCATCGCCGAAGTATTGCAGAGTTCGTGATGAGTAACCGGTTTTGAATTGACAGGTTATTTGGTTAGATTTTGCCATCTTTTGAGGTCAATAAAGTGAAAAATTTGGATGTATAATAGCGTTCTCGATAGCTCGGCGGGTTTTCGGACAGTTTTTTGGGATCCGTTCCGAAATTAGTCCCAACATTTCCGAAATCGGGACTGATTTTTACCGCTTTTGGGTATGGAATAGTGAAAACTTTCTTAACGTGTCTTTCACTCCTCTCAAAATGAATTTCAGAACTCAAGTATAGGAATTCCAAGACATTTCAGAACCTTCCTGGCTTTTAAAAATCCTATATTACGGAAATCTTAGTCAACAGAAATGCGGTCAACATTAACTTATTGAATTTGGGGAGTCGTCTAATCATGTTCGATAAAGATTCATCGAATTCCTGAATCCAATTTCCGTACTACTTGTATGAATAATGAAAACTATATTAGATTATATCTTTCTTCCTTATTCACCGATTACCGATTACTTATATCCGTAAAACATTGCCATCGCGTGCAGCATCAACCGAATTACCTTCTCATTCACCGCCTCCTTCTTCTCCGCCCGCATTGCCATCGCCAGTGATTAACGATGTTCAATTTTCTCATTCTACATCGCTTGTATTCTTTCCAAGCTTAATACTTCAACTCGTAGTTTGTGCCACTTACGTGCGCGCAATCAGCAGCCCATTCCTAGTTTGGCCCATATGGTGCACACAATCCACTTTCAGTTCCATCGCGAACGCGCGTAACTCTCACTCGTACATGAGGAAAAGGACTTTTTTATAGTTTTTCACCATTTAATGAAATGAAACCCCTTCTGTTGCGAAAAAATGTCAATGATACCATTTTTTCTTGTTCTTTGTTTTCGCTGGTGTACCCTTCTGGAGTGTAGATTTGAGTTTGATGAGTGAACAGTTTTTAAAGTGCCTTCGGTACTCGTACGATCCGGATGATGCTCGGTAACTGTTTGGCTTCTTCACTTGGTCGCTTACCATACCTCTCATCGTCGATTTTACATGTTGCCGCTACGTCATCACGATTTCCAGCTCGTAGTTTTTACAGAGTATTTGCTGAAATATTTGAGACTCAATTGTAGAGAAATTAATTTCTAGAGAAAAATGGTTACACGAGGAAGACAGGAGAAGTAATTGGGGAAAATATGGTAAATAAAAGTTATGTGACTCTACTGAAGTTGAGATATATTTTGAAGGTAATCGGATCTCTTCCAAAAATCTGTTCGAACATCATTCATCCCCGAATATAGCGTGATTTCCGTTTCATATAATTTAGATTCTCAGGATTCGTATTTCGTTCCATACAGCTGGTAAAAAGTTTTAATTACTCTTTTATTATCCACAGAAAGGAACCACACAATGGGAAGAGGAGATTAACAGTTAAATTCCCTCTTGGTTTTAAGTAATAACACTATACTTTGTTTCCTTTTAATTTTTCACTTCTTTATTAGTCACTTTTTCAATATAATATTTTAGAACTGAACTTTACTAAATCACAATATTTTGGAACTGCTTTTTCAATATAATATTTTAGAACTGAACTTTACTAAATCACAATATTTTTGAACTCCTCCACTAAATCAAAATATGTTGGAACTGCTCCCTTGAACTGAACTTCCTGGGTTTTTATAGTCTTTTTCATCGATACCTCAAATAATTCTTTTTCTTTTCTACCATATTTGTCGCAAGAGAGGAAAAGTGTAGAAAGTTTTAAATCCAATCTCTGAGTTTCTGATTGGCAAAGGCAAAGTAATTAATTTTGGTCTAAAATTGTCATTGGCTGCATGATCGATTTGCGAGAGGGAACGCTCGCTTTAATTGCTTTTGCGTTTCTCTTATTTGACTGCATTTCTGAGAGAGAACGCTTATTTTGTGTATCTTTGAATTTCTCTAGCTTGGTCGTTGCTACGCAGAGTAATGAACCCTTACTTGGTCAAATAAGCGGGTTCTGGGAATTCGATTTTTGTGACCCATAAAATGTAAAGTTGCATAATGGTAGATTTAATTGCTGCTTATTGAATCTTAAGTGTTTGGAAATTTTAAATGGAAATCATTGGGACTGAAAGTGAAGTGTTGCAACATAAAGTTAAAATGTTGCAATCTGGAGGCAATGACTTGAAGTTTACAGAATTTAAGTGGATTGAAATTTTATAGTTAAAGACAAGAAAACAAGGGTGGTATTTTAGATTTATAATGTATTCAAGTTTACGAGGCAGCACTTAGATTTACAATGTAGCGTAAATCTAAGTTGTAAATACATGTTGGGGCTGTGATACAGGGTGTACTGTAACTCCCCCACCGTTAGATTGAGGCACCGACGAAATGTACATTTTTTTGTTTCTATAATTTATAAAAAGAATAACTACAATACAAATAATTGATATGAATATTATTACATTTGTGCTTATATATATCATATTGGTATTTTTTTTCTCGTAAATAATGTCATCTATCGTAGTTTTGTGTTTGATCTGATTTTCATATAATTTTTCTAATTTTAAATTAGGAAGTGTATAATTCTCTTTTATTTTTGTGATGAAATTGGGTAATATAAATTCTTCATGTATTTTAATGTTTGAATTTTCGTATATTGTATTATCGATTTCTATTTTACAATTTTCAAATTTGACTAAAAATGTACCTTCTATTTCAGGTATTAAATTATTACAGTCAGATTTTAAAGATTTATTATAAAAATTTTTAAATATAATTAGTCCTGGTAATATTTCTTTAATTTCTTCTTGTTCACATAGTATCATTTTACAACTTGCTTCTTTAAATTGTATTATGTTTTGTATACAATCATTTTTAATTTTTTTTAGGTTTCGTTTAAGTCTGTTTTTTACAGAAATGTCGAATAAGTTATTATTTTGATCAACTAATATTTCATTATTTTCTAGATATATTGATTTATTTTCTGAATTTGGGATTGGTTCAAAGGATATTTTTGAAAGGGTGGCGTTCGAAAACTGTGGGACCAAAAGGGTTAGGATTATAATTTTTTCTTGAAAACTAACAGTTATTTTTGTGTCCGTATAAGTGTCGAAGTCTTTTATTATGTCAAGTTCTGTGGAAGATAGTATGTCTGAAGGTATAATGCCTAATTTGCTAGTAAATATAACCTGAGCTATGTCATCTATGTGATTCCGTAGTAGTGTAATATCATTGTCAATTTGATATATGTTTTGTAAAAATGTGATTTCGTCCTCTAAGCCTACTATTTTATTGCCTATATATCCTGTAAATTTGTTGATAAAATTTTCGATGTTCGACTGTTGTGTGTTTATGTGTTCAGTGATGTCGTTAATTTGGGTGGATAGTGTGTTACTGAGGAATGTGAGTTCATTGATTTTATTGGTTGTTAATTGTCCTTGTTCTTTGAGTGATTCTAAAGTTTTATTAATTTCGTATTCGTCGTCATTGTCCATTGTTCCTGTTATTAATTTTAGTCCTTTACCTAGGGCATTTATTAGTCCTCTTTTTTGTTTGTAGTGTGGAGTCATATTTTCTAGTTTAGTTTTTAAAAGTATGAAGTTATTATGTATTGTCTCTAGTAAGGGTTTATTGTTTAAATTTACTGTTGATATTGATTGTATATTGTTATTTATTATATTAATTGTTTCATCATATTTGGTCATGTTAATAAAATGTAATATTTTTATATAATTGTCTACAACTTTAACTTCTTCTAATTTAATTGGTATATATCCATTATTGTTTGTTAAGACACGATAGTCCATTATTTGTGATTTTATTATTGTCAGTATAGTAAGAAACACAATCATGTTTATTATCTTCATCCTGAAATGGGAATGTTAATTTAAATTATTTTATTATCTTTTATAGATTCTTTTTAATTATTTGTTTGTTGTGTTTAATTGTGGGGTTTTCATTATCTTGATATTTCTTTTGTTTTTTAATGTGTGATTTGTGATATTTATGTCCTTTTTCTGTGATAATATGTTCGGAATCTAGTTTTCGTGCAGTTACTTTCCTAAATTTGGCATGATTTTTACCTCCTCGTATTTCTTTGATAAATTGTGTACCTGTGTGTAGGTCTGCTTCAATTCGGTTTTGATTTAATTTATTTATTACGTGTTCTTTATATCTATGTATTTTGTCTCTGATTGATGGGAATTCATTTTGATTAATTATTCCATTATAAAAGTCTATTGGTTTCCTACCTGTAGTGGAATGAATAGTGTTGTTATAGAATTTAATAATTTTGTAAATTTTTTCCTCTACTGTATCAATATTAACGTTACTGTCATGTCTAAGTAGTCTTAGATGTTCGTTAATTGTATTATGAAGTCGTTCTATGTCAGAGTTAGATGTGTGGTTATTACTGGATGTGAAATGTATTTCTATATTTTCCTGTTTTAAGAATTCCTGCATTGGTAATGCTTTAAAACCCAATTCATTATCTACAATCAGTTTTTTGATACTTCCAACGGTACTTAAATATTGAACAATGGCTTTTTTAAATTCAGTCCAGGTGCGGCCTATGATTTTAATTACCTGTGCATATTTTGAAAATTTGTCAATTATTGTGAGAAACAATGTTTTATTGAGGCTATAATATACATCTACATGTATTACCTCTCTTGGGCCATTCGGTGTTTCTGTTAATTTAAACTGTTGTTTGATAGGTTTCCTGTCATATTTTTCTAGATTGCAAATTTCGCAGTTGTTAATAAAAGCAGTTATTCTTTCTTTTAATTTCGGGTGGTAAATTTGATCTTTTAATTCAAGGAAATTTTCATTTATTCCTCGATGATTATTTTTTAAGTGTTCTTTCTCTATTATTTTGGCTAATTCATTTTCGTCAGTAATATCTGTGAGTAGTTTTGTACATCTTATTATTTTAAATTTATTTTTATTAGTAAATCTTTTATTTACTGTAGTTTTGAAAATATTAAAATAATCTTCATCTTCTATGTTTATTGCATTGGTTTTATCCATTTGGAAATGGTTTTTTATTATTGTGATAATTGTAAATTCATCCAGGGTTTTTGCATAAATTATTTTTCTAGAATTTCCGAATATATTTAAGTTTTTAATTTTTAGTGAGCCTGAATTAGCTTTCTTTATTATAATTTGTCTTTTATATATGTTTATTGGACAGGTTGTTTCTAATATTATTTCTTTTTTATTATTATTTTCTGTATTTAAAGTTTGTTGTATGTGATTGGTTTCTTCTTTGATTGATTCATTCAATTCATGGTTTTCTTTGTTTTTATCAATAATTCGTGAAAGTGCATCCACGTTTGAGTTTTTGATACCCTTTTTATATTTTATTTCATAATCATATTCAGCAAGTTTCAATCGCCAACGAACTAATTTTGAATTTGGTTCTTTAATGGAAAAAAGCCAAATTAGTGGCCTGTGGTCAGTTTCTATAAAAAATTTCTTACCAAAAAGGTAAGGTCTGAAGTAACGAGTTGCCCAAACGATGGCAAGTAATTCTTTTTCTATTGTACTATAATTGAGCTCATGTTCATTTAAGGTTCTACTAGCATAGGAAATTGGATGCCCCTCCTGGGATAGTATCGCACCTAATGCATAGTTACTTGCATCAGTACTAAGAGTGAAAGGTTTATTTAGATCAGGGTAATGTAAAATTGGTTCATTGATTAAATGTTTTTTCAGTGTTTCGAAACTTTCCAAATATTGTGGGTCATTTACATTAATTTTTGCTCCTTTCTTTAGGTATTTTGTCATTGGTTTCGCTATAAGCGAGTAGTCTTTTATAAATTTCCTGTAATATCCAGTCAGTCCAAGGAATTGCTTAATTGCTTTTGGTGTTTCCGGAAGTGGAAATTCTTTCACGCACTGGATTTTTTCAGGATTTGGTTTAATGCCATCCCTAGTCACTATGTGGCCAAGGAAATTGGTCTCTCGTTTCATGAATTCACACTTATCTAGTTGTACCTTCAAATTCACACTCTCAAGTCTTTTGAATATTTTAGTGATTGAATCGATATGCTCTTGCAACGATGTTGAGAAAATGATAATATCATCGAGGTACACGAGACAAATTTTATTAATGAATTCTGCCAAAACGTTATTCATTAAACGTTGAAATGTGGCAGGGGCTGTTTTCAGTCCAAAAGGCATACGAAGGAATTCGTAGTGTCCTCCTTCTACACTGAATGCGGTTTTTTCAATATCTTCTTCAGCAATCTCGATTTGGTGGAATCCTTTCGCCAAGTCGAGTGTGGAGAAATATTGGCATCTTCCAAGTTTCTCTAATATTTCATCAATATTAGGAATTGGATATTTGTCATCTATAGTAACTTCATTGAGTTTCCTATAGTCAATGGCGATGCGCCATTTGGGTTTACCGCTAGCATCCATTTTTTTTGGAACAATCCATACTGGAGCTGAGTATGGAGAGTGACTATGCCTAATGATTCCTTTCTCTAACATTTCTTTTATTTGTTCCTCTACTTCACTCTTGTGAATATAGGGATATCTATAGGACTTTACGTGAATGGGTGCATGTTCGATCGTTCGAATTCTATGTTTTATTGCGTTTGTAAAAGTCAAGTCAGATTTTCCTTCATCATCATAGAATAAATTTTTAAATCTTTTTACAATATTTTGTAATTGATACCTTTCCTCTTGGTTAAGGTGATCAGTACGTAATTGTTCGAGGAGCGGTTTTTTATGTGATCTCTCTTGAGATACATAAAAATTTTCGCTAGTGACTGGGGTAATTTGTTTTAATTTAAATTGAACTTGTCGTGGTACATTTTGTAAAACTGTAACGTTTATTTTTGTATTAAAATTTTCAGCGTTATAAATTCCCTCTTCTATTTTTATTATATTATCTGATGATATTTTCTCAGGGGAATAAAAAAGTCCTTTTTCATAATCTATAGGAATCTCGATTTTGTATAAACCTTTTTGTGAGAAAAAGAAAAACCGTTTATCTATGAAATTAAAATTAATAGGCAAACTCTTGTTTCCTGCATATAATTTATTTTTTCCGTAGTCAATAACTGCTTCTATTTCTCGCAAAATATTATTTCCGATTAAACCATCGTATTGGTCATGGAATTTACAGATGTACATATTCACCTTTTTGTTTGTATCTCCTAATTCTTCAAACAGTGGTATGACTACCTTTTCTTTAATTTCTACCTCTGCTTGCAAAGTTTTAAGAGTGATTTTTTCGGTAGGAACTTTCCATTTGGGGTTGCATATGTTGGGATTTATAATCGAATGTGTTGCCCCAGTGTCTATTATAAATTTTAAAGGTCTCGTTTTAGATTTAATTACTATATAGGGTAAGTTTCGGTTGAGGCTGTTAAGCGAAAATTTTCATGTTCAGTAATAGAAGAAGTGTTTATGTCCATAGGTTCTGGGGGTGGTTGATTAGTTCTATCAATGCTGCCATTATAATTTCTAGCTGGTGGTGATGGATTATGATTATTTCGTTCTCTTTGATAATTACTATTTCTATTTATTGGTTGATAATTATTGTTTTCGTGATTATTGTAATTTTGATTATTATAGTTATTATTTCTGTTTGTTGATTGATATCGGTTATAATTATTTTGACTTTGGTTAATATAATTTCTATTTATTAATTGATTTCGATTATTATTATGATTATTTTGATTTTCGCTATTATAAGTTCTATTTGTTTGAGGTTGCTGTCCTTTATTAGTGTAATGATTTTTTGTATTATTATATCTGGAGGGGTTACTGGATGGATTTATATATGCTTGTCCGGCTGCGTATAAAATATCCATTGCAGATTCTAAATTACTGGGATTTCTACAATATAAAATTGTACGCATGGGCTCAGGTATTTTTTGCTTAAAAACATTTAGTGCAGTTTTCTTATTGTTTACAGCGCACTCATTAGCTGCAGCTGTATTCCCCAGTAGCACTGTATATTTATTATTGAGTCTTCGTAGTTTGTCTGTTATTTCATTATAAAAGTCTATTGCATTTGTTTTAAAAACGACACCACGCATTTCGTCAAAAAGTTCTTCACAACTAAGTCGATCACCGAAATTCTTATAAAGTACTTCTTTTATTTCATCCCAAGTGGAAGCCTGTCTATTTATTTCTATAACCTCCCTAGCTTTTCCTTTTAGTTTACTTTTAATTATGTCGGAAAAAAGTAATTGTGAACTGTCGTCGAAAGTGTTCAAAAATGGATTTACTCTGTCTACTAACTCAATGAAAGTTTGTATGTCCTTATTATTGCCGTTAAAGTCTGGCAGGGTACTGAGGTATTTAATAGGATCTAAAGTTACTGTTTGTTTGGTTGGTTTTGGATCAGTCATTTTGTTAAAAGGGGAAAAAAAAAAAAAATTTTACCAAAAAATGTCAAAATTTTAGAATTTTTCACGATTATATAAATATTTCACAGGTTATATTTAAATTCTATTAAATATATATAACAGTGTTTTTAGCTTACGTGACCTTTGATTTCAACTTATTTTTACTTGGCTGTCCTTCCTGTCCTTGGGGAATTTCCCTCTTGTTTCCTTTTTTTTTTTTTTCTCGTGCTGATTCTTCCTTATAGATGGTTGATTCCTCCGCTTAGAAGATTATAGGAAACTGTTGATCCTTCTTCTTAGAAGATTGTGGGAAATTGTAGACTGTTGGTTCTTCCTCTTAGAAGATTGTGGGAAATTGCAGACTGTTGGTTCTTCCTCTTAGAAGATTGTGGGAAATTGTAGACTGTTGGTTCTTCCTCTGTTGGTTCTTCCTCTGTTGGTTCTTCCTCTGTTGGTTCTTCCTCTTGGAAGATTGTGGATTGTTGATTAAGCGTTAAAACGCAAATATCAAGATCTTCCTCTTTATTTCAACAATCCTGCCGACTGCGCCAGTTAAATTCCCTCTTGGTTTTAAGTAATAACACTATACTTTGTTTCCTTTTAATTTTTCACTTCTTTATTAGTCACTTTTTCAATATAATATTTTAGAACTGAACTTTACTAAATCACAATATTTTGGAACTGCTTTTTCAATATAATATTTTAGAACTGAACTTTACTAAATCACAATATTTTTGAACTCCTCCACTAAATCAAAATATGTTGGAACTGCTCCCTTGAACTGAACTTCCTGGGTTTTTATAGTCTTTTTCATCGATACCTCAAATAATTCTTTTTCTTTTCTACCATATTTGTCGCAAGAGAGGAAAAGTGTAGAAAGTTTTAAATCCAATCTCTGAGTTTCTGATTGGCAAAGGCAAAGTAATTAATTTTGGTCTAAAATTGTCATTGGCTGCATGATCGATTTGCGAGAGGGAACGCTCGCTTTAATTGCTTTTGCGTTTCTCTTATTTGACTGCATTTCTGAGAGAGAACGCTTATTTTGTGTATCTTTGAATTTCTCTAGCTTGGTCGTTGCTACGCAGAGTAATGAACCCTTACTTGGTCAAATAAGCGGGTTCTGGGAATTCGATTTTTGTGACCCATAAAATGTAAAGTTGCATAATGGTAGATTTAATTGCTGCTTATTGAATCTTAAGTGTTTGGAAATTTTAAATGGAAATCATTGGGACTGAAAGTGAAGTGTTGCAACATAAAGTTAAAATGTTGCAATCTGGAGGCAATGACTTGAAGTTTACAGAATTTAAGTGGATTGAAATTTTATAGTTAAAGACAAGAAAACAAGGGTGGTATTTTAGATTTATAATGTATTCAAGTTTACGAGGCAGCACTTAGATTTACAATGTAGCGTAAATCTAAGTTGTAAATACATGTTGGGGCTGTGATACAGGGTGTACTGTAACTATTAACCACCGATCTGTGCGTTCACTTCGATCCTCACCTATAGTTGCAGACACAACCGAACCGAATGATGCCACATGACGCAGGCAGGACAGCATGCCACCCATCCATCCTTCATTCATACGGTGACAGTGATTTATAAAGAATTATTATACCTCGCATCGAGTCGGCGATGTACAATTATTGCGCATGTAAACAAGCGCAATTCAAACTCATTGTTCACCTCTTTAACTCGCCTCGCTGTGTGCTGCTCAGACGAAGTCCGGCGCGTGTGGGCTCGTAACAAAGAGGTACACGAGTGGAGTGCGGAGAGGCGCTCGCAGCACAAAAACGAAGCCAATCGCCGAAACAGCAGCAGCTGTGTTTCAAAATCCAACCTCATCTTCATCAGCCAGAAGCGGGAGGGGAGGGTGAGGCGACACATCGTGGACGTAAGCAGGCAACGACACCCTTTCCTTCGCTCGCAGTCCGGATTTCCGAAGGACCTCGCTCAACATTGTTCGCATTCATCTCGAAATAATTACTCTTTGAAGAACATTTTTAAAAACGCGAGGAGTGAGGGTTGCGCTGGTGTAGCATGCGGCAGGGTTACGCCCGCTCACATATGTCACTGGCCTGCTTTTGTGTCGTCCTGCCGCCGAAACCAAAATGGTTTTAATTTTAAATTCGAGCAAATATCATGTTAAATCTTCTATGCAAATGATAGGCAGCAACGACGAGAAATTTCATCCGTGCACTTGTCTCGAAACGGCGCTTGCAACCCTTGCCAGGCTAGCAACCACCTCCACACCTCTTTCCTGCCTCCCTGCCTCCTCATTCTCCTCTAGATACACGTATTTCGCGTAGTTGTGCGTCGTCAAGGCAAAATAAATATTTGTTTTAATATCCGCAAAGGTGCAGCATCACCATTTTGGGCGACCGAAAGGATGGAGTGTTTGTTGTTTTCAAGAAATGCAACCCATAGCGTTTGTTATCCTTGCGATGAAGCAAACACGCGTTGCATGCGCTGCAGGCTGCTAAAGAAAATAACGCGTCACAGTAAAAGCAGCGCTGCAACAGGAGAGACGAAACTGTGCAAATTAATTTGAAAACAGTTGCGGTTTTCAATTTCTTCTACGTAAGTATTTGCAACACTAAATTGGTTTTCAACACTTGAGCACGCCCGATCTGTTTGTTGATTGGCGACGTTATGGAGGGAATGACATTTTTCGGGTTGATTTCGGTTGAATTTTTTTAGATTTTTTAGGTGGTTTTCCTACATTATTATATAATAAAACATTATAATTTTCGGCATGGCATCGATTTTGGTTTGAAGATATCGGATCAGTTGAAATTTCCAATTATGTGTCTTCTAAACCGTTCAAATTACACCGCAAGGGCTTGCAGGGGTCTATTTTATTTACAGAAATTATTATAAAATTATACTCTGTTCGGAAAACTACGTACTCCGATCTCCTACTAAAACCCACCTCATTTTTGATATTCTCACAAGAAAACTGGTATTTATTTAAAGCAGGTGACATTTTTGCCTCCAACAAATAACATCACAAAACAAAGCGAAGGACATTCAAAGCCGATGATCTCCACGAAAGCAAAACTTGTCCTCGTAGACACCCATTTTAACGGAGGTCATAAAATACTGAATAAATGCGATAAAAGTAATCAAGAAAAATGCTGAAAACTATTTGAATGGACAATTAATTTGTGAATTTATTTGCTCCGAACGCTTGGCGATAAGAAAAGCATTCGGCGCAGCTTGTCTTGAGAAAAAAAAGATGAGAAGAGAAGCGTTTTTATGGCGCTTACGACGCCTTAAAATGCATTACAAACACATTATCTGTGGAATAAAAAGGTGGAAAAGGACGTAGAATAAGGAAAAGTGTCGCCAGTAACGCTTGAGTTTGTTTTCTCTCACAACAAATGAAAACATAAATTCAAATTTGAAGGTTTTCGGGTATTTCTTGCAACACGCGGGTTTGGTTAGAAATGTCTGAAGTAGCAACAAGAACAACGACAACAACAACTCGGAATAGATTTGAATAATCCCGCCAGTTTTTATTTACACCGTTTTTATTACGTTTTTATTTGTTTTATAGTGCTGAAGTCGAAAAAAACCTCATTTGTGTTTTCATCTGCCTGCGTCTTTTCGCTATTCGCTTCTCAGGTCCTTTAGAATCCTGCTAAAGTGTTGCTTATGCTCTGATCTGCAGCCGTCGCTGCTGTCGCTGAGTCGTCTTAAATCTCTTGCGACAACGTAAATAAAAACATGATTTAATATAGCGATCGGAGGGGCAGGCATTCGGACCACTAGCAGGATCAGCAGGATATTTACAGATGGGATTACATTTTCCGCGTCATGCGCGACACGCGAGGTACGCGGGAACGCAAACTCTCGGTTGAGGGTTCCGAGTAAAAGTTGTGATTAGCTGGGGCGGGTTGTGTTCGGCGCGGCTCCGTTCTCTTCCGTTCCGTTCAGGTCGGTGCGCACTCGTCCGGAAATGGGATGAACGAGAGCACGAATTGTTGTTCGTGTTGTTGTTGTTCTTATTGTTGTTGTAACTGTTTTACTTTTAGGGATACGCGTGAAGGATTCTGCACATTTTTTAATGCGTAGACCATAAATTGTTGATTTTTTTAGGTTCGTTCTTTTTTATTGTTGTCGTTGTTGGTTTTTATGCTATTGTAATCATAGGTGTTGTTGTTGTCATCGTTGTTGTTGTTGTTATTCTTCTTCTTCTTCTTCTAAAATCCGAACAATTGTAAAATTGCCCTGTATTACGAGGTAAAATTGTGCCAATTGTTGGTCGAGATGCTGTTTCGGAGTTGGTTGGTCTTCCCTTTCTATCCGAAGAGGAGAGGAGGGCGAAGAGGGAACGAAACTGATGAACTGCAACACTCAGCGGGTAGCAATGAAGGGCAACGCAGAGGGGATCCTTTCTGGGATCTTATTGTTGTTACAATAGCTACTCGAAATATAGTCAAGGTGTAGATTTCATTTGGTTTCCATTGTACTCGATCTTTCATGCGTATCCTGAGTCACAAATCTGAACTACAAAATATGGATGTTTGCTGAATATAACTCCCAGTCTACAAACTTATTCTATATATTATCCGGAAGTGTTTCGAAGGAATTCGGCTTAGTACTGCGAAGGACAATAGACACGTTTTATATCCATTAAGATGACGCTGAAGAAGTTTTCATGCTATTTAGGAAGCCATCATCCACAAGGTCTCAATAAGTCTCAAAATGGTTTAGACTATATTTCGCTGTTATATTTCGCCGTCTATTATTCTTTATAACTTGTTTCTCCATACAAGATATCTAATGGAGAATATTTGCCCCACAAAATATGATTCTTAAATCGTAAACTTTTAAAGCACAAAATCAACATCGTCCGTCCGTTTTGCATACTTTTAACACCAATTCTACAAAAGATGTTGATTCTGTTTTAGATATAAATATCTGCAAAGTGATCATTGACGTCAAACTTCTCACCTGTACCCGCAATTATTTGCACAAAACACCCGCATGGAAAAGATTCTCTGAAGGTGTGGGAATCCCCTACGCGATATTGTGGAAATTGCAAAGAGTACATGGAAAGAACAATCTAAACAGCAACCTAAACAATCTAAACAAACAACTATCCCATCTAATCTGAGCACCAGCACGATGCAATGACAAGAAACCCCCACGCGAAAAAAGAGAGAAACTTCCGAAAATCATCAACGTAGTCTGGGAAGGATAATGACAATGAATGTGTGTGTGTTGGTTGCTATAAATCCGATTTTGTATTGCGTATATGCGCGGAGTGCATTAATCCTAGATGTCGCTGCTGCGTGTGACACTTTCTGCAACACGTTCTCAGCGGATTATGACGTGCAGTACGTCGTCGTATATCGTTCTCTGTAGATCGTCTGCGTGCGACACCATGGTGTACCTCTGCGGTTAGCTTTCTGTGTCCATCATCAATCATCTGCCAGAGGTGAGTTTTACTTGTATGCTAACATTTCTTGTTCAGATAACGACTGTGATAAGCGGCTAAAGTTGCTTGTGTGTTTTTTCCAAAGTTAGAAGGAACACTAAATTTCAGACAGGATTTCTTAAGTGAATTTATATGTTTTTTAAGAAAATGTTGTTGAAAACTTAAAAGTTTCCGTCTAATTTCAACTTATATAACTCTGAACAGCAAATACCGTCCTTCTCTCTGAAATCGGTCTGGGTAAGTAAAAATGTTCCCACCCAAACCCAGCAAACTGCCGCCACCCTTATTTGCCACACCCCTCTTTAGCCGCCCATCTCGCACGAAGTAGCGTGAAATTCCGAGCTCGCTAAGCCGGCTAAATTTATTTGCACAACGAATTAGGCGAAAAGTGTCACCACGCCTTTAAACTCATCTGGTGCACTGCGTCGAGTCTCTTGATTTCGATCCCAAAACAAACTAGGGATTATTTGAGTTGCCCAGCCTCGCTCTCTCTTCTCTTGTTGCCATCAACCCACCATTTATGAGTCATAACTTTGCCCCTTTTCATCCCTCGTTGCTATCGGCACAGAAGTGCAAACCATCGATCATTTATTTTAATTAGCTACAGCGTCGATTGTGTCACAGCAACTGAGTATTCGTAACTTCCCGGTCTGCATCCTTTACGTCCCACCGGAGGGTTGCAGTGTGTTGTGCGAACGAATCCTTTCTTGTTGGTTTTTTAATGTTGCTGCGGCTGTTGTTCTTTCACCACGAACGAATGCCTTGTTTATCATATGTGACGAATTCGTAGAGTCCTACCGACTTTCTATCATGTGCTCTTGACACTCGATTAAATGAAGTTCGAGTGGTTTGTGAAAAATGAGTTTCGACTTTCAAATAAAACAACGAAGTTCACTTTTAACACACTTGAAGTTCTTTCCTGGTTGTTCCTTTTATTCTATTGTATTTACAAGGCATCCCATCGTTGTCGGCATTTGTTATCCCTTTTTTTGTGACAGCTGATCTCTTAGAGATTTTCAAGGAGAAGAATGATCATTATGCGGAGATATTTGTGTGATACATTTGGTCTTATGGACAATTGGTACTTGAAAATTCTGGGCAAATGTATTTGAAGTTAGGAGAACAGGAATTGTACGATTTACAATAGGGCGTAATTTCTTGAGTAATTTTTTGAGCAACGTGTTTTTTATATTCTCTAAAAAGTCCATTAATACTAGCTGACACAAGAAAATCAATTTGAAGTACACCAGATACAAGGAAATATCATAAACCCACCACAGTATTCGTCATTGTCACTTTGAAAAAGAGATTTTCTCATAGTGCGAAAAGAGAAATAAAGAGTCAAAGTTCAAGAAAATGTGAGATGTATATAAGATTATCGGGTCTAGTCAAAACCATAAACAGTCGCCGATCGGCTACTTTTAATACAGTCTTTTATAATTCTGATATTAATTAAATTAAACTCAGTACTCTTTGTTTTACACTTTTCTCTTGTACAGCTGGTATCCAGCATTTTCCCTCTCCGATCTTCAATACTTTTTTCACAGAGAGGGCAACCAACGGCATTTTAATGACCCACTAAAAGTAGCCGCACCGACAACACTGGTGAGATCGTTTTTTATCCTACGGCACTTAAAAGTTTTTATGTTCCTCAGGGATTATCAGGATTAATTAACGCTGATTAATGATCAATATTGTGTTGCCTTGTTTTTTTTTTTCTTAACTCAAATGTGTTGTTTTTCCTTTCATCAAAAATGTTACCTCACATGGTATCTGAGTAGCCAGACCGGATGTTCGGTTAGGATGCCACAGGGTCTGCATTATACTCGTAGAGTGTTGTAAAGCGGATTACATGCGGCAGATGTGTTGCTCATTTTCGAATTCTTAATGAAAAGATAGCCTGCGGCATTTCAATTGTTTTTTAACCGCTTTGTTCCTTCAAATGATGGTTTCTTTCATATAATGATGATTTTTTAATGCATGCTGTTTTTTATTCAAAATAATAGTAAATGGTGCTCAGTACCACTCAGTTGTAATAAGAAAGTGTTAAAAAGGCAATCAGAATTTGAATTTGTCAAGAGAAGAAATGTAAATTTAGGAGTCAAGGAGAGTTCGAACAAGTATTCTTCCAGAACTGCATCATGCAATTGAAGGCATCTTCAAGTTCTCAGCAGTATTCCTCTGATATTTTTAATCATAAAACTGTATCTGCATCTCTGTAAATATCACACACACAACTTCAGTGCTATATTCGATAATCTTCCTCCTTCTTTTCGTACCCTAATCATCACCACAATCACCATCCTTCCTCACGAGTTTGCATGTTTTAAATATATTTTGAACGGCTTTCGGTTCCTTAAATATTTCATCCTATTTTTAGCAGACGCCTGTTTTAATTAACTCATCTCTAACATGGCAACACCTTCTGCACTTCTGCAGTTGCCAGATTAACAGGAAAAATCAGTCAAATCCACTGTAGCGATATTGCATTTCTGTATTTCTTGTAGTTGTTGTCGTTGTTGCTATTGATGTTGAGAAATTCCAGTTCTTCACGCACAATAAACTTCCACAAAATGCACTCTAAATTACTAGTTCTTCTTGTTTTTGTTGGTGGTGGTGTTGTTTTTGTTGTTTTTACTTCTACTATAAGTACACTTAAAACCACCCACTGCGTTTGCTGCTTTCGCAACAGAAATTAACTCGTCAACTCTGTCATTAAAACGTTTTTCCCCCATTCTCGAAAAATTATTAAAAAATATTAATGCTTTTCTTGAAATGTTTTGATTTTACCAGCCACTCAGCGACACATTTGAGCCCATTAAAATGATAGCCAGACGTATATTTCGGGCACCCTCGCTACCAACTGGAAACTCGTGAGATTAATTTCGAAAAAGTGTTGCTAACAATAACAACGGGTGGTTATCTTCTCAGCTGTTAACGATAAATGGGCGCTTATAAAATTGCATTCATCACAAAAATACAAGATTTTAAATAGGTAGCAATATTTCATGGCAACAAGTCAAAATTCTTTCTTATACCGAATTTTCGACTGCAACTCCAGCAACTCTTGCCAATTTTCGCTCGAGCTCTGATCAGAGCAAGCAGTAATTAGGTACACCGGCTGCTGCTAATTACTGAAACGCTGTTAATCAGCACTGTGACGTAATGTGGAGTAAAAAGAATTGCTGTCGAAGATCAGACTAAATAAGGAACGTCAATGCCACCGAAAACGAGCGCCAGCACTTTTACGACCAACACTTCGGCCCACAACTAAAAGCCCACAACTCGAAGCTTAAGTGGGGCACGACATGACACTCAAAAGCGCACTCGTACGGACACCCATGCAGCTCTCCAGACTCCCTAAGCAAAGCGCCACAGAAATGCGCGAGCCCCTTCTTCCCATCCCTGTCCCCTCTCAACACAAGACCAAACTCGAGTTAATGAATTTACTTAATGGGTCGTTTGTCTACCACTTCATCTACTCTAGAATGATCTTGAAAGCAGAGCGAAACCGTCAATGAGCCGAGAAATAAGAAAGCAGAAAAACGCACGCAGAGTGAAGAGGCATCCGGACAGACATGCAGACGGGCGCGGCTACTCCCGACCAAAGACCGAAGGCAGCGGCGGCGCAGACAGAAAGACGGACGGCCAACAGCTGGAGATCTTCGCAGCATGACTTTGTCGAAATTTTCAATTTACAAATAAAGCACCCAACTCGACGCTGGAGCTGGAGGTGGAACCGAGCTGGAGCTGCAGTCTGCGGCTGGCGTGGGACAGTGCTCTAGAGCTGGAGCTGTAGCTGTACCTGAAACAGGCGCAGCCGCATCTGGGGCAACACTTGCTGCCGCCTACAAGCCGACATCATGCAAATGAGCTGCAAAGCGTGACGTCTGTCAGTGCGTCTTTGGCCCCGAAAACTGAGCAGCATCGTAGGCAGCGGGTGAGGCGGAGTGCCGACGAGGTCCCTTTCTTCGGGGTTACCATTTTCGGAGCACCGTATTCGTAATAAATGCAAAAACAATTAAGTGCTCCGCATGGTCGACGTCGTGTTGCAGTTGTTGACATGATGATGAGATGTTTATGCAAGTCAGTGAGTGAACGAGTGTCATGTGTGACGAGAGTGCGTCACACATTCGCGTCATCTATCAGCATTAAAACGGAGGCCCGGAGTTGTAAATTAGCAATATTATGAGTGCTCCGGGTTTATTGGGGTCAAGATTTTCCGTCTCTAGTGGTTTCTCAGTTTCTAGTGATGATGGTAGTGAGAAATTTAATTAAGTTTAATTCGTCTCAATGAAGGTCACACAAGTGATGGCCAGCATATGCTGTGATTTGTTTGATGGTGAAGAAGGTGAAATAGGAATTCATTGATATTGGGGACACAACGTTCAATATTTTCTGACTTGTAAGCAACAAGTTGGGTTCCTTAGGATTTTGTATCTCTTAAGATGGCGAACCGCATTGAAAGAATTTCCCTACAATTACTTAGATTTCGATATATTTACATATAGATGATTAATGAAATTATAAGTTTTATTAAATTGTATTCAAAGTGTTCCCCTCATCAAACAGCGAATTTGTCTTTACTGATTGCTACCCCTTCCATTTATACCCTTCTTCCCAATATCATCATAAAAGGTGACCACCAAGGATTAAATTTTTATCATCACATTCATTCTCTTTTAAGTGACATCCCGCTGATTAATTATACCACTCAAGGGAAACACCAACAAGAATTTCTCCAAAATATCAACGGTGAAATGACACCATACATCACATATTAAAAGTTCAAACCTGTTGCCCATCCAATCTTATCTTGCAGCTTTTGTCTCCATGCAGCATGAATCACAACGACGATAATGTTGAATTATTGTTAAAATTTTTCGCTGAAATCAGCTCATTATAAGCAGTGAGATTCGTGCAAAAACATTCAGGCTTGTATATCGTTGAGCTTGAACTGCTGTGCCGGATGTTGGATGAGAACGTAACCTGCACCCACCAGAATCGACGCCGCACGGCGTTAATGACGTTTGAAAGGTGTGAATTAGTGTGCGACATGTGTGTTCGCAGAAAATGTGCTTCCTTTTCGTCTCATCCTTTTCGCTGTGAGTCGCAATAACGCTAAAATAATGCCAAAATGAGATGCTGCCTTCCATTTATATCTCATTATTTATGGTTCCTCATTAATTAACGATTTGGATCGTGCATAAATTAGTCATGCCGCTGGAAGATGAGGTTACGGTAGGGAGTGGAAGCTTAAAATTGATTAATGTTGACTTTGGGGGTTTTCTGTGTTTGCTACACAATCTGTTGACATGTGAATCACGAAAAGCTCTTTGGTGAAGGATTACGCGGTATAGAGTTTCTGTTTTCCGATTGGTTTGTGATATTGTCAGATAACTTAGCTTTCAATAACGAGAATTCTGTGAGTATTATCTGGAGTTATTCACATGAAATGGGATACTATGTTCCATAATTCGATTCCATGCTCCAGTATTCGATTCTGGAATAACCTCCAATATACAGTTCTTCTAATAGGAATAATGAAATGCCAGAATATATCTATTTTTTGGAGGAAAAAGGATAGGAATCTGCTTTTTTCTTAGTAAGAAATCCTCAGATCATAATTTAAACTATCTTTTTGTCGGCATAAATGATTATTTGAACCTTTTACTGACTGACATTTTATGATCTCTATTCTCATTTAATAATGACTCTATTCTTCAGAAATAATGAAACGTATCGTGATGTTTGAACTCCAAAATGATGATTGTGCGTTTTTTGTCGCCTGTTTTCTGTTCAAACTTTACTCTCCTCCAAGGTTGACCAGCCATTATTGCGTAGGTAAAGCATCAATTAAAACGAGATCTAATTGATGGAAAGCTTTTTTAGGATGGTACAATAAAAAGTGGAAATAAAAATCACTCTTCAATGTTCTATTACGCCTGAAGTGTGATTTTATCACCGGCTTACAAGGGTTATGGAGAGAACAAAGCGGTATTGAGTATAAAAAACACAATAAAGCACGCACTACTTTCAAGAATGCTGCGTAATGGGTGCGTTTTTATTACAAGAATCACTCAAAGCCTAGTAAAATTAGATAAAATTAAAAATTCGTAGAAACCCCAAAAAAGCTTGATCACGCAGTATGAATGCTCCTCGAAAGCCCTAAACTGGTGGCTCACTAAGGCTTACAACAGTAAAAATTAGTCACTGGTTGTCAATCCAAGATCAACAGCAAAGACCATTTCTTTGACTGGCAATAGTTCTGCTCTACAACAAGAATACAGCAATCATGATCTGAACGATCTAGAGGAGTACAAGAGAAAACACTTTTCGTAACGCGTTGGTAAGCAAACGTCACTCTCTTGACTGAGACACAAGATCAATTTACTGATTAACGGAAATAATGAGCAATAAAGAGCTGGAACCAACAGATGGACAAGAAAAACCAAGAACAGAAACGAACAATCCGAACGTCACATGACGCAACGACGAGCAGTTGTTGGCGCCAAGTGATATCTTATCACTGGCGACGGTTAAAAAAGGAACCGCGCCTGCTGGAGCGAAGAAGTGGAGATGAAAACTGGAAAAAACGAAATTAAAACAAAGATGGTAAAGCCACTTGAATGTCAATTGATGACCAGCAAGCAGGACGATTGCGAAAAAGAAGAGGCACTGCAATGGTTGGAAAGGACGAAGATTGGTATCAGTGACAGGCTGCACGATTTTCTCAGTTTGCCGACTTGCGGTGGCTGCTGGTGTTCTTCACCGATAAAAATTTTTTTTTTGGTTTTTTGTTTTAGTCTTAATTTTTTTTACTTATCACAGCTTTAGCTTCAACGATATCCTGCCACATGCAGCTTTGGCCGTCTGGTTCTTTCAACGGTTTGGGTCCTTCTCACCCATTTGACAGTTGATGTTGTTGCTGTTGTTGTTGTTTTTGTTGTTATTATTATCGTTGTAGCTAATGCATTGGTTCTGATCGTCCTGTGATGACCGAGCTACTTAACGTTATCTTTGCCTTGCCGGCACCAGAACTCTTTCAAGTTCTTCCTGTAGGTGCAGTGGATGGAAGTACTGAAGTGCATTTCGACTTTATATCTTCTCTCGTGCAGCTCTCTCTATCTTCCTTTCTCTCTCTCTCTCTCTCTATCTCTTGGTTATTTATTTGTAAATAAAAGAGTATTATTTCGAAGGACTCGCTTACGTTTAATTGTTTTAAAGAAATCGTTTACAGTTCTTGAAGATTCTGTTTAGTTAGATAAGCACGTCCTGCCAGCAAATGAAGGTGTCACTTGACCTGGAAAAGGATGCCACCAATTGCACTGAATTTCCTTATTTTCTTTTCGCTTTTTTATTTCAATTAAAAAGACTGTAAAACTAAATTTATATTTATTTCAATTAAAAATAAATTCGAGACGTTAACAGAGATCTGGATAGCAGAAAAAAATACAGAATCCTAAAACATTTCGGACTTCGTATTACATTTTCCAAATTTCCAAAGCGAAAATGTTTTTAGAATTATTAAAATAATCTTATAATTCATTCTAAGAAACGTATTTACTGTTTTTATGCTTTTTTCACCACCTAAATTACTACATTTTTACTCAAAAATCAACATTTATGAAATTTTGCATTTTTCAGATAAATATTCCTAGAAAACAGGAAGCAAAAACAACCACCAGAAAGTTACGAAAAGATTTTTATAAATGAAGAACATAAAAATTAAGCCGCGGCGGCGGCGAAGAACAAAAGCATGGATCACATTTAATAAAATAAGTAGAAAAAAAGAAAACGGCGCGGATGACATTATGAATTAATATAAAAATAATTCTACCACAGAAATTCTAGGCGGAGGTACAAACAGCACAGAAGCGTCAAACGTGCAGTGAAGACGATGAAGACGTCGCGTCGTCAAGCCGCTGTGAGATTCTTCCAGCGATCGCGTTCAATTCTTTACGCTCTCGCGGCAGGAAATTAAACGAAAGTGACGCTAAGAAACAGGCGGTTTAATAAAGAGAAGCAACAGCAGCAGCAGGAACTACAGCGGCAGCAACGACAGTAGCGGCAACACAGCAGGACGTGGAGCTGATCGTATGGAAGCGACGCGGCAGCCAAAACAGACGCACCTACTCACTGAGGCAGTCAAGGGGATTTCAGGCTGCTTTTATTTTGCACAATTATTCAGTCTCCAGATGGGTGTAGAGCAAGGCTGCTCAGTGGGGTTAGCAAGTCCCCCCTTCTAAATTATGTCGTTTATTTTGTATTGTTTGTTTATTTTGTTTCTATTAGTGAACATTTCCAGTTTTTTTGAATTTCCCAATTCGAAGTAATATCAAGTTTATTTTTGGCCAAAACTATTTAAACTGCGCCTTCGTTTTTTCCACTATTATAACTTTTTTCGTCTATTTTAGCCGACTGCTTCTCGTGATTCTCGCTGCTTCTTGTGCTGATGGCGATGATGATTGCGATAGCGATGACGATGGCGATGACGATGACGATGACGGTTCCTCGTGATGGTTCTTCCATGTCTGCCAGCACCAGACTTAATAAACGCCTTGTCGAGAAATTAGCACTTTATGTTGGGAATTAATTACTTCATGTGTTTGGAAATTATTTTCGCATTCATTTTGTGTGATTTTTTAATTTTTTATGGTGGATTCTGATGCCCCTTTTATATGGCTGAATTCCTCAGAATGGAATTCAGGGGAATTTTGGCAATCTTACTTCATCCTCCTCGGTCATTGTTCTGGGCCACGTTATCGTTTCCATTCTTTTATTCTTATTTTGGGTTTAATTTATACGCCTTTCAACTGTGACTGTCAACGCGCTTTTAAGATTGAAATTTCAATCGGCGGGTTTTTTGTAAGTTTTTTTGCCTGAACTTTGCATGCGTACGAATTTTGGTATTTTAAGAATGAAATGGATTGTAAGAAACCTTTATTAAGAATGAATTACTGTTCCATATTATATGCAATCAGCAGAAAAAGTATCTTCTCTCATATGCTTTCTGGAATTGGATTTTTTTCTGAAAATCCCATAATTTGAGAAGGTTACAAGTGTTCTTAAAAAATCGTAAAACAATTAAAATTCTTATTTATGGATAAAAACTTATGAACTTTTCGATTCCGTTCGAGCTCAATTAGAAAGCTCTAAAGAGCTTAATAATGTTTATATAAAGATTTGAAAGCCTTGAAAGCTTTAATAAAGAGGTGTAAAATAATCGAATTTTTAATCTCTCTAGTATTTCTGATCGAATTCTAAGAATTAGGATCGCACTTACATATATAATCGATTTCTATAAGAATATTATTAGAGAGCTTTTGAAAGCTTCTATATGCTTCCAAAGAATGAAGGTTCCATGAAGCTAAGAACAAGCTTTGAAAAATGAGAAAGCTTAAATGGAATTTACATTCAAAGTTCCTTAAGGTTTAGAACTTCAGGAGCTCTTATTAAGCCCTAATATGGAGAAAAGATCAGAATCTTTTCGTATTCTTTCGTTTTGATTACGATATCTTTTTGAAGGTACTAAAATAATTACCGAGGGACTGAATTTTACCAAAATATTCTCCTAAATTAAACTCTTATTAGACAAGAACGATTAGTATTATGCAATGTGTGAATGTGTGTTTATTGTTGCATGTTGTTGTTGCATGAATAACGCTGCAATAGTCCTTAATAAGGACGGACGATGGATGGCATGGACGGAGGCATGATGTGGCCGTTTTGTCGTAATGCCGCTGCTCGAAGTCTTTTCGTCGTTCAGAAGCACGTTTGAGTCGCAGCGGATCAGAAGTGAGTGAGTGACACACACGATTTACTCGTAGACCAATTTTTAATTCCTGAATGCGTGCGTGTGTTTGATTTTTGGTTTAATTGGTCTTTCTTTTTTTAAGAAGGTATCATTGCAGCCAACAGCTGCTTCATTGTTTTCGTTTATTTTGTACTGAATTTAAATAACTTTTAGTATTACTCGCTTTACTTCACTGGGTGACGCACACGAAACGCATTCCTGCAGCATGCGTCACATGTTGCGTGACTAAATGTCAAAAGTTTAGATACGAGATTAGAAAAAGATCCATCACTGCATGGCAGAGTTTAAAGAAAGCATTACGAGATTCATGACAGTTTTATCAGGAAGTCTGAGTGACTTAAAACAGTCCAATTCTTTGAAAACGAAAAGCTTGTTCATCAAACAGTTTGATATAATATTGCTTCCCCAAATTATTATATTGAATTCTTAATTCTTCGTATTACAAAAGTTTACAAAACATCTCATCGCTTTCTTCGACTCTGTCATCAATCATTTCCGCCGAGCTGCTTATCTCGCGTTCACTTCTCACCCGAAATCCCCGCAAGATAATCGAATTTGACATTCGGCGCGATGAAGACCTCGCCCCAAATCGCAACAACCAACGTAACTACCAAAATAACCACTACGGAGAATCCGTTTGTAGGAAAACAACTTGAAGACAACTAAAAATATTCAAAAACACTTTTAAGTTATCAGTGAAACACTTAATCAGCGCAGTTTAACGCATTACTCAGCACTTATGCGGACGGATGAGGTGGAGAAGGGGCGGGGGACCGATCATTAAGGGGTTGTGAGCTCCGACAAGAATACAAAGGGCTGAGTCGAAAAGTGAAGTGAAAGTGATTCCATACTTGAGTTCCAAGAATCGACGGAGAACAAAATTGTCATTGTATCGTAAATTATCATGGTAAAGGGGAACGCGTATAGAGGGGGTCAGGTCAGGCACATCGAGGACACCTTGGAAAACATGTCCACATCTAACATCGAGTGTCGAAACATTGAAACTCTGAGACACGCAGGCCGAAATCATTAACCAGAGTTACTTAAAACTCCAGAGTGCGGGGCAGTTGGGGAGGCCCGTCATTCTTCAGAGGCCGGTTGTTGCTTCCGATGCCTTCAGATCGTCTTCTTGTTGATACTCTGTAGAAGTCGTTGACAGACGGCGTCAATGCCACTCAAAATCCCGCTTAAGTTGCCTCGAACTGGGCGCCCCGCGATAAGAAGCCCCACGATAAGGCGCCGAAATTTCCCGCCCTATATTTAGATACAAGTGTATTCGGGTTGTGTGAGTGCTTAATGAGGCTTGAAGTGCTTTTAGATACTTTAATAGTTGTTGTTCTTGTTGAAACTATTTTCAGCTGCCTGCATTTTTTGTAGAAAATGTAAATTCTGTGCTTTTCGACCGACTTTTTCACATCATTTTCGAAGGGATTACATGTTTTGAAATTTACAGAATTTGCAAAGCACCCAAAGTTGTCCACCGAGTTAATTTATAACCAATTAATGAGTTGTATTATTTCTACAGAAGCTTTTTCCAGTGTCTCGACCATAATTTTCAATTTTTATTTGTTTGGATTTTCAAGACCTTCCTGTTTTTCCGCGTTAAGTGGATTTTAATGGTGGCTTTTAGTGGAAATATTTGGCAAGCGTTTGAGTGCCAATGAATCACTGCTAATATAGTCAGTCCGTCGCTTTACAAGTCTTTAAAGCCGCAGAAATTTACTACCGATTCTTGCTTAACTTTTGTCGTCATGAAAAAAACAGAAATCGAGGAATTTATTCTTGAACACACTTGAAAATCGCTATTATATATTCTTCCGTTCCCTGCTTTCTTTTTACAATATCTCAACATATCAGAGATGATGTGATCGTGTTTATGAAAAATTGAAATTATGTTCCCACCAAATATAAAGTGCGAAATATAAATGAAATCTTAAAAAAGCCTATAAATATTTACTTTTTCTTATGGTTGAAAGTGTCAGTGCTGCTGTTGCGTTTTTCGTTGTTGTTGTTCGTTGTTTATTTGTAGTTTTTGCTTAATATGCTGCACATTTGTAAAGTTTTTATGAAAATATGTGCGAGTTGCGAGTCTTCGTTCCGCTGATTTTTATCGCGTTGCATTCAGGTTCGCAATAAATTGCTAAAAATGAAGGATAAACGCATTTCGTACTCATTGCGGACTGGAATGCAAAGCATATGCAACGCGGTTGAATATTCAGGCAGTGGCTTAGAAAGTGGGAGCATTTCATCGAAAATCGACAATTTGGAAGAACTAAATTATCGATTTTCAATAAGCATAATATAAATGTATTGCAAAAATTTACCAAAATACACAGAAAACATTAAGATTTCAGGGAATTTTCCAAAAATTTATCGATAAATCTATTACAATTCAATTATCGATAAGTTATTAAAACTGGTTTTTATGTAAGATGTTTTCATTTCCCAAGTCGTGTTTTTAATTTTAAGACTTTGTTCGAAAGCTTATCGAAACTTATATTTTGCAATAATTAGTATTTAATTAATTAAGCCAGATTTTAAAGGAATCGAAAATGGAACGTTTTTTTATCCCTATAGATATTTTTCTATATTATATAAAGAGATAGAAACGGTGTAGAAATATAAATATATTTGACAGAAATTTATGGAAAAATTAATTAATAGCTCAATTATCGATAAACTATCTAAATTGAATTTTGCCGATAAAGTTGGGATCTGAAAATAATACTAATTTTTAAAGATGGGGTTGTGTCGGTTATTTAAGGTTGTAGAGATTTTTAAGAGAATTTATCGAAATTTTACTTGAAATAGATTCAAAGCAACCACATATCAGAATAAAAAAAACATACAAGTATTTCATATTGAAATTCACTTGCTTCTGGTGAATTCATATTTTTTCTTTTTTATTCAATATCATCCGAGTGCTCTGGATAAGATATATTTCACTACCATTTCGAGATGGTGCACCGTATCATAGACAAACCTACCGAAGCCCGTCGTAATCTAATACGAGTACCGTCACAACTGGGTCAAGACGGAAAATACCGAATCCTACCAACGAACACAGCGATCTTCTCCACTCGCAGAGCCACAAATCAACTGACTGAGCGGAAGCAGAGATAATAAGCCGGCAATAAATGAATGAAGGAATGAATGAATGAATGAAGCTGAAATTTATAGCATAACAAAAAACTTAGAAGACCAACAAAAGAAGAAAGAGAAGATGGTAATAATAACAGGTCACAAAGTAAGACTGAATTTGGAAAAATCCACAGCCAACATCAGCTCAGAATAGCGAGTTGACCAAAGCGAGTGGCTCGCATTTCAGGTGTCAACGATAAGCATCGGGAGGAAAACAACAAAAAGCACTTCTCTGCTCTCCTCCCTCTCCCATTCACAGTCTCCACCCTCTCTCCGACACTCTCCCGCTCTCGTACGCATCTCACAGCAATGAATTGTCGGTCGGTGTGGTCTCATTATAAAGAAATTCACTTAATCCTGCATTTATTTGTGATGATATCTCGGGAGATTAGAAAAAGGACCGAAATCAAGCAACTTGATATTGCCCAGGAGAAATAACTCCCCGGCCTGTCCCTTCATGAGGTCAAAACGGTCATCTGAGGTAACGAAACTAAAGATCAGTAATTGAATACGCTGTGGCAGGATAATTTTTACCTTCTCGCTTTTCCCACTTTCAGTACAAAAAGGTACTTTTCTGCGTTTTCAAGCAATGATTGTTATCAGATTCTCTAATAGTTTATGACTTTTGCAAATGTTTAATGGAAGAGGAGGAGAGGGAGGAATAAGGGGAAGAAATAGTATGCCTAATAGAAGCAGTATTAGTAGGGAAATTGTAGAAATACTGAAAGATGCACAGGTAAAAATGTATGTCGTGGAAATATCAAATGTTAAACTTCTTTACGAGGTTTTGGATGACTTTTCTTTCCTATGAATTCCTTCTCGAGGATTTTTGTGATAGTCTTACGAAGTGTTGTGTTGCAGAGAGTAAAATTGGTTAGGCGAGACCTGCCTAAAATTCGAAAAAGGTGTCAAAAATCAACAAAACAAAGGAAACAGCAAAAGAAACCAATTTAAAAAAATGATAATGAAAGTTATAATCACTGTCAGCAGAAAGTAAGAGAAGCTTAGACAGATTCATGGATTCAGAGAGACTCTTCATAGAAATCAACAACGATTTCATTTAAAATTAGAAGACAGAAATAATACAATAGAACAACAACAACAATATAATTATACAGGGTTACTCATGCGCTGTGAAGCGTGTTAAGTTCAGTATTTATCTATAACATTTCGATATCTGAGTCATTGCAAAGCTTTGATTTTATTCATGTCTCTGGTTTTAACAAATGACCACAAAATCGTATTCAGTATTTAAATAAACTAGAAAACAAAATAAATGGAATTAAAACTAATTAAATCATTCTAAATAAAAAAAACGCATATTAAAAAGATAAACAACTGAAAGATTAAAAGGAACTCGGTAGCATGCATATCTTCTTCGAACACAAGTGTTTTGTTTTTCGAATAAACAACTAACTGGTTTTTCGAGAATCGATAGATTTGTGAGTCACAAAAACGAAAAACCCAACAAAGACGTGTGCTGTAGAGAACCAGGAAACAACAAATTCTACTCGAATTTCATTATAATTAAAACGAAATAAAAAAAACGTCAAGATCGAAGAGTGAAAAAAGGTGCTCAAAAGTCATAAATTATTTATTATCAATTACAGCAAAGATTAACCCTTCCCATCCCATCAAGAAACCCTTTTAAGTCAAAATACTAACTTGACAGAAAACAAGAAACAAAATACTTGGAACCTCGATAATAATACTAAAAAGTAGCGCTAAAGAAAAATAAACTCTTAAGATTGCAGACAAAATCGGTGGAATTTATAAATTTCACTTGAGTGGGTCGTTGTGACGGTGTGACGGTGGGGAAGGGGCGCGGAAGGAACGAGAGATTAGTATGAAAGAATACGAAGCCCGAAAAACCCACAACAGACATCAAGTGACAAGCTTATCGCCTGCAAGTGCAAATGGGAGAGGCAGGCAAACTATCAGGAAGACAGACAAAGAGACAGATAAACAGTGGGTTTGTTAGGCGGGCAGGGAGACGGGCAGACAGCGGGAGAGGCAAACTCGTTGAGAGCGATGAGAGGGACAGTGTACTAGAGGGTATCGAACATGTTCGGTGTGAAGCTACTAAGAAAGAATATGAAATCGAATTAAAGTATTAAGAAAGTAAGAACAACAACAGCAGCACCAACCACAACAACAAAAACCGCTTCAAGGAAGAGCCGAAAACATGTTGAAGTAATGATGTCCCTTTGCACTTACAAAGGCGGGAAAGATGCGTTCTGCGGCAACAAAACCAACACCGCCAACAACATCAACTGCAACCGAATAAAAGGCCTGACACGGCTTTCAGGGAGCCTCTGAAATTTATGAGGCCCGCTAGGGTTCTTTTATTGACACCCTTGCGACAAACATTTCACTGATTTGTCTTCTGAAGTGGTTTTCGAGGAGAGACTGAAACTGAAAGACACGATTTTTTAACACGCGTAGAGTCTCCACAACCGAGGTATCAAAACAGAAAGGGATTTCTGATATCGAAAAAGTATCTTTCCTCGCTGATAACCCACATTTTTCATTCATTGTATTGGAATCAATTTTATGTTTTTCCTCAGCTGACTGCCATGAAATCAGTGTTGAATTGCAACGAGAAAATAGTATCCTCTCCATTATTAGAGATATTCGAGTTCATCGAATAAAGGTTCCATATACTAAAAATTCCACCTTTATATGTGTATATTTCAGAGACTTATTGTTTAATTGTTCCTTTAGGATTCACTTTGGATTTCAACAAGCGGAGTTGCCTTATTTTTACGACTTGCAGGATTTCGAATGCCTTCACAGGTCACCGGAGAGCAACATTTGAGTGTTGCTTAAATCTTTTGTAATTCTTAGCAACCCACAAATAAAACAGACGCAAAACTGATATCTTCGAGCTTAAAATATCCGTGTACAAAAAACTGTGACTTATCCAAAGTCATATAAATGGCTTTTTAATCCTCTACCTCAGCAGCCGATCTACCTCACCACTGCAACCAGCTCGTAAAAAATTCCCTTTATGACAAAATTCTTAATTAGCCTGCACGAAAAGGGGCCCCAAAGGAAGAAAAAAGAAAAGAAACGATAATCTCCACAGTACATTTTTATTGCCAAATTATTATTAATTTGATGATTCCAAAAATTTGTATCATAAAATTTGCCAATAAAAAACAAAAAATATGTCATTGACAACAACAACAACAACAACAACTGTAGACATATAGTTGGAAATGAATTGTTGAGGATTGTAAGATTTTGACTTGCATAATCATTTTATACATCGAAATCTTTTTACAAAACAAATTTCTCGACAAGTTCTATTGGAATTTTCTTCGATTTCGTTTTGTAGTTGAAGAATAAAACCCATTATTTCGTTATACACGAAATCGGAATTGAAAATCCAAGATAGAAGGAGTTACTCACCTTATTAAAATAGTTTATTTATCTTTGGTGCAAATTTTCAAGTACAAATGCAGACAATCTTCAAAATATTGAAGTTCTCTCAAATTTGCGCGGGCCACTGGTTTCGGCTGCTGCTCCCCTCCGCCTTCTCCCTCCGGTGTCATCCACCTTCTCATCCAAATGTTATTCCAAGTGGCCGAGTGACTGAAGTCACTACTGGGCCAAGCAAAACTAAATCGATTAAAGTCAAAACCTCATAAAATATGAAAACTGAATTCATAACTTGAATTTTATTACTTTGAAGGCAAAAAAGCGGAGCAGCTTGGGCGCACAGTGGGGTGAATCAGTTGAGTGAGAGTGTTTTCAGCTTAACAACTCAACGGCAACAAGAACAACGTCGTAAATTTGCAAGATGAAATCGAAAATAATATGAAGAATAACAAACAAACAAACCAACAAACGAAGAAACATAAAATGTGGCAGATAAATTTCCTTCCAAGATATTTAAAAATATTGTTGTTTCTGCACTCGGGCATGGTAACAACTTCCTCAGCAATAAATTGGTGTTAAGAACTCGAACTCGACTGGTCGAGACTGGAAGAGTTCTGGATGAATGCGGACACTTTTTTATTGATTGTTAAGCTGGCTTGTTGAGTTTTATTAATTTTTTCATTACCGAGAGAAGCAGGAGACGATAACTGTGGGTTTTTTCGGTTATTATGAATGATATTTTAAATTCTATAATAAGTTTTAAGAGGTATTTTAGTATTCTGATCTAAAGTTCGGATTATAAGACTTATTACCGCACTATATATAGTTTTCCGAGGGAAGTTTGCTTTTGCGAGAAATGACTGTCGAAAATATTAAAAATTTTAAGGCTTCTTCTGAACTTTTTAATCAAAATCTCCTTCTTTGATCAAATTAAGATCAGACAATAAAAGAAAAGCAAGTTTTAAATGAAATAGTAAAGAAACAAGCTTGCATTTATGCGCAAAACTATCATATATAATAAAAAAAGTCTCTTTCTTTATATGTCTCTTTATCTATTAATCGTCTCCTCCTCGTAAACTCAGAAAATCATCACATCCTCATCTTTCTTCACTTTTATGACGATTAACTTAATATAGAAACCCTTTTTATTATCCATTAAGTTCCCGAACGTCTTTAAAATTTAATTGATTCTCCTGATGAGCACAGATTAACTTATAAATAATATTCATTGAAAGCTGAGAGGTTGTTAAGTTCTGCAGAATCCGCCGGATTGGCCCTCCATATCAAAGGCGGAGATCAAAGGCGTTCGGAACCCGTTGATGCGGTTGAAACAAAAGGCCGAAATTATGGCAAATCGCCACCAAGTGGTTATAAAATGATTCTAAAATCATTAACCCAACTATAATAACTATAAAAATGCATAAAATTAAGGAAATAAAATTAAATGCTTCAAGTTTGAGACTCAGAAAAGCGAGAACCGCGAACCCAAGAACAAGAAGACCCATTAAAAAACTGGACTGCTGAACGTGCCCAACGAAGGGTCATAAAAATTCGTAGGCCTCTACGCGGCAAAAAAGCAAACTGTAGCAATTTGCAGCTTGTTTTCGGATTCTAAACGCCATGACGTGAAAAAGGAGTGAAAAAAGTGGAATGACGTGGTAGGGATAATGAAAGGCTGTGAAATTTAGAGTCAGTCGACAAATTGGCAACCATATCGGCGCGTTCGTCAAAACAAATGACGACGATAGACGCTGGCCGAAGGAATCAATGAAAGTGGAAGGAATCTCATGCTGCAGCTTGCGAGGCGGATTCGTTCCTAGTAGCAAAAAAATATGAGTGTATTTTTACTGTCCGAGGGTCTGTGTATTTTTTCCCATAATTCAGAAATTTATATTTGTGATGAAAGACCGACTGAGGAAGAAAAGAAGCTGCCAGGATTTAATCGAACCCTAACGAGACAGCGGTTTCCTCTTCACAGAAATCGCGCGTTCTCAGAAATGCATTATCATTCAAGCATCGACTTTCGAACATCGCGTTTTTGGATATTCCACTCGTCAAAAACCCAAACCAGAGTCATACTTTTTGTTCTCATGTGCGGACAAATGAAGCGTTAAAATTTTTACCAGATTTCTGCATTTTATGGTCAATTTGTTGGGTTCCACTCAGTTCAGCACTCAGTCTTCGGTTGAGAAAGCATCCCGAAATTTGTCAAGGACTCTTAAAAATTCGTTGCGGCCGTCGCGGCGGTTGAGAAAGAGATGCGGCATTCCTGGGAAATGGAATACCGATAGCACCGAATTTGCGTTAAGGAATGTCATACGTAGGCAGGTGACACTCGAATCGTAAGACGGAATTACGTTAGTTATGCGAGTCCTTGTTAGAAGAGAGTCGATTTCACCTAAAGATTCCTTTTTTACTTAAATTTTTAAATGTTTTAATTTTTTACCTTACTGCGATTCATTATTCATTATCATTCACACCATTATACTATTTTTTTTCCAATTAAAATAATGATCCGTTATACTGAATCATAAAATTCAATTGAAATTTCAGTTTATGTACTGTCATTTAATCCGATTTCGCCATTGGCATGCAGTCTGGCAACGCTTAACGAACCGAAGAGAGTGTTAATTAATTAATATTTAATTGTTTTTGAACTTTTATACCATTTTTGTGTATGTTTTCAACGCACAGTGGCATGTTAAATTATTTAAATATGAGTTTCTCTGCTGTGGCTGGAAAAATAAAAATAATTTAATTGGCGGAACGGGTAAAAAATTTCTGATTTTTATCAGTGCGGCGAAATTCATTAAATAATTAAGAATTTTAAATTTTGGGTTCAGTATTGGGAGTTAAAAAATCAATAAGAATTTCAATGAAGGAAGAATCAATAAAATTAAAAACAACAGCATTAAATATCCTCGCTTTAAACTCCACTAACCAGTTGAAAGTGATCGCGGTAGTTGATATGACTGCCTGCAGTCTACTAATTTTTGCCTTATTTATTAATTTCGTATTAATAACGTCATCAGGGGCCATCAACGCCGCCCCTGCCAGCGCCGCATTTAAAGTCTCTTCGGAACCAGGCAGGCAGGCAGCCAGTCAGGCATTCAGGCGTCTTTCGAGAAATAAAGCAACGCAGGCGTTAATAGTGGCAACTGGAAGGCGATGGTGTTTATCGCAGCACGACGATCAGTGGGTATAATATCAAAACAACAACAACAACACCATCAGAAAATATGATTGTGTTGCTACAGAAGTGAATGTTTGTACGCTTTGGAAGTGTAAATTGTATCACTCGGCACTCGCTTCAGCTTCAGAATCCTCCTTGGAAATCCATGTCATCTCCATCCTCTCCCAATGATCACTTGCCCATCCTTCGTCTCTCTGTCTCTCTGTCTCTCTTTCTCTCTCTCTCTCTCTCTCTCTCTCTCTCTCTGTATCTCTCTCTGTTCCTGTTTGTCTTCCTTACTCCAGGAACGCTTGCGCTTCATTTAATTTTATTTTTGTCATTAATTAATTCTGAACTTTTATTTCATTTGGAAGTGATAATATTTTCGATGTGAATTTCGCGGAATTCGATTTTTAATTGAAATTTATACTGCGAGGCTAATTGCGCGGGAAGCCGAGTGTAATGAAGAAATTTGATGAACATGTACGGTTGGGATGTAGATGTAGAATAACCGAGGAATGAAGAAGTTCAGGAAGTAGTGATGTGATGCTCGCAAGTTTGTGATAAACGGTTCTTATCAGTGATTGATTGAGTCGTCAGCTTACTGAAATCTAAAGAATTACCAATTAAAATTCCGCAATTATAAATCTAAAGCATATTAGATCATCTCGTCGTTACCATATTCCTTCTTGAGATTTTCACTCCTTCCACATCCTTTTTCAATGCTTCTTTGAAACATGTCGAATGTTTTTAAGCCGTCTTTTCAACGCTTCCGTCAGCTCTTCATCGCTTTCGTAAATTTCGCTTTATAATGCATTATATATGTATGTAAGTTATGCACGAAAAGCAGCAACAACAACGAAAAAAACAATGAATCACTTCTGAAATCAATTTATAGATGTTAGAATTCAATGAAAATCTGTCACCCAGAATTTAATATCCTCACCCGATGAAAGCAGAAGCTTGGATGAAAGAAGTCTGTCTCAGCAGTGACTATAAATGAGGCGCACTTGAAGAAGCGTTCTGGCAAACAGTGCGGAAGCGCAGCCCAACCCTAGTGAGTGGGCAACAGCAACAACAGCAACAGCAAAAGCAACAGCAACAACAACACCAACAACAACAACAACAACAATAGCAGCAACAACACTAGAAAGGAGTGAGTGACGTCTGTAGAATAGTAAGTAAAAGAGAGAAGCTGTTGTTGCTTCCTTGCTGTTATCCTTTTCCAGTTGTTGTTGTCACTGATATGGTTTAAGATAAATTAAAAAGGTGTGTCTTACCGGAACGAAATTCAATTTTTATTCCAGTAGGTGTTTTTGTTGTTATTTTCATTATGCGTACGCTATGCTGACTTTATTCGCATTTGTGCCGCCACCGCGCTCATCAGCCAACGCATTCATATGTGAGGAATCACACTGCAAAAAACGCTGACTGTGACTATCTATCCGGGAATGAATATAGAAGTGTAAATAGCGAATATAAGAAAAGGAGTGTCTACTAGAGAGCGTAAATAAACAAATATAGATAAATTGGTAATAAATTAAACAACCAACGGATGTAAATAGGCAATAGTATCTCTCAACGATTTTAAATAAGATGGTATATACTAGCAAATATAAAGAAACGAGTATCTGTCAGCGAGTGTCAACGAACGAGTATCCACTAGAGCACGTAAGTAAACGAGTATATATGTACTAAGAGTGTGTTAATAAACGAGTATCTACTAGCGGGCGTAAATTAACGAGTGCCTACCAGTGAGTGTTAATAACGAGCATCTACAACGAATGTAAATGAACGAGTATTCGCTAGAGAACGCAAATAGACGAGTATATACCGGAGAGTATAAAGAAACGCGTACCAGCGAGCGCAAAGAAATGGGAGTCCACCAGCGAGTGTTAATAAACAAGTACACAGTGAACGTAAATAAATGGGTATCCATTGGCGAGTGCCAATAAACTAGTATCTACCAGCGAGAGTAAAAAGGAACGAATATCTCTCATTCTCCTGTCCGTATTTACAAGTATTTGTTATGCAATCTAAACTGGTAGTTTCCTTATAAAACAATAATAACTAATTATTTTCTAACTACTTTTCCGGCAGTGTAGATACCGATCCGCCCTGCAACCGCCGGGAACATTAAGCACATCATTTTATGATCTGGCAAATCATCGCCAACTTTTATGTTAGCGTAGCACTGAATTATTGAATTATTAACGAATAAAAACACTCGCACGCGGAATGAGCATCGGAAAGTGCCATTCTAATGAAGCGTGAATCAGCGACATCATGTGGGTTGGCAGCCGAAGGAGTCAAGTTATGAAAATTGAATGTTAGAGGTTACGCGATGTTAGGCACGTCATGCTGCTGGCAACCGAATCGAATTACATGCGTCAACTCTGAATTCTGATTATTAGCGGCGAATGCAGTACCAAAGAAGTTTTCGCGGAACTCAGAATGCATAATATAAACGTGTGGGAGTGGGCGTACTAAAGCAATTTGATTTAGAAGCAATTAAAATTTGTGGGAAGTGTATTATTTAAAGATAAATAAGAAAATGTACTAAGAAAAACTAGTTGAAACTTGATTGAATTCAAGATGAGTGGGAACAACGATCGTTTTTGAAGTTAGCGATATTTTGTTCGGTTTCATAAACATCCACGCTAGAGGAAGGACCTCAGTAATCCTTCCACAAAAAATGAATTCAGCGTTTTTTTAGAGCGTGCAGACAAAAACTCATTAAATACGTTTAATATCGTAAAATATGACAAGCATTCATGTGTATCTGAGCCGTGTGTACCATGTGTTCTAACGAATCTTTCGAATACCAGATACATGTTTCTGCGCAAACATATGCTCGTGTTTACTTGTATTGGTGTATAAGTATCTACTAGTATTCGTGCAGATATCACAGGTTGTACACGAAGCTGCCAGTAAGTGTATTTCTGGATTTAATCCCTGTTGCGACATGTCAATCCCGTCTCAATTGCAGATTTAAACTGCAATTAAATTCCGTTTGCTCCGTTGGATTTTCGTAGTAGCAAAGAGCGACTTTTAGAATTAATAAACAGGACTACTGAACAGATTTCGTTTAAGAAAATAAAGAGAGTCTGGAAGTTAGCATTCTTATTTTCTCTTATTTTGTTGAAATTATCCTTTCTTCTTCATCCATTTCTCATTTAATTCTTTGTTTTGCTCAGAAATATTCTTAATTTTCCAATTACAATCATCAAAACTATTTAATTAAATACAAAAAACATTTTCTTGGCGCACTAAAGCCATTTTAGACTTGAGATATAAAAGGTTATAAAAACATAACGAACTTGTTAGCAGCGAAGGATGCAAGAAATTCCTGAGAGGATATTTATGTAGCTCAATAATTGATTCTTACAGAAGAATGCTTAGAAAAATGCAAAATTTTATGCCCTGCAAAGTCTGAGATGCTGCCAGACGAAAACCTTGTAAGCAGCAAGGTAAAGAAGAGCTCGAGCATGCAAAAATGCAGAAGAAAGAAGGCACTTGGCAGATAAACTTCTCGGAAAGAGCAGTTGAACTCTGCTGAAAACCTGGCAAGTAGGACAATCAAGGACTCACATAAACGTACTGAATACATAAAGACTGAAAATGCAAGCAATTAAATGAGAGAAATTCCGCTTTAAGCGGATTTAATTGGGAAAATCAAATTTTAATATACAATAGGATAGAAATTACTGCAGATGTGAATGCATCCTCACTAGATATTTCAACTTTAGACGTCGAGACTGAAGAATGTTAAAATTTGCTCCTAATAAATGAGATTTCCGAGGGAATTAAATACAAAAGAAACTCAGAATGACGTGGAATATTCTGGTGTGAGCAGGGAAATCCAATGAAGTTCGCTGAAACAAAAGCTACTCACGGCAGCTTATTGTCCTCCGAACCCGAGAAGTTGAGTTGAGCATGGAAATATTTTCTTTAAAATTTTGCAGACAATAAATGGAACGAAATCTAAAGCGCTTTGGAACAAAAGAGTCAAAGTGAAAGTCTCTGGAAAGTTTTCATTTTCCAGAGGGAGGATAAAATATTGCAGTAGATATCGAGTTCTTAATATGTGAGCGCATTAATTTCGTATGGAAAGCTTCGGGATTCCACAAAAAAATAGAAGAAAAACATTTGCATACCGATCTAAAATAAGCGCCATTAAGTGAAAATGGTTTCATCTCGGAGATGACATAAATTATGGGACCTACATAAAAGCTTTTAATTCAGATAACGCGCTGACAGTTGTAGAGCATTTCTGTCGTGATATGTGGGTAGTTTTCGAGGTTGATTTACGAAATCTTTATGGATTTTAAGAGTTTTAAGATTTATAAATGAACAAACGAATTCTTAGTTAGAAGATACTAGATAAAGTCCTATAATATGACCTCTTCATATGTAAGGACTTGAGAAAATACCAGGATGTCATCAGATAATCGTCTTCAAATCCCAAAACGATCTCCAAAAAGTACGGAGCTTTGGTCAATAATAATATCTTCAGTTTGACACTAAATTTTGTTTATATGAACTGGATTAACCTCTTATTTCCGAGAGATTTCGTTGAAAATAGCCTTATTCTGATTTCAAAGCCAACATCTTAACGAGGAAGCAGTGGAAACACCACACCAAGGTCAGGTTATAACAAGTTAATGGATGCGAGGAGAAGATATATGTGATCAAAGAGATTGTGAACCTCAGGTGGAGAGGTCTACAGAGCTGTCTATCGATGCATTCATCAAAGATGAACTCGCACAAAAAAGAGACAACAAAAAACACAAGAAAGTAACCAAGTACACATCAAAAGGCAAAGTTGAAAGGTTATTCCGACCTCTTCTTCCCGCTATTTCACTGCTCAGGCCGGTTCTGTGTGCTGCTGGCTGTTGTTGTGTTCCTGCTGAGGACAACTTTGGGATTTTCCTAAGATTTCTTGATTTCTCTTTTGTTTACACTTCGGTAACAAGCAAAAACTGTTGAGGGCAGGTGTTAAAACCGGCAGGCCACCTTATTTTCGTTTTCTTCCTTATCTTCAGACACTCATACGTGGACTTTAAATTCATGCGTAGACACTTTTGTGCATCTAGAGGTAGTTTCAGATGCGTTCCGCATATTAAACAACATATTCAGGCAAGAATTTTCAGTGTTACCTTCATGTGTCCCTAGTAAGTGACCAAATTTGGACTCTTTTTCAATTTTCCTTATAAAGGAAGCACTGAATTTCATAGAAATGTGGCAACAATACGCACTGGCTGGTTGACAAGGCCATTTAATTCAGCTTGCTAAAGGACTTTAATGAAAATGGAGTATTTTAACAAGTTGAATTCCTTTTACTAAAAATCCAAGCATTCCGAAATGTTGGAAAATTATTTCTCTAACGGTTTTGAGGAAGGAATTCAGAGATCTCAAAATTTGGCTAAACAATAAACGGAAAAACTGTTGCCCACTCTCTTCACGCTTCATGTTTACATCATTGCATGAAAGAAGTTAAATGCAAACGCAGCGGAAGCAATGCAAATCAACCTGGGAGATACTTTTTTCCTGCAGCCATCCCATCCCTGCGCGATTCGATTTCATGTTTTTCGTTTCGTTTCGTTTCGATTTCATGTTTTTCGTTTCGTTTCGTTTCGATTTCAGTTTCAATGCCGGGAAGCAACAAGCATTGCAACGGAACGGCAACGAAACGAAACAATTCATGTGGATCGTATCTTGTAGATGCAATCCAGACGGAACGGAGCGCAGCTGCTTGGCGGCTACCTACGAGATACAAGTAGGAATTAAACGTTCACGAATCGGATGGTTTAGTTGAATTTCGTTTGTCGAACCGCTTGGGTGTCGCGCGAGTGAAGAGCGGAGTAACGCGTACAAGTGAAACGCTTGTTGTGGGTGTCGTTGCAGGATAACAGAATCTGAGGGATACGTTATCCGGTTGGTGGGGATATTTAAAATCGCGTGAAGGAGGAGTGATGAATTAAGGGAGAATAAATATAATTATTATTTATAAATATAATTATTATTAAATAAATTGTAAGAAAAATAAATTTAAATCAAACAAAGTGCAGCAGTACCGCTCAGATAAAGTATCTAATGGATGGAATCTGATTAAATATAAAAATAAGAATGTGAAAACAAAGTGTATTGAAATAAATTAAAATAAGAAACTATTCTTGCTGATATTAAAACGAATTTTTTTTAACTAATTGAAGTCAACGAATTACAAAAATTGAATTACGAATTTTGAAACTGCAGCTGCTTCGCAGCGTATTGCCAGTGAGCGGCAATACAATAAACAGCAACAACAACAACGGCAACATCTACCAGTGAAAATTCTCAGTGCAACAGCACAAAAACAACAATAGAAACAGTAAACTCAAAGTTAGAAACAACAAAATGCAGCCTGAAGAGTCGACGCCGCATTCGAATGCTGAACTGAAAGGAAAAGCGAAAAGTTACAAATGCAACAACAACAACAACTTGACTACGGCTGCCTCTGCTGCCTTTACGAAACATGCAGTGAAAATATCTTGTGACCGTCATACAGGCGGCGGCTCATCCTCGGCCTGCAACGCACGGATAACAACGCGGCGGCGGCGGCTGTTGCTGCCGATGCTGGTCGTCCTCGTCGTCTGCAGCTTAAATGGATTTAAGCAAGTTGCAGCGCTCAAGGGTAAGTTTCCACAACAACAAAACAATCGTTTAGAGAACCCGAAACACATCCATCCACGCGTATTACGAATGCAAGAGATGCAATAGTTGTTGCAACCGAAGAGGCGAATGCGAGCAAAACGCAGCATCTAATGAAGGCAGACGTAGGCATCTTTAAGATACTTAAACCACAGGAAGTGTATTATTAGCAAATATGGTATTTCAATAGAAGAAGATAGTGTGCAACTAGAGAAGGAATGTTTAGTTTATAATTGATGTAACTTCTCGGAAAAAGAAGAGATTTTGCCCTGCAATTTTGGCGTTTTTCAAATTACCCCAAACTTTTATTATCCCAACTGCCTGCAAAATCGGATTGGTCTTTAAAGACAAAAATCACTTCGTGGGGCTATTTGTGGTCCTCAACATATCTCGTTATTTCTTGAATACAGACAACATATAGTGGGTCCAAATGTAATGGATATAATGTTTTCTTCTAATATAATAAAGTGCCATCCACAGCCGACCTAGAAATTTATCAAGGTTGCCTTATTAAAGTAACCAACTTTATTTAGCTCTGACGAGACCAAGTCATCTCCGGATAGACTGGCTTGATCCGTTCCGACGGCGCTCTTTTAATATCCTCCAATGGCTCGCTATTAGGAATTGATAGCTGACCTTATCAATTATAAATTAGGCATACCTATCACGGTAGATATATCGGCATGCGTTACAAACAAGACTAAAGAGTTTTTGACTCCATCAAAAAACGGCTACCCTGTTCTCATTCATTAGCTTGATATTGGATGAGTTGGCGTCCTCATTCATTAAGCGATTCTTTTCGTATTATTAGAAGCCCAATTACTTCCTAGCATGCAAACTAATACGAGTACAAACTGCAGTGTTGCTGACCTATCTGTACCGCTAGACTGTTGTAGTAACCAAAACAAAGCAACCACAGCAACAACACAACAGCAACGGCAACAAGGTCACCATAATAATTTCTCATTGAATCCCCTCGAGGACGTAGCAAGCTGGAGTACAAATTGCTGTGTAAAAAGCGCGCTGCACGGAGATGCTGAGCAAAAATGCAGTTGAATAGTGGAAACAGTGAAACAATAGCTACGGGCGGGGATTTGATGGAGATGAGGAGAGAGTGAGGGGAGAGAGGAGCAGAAGGGAAGACTGTGAGGGGAATAAGAAAAGGACATCAGATAAAATGGTCCTCAGGAGAAGACGATAATTTGTATTGCAAGGATTTCTTAAGTAAAAAAAATTACAGAATGCATGCTGTGGCGCCACTGCCATCGGCAGTTATTTTACTATCGTCACCACTCCTCGCCACCACCATTCGTATCACTACCGCTACCACCGAGCAACCACCACCACCGCTATCAAAAAATGCAGCAGCAGCAGCAACATGAATTCGTCGCCCTCTAAATCAGCCCGTCATGTGACTTCAAAGTTGTTGTTATCCTCTGCAAGACACACGCAGTTGTAAAGATCGGTGGGGTATACAAAAGCAGGCAATTAATTTATGTTGCACGACGACTTGGGATTGCATGTCACACTTGCAACGCGCAGCAAGTGTTGGCTTAAATGTTTTAATTTGATTGCCGATGCCGCTCGCTAAATGTTTTCACGTGCGTAACCTGCTTGCATGCCGCGTATCTAAGAGATACGCTGCTACATAACTTGTGACGAGTGTTCTTCCTCCTCTTCTGCTCCGTTCAAAGTTTAAGCACTCGTATAAATAGTTGCAGCAGCGACAGCGCACGCTTTCAATCGCAGTCGAAATGAATGTAAAGAGAGTTAATGAGTCACGAAACTGCCGCGTGCACTTTAAAGTTGCCACTAGAGCGGAACGCTTACAAATAATGAAGTGGAGGGTGTGTGCCGTCCTTTTTGGATAAATTTGAACGAATGTAACTTTTAAGCTGCTCTCGGGCGGTTAAGGGTTAATAGAGAGCTGAAGGGATGGAGGAAACATTTTGGTGCGAAGTCCCCAAGTACTTGATATGAAAATAAAAATCTATTCAGATGCACCTTACTTAGAATCCGAACTACATCGATCTATGACGACCGAGATTTGTTAATTTTAAGCGTCGCCATCATTGTTGTCGCCTCGAATGCGAGAGAAGAAAAAACCTCCTTCAGTTCGATCCATCTACTCGAAAATATATGTGGGTTTCCGTTGTAATTTTTTACCCTTCATTCAAGATGAGAAACAGACGTTTACTATCTTTATCACGGGTCTTGCGTTTGAGAACCAATCGTTCTTTCATCTGGATCGATCATCCCCTCTGAAAAATCGTCCCAACAACGATTCGGATAAACCAACTCGAAAAACAGTTTCGATATTGAACTCCTCTTCGAATTCGAGATGAGATCGAGAGGATAGCAAGAACATGTCCACGAAAACAAAGTTATTCTCGCTTTTCAATGTGAAAACCTGAACAAACGATTGCTTGTCTCTTTTTTAGACATCGATTTTCACTCCTCTCGATTCTCCACCTTGACGTGACCACACATAACTCATTTAATCGAGTAGCTGTAGTTGAAATACGATCTGCTACCATTTCGGCTTCGTAGCTCCGAGAATTCCGAAGCTGATGTTGGTAATGCAAGTTTTTCTTCATTACTTTTTTCCTCATATCAATTATTTTTATTTCTTGGCTATGCGTGCAAAGGCGGCATAAATTTAAAATGTGTATAGTTTCCACCTAAATGAAAAAGAAGGAAGAGAAAAATATTGGGAAAGCAAAAATTTTACGTAGGCTTAAAAAACTAAAAAGTTCACATTTCTTCTTCCTTCTCCTCAAAAATATAATTTATTTTGTGTGTTGTTGTCGTCGTTTGCCACGCACTGCAGAAGATGTTTGATGGCTTCTTCGTGAGCTCGTCGAGAAGGCAAACTAGTCCATGCTACGATGTTGCAGCGCGCTTCTTGTCCGTCGTTGCACCTCCTAAAGTCACATTGTGGTTCCCGCCGATCGGCGGCAATAAAGTTGCCCTGCAGTCATCTTGTTTACATAGAAATCGCAATAATTATTTGTGTAAGCGTCGAATTTTAATTGAGCGAAATTCGAGATTTTTTAACGTTGCTCGGTTTTCAGTTTTTGTTTATTATTGTTCCGTGTGGTATTTGAATGATTGAATGGTTCTCAGCGGCGTAATGGGATTGGAAATGAGCGAAAAAGAACAAGGAAAGAAAGGATGTTTGGTTGGACTGAGGGCGACTATTTGAAATGGATGTTTATTTAGTGAGAAGCAAGGCTATAATTTACGGCTCTCGAGAGGCACTTGAAAGAATCGCAAGGCTACTTGGGAAGTTAGAAGAGAGTAACAATAATTGTAGTGATTTTGGTCAGAATTCGGCTTTTTAGAAAACCATTAATAATGGTTGGTGCAGATAACTAGCAAGGAAGTTACATTGTAACCACTAAATCAAAGAAACAATAAAATTTGCCTACTGAAACTTAAATTAAATATGTAAATCTATTATAAATCAACATAATTTCAAATACGTTTCGACGTAAAAGTTCCATTAACGACGGTTATCATTAAAAAACAGCAATGGTCAAATAAATCCTTGTTACAACACAGAGGTTAAACACTCTCCGCTGCACCATCCATATCTTCGAATATTGGCCTGTACGCAATTTCGCAACAAGCCAACAAACACAGGCTGCGTGCAACAGCCGCTTTGTTGCCGCAATGCGTTGACATTTTTAGCCCGCAAAGCATTTAAGGCTAATATCCGCCTTAATATAATATAATATGTCCGCTAAGGACATATTGTTGACTACAGGTTTCGTTTTACAAAAAGAGCAGAAAACAGAATTTACGAATTTGTTCTCATGTCACTTCCTGCAGGCGTGTAAGTCGTCGGCCCACGAAGCTGCCTGCATGCTCAACATTTTTAATAAATCTTCCAAAAATGACCAGATTATAGAGCAGCAACAACAACCAAACAACCAGCAACAGGTTCGCTAAAATATAGACAGGGAAACAATAACAAATTTTTGTACTGGAAACTGGTAGCGTTACAGGAAATTATCAGGAATAGTTAGTTAATTGGTTAAATAACTAAACAATTGTTAAACGACTAGTAGTTTTCGTTTGCTTACAGAAAACTTAACTAACTCATTAGTTAATTAACTACTATCTCAGTTAGTTTAGCTAAGTAATTAAGCTCAGTTAGTTTAGCTAAGTAATTATAATAATCTAGTTAAAAACAACTAATATGTAGCAAAAAACGCAGAACAGTCTTTCGAAGGCAGTTGCATATTTTTCCCCCTAATAATTCTATAAATTATTTCACCAAACTTCAGAATTCTGTTCTCACACTTTGAATACGCTTAAGATTTTGCAGCTTTTCTTCTCTTCCATGCAAGCTTCGCTTAGTTCTGCTTGTCCGATAAGCTTAAAAATGTTGAATTGAGAAAACGCTGAGCTCAAATTTAAATAACTTGAAATGGTAGTCGGAATTATCTGTCAGCTGCGTCTGCCAGTAGGAGAATTTTAGAATATAAAATTTTTTTATCTGCTACAACGTTGTCTACTCTTTATTTCATGCATAAAATTTTAAGTGAAAAAATGCAGCAGTAGCACCAGCAAATGTTGCTGCTGTAGTTCTTCGTAGCTGCTGCTGTAGCTTTAGCTGTTGTTGTTGTTGACCATCGACTTTTACTACATATCTTAAATCTTTATTTAAGTAAATGAACTTCATTGCATGGCGACAGTTTTCGAGATACGCGGTGCGCTATATTAGGTTCCAGCTTAGAGTCACGAAGAACAGTGGTGGGGGCTGAAGAAGGTCTAGTAATTCTTTAAAAACTTTGTGTTTTTAATAATTAACCAATCAGTTAATAATTAAACTTATTAATCAACTTTTATTAATTTCGAGATAATGGTTGTACTGAAGTATTTAAAAAGCTGGGTTGCCATATATATGACGCAGTATATAACGAGCAATTTAAGTACAAGTTCTGAGCACGATTACCACAAAAAATTTTAAAATCTCCTGGCGATGGATGACATACAGCAATGTTAGGATAGGTAGGTCGCAATACATACCAAGAAACCGTCCTAGAAGGCCGTCATTATCATGAGGAATGTCTCACTTTACGAGGAAAATGTCAACGTACGTGCAAAGAAACTATAGCTCTCAAGTCGCAAAACATGTCGAGCAGCCATGTTAAATAGTAGAGAGTTTAGTTATTACAGAAAACGTAAAACCGTATATCTGTCTACTACAAGTTCATACGATCTTTCGTCAAACTTTACGAACTTCACGGCACAAACGTGAAAACCAATATCGAAACTTCGGTTGCAATGTGGAGAGACTTCCGTAAAATAGTTCTTTTGACAATTATCATTGAAAATGTCAAATTATAGTCGTATATATTTAAATTTGAATTCTCATGTTGCAAGTAATGAAGAAGTTGTCGTGAATATATTCTGAATACTTTTGTTTGTTCTAAACAGTGTCAAACTACATTACTTGACAATACTTGGATCGCAATGTCGGGATATATCGAGAAAACCTCTAAAACTGTTCTCAGTATTAATATCGTGCAAAGTCATGAGGAAATTGTCACGTTACTTAGAGAAATTAATAATACGTTATCCTACGTCGCAATATATATCGAGCAACATACGTGGATGTCCATATGTAGCGACATAGTGACACATTCATTGATGATAGTTACTGCCAAAACTCGTCGGAAAACATAGAGCAATATTCGGGTCGCCATCTCGCAATAAATATCGAGCTAACTTTAGTTTAGTTTTCATTCACTTTTAACTTCTACTTACGCAGCCACTGGCGACTGTCTGGTAAACCGAATCTAAACGTTTGCCTCCCCTGTACGCCAACTAGACGACTTGTGACCGTTTTTGCGGAGCGCATATGCGTTGCTTGCGTAGAAGTAACTTATTTTTCTCATTTATTATTTTACTTCGATTCCGCTGCCTGCTTTTTGCGGTTGCGCACTAAATTGTAATACGAGATCCGACTACTTCAAGCGATACCAAGAGCAGGACGACTCAGCTTGGACTGGACGACAAACGAGCAGATCGACGGATGGACGGACGGATGGAACGACGGATGGATTTTTATGCGACAACAGCAAGCATGAGCAATAAGTGGATAAATTCTTCTAAATCATCATCATTATCGTCAACGTTATCATTATGGCTCGGAGAAGAAACGACCGGGACGTGCAGATACTCGTATTCTAAGTAAAGTAACGCCATTAAAATAAGCAAATAAAATGCATTGATGCGTCGCGTTGCACTTGTTGCACGCCAAGGGAGGAAAACTCGCTTCAAAACGGAGCAGCAGTAGGATTTGTTATATTTTTTAATAAAAATTTATAGATCTAATGATGTTGCATTTTAAATAAGACTGTAAAAATAAACACTTCTATTTACGTTAAATGTTTTCTTGTTGTTCTCAGACTTTACAGCCCACGAAAGACGGGGAAGTCGTAAAAGCGAATTGAATTACATTGATTATGATTCAGTTCTCCGTTTTTTCTCCACAAATATTGACACAGCGCTGGTTTTCATGTGTGTAAACAAAGAATTTCACACAATAAAGGTTGCCTCTCGATTTCTTCGCCACTTTTGATGGGTGCGTCAAGGCGCGGTTTGTGCAAATACAACAACTTTAGAAATTTCCGAATAATATTGGATGTTTGTTTTCCTCCAAAATGTAATGATTTTACTGTGAACTGAAGAAAGCGTTGGCGAGCAGAGCAAGATGTAAGATTCCAAAACTTGTGGGAATTTCCAGCGTTTCTGTTGAACTTGCAAGTGAAACCAGAACTCATAAAACTCTCGTAAATCTGCAGAACGCACTTCTTGGCAGTGACTTTTCCCACTTGATTGAATGCCTAATTTTTGTGGCGTGGCTGTTGCACGCCGCATGAGTGTCCGTCCAGCCTTGATTTCTTCTGCATTCTTTTCTTTATAGAAATTTTATGCTAGGATTCCAGGAAACTTTTTCTTGCTAGGAATTGTGTTTCTCGAGTTGCTCAATTTTTGTTTTAATTCCGTGTTTTCTTTTTGCTTGGTCATGTTTGGCACGACGGACGGTCGTCTGCGTTGCGTTGCGTTGCGCACGCTTCCACGCAACATCAGGAAACGTGGAGTGATGATGGGTGACCGAGTGGTCGTTCCATCGATCGGGTTCTCTTTGACTGCTTAAGACTCGCGCTCACATTTGACTCGATTACTAATTGATTCAGCATGATTTGCTATAAATTAAGCGCGTTGGTAATAAAGGTGCGCTCGTGAAGGTACCGTGTTAAGGTGAGGAAAGGTGGGAGGGGGAGGTGGAGGGTAAAACGGCGGTGGTGAGACGAGTGTAGGTAGAAATGGCGTTGAATAAATTGAGCCGAAGGTGGATCACATCGAGCGCATCACTTAATTAGGCATTCATATGCGCGGCAAGTGGGGACGACGTGGAGAAGAAGGCGACTGGCTGTGAGTGATCAAGGAGGGACAGAAGCTACGTGGGTTCGGTGTGGAAAATAGAGGCCTGGAGTACTGCAGGGTTATACAGACGGACGCTTATAAACACACGCACACCAGCTCGTGTAATTAATTGAGCTGTTTTATGCTTTCAAGGATCAGAATACCGCGTTGGCTGCCGAGAACGCTGAAGTGCGTGCTTAAAATATTTCACTTTTCCAGTTTTTTCTAATTTTTTTCTATTCTTCTTTTATTTTCCGCTTGTTTCTCTTTCTCTCCTCCTATCTTGTTGCTACAAATTGAAGTGGCGTTGAAATGCATTTCAAATAAAGTCGTTTGTTGATGTCTGCATTAATATTGCGCGCATTGTGATGAGAATCTTCAGTGCAGACTAGGAATCGAATATAGAAGACGTGAGACTGTATTTTCAAGATCTTAAAATGAAGCTGTTAAGGTGGCTGGAATACGAATGAAGTGAACGATTAAGGATTCAATCGGTTTATTGATGCAATAAATTATTTTATAGATGTCAGGGTGTGAAAAGTTTCACGAACTGTCAATGATAACGAATAATTCATTTAAGAAGAATCCAATTTTATAAATTGAAAGGGATGTTGAAGAAAGCGATAAATTAAACTTGTGAATCATATATAAAAATAACTTAAAAAAATAAATAATCAGATAATTTTATAGGGAATTCTCAGCATTCCTCTAGAAAAATACAGTCAAAAGTAACAAAATATCATCTCCCAGCTTCCAGAATCAGTTTCAGATTCACTGAATTGAAATTTACACTTCAATTTACAATTGAATTCCTTAGATCGAGAGACACAAGCGGAACATTTTTGGGAACCACATTTCTATTTTGTTACAACAGGAACCTCTATTAAGAAACTTTCTTACTTATTCGATCTAAAGTCTTGATTTCTACAATGAAAGGCCTTCCATCATTTTTAGTTTCCTCACGCAAAAACAAAACAACAGCCTCTTCATAGAATTACTTAAACCCTTCAAAGCAAGCGAAATTCCGGTACTCAATTAAACTGAAGGACTCTTCGAACATCCGGTGTTGAGCTGAAGTCAACTTTTTTGAACGCAAACAATTTTTAGCAGTTTTTGGTTACCAAAAGAAAGCGCAAACTTTTGCCGCTTCAATATCCTCACTTCAACCTCCCCCAACCCTGCAAAAATATACAAATATACATTGTCGCTTCTAACTGTACAAAAACCACTGTAGAAGTGAAAATCAACCCGCACGAATTACGTTTGGTTTGACAGAATCCAAGTGTGTTTTCCAGATTGAGTTATTTTCGTTTACAACTCCATACATGTGGACGTATTTTGAATTAAGCACACGAGGTCACCACAATTTAATTGAGAAAACAATTAAACCGTGGTACCGACGATGGTACCAGGAAACCATCATCCGCACCATCGTCATCATCGTCGTCGTCGAAGTCATGATAAGCGTGGTTTTCGTGTTGCTTCTACTTCGAGGGCAGGGAAGATTATTAAAAAGTGATCGTGGTGGATGTGGAATCCCGCACTCGGTTTTTCCACCTCCCCGATTTTTCTGAGCCTTCATTTGGCATGACATGAGGAAGCGCTGATTTTTATTGACAGCTCACAGCGGCGAGTACGAGCTCGTATGAATGAATGCATCGCGTCTACTCAGTCTTAATCGATCGGCGCGGCGGTCGCTTCGAAACCATCGATCAGCAGGATCGAGGGATGGATGGACATCGATGTATTCAGCCATCCATCCATCCACCCATCCATCCATCCGCGCAATCACTCATCTGCCCGTCTGACAGAATTTAATAATACGAGTATGCAAATCAAAAGCCACCGCAGAATATTTTGTGCAAAATGACCAATTCATCAGTCATGCGTTGGCAGACTGAACTGCGAGACCGAACAGGTTTCGGTGCAGATCAGTCATCAATCATCGAGTCCGCAATTTTAATCGACTTGCAGGAATGGCTGCGGGAAAAATTTAAAATTGTATATTATTTTATAGCCTACTAAATAAGATTTTAAATACAATATAAATGGGTTTTGTTTTTTGATAAAATTTCAGTTTATTTCAAACTAGCAGCCCCGGCGGACTTTGTCCCACCCAAAAATACAACGAAACTATTGCATTTTTTAAATAAAAAATTTTCTTTCCAAAAAATCATCTTTATTCTAGTACTTTGTGATACACAATATTTTTGGTTTTTTGTTCCGGTGCCAACACAAACAAAGCAGATGGCTTACCAACACGTGAACAGGCTACATACAGTTGGCCATGTGAAAAACATTCATTTTCCAAATTTAGACCACAAACATCCAATGATTGGCCTTGAGCCTTGTTGATTGTCATGGCGAACGCAAGACGAACCGGGAATTGAATGCGTTTGAATTCGAAAGGCATGTCTGTCGGTATCAAAGGAATACGCGGAATCAATCATTCAATATATATTAGGCATCTGATTGTCAAACGCACGCGCGTGCATACTCTGGAGTTGCTAGTTAGGCACGCACGTAAACGTTCGAAAACTCCAAATGTCAAACGCACGCATATGCATGCTATGGAGTTCCACTCTAAATTAGAGGGGAAACGAAACGTAAAGTCCATGTAAAATGGACAACAACGTCAACGTCAACAATTTTTTAGTCAACGTGGACACTGCCACCACACACGAAACAAAATTGGCTTCTCCATTGATCGAGAAAAGATGGCGTTAGTTTGCGTGTCTATCTGACAGTTCAATTGTTTAAAATAAATAAATACAAAATGAAAAAAAAATTTTTTAAAAAATCGAAAAAAACCTGTCGTAACACTCTTGGTTGTCAAAATAACACATTTTGAAATGATGATTTTTTGACCTTTTTTTCGATTTTTTTTTTCTTTTTTTTTTTTTTAAAACCCGTACTGAGAAAATACCTTTCCATCAAAGTACAAATCATCAAAATCGGTTCGGCCACTCTCGAGTTATGGGATTACATCGCTTCGGACACTTTCTTTTATATATATAGATTTATTCATAGCAAAACATTTCAAAACATGAATCACAAGCCGTTTTCTGAGTTTCTTCGCACTGAAGAGCTCAGCGAACATCAAAGAACTCCAAAATGGACGGCAGAGAACAACTCGTCACGTGCGTTACGTGACACTGTGCAGCGACAAAGCAATGTGACGCGTCCGCTTCCCTCTCTTTGTCGCCGCCACCAACTCCTACAGCGCTCGTATGCAAATTAAATAAACTCAACTTAATTAAAATAACGCTTCATTATGACGCCGCAGTTCCTCCCGAGCCGGCGACGACACGCGCAATCTTATCCCGACCACAGAATGACAAGCCTCGCATGACATGCGGCATGACGTGAGTTGTCTAGCTAAAGCTCAAGCTAAATATTTGCTTAATACCTTTTTATTCTCTGCATTCTAAAGTGTTTTTAATTCCGTACTTGGAAAGAATTTCATTTAGCAAAACAGAAAAATAAAGTCAAAGTACGGCAACACTGGCGGGCTCACAAGTGTGACATTTTAAACAGAATGCAATGAAAGTGAAGCTCAGAAGGCACGGAATTCAGTGCTTATTTGTTCGGCTGATCTGTTTACCGTTTTATATTACGGTTTTCAACTCTTTATTTTATAACTGTATTGTTCTCATGTTAGCAGAAACGGGGTTCCTGATAAAAGCAGCAATAAGAACAACAGGCACGGCGACTACAATAACAAAGATATAAAGTAAATAAGCAAGGCAACGGAACGTTTCAGAGCAGTGACAACGTTTGTCATCGTGAGCAGGACACGCATTTGCGGCAACGTGTTCTGATTTTCTGCTTTGCTGAATGTTGTCCCTCTCAATATTTTTACCTGCGCTCTCAGAGCAGTAAGCTGGCTCAAACCTAAACTAAATTCTCCTGCCAGAGGTTTTGCTATTGTTTGAATTTCCTACTCTTCTCCCTGAAACTCAGTCCGGGTTTTCTTTTAAGATTCTATACACTCATGAATTCTTCTCAAAATGCACACGTGTGCTATTTCCACGTTGACCACTGTTTAGTTTTTCACTTAAATACTCAGCTCTAGGGTGAGTCAGAGTTTTGGAGGAATTTTAGAATCCATATAAAAAGCAAGTCATGAAAAACGTGAAGTACATCTGTACACATACATTATTTTGGGTACCTACAGCCCTGTATGTTGTTGTTGCTTGTTTGTATTAGAACGACGATGACGGTGGTGAGGCCTGCTTTGACCTTGCGGTCTTTTGCTTTATTTCTTCTCCTTCCTGCCTTTTTAACACCTCCGTTTATTATATCCTGTGTTTCCCTCGAGGCGTCTGAACCTTCTGGACCGACTGTCATTTGAAGTGCCGACGAATAGAAGAAGTCCGTCCATCATATTTGAGACGGTTTTCGGTAGAGTTTCAGGGGTAGGAAAATATTTCCTGGGTGGCCGTGTTTACTCTAACTTCCTTGCGAAGATAAACTTTTTCCCCAAACGTACGAAGATGTAGGTTGAAAAAATTCAGCTTTCTTTATTTCACGCTTGTTGCGAAGTAGAAATCGTTTAGAAAGTATGGAAGAAAACGTTGGGTCATTTAAAGGCTGGTGGAAATGGTAACCGGTAACCATAAAAACTCCTGATTTTCTGATCTTCTAAAATTTTTCACACACCCGCCAAATATTTGTCTGCCACATTTTTCAAATGTTTTTTCTTTCTCTCTTTATTGGCTAAAATTAAATTTTCTCTCCTTGTAGAAAAATGAAGCAAAACATCTGCCGTTTTTCCTCTCATTGTTTTCATTTCATTTGATGTCTTTACAACTTAAAAATTGCATTTAACATTCGAGTTGTGATTGTTTTTATGACTGTTTTTGTTCTTGTTGCTGCTGCTGCACTTCCCGGAATATCCTGTCGCGCCAAAAACAGTTCTTGTAATCACAACAAAAATCGTTGTCGAGCACCCAGCATGAGGCAGCAAGGATAATCTTTATGTAGAAAAATCCTAACATAGAAAAAATTGTTAGGTGGTGTGTGTGCGTGAATGGTTGTATTTGTGTGAAGGTGCATTTTCCTTTACTGTTGTGAAGACGCAGGTAAGCGCAAATGTGTGTCCTTCAGATCCTCAGATGGTATTATTACAGTTTATACTTGTTATAGCAAAAAATTCGTAGTTTGTAAATTTTCTTGGCTACCTTCTTGGCTGGAATTCTTTTTCTTTGGAAGGACCTTTCTTCTGTTTACTTGATTGTGGTGTAGCAATAATGAGATTCCGTATCCTGCAGGCTTAATTTCCTTGCAATGTTTCCTCGCGAAATAACTTCTTCAGGTAACGTATTCAAACCCCTAAAAGTCAAAGGAATCTCCGGAGATACATTTTTAAAGACCACAAACTCCGAATATAGTTGTGACAAATGTCTCCAACAGCACAGCAAAGACTTGTGAGAAGTTGTGAAAAAGTTTTAAGTAGAAAGCCACTTAAAATTCAATTCGACACACTTAGCAGTCGATTGAGAGATTAAATAAAATATTCAACTCAGATGTGTGCCATCGTAAAAACTATTATTTGAAATATGCGACCATATAAAGCTCCAAACAAACACTCAACAAACAAGCACTTAATAATAAAAGAAACTAAAGAATTCTCAAATTTTGGTAAAGAATTGAAGAAGGGAATCGCGCACTCCTCTCTTCTTCTACTCTTTGTATCTTTCCATCTCTTCAGCATACGCAGGATGTATCTACAGAATGTAATAAAGAATAACAGCAACCTTAATAAAACATTTCTATGAAGTTTTATTCTTTGTTTCAACCATTCAAATGTCTTACAAGATGATCATCAATCTTCTGGTTTGTTATGGTAAGAACCAAAAATGTGAAGGGTGGAAAGAAGATGGAGAAGAAGGAAAAGAAGGTGAAGACTGAGAGGAAGAAGATGATAAAGAATATAATAGTTAAATTCAACATGCTGTTTGAAAAGAAATAGAAACCAGAGAAGCACGAAATATTACAAATATTTAAATAATATCAAATTCTTCGCTCTAGCTTGCATTATCCTTACAAAAAATCTGTGGAACGTTATTTGAAATATGCAAAAACATTACTCTCACCGGCAAACTACTATCTCGAAACAAATACCGCCCAACAAACATCGTCAAACAAACAACTATAAACGATGATAACCAAAATTTAAAAGCCGCGCTCTTTTCAGCTTCACGCCAACTCATCATTTGATTGATTGAAACAATAGTAGTGAAATTTTTAAGATGCAAAAAGCCTTTAATGAACAACCAAACAACAGCGGACACTGAGAGTGGTAAATTTTGAAAGCCCGCTGCTGGCAGGTGTGCTTTGGGACGCTACAGCGTTAGCCGCAGCAACAACAACAACACTAACAATCATAAGATGCTTTAAAAGCCACAAACTGCATGAAATGCAAACACTCAGCCAACCAACCGCGCATCCTCCAGCTCAGCAAACCTCGCAGCAACAGCAGCAGCAGCAGCAAACAGCCGTCAGCTGTCGTCAGTCGCCGTCAGTCGTCGTTTCCAATGCATTGTAGGGACGGACAATCGACGAGCGGACGTCGGTCGGGCGGCCTCAGTCATCACGGTGGTCTCATAATTTTAAGCTTCAAGCTCAATCGCAAGGATCTCATAATAAAGCCAACAAACAGCCAGAAGCAAGCAAACGTCATGCATTTGATGCTGTTTGTTGTTGTTTTTACTGTTGTTGTTGTTTCTGTTGTTTTTGTTTCTACAATTGCATCTTGCCGATATGCAATTGAAAAATTCTGCATTGATTTGTTGTTTCAGGCGGCTGCCGCTGTTGTTGTTGCTTTTGTTGCTGTTGTTGTTGTTGTTGTTGTTGTTGCTGCTGTTGTTGTTGCTTTTGTTGCTGTTGTTGTTGTTGTCTCACATCTTTCAGCAGTGACTTAAGATGGTTTTAAAGCTAATGTAGTTGACATGGGCGTAGAGGTGAATGGGGAAAACGAAGGGGATAACTGACCCCTTTGAAAGTGTTTGTTCTTTTATACCAAAAATGTATTTGAAATAAATGGGGTTACCTGCACCCCTGAAAGAAATCCTCTACCCGCCTCTTGTATCTTGACAGCTTGTATCTGCATCTGTATCTGGAGATCCAAAGTTGCCAACGGTGGCTGCAATATGTTATAAATTTTTATTTGTTGTTGGTTGTCGACTACTGTTGTTGTTGTTCTTAATGTTGTTTTATAGTTCCTATTATTTTGCTTTTATTTATTTATATGGATTTAAGTTTTTTTTATTATTATTACTTTTTATTGTTGCTCTCGTAGTTTTTATTGTTGCTCTTGTTGTTGTTGTTGTTGTTGTGGTTCTTCCTTTGCATGCCTCACTGTTTTGAGCGAAACCCATACATACAACGCGGTATATCTGCCAGATACACAGATGCATTTTCAATGCAATTCAATTACAGCGATTTTTGCCCGATTTTTGCTTTGTTCTTGTTGTTGTTGATCCTTTTGGACTGCCTGATTTTGAAGTACTTTCAGTGATTTCGTATACAAGTATTCTACACAAAAATAACAACAACAATAGAAGTTTTTCAGGTAAAAACGTCTGTATCTGAACTGCAAAGGAAGCGAGCGAGCATCTCATGAATGCGCATTTTTAAGCAGCACCATCAGCAGCAACAGCAGCATATCTGGCAACAGCAGCAGTTGCTGTTGCTTAAAGGCATTGTTGTTGTTGTGGATGTTGTTGTAGCTTTTTGTTTAAGTTGATAACCATGTTCAAATAAATCACCTTCTCTGCTTCCTAACCAGTCAGCCAGCCGGTCAGCCGGTCAGTTTTATTTAAGACTACCTTAACTAAAACAACAACAGCAACAACAACCACAACAACAACAAAAGAAACAACAACATTCGGCACCGTGTAAGAAAACACAATAAGCATTCTTAGCGTATCTTTTCAGTTTTAAATGCAATCCGTGAGATACGCTTGGTTTTGGTTTCTTGCTAAATTTTAGCATTTCCTCCCAACTGCGACTGACTAACTAACTGAAACCAACTCGACTTCGTATGTTCATCCGGCCGTTTAACTATCCGTCCGTCCGTCCGTGTCTACGTATGACTGACTGTTCGTCACGCTTGATTTGCTTCTTCACTCCGTATTTTTCCCCATGTCGTCAGTTTCAACTTGCACCGCATGGAGCTCCTGCACTTCGTCTGGTCCGCTGGCTCGACTTTATCGTCCCTTCCGCGCGCACATTCAATTAGGCCTCCAGAAATCGCAGTTTGCCCGCCGGATCCGCCCACAGGCTGCGCTCGATTACAGGATTCGCGGCTCGGTGGGCGCAACCGCAAGAGCGCAGGCGCAACATGACTGTGATTTGTACGACTTAATATTCGCTCATTTGGCAGCAGCAACACACGAGCATTCAACGCGTTCAGCGTTTCGGTTGGTTTTTTGTGAGCTTGAAGTGAAGTTCTTCTGTTTTTGAATGGTTTTCTTGAGAGGCTTTGAAAATCTTTATTATCTTATTAAAACTGATAGAATTGCAACAACAACTATCTATCAGATGGAAGCGCCAGACACCACAAACGCGTCCTGCAAATAAATATTCTCAAATGAATAAAGTTGTTCAATAACTCAGTGCAGGAGCAAATGTTCGGTCCTTTCAAGCAGCGCGTACACACTCTCGCACCGACAGACATTAATAAATTCTGCTGCTCTCCAACGGATACCCACGACCGCTTCTGCGAGCGACGGCAGCAGAGGCGAGCGAGAGCAGCAGCAACTTAAAACGCAGCTGAGCACGGATACGAGTAACGTATGCGTGCGGCGCTTGCAAAGTTAAGTCATTGCTCAAAATCACAACAACAACAGCACCAACAACAACAACAACAACAACAACAACAGAAACAACAAGAACAACAAGAACAACAACAATAGTCCAGCAATAACAACAAACGCCTTTTTATAAACACGCTACACGAACAGCTTAATCGAGTACCTCGCATTTATCAGATGCGCTCGCGCTCGCGCTCACAATATGCTGCACAACAACAATTTGCAGTTGCCGCTCGTTGTTGCAGCACAAATTATTACAGCTGAATTATGTAGCGGGAGGTCTGCGAGCGAACAAAAATTATTAATTATCGCAGATACGCGCTGAGTGCAGCAAGATTTGCGCTCATTTGTTTGCTTACGAACTCCGCAGAAATGCCGCTGTGCGAACTGAAAGATACTTTGTATCTTGTACTTATAATTGTGTTTGCGAATGTTTTCGTGTTTTCTGTTTAGTTTCAAGGTTTATTTTTTCTCACAAGAGAAAGGAATAAAAATCCGCACAAGAAGCAAATATTAATCTCACGTATGCAGTTATATCTACTTTATATTTCTTTACTTAGAGTATTGTCTTCGCGAACTCTTAATAAAAAAGCACACTATCCAAAGATACTTTTGTATCCGCTCATGCCAATTCAGTTACTTTTGTATCCTCGCACGGGCATGCGTTCGAAGATGTTAGTTGATACCTTGAACCGGCGTGTCTCTGTGAATAAAGAAGGAAATCATTCAAATTTATATACATATAAACGTTCACTTTGCATTGTATCACAATTTCAGTCACAATTTCTACTTGTGTTTCTTACTTCCTCTCAGAGAAATATTGTAGAAATCGGAAAAAATTCAAGACGTGTATTTTTATCTGCGCAGATATTTAGATATATGTAATTATTCTTAATTTTTAATGTAATTAATGTAATTTCCGAATTTATTGTCAAAATACCCCGATTTTCCTCGAAAAACGTGCGATTTCTTAAGACGACGAGGTACGGCATCAAATTTTAAAGAGATCGGTTGTCCTGATCACCGTTATGGTGAAGAAGGTATTTCCCGACTACCGAAAAAGCAGTGCGACAAGTCGGTGGATTGCGTGGGACTCAGATGAGAAGAGTGCAAATACCAGTATCACTGCTAAAATTTGAAGACATAAATGGAGGAAAGCCAGAATTCTTGGAATTTATTGCATTTCAGTAAGATTTTCAATCATGAGTAAAATCAACGAGCAAGAGTAAAATCAACGAGTAATAGCAACGCGTAAAATAAACGAATACGAGCAAAACCCGCGGGTGCCAGTAAAACCAACGAATAATATAAACGAGTAAAATCGAGGGCTAATGATTCTCTGGCACCCTTATATGAACTACAGCAACAATTGTGAATTCCGTCTCAGGCGCAACGAGGTGTTCCAGTTTTGTAATTCCAATACGCAAAAATAACTCATTTGTGGGTCCAAATCGCGCACGATATGCGTTCCATGGGGACCAACGGCAGTCGCCATGTGCCTGATTTTTCATTGGTACATCAAGGTCATTTGCGACGAAAAACTAAAAGAGTCCGTGATTTCAGCATTCTCTGGTGCCACGTTCGAGTGATGGATGGAGAGGACGAGGAATGGGGAGGATGTATTTCGTCAATAATTTGATGAAGTACAGCTACAAAATTAATGTGGGACCCGAGAGGACAATACGTGGGACAATACCAAAAGAAAAAAAAAAACACGTGGCAACATCAGACAAACGCGGACGAACGAAATGCGAAGGACGAATGTTGCGACGAAAAACGAGCGGGAGTTGACGAGAAGGATGAAGAAGACAGACAGACGGCCGATACCTTCACTGAAATTCTGGCTTGTTTTAAGTTGTAAGCTTGACCAATATAATGATTGTTCAGGTTTTACAAATTAGAATGGGACCGCAGATCCGTGAAGCTCTCGCAGCTTCGTCTGTCTTCCATTTTTTTTGTCAACTCCCGCGCGTTGGTCCGTCGCAACTTTGGTCCATCTCGTCTCGTTCGGCGGCGCCCCTCTGTTGTTCTCATCGGTTCTTCTCTGTCCCACGTATTTTCCTGCCGGATCCCGCATTGATTATCACTTTTCAACATTTATGTTAACTAAATTTCCTTCAAAACTCTGTTAATATTTATTCTGATTTTGTAGAAAATATAAAACAAGAAATAAAAGTGTGTCTGGGAAATTTCCGATGAAATTAATATGTTGTTGTTGCAACTGATAGTCGTCGTTATTTTAAACTGAGAGATACTTTTGCATATTGCATTTCTTCTTGCGTTCATGAATTTATAAAATTTGTCTGCAGGGCTTCAACGTGTATTTTAGCTCACGAGAGAAAGGAACAAAAATGCACACAAAAAGTAAATATTTATCTCGCAGATATCTCTCTATCTACTTTATATTTCTTTAACCCTCATCAAGTCGGACCTTAGAAATTTCGAGTATCTGCTATTGTCTTCGCGAACTCTTAATAAACAAGCGCACTACTTCCAGCAGATTCTCTTGTATCTGTTTATGTTAATTTAAGTTGCTTTTGTATCTCGCATGGACATGCGTTGCAGTGAAGCGGGACGCTCCTCCAACTTCTACAATAAAGCGGGGAAACTTTTTTTAAAAAATTCAATTTAAATGCTACGTTTTTATCGCATGCATTTTATTTGCTCGCCGCTGATCGCTCGCTCTGTGTTGCTGTCTCGGTTCTGTCGAGGGCCGCATTGTGTGCGCGATTTAAAATGCACTAAAATGCAAAATAAATACACGCTAAAAGCTCAGCCGTGCGTTGCGTTATCCTTTTGCGGCGACCGACGCGACTCGAACTACAGGCAGCAGGAAGGTCGGCTGGCCAGCCGCCTAATCAATGCATTCCAAGCTGCGTCCGCAAAACAAATTTTATGCAAAAGGAGAACCAAACAACTCGCAGTACTTGCGAAAAATAACAACCGCCGCCGAAATCTGTACGTTTTATCTGCGCGAACCGTGTATCCGTCTATGCACGGCGCACTTTCGTTGGCCGCCGACTGCATCTGCGTATCTGCTGGATACGAGCTGGCGGGCGGTGGCTTCAATTGGTTCTTCTGGCTGCCGGTGTGCGGCCGCGAGCTGCCGACTGCCTGCGACTTCAGCCGCACGATCCACCAGCAGTCAGCCACGGCGATCCACCAGCAGCCAGCCATCGATGGACAGATCGATCGGCCGCTCGATGATGCATCGTTGCATCGGTCGTTCCCGCCGCACGACTCGAGAACTGCGTTTCATCACTACCCAGCGCGTCACAACGCACAGCAAACAGCGAACTGCCGCCGCTACTGCCGCACGCTGCGCGGCTGCTGCATTGTATGCAGATAAATGGACATCGCCGGCAATTAAGGCCGCGTTTTAAGCGCATAATAAAAATACAAGCCGTGTCCAAAGTTCCAAATCAGTTGCCAAATGTTGCGCTTCGTTCTCCGTGTTCTTGTGTGCGCCGCGGCGGCCGTGCGGCGGTTGCGTTGTGCGGTGCGGCGACTAATGCCGCGCTCAACAGCAGACGCGCTCCGTGTGAATCGCAACAATTTGCAACGGTAATTATGTTGTCTGAGTGAGTCACGTCGGCGCGCGAAATTGTATTAAATTACGTGCGGCACAGGAAACGCTCGCGAAGGGTGGGAAAACTTAAGTCGACGAGGGTTAAGTGAGTGAGGACGCTTCTTGGGGTTTTAAAGTTTATGAAAAACTGTGACGAATTTTTAAGCGGATGGAATAACGTGGAGAAGTTACTCGTTTATGGATTTTATAATTCTTCACTTTTGATGGAGAACCCAGAATAAGTTGAGATTAATTTCTATCTCTTTGTGGTCAGATTACACTAGTTTACAGTGCACTTCTGTGCTCAATTTCTCTGTTTTCTCAAGTGGGCACAAAAGTTCCCATCATTTAATGCGGACACACCTTCATCAATCACAACTAGTCCACGCACGCATTTAATTTCTTCACTCAGACAAGAATTCCTGCTATTAAACGAAAAAAAAAACACGAAACGCTTTTACTTAACTGAATAAACGAAACAAGTTTCTGCCCCACACAGTTTTCCAGGCATTTATTTCATTAATATTAATAATAATAAAAACAAAGACAACAACAAAAACACGAGAAAGAACAACAACAATGACATAGTGCTTCCCGAACTTATTTATGATCGCGTAGATGGTCTCATCATCTTCTGTGCAATATGATGGAAGAGTAATAGAGGAAAAGAAGAGGGTAAACATCAAAAACCTCATCTTAGTGAAGATATTAGGACAGCTCATCAGCATCCTGAAAGTAATGATGACGACGATGATGACACTGATGATGATGGTGACGACGCCGAGGCTTTCAACTAATGACATTTTCCTTCAAACTATAGAAAATAAAGAAGACGTAAACAAGGTTGCAAGTGTACACATTACTCTGGTCATGCCAATTGGATGTACTGTTAATTACCTCTAATGGGCTCGCTTAGTTAGTTTGCCACAATTTTAGCCTTCCTACGGTTGGCAAGGGATTTCCTTCTTCTTTGTTTTCTTTGCTAGACGACGTGTTTCTTCTCCACCGACGTTCTTCCAAAAGTTTTATCTGTCTGACTTTTAGTGGCTGTCAGTGTTACCGAAAGGTTTTGTTTATTATTTCTGGTAATTCTTACTTAATTAAGTGTATCTTTCCAAACAACTTTAGTAGGTGGATTCTCCCCCGGGTACGCAAGCTTAAAGAATGAGTTAACTATTCGTTAGCTTACAGCTTAATGGAAATGACATCTAGTATAATTTTAAATAGGACTTCTCTATAGATATTCTCATATATTATATGCAATATAGCCCTAAAAACCTTATAAAACCGAAAAACTACCAAAAAACCTTTCATTTCCCCAAATCTATTTAATTTCCTCAACTATCTTCCACATTTAAAAAGTATCTCTCTAAAATCTTATACAATTCAAGCCTACAATTTTCCAAAATCGCATAAAATCAATCCGTCCATCTCTTGTTTGCCCGTCCTTTTTTTTCTCTCGGCTCCAAATTGCCCTCTTGAGTACAGTAACTGCCTTTTTGATTCACCGCTGGTGATCTTCATGAGCGGCGATCAAAAATAAAACCACCACACCCGAAATCTTACACACATTAAGATCAACAGTATACAGCCGATACCTCCTCATCTACCACACCTACCAAATTCCTCTATTGGTCTACCATTGTAACGAGCGGAGAGACCCCCATCAAAACATTGCTAATTTCAGACACCCGCACTATAATCCTGTCTGATTCCAACGACGACGGTACCGTCGTCATCGGTGGCGACGATGACGGCGGCGTTTTTGTCACCATCACATCATTGATTAAATTGAGCGTAATGAGCGTACTTTTTGCCCAAGCACGCCTTCAACTTTAGTATGTCGTCGTATTTTTTTAGTAATCGTTATTTATTTGTTTTTGCTGCTGTTCATCTGGTTTTTCATACTGACTACAGACTTTTTGTTCTCTAATTTTTGTGGTTCTCTGCGAGGGTTTCATTCGAGGGTTATTGTTAGGGCGCCAGCAAAAATCTAACTATCAGGAGGAGCCGACGGAAGAAGGGGCAACCTGTTTACCGCAAGTGATTTCATTAAATACTCGCTGAATTGGGACAATTTGGTATTTATAACAAGAGAAAATTTAATATGTCTGCTATTACTATTGTTGTTCTATTGCTATTATTATTATTGATGTCCCTTGCACTCATAAGAGTCATTGATGACAACGATGAGGGTTTATTTAATAATGAAAATTCAAAGAAAAATTGGTTATTAAATATCAAGAGACGAAGGGAAAATTTGAGAAGCTGTTTTGTCGGCGCCGAATTCCGAATAGTCTCACTTGTTTTCTGTATTTTTATTAGTTTGCTGTAAGGAATCTGAAGATGAAAGAGGAAGTGGACGCATTTTTGATTATGATATTTATATATTTCCAGCTTTTTTTGTAAAAGGACTATTAAAGCCCTATTAAAAATTATTGTTGTTTAAAATATAACCTGAAGCAACATTTAAACTGAATTTATATGCAAAAAATTTGGCAATTCATATTAAAACCCAGTCAGCTATCATTCCGCGTCTTCGCTCCAAACATGAATACATCGTAAATCTTGTGGATTTAATTGATTATCGTGGTCAGCGAGAGGAAACCCTCAAATTGCTCTCAAATTAACAAGTTTGCTGAATTGCTTTATAATAACAGCTTTCTGAGGGTTTTTATAATGTTGTTATCAAGGGTTTTTTACTTTTACGAGTATATTTCAGCTCACCATTTCGTTTCATCTCGAATAATTTTGTTATTATTATTTTCTGGAATAATATAAAGCAATTTTCTGGTTTGAATAAAGCCAAATCCTCTGGAATGGATGGTGATGATTAGTTCCTTGTTCTAGTATGGACAGCTTCATCAGGTCTACGATTTCTAAATTTGAGAAATCCAAGCACAAAATCAACAACAGCAACAATAGTTCTCTGTCATAAAGGCTCTCCAATCCACACCGCCCTGCCAAAGTCCGCGATATTTTTGGCTCGATTGAAATCACTTGCATCACAACATCAGTCATCAATCAGCGAACGTCATTCTCTCGGTCTGGCGTCTGCCAGCCAGTCATTTCTAACTTCCTCTCTCTCTCCCGCTTTCTCTTCTTTATTCAGGCTTATGTTGCGTGCGTTCCCAAAAATTTTATTTAATCCGGTTGCTACAGACGCTTATCTGCTCTCAGGATCTGTAGTTGTTTATAATTTTTGTATTTTTCTTCCATCATTTTTTCGGTCTACTCTGGGTCGAGACCTTTAGTCGAAGTCTGAAGCCTCATTTATTTTCAGAAGGACTCGCCGCAACCCTTGAAACATGTGCTGCCTCCTCCAACTGACATTGAAAGTAAACAAAAGATCCAACGACAGCAACAACAACCACAACAACTATAAGAAACACAGCGCACAGTTTGAAGTACCGTCGACTATTGAAAATAGGAAAGAATCTTGATATTCTGGAACCGAAGTGACTTCATTGAAATTCATTTTCTTTCATTGAAAACCATTTTTAACTGAAAAATCTACAAAAACGTATTCATAAAAATGCCGGATGTCATTGCCTTATTATTTCGTTGCTTGCAATATCGATGCCTTCGTTATGTGACGACGATATGTAAATCGATATTCAACAAACGACATCTGTGTGGATTTTTTTGGAAGCTTTTTTTTTGCTCCTTGGAATTCAATTGTTAAAATCTGTATTAATGATCTGTGTTTCATTTCGCTTTTCACTATATAAAAAGCCTCAAATCCTTGTTTTTTCCATGTATTTTCAACATATGTATCTTATTCACCATAGAGGAATTAAAATTTGAAATGAAACCACATTAAAATAAAGTATTAAATCCACTTATCACTGCCAATGCGAGTGTTTCAAACGAGCTTCTCTTTCATTCATAAAAATTTATATATAGTATGTGGTAATAATAATTTCTCTTTTGTGGTTTCTGTGGCTTCTGTGGCCACCATGTGGCTTCGTTTCTGCGTGCATGACACCGCGATAACCTTTTTTGTACCGAGAACAGATTAAAATCCTAAAAATGCCAGCAATTGAAAGCAGTCATGATATTTTTATATTTCTGTGGTACTGGAGATGTTTCTGCGATTTCATTGATAATGAAATTCTGTGGATTTGTATTGTAAAATAAGAGATTCAAGTCAATGATTTATATTCGTATTTAGCAACAATGATAACAGAAGAGGGGAATATTATATTCATTTCATAGCTTATGAGAGATAATAAATAAAAAATTCAATAAAAATTCTCCAGTTAAGTTGAAAAATTGTGTTTTTATATATTTAGATGCATAAAATCAGGAAAAATAATTAAACATAGAAAACAAAATTAACAGAACTAGAGTTAACTTCTCTCTTTGGTTCAGAAATTCGTGAAAAAATTCTTGAAAAATATGAAGGCTTTTGTTCTTCGTATTTGTTCAAAATCGAGAAATTAATAAGAAATTTAACTTTACAAGAAATCTTGAAAGAAGAATTCAACTTTTTTTATGACACTGAATGCTTCCTGAAGTTCTTTTCTTTCTCCGAACGGGATTCATTTGTTTTTTTTTCTAAATTTTCTGCCACAAACTTCAACTGCAGACAACCAGAACCCTCGAAGGACCTCCATTTCGTCCATGATATTCGTAAACAACGCCTGCAGCTAATTCATTATTTATTCCACACATCGTTCAAAAATTCACAAATAAATAAGGAAATTCTGCGGTGAGAGAGAGAGAGAGAGAGAGGGAGGGAGAGAGCCTGTTATAGAGAGGCAGAATGAAATTAAGTTGATTTGAAGTCACCACGAGTCAGCGCCATAAAACATGCAATGTTTTTGCAGAATCACCCTGATGTGGCAAACGCGGGTACCGAAAGCTAAGCCTGCGGGCAACTCTTAACTGTATTTCTTAAATATTTTAATGGCGCCAACATTTTCAACTTCCTCTTTTCTCTCCCGTCCTCTTCGCAAGCAAACATATTGTTAATGTCAGTGTGTGAGTGTGTGTGTGTGTGCGAATTTATGCTTCGGCACGTCCAGGCTGAATCCTTGAAAAGCTGCTAATGAGACAAATCGCCGCAAGGTGTGGAATTGAGTTGCGGCCAAATTAGCAGCAGAAAAATTAGAAAAACAGACTGTATAAAGAGAAAGAAGGAAATAAAAATCGAAAAAAATTACAAGAAAATAGAAGGAAATTGAAATAAAGGAAAAGTTAAATATATTAAAAGGAATTAAAGCAAAAACTCAAATAAATATCAGAGTGAAATTGTGAATCATGGAAAGTTTCAAAGGATTCTTGCAATCCTAACTTCGAGATTTGCTTCACTAGAATTTAGTGGACGAGCTAAAAGGATTCTCTTCAAACAAGGATAAAAAATAAAAGTTTTCAATGAAAGGCAAGCCAATACTGCTGTTAAATTAAATCTAAACAACCTCAGGCAATATATTTAATTAGATTCTCACACTTTTTCTTTAATTAATAATAGTTTTCGCTTCTTTAAATGATTATTTGAAGGTCTTTTCAGGGATAAATTCTATAATCACAAAAATTGTTGGAAAAATACTTGATCTTGTATGAAATTATATGAAGAAAAGCACTATTTTGTTGACAATTAGATCGTAATTTGGTCAATTACAAAATCTTGAATAACTATTCAGAAAACTTATAATAAAAAGAAAGGCTTTTGAAGAATTGTTTCTTCAGAGCGGGTATATGAGCGGGGAAGCCAACACAAAGTTGAGTATATGAGTACTCCAGCCTTCTGAGACCGGTGCTTACATCTGGGTCAAATGTGAAAAATTGGCTTCTGGGTTCTAATTTTTGTTTTAAAAGATCGAGCATCTCTTGGTCTTTTATTAAACTTTTATCATTTTCATCCAGAACTTGGAATTCATGGAAGTATATGGGCGAGAAAGCCAACACAAAGTTGAGTGTATGAGTACTCCTGCCTTCTGAGACCGGTGCTTACATCTGGGTCAAATGTGAAAAATTGGCTTCTGGGTTCTAATTTTTGTCTTAAAAGATCGAGCATCTTTTGGTCTTTTATTAAACTTTTATCATTTTCATCCAGAACTTGGAATTCATGCAAGTATATGAGCGGGGAAGCCAACACAAAGTTGAGTATATGAGTACCCCAGCCTTCTAAGACCGGTGCTTACATCTGGGTCAAATGTGAAAAATTGGCTTCTGGGTTCTAATTTTTGTTTTAAAAGATCGAGCATCTCTTGGTCTTTTATTAAACTTTTATCATTTTCATCCAGAACTTGGAATTCATGCAAGTATATGGGCGAGAAAGCCAACACAAAGTTGAGTGTATGAGTACTCCTGCCTTCTGAGACCGGTGCTTACATCTGGGTCAAATGTGAAAAATTGGCTTCTGGGTTCTAATTTTTGTTTTAAAAGATCGAGCATCTCTTGGTCTTTTATTAAACTTTTATCATTTTCATCCAGAACTTGGAATTCATGGAAGTATATGGGCGAGAAAGCCAACACAAAGTTGAGTGTATGAGTACTCCTGCCTTCTGAGACCGGTGCTTACATCTGGGTCAAATGTGAAAAATTGGCTTCTGGGTTCTAATTTTTGTTTTAAAAGATCGAGCATCTCTTGGTCTTTTATTAAACTTTTATCATTTTCATCCAGAACTTGGAATTCATGGAAGTATATGGGCGAGAAAGCCAACACAAAGTTGAGTGTATGAGTACTCCTGCCTTCTGAGACCGGTGCTTACATCTGGGTCAAATGTGAAAAATTGGGTTCTGGGTTCTAATTTTTGTTTTAAAAGATCGAGCATCTCTTGGTCTTTTATTAAACTTTTATCATTTTCATCCAGAACTTGCAATTCATGGAAGTATATGGGCGAGAAAGCCAACACAAAGTTGAGTGTATGAGTACTCCTGCCTTCTGAGACCGGTGCTTACATCTGGGTCAAATGTGAAAAATTGGCTTCTGGGTTCTAATTTTTGTTTTAAAAGATCGAGCATCTCTTGGTCTTTTATTAAACTTTTATCATTTTCATCCAGAACTTGCAATTCATGGAAGTATATGGGCGAGAAAGCCAACACAAAGTTGAGTGTATGAGTACTCCTGCCTTCTGAGACCGGTGCTTACATCTGGGTCAAATGTGAAAAATTGGCTTCTGGGTTCTAATTTTTGTCTTAAAAGATCGAGCATCTCTTGGTCTTTTATTAAACTTTTATCATTTTCATCCAGAACTTGGAATTCATGGAAGTATATGGGCGAGAAAGCCAACACAAAGTTGAGTGTATGAGTACTCCTGCCTTCTGAGACCGGTGCTTACATCTGGGTCAAATGTGAAAAATTGGGTTCTGGGTTCTAATTTTTGTTTTAAAAGATCGAGCATCTCTTGGTCTTTTATTAAACTTTTATCATTTTCATCCAGAACTTGGAATTCATGCAAGTATATGGGCGAGAAAGCCAACACAAAGTTGAGTGTATGAGTACTCCTGCCTTCTGAGACCGGTGCTTACATCTGGGTCAAATGTGAAAAATTGGCTTCTGGGTTCTAATTTTTGTTTTAAAAGATCGAGCATCTCTTGGTCTTTTATTAAACTTTTATCATTTTCATCCAGAACTTGGAATTCATGGAAGTATATGGGCGAGAAAGCCAACACAAAGTTGAGTGTATGAGTACTCCTGCCTTCTGAGACCGGTGCTTACATCTGGGTCAAATGTGAAAAATTGGCTTCTGGGTTCTAATTTTTGTCTTAAAAGATCGAGCATCTCTTGGTCTTTTATTAAACTTTTATCATTTTCATCCAGAACTTGGAATTCATGCAAGTATATGAGCGGGGAAGCCAACACAAAGTTGAGTATATGAGTACTCCAGCCTTCTAAGACCGGTGCTTACATCTGGGTCAAATGTGAAAAAATGGCTTCTGGGTTCTAATTTTTGTTTTAAAAGATCGAGCATCTCTTGGTCTTTTATTAAGCTTTTATCATTTTCATCCAGAACTTGGAATTCATGCAAGTATATGAGCGGGGAAGCCAACACAAAGTTGAGTATATGAGTACTCCAGCCTTCTGAGACCGGTGCTTACATCTGGGTCAAATGTGAAAAATTGGCTTCTGGGTTCTAATTTTTTTTTTAAAAGATCGAGCATCTCTTGGTCTTTTATTAAACTTTTATCATTTTCATCCAGAACTTGGAATTCATGCAAGTATATGGGCGAGAAAGCCAACACAAAGTTGAGTGTATGAGTACTCCTGCCTTCTGAGACCGGTGCTTACATCTGGGTCAAATGTGAAAAATTGGCTTCTGGGTTCTAATTTTTGTCTTAAAAGATCGAGCATCTCTTGGTCTTTTATTAAACTTTTATCATTTTCATCCAGAACTTGGAATTCATGCAAGTATATGAGCGGGGAAGCCAACACAAAGTTGAGTATATGAGTACTCCAGCCTTCTAAGACCGGTGCTTACATCTGGGTCAAATGTGAAAAAATGGCTTCTGGGTTCTAATTTTTGTTTTAAAAGATCGAGCATCTCTTGGTCTTTTATTAAACTTTTATCATTTTCATCCAGAATTTGCAATTCATGGAAGTATATGGGCGAGAAAGCCAACACAAAGTTGAGTGTATGAGTACTCCTGCCTTCTGAGACCGGTGCTTACATCTGGGTCAAATGTGAAAAATTGGCTTCTGGGTTCTAATTTTTGTTTTAAAAGATCGAGCATCTCTTGGTCTTTTATTAAACTTTTATCATTTTCATCCAGAACTTGCAATTCATGGAAGTATATGGGCGAGAAAGCCAACACAAAGTTGAGTGTATGAGTACTCCTGCCTTCTGAGACCGGTGCTTACATCTGGGTCAAATGTGAAAAATTGGCTTCTGGGTTCTAATTTTTGTTTTAAAAGATCGAGCATCTCTTGGTCTTTTATTAAACTTTTATCATTTTCATCCAGAACTTGCAATTCATGGAAGTATATGGGCGAGAAAGCCAACACAAAGTTGAGTGTATGAGTACTCCTGCCTTCTGAGACCGGTGCTTACATCTGGGTCAAATGTGAAAAATTGGCTTCTGGGTTCTAATTTTTGTTTTAAAAGATCGAGCATCTCTTGGTCTTTTATTAAACTTTTATCATTTTCATCCAGAACTTGGAATTCATGGAAGTATATGGGCGAGAAAGCCAACACAAAGTTGAGTGTATGAGTACTCCTGCCTTCTGAGACCGGTGCTTACATCTGGGTCAAATGTGAAAAATTGGCTTCTGGGTTCTAATTTTTGTTTTAAAAGATCGAGCATCTCTTGGTCTTTTATTAAACTTTTGTCATTTTCATCCAGAACTTGCAATTCATGGAAGTATATGGGCGAGAAAGCCAACACAAAGTTGAGTGTATGAGTACTCCTGCCTTCTGAGACCGGTGCTTACATCTGGGTCAAATGTGAAAAATTGGCTTCTGGGTTCTAATTTTTGTCTTAAAAGATCGAGCATCTCTTGGTCTTTTATTAAACTTTTATCATTTTCATCCAGAACTTGGAATTCATGCAAGTATATGAGCGGGGAAGCCAACACAAAGTTGAGTATATGAGTACTCCAGCCTTCTAAGACCGGTGCTTACATCTGGGTCAAATGTGAAAAAATGGCTTCTGGGTTCTAATTTTTGTTTTAAAAGATCGAGCATCTCTTGGTCTTTTATTAAACTTTTATCATTTTCATCCAGAACTTGGAATTCATGCAAGTATATGAGCGGGGAAGCCAACACAAAGTTGAGTATATGAGTACTCCAGCCTTCTGAGACCGGTGCTTACATCTGGGTCAAATGTGAAAAATTGGCTTCTGGGTTCTAATTTTTGTTTTAAAAGATCGAGCATCTCTTGGGCTTTTATTAAACTTTTATCAACACCAACACATCATTCATCCAGAACTTGGAATTCATGCAAGTATATGGGCGAGAAAGCCAACACAAAGTTGAGTGTATGAGTACTCCTGCCTTCTGAGACCGGTGCTTACATCTGGGTCAAATGTGAAAAATTGGCTTCTGGGTTCTAATTTTTGTTTTAAAAGATCGAGCATCTCTTGGTCTTTTATTAAACTTTTATCATTTTCATCCAGAACTTGCAATTCATGGAAGTATATGGGCGAGAAAGCCAACACAAAGTTGAGTGTATGAGTACTCCTGCCTTCTGAGACCGGTGCTTACATCTGGGTCAAATGTGAAAAATTGGCTTCTGGGTTCTAATTTTTGTCTTAAAAGATCGAGCATCTCTTGGTCTTTTATTAAACTTTTATCATTTTCATCCAGAACTTGGAATTCATGCAAGTATATGAGCGGGGAAGCCAACACAAAGTTGAGTATATGAGTACTCCAGCCTTCTAAGACCGGTGCTTACATCTGGGTCAAATGTGAAAAAATGGCTTCTGGGTTCTAATTTTTGTTTTAAAAGATCGAGCATCTCTTGGTCTTTTATTAAACTTTTATCATTTTCATCCAGAACTTGGAATTCATGCAAGTATATGAGCGGGGAAGCCAACACAAAGTTGAGTATATGAGTACTCCAGCCTTCTGAGACCGGTGCTTACATCTGGGTCAAATGTGAAAAATTGGCTTCTGGGTTCTAATTTTTGTTTTAAAAGATCGAGCATCTCTTGGTCTTTTATTAAACTTTTATCATTTTCATCCAGAACTTGGAATTCATGGAAGTATATGGGCGAGAAAGCCAACACAAAGTTGAGTGTATGAGTACTCCTGCCTTCTGAGACCGGTGCTTACATCTGGGTCAAATGTGAAAAATTGGCTTCTGGGTTCTAATTTTTGTCTTAAAAGATCGAGCATCTTTTGGTCTTTTATTAAACTTTTATCATTTTCATCCAGAACTTGGAATTCATGCAAGTATATGAGCGGGGAAGCCAACACAAAGTTGAGTATATGAGTACTCCAGCCTTCTGAGACCGGTGCTTACATCTGGGTCAAATGTGAAAAATTGGCTTCTGGGTTCTAATTTTTGTTTTAAAAGATCGAGCATCTCTTGGTCTTTTATTAAACTTTTATCATTTTCATCCAGAACTTGCAATTCATGAAAGTATATGGGCGAGAAAGCCAACACAAAGTTGAGTGTATGAGTACTCCTGCCTTCTGAGACCGGTGCTTACATCTGGGTCAAATGTGAAAAATTGGCTTCTGGGTTCTAATTTTTGTTTTAAAAGATCGAGCATCTCTTGGTCTTTTATTAAACTTTTATCATTTTCATCCAGAACTTGGAATTCATGGAAGTATATGGGCGAGAAAGCCAACACAAAGTTGAGTGTATGAGTACTCCTGCCTTCTGAGACCGGTGCTTACATCTGGGTCAAATGTGAAAAATTGGCTTCTGGGTTCTAATTTTTGTTTTAAAAGATCGAGCATCTCTTGGTCTTTTATTAAACTTTTATCATTTTCATCCAGAACTTGGAATTCATGGAAGTATATGGGCGAGAAAGCCAACACAAAGTTGAGTGTATGAGTACTCCAGCCTTCTGAGACCGGTGCTTACATCTGGGTCAAATGTGAAAAATTGGCTTCTGGGTTCTAATTTTTGTTTTAAAAGATCGAGCATCTCTTGGTCTTTTATTAAACTTTTATCATTTTCATCCAGAACTTGCAATTCATGGAAGTATATGGGCGAGAAAGCCAACACAAAGTTGAGTGTATGAGTACTCCTGCCTTCTGAGACCGGTGCTTACATCTGGGTCAAATGTGAAAAATTGGCTTCTGGGTTCTAATTTTTGTTTTAAAAGATCGAGCATCTCTTGGTCTTTTATTAAACTTTTATCATTTTCATCCAGAACTTGCAATTCATGGAAGTATATGGGCGAGAAAGCCAACACAAAGTTGAGTGTATGAGTACTCCTGCCTTCTGAGACCGGTGCTTACATCTGGGTCAAATGTGAAAAATTGGGTTCTGGGTTCTAATTTTTGTTTTAAAAGATCGAGCATCTCTTGGTATTTTATTAAAATTTTATCATTTTCATCCAGAACTTGGAATTCATGGAAGTATATGGGCGAAAAAGCCAACACAAAGTTGGGTGTATGAGTACTCCTGCCTTCTGAGACCGGTGCTTACATCTGGGTCAAATGTGAAAAATTGGCTTCTGGGTTCTAATTTTTGTTTTAAAAGGTCGAGCATCTCTTGGTATTTTATTAAAATTTTATCATTTTCATCCAGAACTTGGAATTCATGGAAGTATATGGGCGAGAAAGCCAACACAAAGTTGAGTGTATGAGTACTCCTGCCTTCTGAGACCGGTGCTTACATCTGGGTTAAATGTGAAAAATTGGCTTCTGGGTTCTAATTTTTGTTTTAAAAGATCGAGCATCTCTTGGTCTTTTATTAAACTTTTATCATTTTCATCCAGAACTTGCAATTCATGGAAGTATATGGGCGAGAAAGCCAACACAAAGTTGAGTGTATGAGTACTCCTGCCTTTTGAGACCGGTGCTTACATCTGGGTCAAATGTGAAAAATTGGCTTCTGGGTTCTAATTTTTGTTTTAAAAGATCGAGCATCTCTTGGTCTTTTATTAAACTTTTATCATTTTCATCCAGAACTTGGAATTCATGGAAGTATATGGGCGAGAAAGCCAACACAAAGTTGAGTGTATGAGTACTCCTGCCTTCTGAGACCGGTGCTTACATCTGGGTCAAATGTGAAAAATTGGCTTCTGGGTTCTAATTTTTGTTTTAAAAGATCGAGCATCTCTTGGTCTTTTATTAAACTTTTATCATTTTCATCCAGAACTTGCAATTCATGGAAGTATATGGGCGAGAAAGCCAACACAAAGTTGAGTGTATGAGTACTCCTGCCTTCTGAGACCGGTGCTTACATCTGGGTCAAATGTGAAAAATTGGCTTCTGGGTTCTAATTTTTGTTTTAAAAGATCGAGCATCTCTTGGTCTTTTATTAAACTTTTATCATTTTCATCCAGAACTTGGAATTCATGGAAGTATATGGGCGAGAAAGCCAACACAAAGTTGAGTGTATGAGTACTCCTGCCTTCTGAGACCGGTGCTTACATCTGGGTCAAATGTGAAAAATTGGCTTCTGGGTTCTAATTTTTGTTTTAAAAGATCGAGCATCTCTTGGTCTTTTATTAAACTTTTATCATTTTCATCCAGAACTTGGAATTCATGGAAGTATATGGGCGAGAAAGCCAACACAAAGTTGAGTGTATGAGTACTCCTGCCTTCTGAGACCGGTGCTTACATCTGGGTCAAATGTGAAAAATTGGCTTCTGGGTTCTAATTTTTGTTTTAAAAGATCGAGCATCTCTTGGTCTTTTATTAAACTTTTATCATTTTCATCCAGAACTTGCAATTCATGGAAGTATATGGGCGAGAAAGCCAACACAAAGTTGAGTGTATGAGTACTCCTGCCTTCTGAGACCGGTGCTTACATCTGGGTCAAATGTGAAAAATTGGCTTCTGGGTTCTAATTTTTGTTTTAAAAGATCGAGCATCTCTTGGTCTTTTATTAAACTTTTATCATTTTCATCCAGAACTTGCAATTCATGGAAGTATATGGGCGAGAAAGCCAACACAAAGTTGAGTGTATGAGTACTCCTGCCTTTTGAGACCGGTGCTTACATCTGGGTCAAATGTGAAAAATTGGCTTCTGGGTTCTAATTTTTGTTTTAAAAGATCGAGCATCTCTTGGTCTTTTATTAAACTTTTATCATTTTCATCCAGAACTTGCAATTCATGGAAGTATATGGGCGAGAAAGCCAACACAAAGTTGAGTGTATGAGTACTCCTGCCTTCTGAGACCGGTGCTTACATCTGGGTCAAATGTGAAAAATTGGCTTCTGGGTTCTAATTTTTGTTTTAAAAGATCGAGCATCTCTTGGTCTTTTATTAAACTTTTATCATTTTCATCCAGAACTTGGAATTCATGGAAGTATATGGGCGAGAAAGCCAACACAAAGTTGAGTGTATGAGTACTCCTGCCTTCTGAGACCGGTGCTTACATCTGGGTCAAATGTGAAAAATTGGCTTCTGGGTTCTAATTTTTGTTTTAAAAGATCGAGCATCTCTTGGTCTTTTATTAAACTTTTATCATTTTCATCCAGAACTTGCAATTCATGGAAGTATATGGGCGAGAAAGCCAACACAAAGTTGAGTGTATGAGTACTCCTGCCTTCTGAGACCGGTGCTTACATCTGGGTCAAATGTGAAAAATTGGCTTCTGGGTTCTAATTTTTGTTTTAAAAGATCGAGCATCGAGCTTGGTCTTTTATTAAACTTTTATCATTTTCATCCAGAACTTGGAATTCATGGAAGTATATGGGCGAGAAAGCCAACACAAAGTTGAGTGTATGAGTACTCCTGCCTTCTGAGACCGGTGCTTACATCTGGGTCAAATGTGAAAAATTGGCTTCTGGGTTCTAATTTTTGTTTTAAAAGATCGAGCATCTCTTGGTCTTTTATTAAACTTTTATCATTTTCATCCAGAACTTGGAATTCATGGAAGTATATGGGCGAGAAAGCCAACACAAAGTTGAGTGTATGAGTACTCCTGCCTTCTGAGACCGGTGCTTACATCTGGGTCAAATGTGAAAAATTGGCTTCTGGGTTCTAATTTTTGTTTTAAAAGATCGAGCATCTCTTGTTCTTTTATTAAACTTTTATCATTTTCATCCAGAACTTGGAATTCATGGAAGTATATGGGCGAGAAAGCCAACACAAAGTTGAGTGTATGAGTACTCCTGCCTTCTGAGACCGGTGCTTACATCTGGGTCAAATGTGAAAAATTGGCTTCTGGGTTCTAATTTTTGTTTTAAAAGATCGAGCATCTCTTGTTCTTTTATTAAACTTTTATCATTTTCATCCAGAACTTGGAATTCATGGAAGTATATGGGCGAGAAAGCCAACACAAAGTTGAGTGTATGAGTACTCCTGCCTTCTGAGACCGGTGCTTACATCTGGGTCAAATGTGAAAAATTGGCTTCTGGGTTCTAATTTTTGTTTTAAAAGATCGAGCATCTCTTGTTCTTTTATTAAACTTTTATCATTTTCATCCAGAACTTGGAATTCATGGAAGTATATGGGCGAGAAAGCCAACACAAAGTTGAGTGTATGAGTACTCCTGCCTTCTGAGACCGGTGCTTACATCTGGGTCAAATGTGAAAAATTGGCTTCTGGGTTCTAATTTTTGTTTTAAAAGATCGAGCATCTCTTGGTCTTTTATTAAACTTTTATCATTTTCATCCAGAACTTGCAATTCATGGAAGTATATGGGCGAGAAAGCCAACACAAAGTTGAGTGTATGAGTACTCCTGCCTTCTGAGACCGGTGCTTACATCTGGGTCAAATGTGAAAAATTGGCTTCTGGGTTCTAATTTTTGTTTTAAAAGATCGAGCATCTCTTGGTCTTTTATTAAACTTTTATCATTTTCATCCAGAACTTGGAATTCATGGAAGTATATGGGCGAGAAAGCCAACACAAAGTTGAGTGTATGAGTACTCCTGCCTTCTGAGACCGGTGCTTACATCTGGGTCAAATGTGAAAAATTGGCTTCTGGGTTCTAATTTTTGTTTTAAAAGATCGAGCATCTCTTGTTCTTTTATTAAACTTTTATCATTTTCATCCAGAACTTGGAATTCATGGAAGTATATGGGCGAGAAAGCCAACACAAAGTTGAGTGTATGAGTACTCCTGCCTTCTGAGACCGGTGCTTACATCTGGGTCAAATGTGAAAAATTGGCTTCTGGGTTCTAATTTTTGTTTTAAAAGATCGAGCATCTCTTGGTCTTTTATTAAACTTTTATCATTTTCATCCAGAACTTGCAATTCATGGAAGTATATGGGCGAGAAAGCCAACACAAAGTTGAGTGTATGAGTACTCCTGCCTTCTGAGACCGGTGCTTACATCTGGGTCAAATGTGAAAAATTGGCTTCTGGGTTCTAATTTTTGTTTTAAAAGATCGAGCATCTCTTGGTCTTTTATTAAACTTTTATCATTTTCATCCAGAACTTGGAATTCATGGAAGTATATGGGCGAGAAAGCCAACACAAAGTTGAGTGTATGAGTACTCCTGCCTTCTGAGACCGGTGCTTACATCTGGGTCAAATGTGAAAAATTGGCTTCTGGGTTCTAATTTTTGTTTTAAAAGATCGAGCATCTCTTGGTCTTTTATTAAACTTTTATCATTTTCATCCAGAACTTGCAATTCATGGAAGTATATGGGCGAGAAAGCCAACACAAAGTTGAGTGTATGAGTACTCCTGCCTTCTGAGACCGGTGCTTACATCTGGGTCAAATGTGAAAAATTGGCTTCTGGGTTCTAATTTTTGTTTTAAAAGATCGAGCATCTCTTGTTCTTTTATTAAACTTTTATCATTTTCATCCAGAACTTGGAATTCATGGAAGTATATGGGCGAGAAAGCCAACACAAAGTTGAGTGTATGATTATTTTATTAAACTTTTATCATTTTGTTTCTTCTCTTTCCGTTTCTTTACATTTCAGTTTACTACTCATTGGCATTTCCTAATTAAGCAAACATCCTGCGAAAATCACCCTCTAAATTGAGGAAAAACAAAACTAATGAGATTTTTTCCACATAATTAGTCTTAACTCGATTTCACTTTTCTTGTAAAATGTTATTTTCTTTTCTTTTTTGTGTTGTTTTGTTGGTTTAAGCGAAACTTAATAAAATGCTTGAAATATGAAGGCAACAGAAGTGAAATGAATAACAACAACAATCAGCCAACTAAAAGAAAAATAAATATGAACAGAAAGAAATTCTCTTCACACCACAATTAGCGGCGGCGGTGGCGGCGGATGCATTAGTAATGCAAACAACACGAACGGCGTTCGGAAGAACGACACCCAGTAGGAAAAGCTTTTCTCACCAGTAGGAAAAATTCCTGAAGACGATATTAATGAGCGTTGATGAAAAACAAATTTTGTCTGTACAAAATCATCATCTTTTGGTGATGTTTTCTGGACGAGAAAATTGTAGTTTCGCAATTCTGCGACGAAAACGAGGCGGTCTTTTCTAGTCGAAATAAGAATCGAGACCGAATTAACTTTTTTAAGACGAGACGATGACCAAGATCGATGCAGTTTTCACCTTGTCTGGAATTTAAGGCGGTAATGAAGGTCGAAATGGTTTTTTTATGTCCAGACATAATTTGATGTTGAGACAAATTGATACAGTCTTCGGTTTGTCTCGAATTTGAGGCGAGAGTCTAGATCGAGACGTTCTTTTTCAGACGAAATGTGAACCGAAATCGAGATCGCACAAATCGTGCAAACTCTTCCTCATATTCGTGATATATATTTGAATATATCAGACATATAATTTATTTTTAAACTTATCATATACGAATGCCCCACATATGTCGCCATTTTCAACTGGGTACCAACGAAATCCCCAACCACACACCCTTCTCGGCCGGAAGAATACCTTTCTGAATGTTATCTATTATTTTGGCCAACACAAAATGAAGACACAAAGTCGGTCAACCATTTGAGTGCAAGTCACGGTATTTAGGTGCGTTGGGTGCCGTTGTATATACAAATGTAGGAGTATATGTGCGTGAGTTCTTCCTTTTAACAGTCGAATATAAATAATGATGAACAAAAACACTAGCAAAAGGCAGCAGCAGCAACAACACCCAGAAGCAAAAGTAGCAACATCAGCAAACAAAAGCGGCGACATCTACGAACAGTTGCATCAACAAGGAACGTAATAACAGCCTTGGTGACGAAAATAATACAACAGCGGCAAGACAACGAACACCACTAGAGCGTTGCACCATCAACCGGAAATGCACGGCATTTGCCGGCGTGTTTTGAGCTCCGTTAGTAACTCGTGCACCGAATAAGCTCTCGCAAAGCAGAGTGCAGAGTTGCTGGTGTTGGTCGTGTCGGTTGGTGTTCGCAATACTAAGGTGTGTTGAATGCCTGCAGAAGTCGTCTACGTGTCTCTGTGTGTGTGTGTGTTTTTGTCGTGACTGAAGTGCTTTGGTTTACTAGCGCCACCGACCAAAACATCGCTGATGAGAATGCATTCTGCAGCTGAGGTTGCTGTTTTTATACTGTCAGATTTCGTGAACTGTTTAAAAATATCTAATTATAAAGTAAATCATAAAAAACCATCTAAAAAGATAATTCGAAAGTTAAAATAGATAATTTATTAAATATTTGCTCACATGTTCTTGTTGTTGTTTGCTACTTATTGACGCTAAGTGCTCGAGTCCCTTCTTCTCTGCCAGCTCACTCCATTTTTACTCCTCATTTAACACTTTCTTATCTGCGCTGAGATTTATCGTGCTTTTGCTTTGCTTTGCTTTAACTGAAAATCCTGAAAAAATGTGGGTGGAAGCTGAGGTCAGAGCTAGAAAAAGCCTTAAAAATGATGTCCTTTCAAATAAATGTCCTTTGAAGAAGCTGCTTAAGAGCTTCGCTCGGTAGCAAGTGAAAGAATTAGCAAAGTTTATCTTTTCTCCTGCATTTTGCTCATTTACACACGCACAAAGCGCTCAAGAACTAAATAACAACAAAGCGAGCGGAACAACAATGACAACAGGAACAACATTAACAACAGCAACAGCAGTGACAACAACATCTGCCAAGGCAACACTGCAATTAGCACTAAAGTGACAACAACCAGCAGCAGCCAAAGTTATCAGAGTTATAAAAATCTGCTCCTTTTTTTTCAAAATTTTTCCTCCTCTTGCTTCATCATCGTGTTAGTTGCTGTTGTTCATGATGTTGCTCCTGCCAAAGTGCTGTTGTAAGGCTTACGTCAGTCATCGTAAATGTAGACGGCACTTTGAAGGACCAAACGGGCTCATAAAAACCCATTTTCTTCTTAATATTAATATCAACCCATTAAAAGGAAGCATTTTAGAAAAATACCAGAAGAGGTCATCCTGATTAAGAGAGGAAAAAGTAAACAAGTTTAAAGTTCACAGAAAAACAGGATGAAGGATTTTTATATCTCCCGGAAAGAATATCTTCAATTGCATTAAAGTTTTTAGTGAATGAAGAGATTTAGTAATTCAAATAAGTTCCGGAGTAACTATAATTGAAAAGTTGGAACAAGATTTGACGAAGCGCGTGTGTTTTCTGCCACAAGATCCTTGTTTCAGGTGAAGCATGTGTCACAAATACTGCCTGGAAAATTGTTCCAGAATTGTGTTTGGCGTATACCTTCCCCTCTCCCTTCCCCTGTTCCACTACTTCTTGCAAGGACTTTTCTGCCATTTCTTGACCTAATTTGAGGGGTAATAAAATTAGAAATGACATCTAATACGTGTAACTTGTGAAACATACAACAATTAATTTATATATTACAAATAATACGATGCATAAAGACGAATGATATCATCTCGCGAATTATGATGTTGATCTGAAGTCACCACATCACGTTAATTTAGATCTCTCAATTTTACTGCCAGCAGTCTTACGACCACAATAAAGCGCCTCCATCCGAACTCCTCACATCCTTCCGCTTATTTAATTCGTACATAATTTGCCACCGCTTTACTTGAGGCTCATAATTTGGCCTAAACGGTCACTTCAGCAGGGCATAAATTTTAATGAGCTTCGCACGAAAGGACATACAATGTCGTCAACTAGCTTTAATGGCTCAATTGCTGCTCATAAGTGCGGAAACAGGAAGAAAATGAATAAGGGCGGGAGAGCAAATGAGATAGTAGTGGAAAAACAGGACAGAACCAAAATTAATTACAACAAAAACTACCTAAAATGATAAGATATTCCTGGCATTGAAGGACTCAAAGGACAACATCTTTGACAGGATGATGAAAACTTAGAGGAAATGATGTACGGAACGCAAACAGCAGACAGTGGGTGAGAGGCAGAGAGAGAGATAGAGAGGGCTAGAGAGAGAGAGAGAGAGAGAGAGAGAGAGAGAGAGGGAGGGAGAGAGAGAGAGAGAGAGAGAGAGAGAGAGAGAGAGAGAGAAAGAGAGTGAGAGAGAGAGGATGAGAAAGATAGAGTAGGAGAGAGGGCGGGGAGAGATATGGAACAGGCAGTGATGTAAAGTATTAGAATTAAGCGGATGCTTGGCCTGCATTTGGTCGGAAATTAAATTTTGCAGATATATTGAAAGCGGATAAATGGAGACGTCAATAAATAAAACTTGAATGAATGAGTTGGACCATTGAAAGTACAAGAGGGAGAGCGGTTAATTGAGGAAACCGTGACGGATAGAAATCCTGAAACGTTGTAAGAGATGGAAAAAGAGAAACATGGAAAATCGAATTATTTCGTGGAGACTGGAAGAGATGAAAAATCAGAAAGAAATGCATTTATAAAGACGGCACATTTCTCAAGTATTCGCTTCACTACTCGATGTTGTTGTTGTTCAGCTGCAGAATGTTTAGCGGATCTCTAAGATTGTAAATAAAGCTGGAAAAGCAATAATTGAGACCAGATTAGAAGGCGGCTACGGTAACGGTAATCAGGAACTGACGGCAACGGTAACGGTTTTTTGTCATGTAAAAGAAAGAATTAAAGGCTGAAAGCAAGACTAAAGAGAGGAAGGCAAGGATGCAAACAACAAAAGAGAGGAAAAAATACGACTTTTCAAGTATTCAGTAATTACAAAAACTTTTCAATTTACATAAAATTTCTAACAAAGAAATTTAGCTTCTTTAATTTTAAAGTAATCATAAATTTTCATTAAAATATTCTACGCTCACAAAAAAGAGAAAAGCAATCGATGGCGTATGACGTCTGCCTGCACTGAAAATTTGCGTGAAGGACATTCACGTTGAATGCAGCAGCAGCAGCAGCAGCAAATTTATCACCAAACAGATCTTCGAAAAACAAGGAAATGAGGGAACAATGAAGGTACACATGTACCACACGAAACCTCGGAGGGGTAAAAGAAGACAAAAAGTAAGAAAAAAGTCTGAAGAAAGAAAATATCGTAAAGGCAAAAAAGCCTCACTAAATAGGGTATGTAAGCAGACGACTTTGAAGGTTATTTGAGCTGTTCAGGGTACTGATCGAAGCGGTCGGTCTCTTCCATCTGGGATGGTACCACTGTTTCCTTTTTTCAACGAAACTATTTTATGAGATTTTATTGCTCTAGGAAAACCAAATAAACGTCCTGGAGATGAAATAAGAAAAAGACACGAAGTTTTACCTTGAAATACATGAATAACAAGGAGGTTGTGAAAATTTTTAAAACCGAAAATGTGTTTCAAATGTGTAAAAATATACATAAGTGTTTCAATCAAGGAAACGTTTTCTGATTTCTTTGTTTTAATTAATTTTAATTTTATGCCAAACTAAATTTATGTTCACCTGCTGAATTTGGGAAAAACCTACCGAATAATAAAACGACTATAGAAAGAATTATTTTCTGTATCATAATTTTACTGCCTTTCTATTTAAACCAACTGAGTCCTTGAATCCTGCAAGCGTATTCATTAAATTTATTAATTAATTCCTTCTTTTGACCTACAAAAACTTACGAAAGCCTCTTTATTTTCCAGGTGAGAACCCGCGCATTCTGGAGCACCCGATGGACATGACGGTGCCGAAAAACGATCCCTTCACGTTCAACTGCAAGGCTGACGGCAGTCCGACGCCATCGATTCAGTGGTTCAAAGACGGTCACGAACTGAAATTCGATTCGAGCTCTCATCGAATAATGTTGCCAGCTGGCGGCTTATTTTTTCTGAAGGTGAGTCGTACATTGCATTGCGAGTCATGGAAGTTTTAATGAATGCAATTTCGAGGGGTGGAGTGTATGGCAGGAGAGTTTAAACTGAAGGAATGAGAACATTTAAGAACACATTTACGAAGATTTTAAATAGGATTGTGTGCAATCCTAAATATTCAGGAATTTTCGCTTTTTTTCCTGTCTTTTCATTTCACAGACATTTCTTGTTCACCTAAAAAAGGTTCCACTTGTTCCATCGTTTCTACTTTACGGGATTTTCTCTCTATTAACCCTGTCTTACATGAATAGCTCTCCCCACTTAAGTAAGTTTAACTCTCGCATAATCATGAGAACGTCAGCAAGTGTTACCAACTTACGTGTTTTTGAGTCCGCATTTTCCGCTGCTTAACCTTAATAAAACCGAACATAAACATGCTAAATTATGCTCAACGCAACACAACCCAACACATCACTACATCACCACAAGGAATTCACTCACCAAAATCCTTCTCACAGAAATAAAAAGCAACTCCAAAACTAAATTCGTTGTTATTTTTAAGGATAACATCGTGAAAAGATGTATGAAAGATTTGTGGGGCGGGCAGGGAAGGTTGCATAAATTTACAGCCTGTTTATGTTTGTTTTTATTATTGTAGATATTTTATATGCTTCCAAATGAATGCTCGCGCGAGCACCGTTTGTGTTACGTTTTCGAAACACCCGTGCTCACCAATGCAGAGATTGAAGAGAGTGAAATAGAGTGAATTGAAAAGACCGTGAGGAACATGACGGCTGCATTTGAAGTATGTGGGGAGGTGAAAGGTTGTCCATCTTCGAGACTCTTAGTTGCAAGTGCTTGCAATCCAACAAGTTGCTTATGCAAGAGAAATGACCGCGTATTGACAGCGATAAAATCCAGCGACCAACCAAACGTTCAAAGTTCCCGTTACGCCGCTACGTAGAACCGAAGGGTGGCTGTTGGGTGGGTGTAGCAAATTTTGGTATGTGTTGGTACCAGTAATAAGAACAGCTTCCCGCTGTGTTGTTCTTTTAAAGTATCTCATTTGCTTTTATCTCTCTTCTTCCTTCTCTATTTCACTCCCGGTTTTGCTTTCTTTCGAGCGCATAATAAATCCTCATCCCTGCTACACACTGTTATTGTTATTTTTGCGCTTTACTTCAGCATGGTTGGTCAAGCAGCCCTTTAGAGCAGCAACAGTAACAGCAGAAGGCAATAAAAATAACAGCAAAGAAGTGCTACTGCATTCACTTCGACGTCAAGCTTCGAAAATTCCTCAAATTAGGCGCGGCAACCTTTGCTCTCTCATGCGTTTATCTTGTTTTTTCTCCATTCTTTCAGGGGTGAGATGACTTTTCCCTCATATTTTAATTATCCCTCTCTGTATCGCTTGCATTTCATTTCCTTCGCGTGTGGCAACACTTTGCCGCGTGTTCAGTGTTGTTAAGTGCACTTGATTCGCTATGTCAAAAGCTGTAATTTTGTTGCTAATATAATGCAATAGTCTCTCTGTTCTTGTTTTTATTGTATGTAGGCCTGTTCGACGAGTTATCTCATCATGGAATGCTCAAGCCTCGACAGAATGGCCTCTCGTCCTGCTTTTCTTCCTCTGTGTATGCAAATGCTGTATCCATTTCCTGGTCAACTTTACAAGGGTGAACGGCGGCGGGGTTGGTGGTGAGGAGGGTGTGTCAACCAAGGGGTGGAATGAATGTATTTTAATTAAATTACATTCGTTTCCATTTAATTGCTCCGGTCAGTGCAGGTCAGATTCTTCAACAACGTTCAACCAATGCTGCCTTGGCTTTGATCTCTGAACCTCGTAACTGCCATTATGTGGCCTAACTTTTGTCTTGGCAGCACGTGGCGGCATCTGTTGGATGATTTTGAATTTCAACTTTTCGGGGATTTCGCATTCACCAAATTCCGCCTACTGATACTCGTATTTTGACCTTTTTAATCTCTTAAGAGTTCTGAATTTCAAAAAGGTTTGCATTTCTATGCGAGAAGAATAACAAAAATGTTATTTTTGGGGATATTCTAACTTTAGCGAGAATTAATTTATTGTTCTTGGAGGGAATTGGGAATTCTTAACCTTAAAAAGCTCTAAAACTCTGTCTTCTCTTTTTTCCAGGTTATACATTCGAGGCGTGAAAGTGATGCCGGCACGTATTGGTGTCAAGCAAAGAATGAATTCGGAGTAGCGCGCAGTCGAAATGCAACACTGAGTGTAGCCTGTAAGTATGGGGACCAGGGACAGACCCATTTAACTGGTAGAAATTTAAGCCCGCCCACTAGTGGCCTCATTTCAATCTGTAAATGTCGACTTTGAGTTTCTCCCCCTCTACTTAAAATATTATCACCTGATGAGAGGAACATTTTGTCGGGGTTTTCCGATATTAATCTTTCTACATCCCAACGTTTGAGACTAAAATATATTTAATTACATTATAATTGTAATTTAATAGTTAATCCCAGCTTACATTTTCTTAAAAAAGCAACTGAATTGTTTGAAGTAAATAATTTTCATTATATAATGCGCAGACCTATAAACAAAAAACTAAAAAAGATAATTTCATAAGAAAAATGTTATAAGACGCAGATAAGCGGTAGCAAAAATTTAAATTCGAATAAATATGAGATGTTAAACTCAATTTTAAATGCATAATGCAAAAAATTAGGAAACAAAAAAAGAGAACATTGCAGGTTATTCATAAAAAACACTTCCTGATAGAGAGATAAATTCATACCTTGAATTCATGTTTCTATGAGAGAATGAGAATGAGGATGAGAGAATGAATACTACAGCTGGTTTGGTACTTAAATATTCAGTGTAGTAAAAGAAAGTAGTAAAAGTATTAAAAAACACTGCAAACGGGAATGAGGAAGAGGGAGTAAGGAAGGGGGAAACTCTACAAAGAAAGAAGTTGTGAATGTCAGCATCTGCTATTTCAACGTAAAACTAAAAACGAAAACCTAGAAAACGGAACGGATGCATACGAGGAGCATCTAAATAGCACGATAATGATGACGTGGATCGAAGGACGTGAAGGGCGAAGGGATAAAATAATTTGTTGCCCCAAAACTACCCTAATTTTAACAAGCACCTCAATTTCAATCTTTAAACACAATAAAAATTGCATTTTAACTTATTGTGTTTTTAATTATGCATTTAATTTAATTCTGTATTTAACTTTGACTTTGCCAAATTTTTAACTAATTTTTCCCTCCTTATTTTCTTCACTTCTCATCATCTCTTCATCAGTTTTGCGTGATGAATTCCGTCTGGAGCCGCAAAATACACGTGTCGCTCAGGGCGAAGTCGCACTTTTGGAATGCGGTGCCCCACGCGGTTCCCCCGAACCGCAGATATTCTGGCGTAAAAATGGACAAACGATGAATTTGAGTAGCAATAGTAAACGCATTCGTATAGTTGATGGCGGCAATCTGGCCATACAGGACGCGCGTCAATCCGACGATGGACGCTATCAGTGCGTCGCCCGCAATGTGGTGGGAATTCGTGAGTCCGCGACTGCTTTTCTCAAAGTCCACGGTGAGTATCGTGAAGATTTGAAGTCTCATCATCAGAAAAAGACTAAAAACATGCAATTCAACAGTTTAAAAAAACATTCTTCTCTTTATTTCCAGTGCGTCCCTTTTTAATACGCGGCCCGCAAAATCAAACTGCTGTGGTTGGCAGCTCGGTGATTTTTCAGTGTCGCATTGGCGGCGATCCATTACCGGATGTACTCTGGCGACGCTCGGCTTCCGGCGGAAATATGCCGTTGAGTAAGTTCACTGTTGTATCCGCAAGATGGCACTTGTATCGCTCTGCGGCTTTTACTCTCCCGTCGACACTTCACGGCACTTAAGTTAGATTTAAATATTTGATAGCTGTTTAGTAACTGTGAAATGGATGTCAACCCTTCTCATTCCGTCCATTAGCTGACGGCTGGTTAGAATTATTTGTTTGCGTCTGGCTGCTACTGTTGAGCAAGTTGGTCGTCAGGGTTTGCAGTTTAAAATGCGCGGTCTTGAGAGGAAATTTTCGGTCCGAACCGAAGGACAAGAAAGTTTCTCACATTTTAAATTCACCACGAGTCTCCCTCAATATTTTATGCTCAGTGTACTCGGCCCTGCATTCCATCTGATGTCCAAAACCTAGAAAACTTGCAAGCGACTGCCACTCATGGCTGCAACTTTTAATTTCTTTAATTGCCAATCTCTGTTGCAAGCACTCAGCTTTCAAAAGCTACGTTTGGTTGCTTACTTAACACTCTACGAACGTTACGAGTTTGTAGAACGCGAGTTGAGTTGATGGAGTAGAGCGAGTTAAGGTAACAAAAATACCAATCAAGAGTATGAAAGCAAAGAAAACAAACTGAAGAAGCTTTTGGTAAACTTCTGTCACTTTTGTTGCCGCTGATGTGCTAAACAAATAAATTCGTCGTCAACGCAGACAACAAAAACATTTACCGCTACTCGGTGCGGCTTCCTCGCCGAAATACCATCACCTGCCAGTTAAATAACCATCCACTCTAACGAAGTTGCTGGCTGGCCTTTATTTGCTAACCGTGGAGGGAGGAAACCTAAAGAGGGGAAGAATAAGAAAGAGGGGTTTAATAAAGAAGAATTACTGACACTCCTGCTACTTTTATTGATATAACTTACGTAGTCTGTGAGATGTAAGGATGCGTGTTGCTTGGTGTCGTCTCTGCACTGGACACTTCTGACTTAAAGAGGAAAAAACCAAGTTAATATCTGAACTTACCGGCACTCTGTCCGTAAACATTCTTAAGTCCGATGTCTATCATAAACTGCAGGTCCATTCATTTCCCCGAGTTATCCCAATAACATCTTATATTGAATACCGCTAATACCGTGACCCTTCACCATTCCTTCCTCGTCTTTTACTTTAAATCCTTATGTCAGTCCTGAGTGTGTGAAGGTTTATATACTCCGGGAGTTCTTCCTCGATTTCTAAACGAACTATATCGATACACGATGACATCTGTTCCATCGTAAACGCTTGTTCTCAACACAGCACTTCTTCTTCTCCCCTGCAATTATCATCGCCCGATAATTGCACCGATGTATTGTCGTTTGCCTTTCTTTCTTGAGCACTCGTTTCACTTCACCACTGTTTACTCTCGTATCCTCGCGAACATGTTGTAATTGCATGTTTGTGCTCTTGCACATCTTTCCAGGACGCGTGCATATCCTGGAAGACCGCAGCCTCAAATTGGAGGACGTTACTTTAGAGGACATGGGCGAGTACAGCTGTGAGGCGGACAACGCGGTCGGCTCCATTACGGCCACAGGAATCCTGACTGTACACGGTAAGTTGGGAGAGTCACTCACCTGTCGAAAGCTGTCTATGTGGGATGCTGCTGTAGAATGTTGGTCCTGCGGCCACATCAAATCGTACTTTGACAACGGAACCCATAAAGAAAGCGATGAAAATCAATGAACGGTTCCCACAAATTTTAATATTTTATGTTTATTTACACTTGACAAGAGAAGTCTTTCATTTTAAACAACCTCACTTTATCGCTCTTCCGCAGCTCCGCCCAAGTTTGTCCTCCGACCCAAGAATCAGCTGGTCGAGGTAGGCGACGAAGTGCTCTTCGAATGCCAGGCTAACGGCTTCCCGAAGCCAACCCTGTACTGGTCTGTAGAGGGCAACAGCTCGCTACTGCTACCGGGCTACAAGGATGGTCGTTATGAGGTGACAGTAACGCCAGAGGGCCGTTCTGTGCTTTCTATTCTGCGTTTTGCGCGCGAGGACGCTGGCAAAGTAGTGGTGTGTAACGCACTCAACGCAGTGGGTGGCGTCAGCAGCCGCACCATCGTCAACGTAGACACACAATTCGAGTTGCCGCCGCCCATCATCGAACAGGGTCCCGTCAACCAGACCGTGCCGCTGAAATCCATTGTCACGCTACCCTGCCGCACTATTGGTTCACCGTTGCCTCAGGTCTCTTGGTATTTGAATGGCATCCCGGTAGACGTAGTGGATCACGAACGACGCAACCTCTCGGATGCCGGCTCGCTGACAATCGGCGATTTGCAGCGGAACGAGGACGAGGGTCTCTATACGTGCGTGGCCAGTAATCGCAACGGCAAGTCATCTTGGAGCGGCTACTTGCGTGTAGACACGCCCACGAATCCAAACATTAAGTTCTATCGAGCTCCTGAATTGTCCACCTACCCTGGTCCACCCGGAAAGCCTCAGGTGGTGGAGAAATCCGACAACACAGTGACGATATCGTGGACGCGCAGTAACAAAGTCGGCGCTTCCAGTCTGGTGGGCTACGTTGTGGAGATGTTCGGCAAGAACGAGACCGATGGCTGGGTGGCTGTAGGCGGACGAATACAGAATACTACGTACACCCAAGTGGGCCTGGTGCCGGGTGTCAATTACTTCTTCATCATACGAGCGGAAAACTCGCATGGAGTGTCGCTGCCGAGTCCGATGTCGGACCCGATATCGGTGGGAACGGTAAGTTGAGGGTGAATGTAGTAAGTTAAGTAAGGGTAATGATCAGTGTAATGGGGATTTCTAGAGATTTGGGTTTATCCAAATCTCTTTATCTTTATCGTCTCGACCAGAAGGGTTGTCGCGATTTCGATTATCTCGACGGAGAGTCTATAACGAAGAATTCCAATTATCTCAGAGTTTAGTTGTAAATAAGGGCGTATCTGGAGATAGTCGGTACCCCTTCTGGGACTAAAAGTATTCTTTTCAAGGCTAATTAACAAACTGTACTATTCCGATAACTTAAAGATTCGAAATACCTGATTCCCGAGTTATACAACCCTGATAAAATGGTCACTCAACTTGACTTCTTTTCTTTCTCTTTACTCTACCAGAAGAGTTACAACAGCGGCCTGGATTTGAGCGAGGCACGCGCCAGTCTGCTCTCCGGCGATGTGGTGGAGCTCATCAATGCCAGTGTTGTGGATTCGACAAGCATGAAATTAACGTGGCAGGTATGTAAAAAGCGTTGCCAGCAAAAACTTTGTCGGGGGAAATTGGTGGAAAGCAAATAAAACAATGAATAAGTAAAATTAAAGCAATATAAAATAATTTGTTGTTCTATTTTTTTCTGACTCAAACTCCTTTTTATTGTCATCTTCCCACATCCGTCCTCACATGTATGCAGACCATCAACGCCAAATACGTCGAAGGTTTCTATATTTACGCACGTCAGTTGCCTGACTCACAACAACAACAGCTACAGAAGCAACAGAAGCCTCCGTCATCGTCATCATCGTCCACAATCTCTGGTGGCGCCTCCAGCAATGGAAACCCGCTGGTGGCATCACGTATCGGTGGCTCCATGTCGGCCGCGGGCACGACAGCCGCATTAATACCGCCAGCAATGAAGCCAAACGTCGGCAGCAGACGTGATGATGCGACGTCAGCGGTATCCACATCAACCGCATATCGTATGCTGACAATACTGAATGGCGGCGGTGCCTCCACGTGCACCCTGACGGGGCTGCTGCAGTATACGTGGTACGAATTTTTCATGGTTCCCTTCTACAAATCCGTCGAGGGAAAGCCGTCGAATTCGCGGGTGGCGCGTACTCTAGAAGATGGTAAGTAAAACGATGGTGGGAGTGAAAGGCTTTGCATATTAGGGTTTCCTTGGTATTGCCATGGAAAGGCTTGCGTTGTTCTGTACTTTTTTGGAATTACCCGCGGAAACGGGTGGTAACGGCAAGGAAACAATTCAATGAGATTTTAATTTAATAGGATGAAAAACGGGTAAAAGTTTTTATGATGGTGCAGGGGAGAAATTGTTTGGATAAAGGGTTGGCGGGGCAATAGAGAGAAGATATTAATTTTAGTCGCAGAACATTAGGAAGCCATAAATATTTCATTAATATTTCTAACAAAGCGTCCTTTCTGATTTTATGTAGTGGAAATAAAGAAGGGCGAGAAATGGGACAAAAAAATTATTGTTGATGTCATTACATGATTCCGATTTATTAGTACATTTTTAGTTAGCTTCCACAAATATATAAAGATATCATTTGCCATTTTTAATTAGTGAACTTTTTATTCGTTATCCTTACTAATCACATGAATCCATATCGTACCTTTCATTTCTATATCACGTAAAGAAGCTGATTTTAGAAAATCTTCAACTAACCCACACTAAACTCAATTTCTGGAAATGTTTTCAAGCGGAAAATCCTTAATTTCATTATAGATATTTCTATATATGAATTCTGTATGTATTTCCAAGCAAATCTTTTTATTCCAAGCACACGTCGTGTTTAAGCTTCAGTAATAAATACCTTTACACAACCCCTCTTCTCATTCTACCTCTCCTGCTTGCGCAAATCCACCCTCCTTAAACTCTGGTTTACACACTCGACCGCTTTTGATTGTTATCGACATCATCGGCATCAGCTGTGAAATGCATAACCGGATTTCGTCTATATTGAACAATATGAGTCTGAAGCTCTGTGATGAAAGGACCATTTTTTGCATTTAGGTTATGGAAGACGCAATACAGAACGCTATTGTATTGAAAGTGTGTCAGCTGGATCGGTTCGTCGGTGTTACTTTAAGTACGCGTATAGTCAGGGGTTTCCTTCTTTTGCAGGAACTTGGGGTTAAAGATATGTGAGACAATGTTTTGGGTGTAATAGGGGCGTTCAAGCTACATGTTGAATATAAAGGAAGAAAGCGGTAGAACAACATTCCTCCACTTTATCAGGTTTGGTCCAGGAAAGGCGCCATTAGGTGCAAAGGACTTCTAAAACACACAAATACTGTTGCATCACAGCTGTGTGAAAAGTAAAGTGCGTTTTATCGAACCTGTCCTCCTGTTCCCCCATCTCATTCCCCATACCTTTTCATTACCTTAACTTTCGTTTCGTTACCTTCTAGTTTACTCCAATATTTGTCGAAAGATGTTATTTATGTAGAAATCCGTTCGGATGCCGTTTAACATCCTTTTTATTCAAGTTTAAGCTTCCCAGATTAGAAGCATTACATCGTGCATATCTATAGATTTGTAATGTGAGGGAATCTTCATTAGCTTAAAAGTGTTTTGCAGCCCTCATTTCCTGCATCATCTGTATTCACTTGCAGTGGTGTGGAGTTTGGCGAGAAAGCACGTTAGCCACAAAGTCAAGTGTAAACATCCTGCAGATACAAATTCTGCCTACCATTCGTAGCCGACTACTTAAAGACAACCTTTATTTGAGCCAAACACTCGCAGATGCAAACAAAACACGAGCAGGAGCGCCACGAAAGAGTGGAACACTCCATCAAAATTAATGATGACGCGGTTCCCCTCTCAGCGCCCTTCTATTCACAGAAGAGGGTTTTAAAATTCCCCTCTAGGAATGCATTCCAGAAGGTTGTAAAAATAACTCTGCTGTGTTGTTTTGATTAAGATTCCAGACGATGGTCACTCACACACTCCAGTTTTATGTGCCCCCCATTCGCTCGAGTTTTACGACGCCTGTGTTCAGGCCAAATAATTCTTCGGCTCATTTACGTGAAGACTTGAGCTCAACATTTAAACAACAACAAGCACAACGGAAAAGCGAAACCCAGCAATGATTGCAATTGCAGTGGTTGCAAAAGATAAACAAAAATTTATTTCGAAATAAAAGTTCAAAGGAAGAGAAAGAAAATGCCACCACAATACAAAGTGTGTGTGTGTGTGTGTGTGTGTTGGTGTCTCTTTATCTGCCTATCTGTCTGTCTGACTGTCTGTCTGTCTGTCTGTCTGTCTGTATATCAGTTCATCTTTCCGTCTGCGTATCCATCAGAGGGAAGGTGTTGCCATGCAAGACAAGAACGTGTGCAAGTGTTTGTTTGAATTGCACAGCATCTGAGAAAGACTCACACACACACTCACTTGCCACTTGAGAGCTGCAATTTGTATGCAGTTAAAATGAGGAGTCGCAGTAGGGTTAAAAAACAATAGAGAAACGCAGTCAGCCAACAACAAGGCAACTGAGAGAAAAACGATGAAAAATGTGAACAAAGCTAGACAAGCACTTAAGATTGTTTCACAGGCAGAGAAACACAAACACACAAACACAACTAAAGATCGCTGCATACTTTCAGGCGACGCGATGATGTGATGCAGTGTGTGCAGCTGACGCGGGGCTGCAGAAAGCGAAAAGTGTGGTAGTTTTGTGTAAAATTTGCGTTTTAAATAAACGAGTGCGACAAAGCAAAGGTAGAAATGGAAGAGCAAAGCAGAGTTGCCAGCATCAGACAAATAGCAAACGTTACACAAACAAATAAGATAAGTTTTGCTGACGTTCCATGCTGAGCACAACGACCGACTGACTGAACGAACGAAGGAACGAACGAACGGATGAACGGATGAACGGACGAACGAAGAAACGAATGAACGAACAAACGAACGAACGAACAAACGAACGAACGAAGGAACGAACGAAGGAACGAACTAACGAACGCACGACCGACAGACCGACCGAACGAAGGAACGAACGAATGAACGAACGAACGAACAAGGGAAGGAGGTCATCAGATGGAATTCAGTTTTAGAAGAATGGGATAGGGGAAGGTGGGCCTTAATTTGCTACGAGAAGAAGACACCGGCGTACTCAGAATTCGGTCAGGTTAAGTTGCAATCTTTGGAGCTGGAAGCAGTGTTCCCTCTCGTTTGTAAGAAATCTTTATGAAAATTTTCGTTATAAAAAAGGACGGAAGTGACGTAGAAAGGTTTTCAACAAATTTTTTTCGTAAATTTAGATATGCGAAATTTCAATCAATTTATGAAATCCGAAGAACTCGCAAACCTTTTCATATCTTAAATTCCTTATTAACTGATTTTGTTTCTATTTCGTAGCTCCAAACGAAGCGCCATTTGGCATGGAAGCCATTCTGCTGAATGCCTCTGCGGTCTTCCTGAAGTGGCGAGCGCCTGATTTCAAAGCTCAGCACGGTAAGTCGAGCGGTCATTATAAATTCTAACCAATCACAGAGCTGAAGTTTATCAGGTTGTCCTAGTTAAGCATCTCTGTTCGCAGCCCGATTTCAACCCGTTTGCAGCCTTCCTAATTTTCTTCCCCACTTATTTTTCAGGTTCTTTACTCTTCTATCACGTGGTGGTGCGTGGCGTCGACTCGGCTCGCAATTTGTCACGCATCTTGACCAACGTCACCATCGACGCCGCCTCGCCCACCCTCGTGCTGGCCAACCTCACCGAGGGCGTCATGTACACCGTCAGTGTGGCCGCGGGGAACAATGCGGGCATCGGTCCCTACTGCATGCCGGCCACACTGCGTCTGGATCCGTTGACCAAACGCTTGGATCCGCTCATCAATCAGCGGTAAGTGCGAGCCGAGCTTACCAAATCCATCCATCCATCGCGATTTTGCCGCTTTTTTAAGTGGAAGTTTTAATTTTACGAGTGCACATTTTTATTATCTCCATAAAACGCCAAACCATTTAATTATTCTTTATATCCGTACGCAGGTACCCGATTAATCAGGATCACGTGGACGACGTACTCACGCAGCCGTGGTTCATCGTCCTGCTGGGCGCCATACTGGCCATCATGATGCTGTCCTTCGGCGCGATGGTGTTCGTGAAGCGCAAACACATGCTGATGAAGCAGTCGGCCTTGAGCTCCATCAGAGGTGGGTGGCATTTTTTCCTCATTAATGCGGCGATATTTCTGCATACCGTAGGGTTAATGAGATCAATTGGAAGATGAATTGCTGGAGGCTGTGCGGTGTTGCCAGCTTCGAATTTAAAATAATTGTCGCCGCTTATCCAGCGAGCAGGCATTTTAATCTGCGTTACGGCGGCAAATTAATGCAAGTTTAATTTAAATTTTATGTACTCCAATGGAGATTCCGTACCATCCCCTCTTCGCTCTCTTTCTCTGGCTCTTTCGCTCGTCTTCGCTCTCTCCGTGTCATAAATATTAATGCTTATTTAAAGTTGCCCGCATTACGAGCGGATGAAAAGTTAAAATAACTCGAAATTAAATTCGCGCGAAGGACTTTCCAGGTGCTTCAGTAGCCAGACGGCACCGGGAAACAAAAAATCAGGAAGCGTTTACGGCAAATATGCGTGAGCTATTTAAATGTGTGAACACGGTCATCATGCATCCTTGCACACACGCGCACACACCCACACACACACACACACGCCCAAACACACACACACACACGATTACTCACCGTGTCCCTCAATGCAACATTTCTACTCATTCAACTCGCCGGATGCAAGTCCTTGCAAATAACTGTAATTTTTGCATTGTCGCTGTGCTCAATACACACTCACGCAATGCAAACACAAGCCAAGCTGAGCCGGCCACCCACTAACTCACACACTCACAGCTCTGCACAATAAAATCCTTCCAGTAGCATTTTCTATGCGGCTCCCTACTTTTCTTTGCCACCGCCGCCGCCGTCGCCGCCCCCACCTGCAACACACAATCTCGTTGTGAGATTGCAAAGCGATTTTTCTGCTTTCCTACCTTGCAACGACAACAATAACAACAGCAGCAACTCCATCCTCATCATCATCATCGTTAATTTGTAATTGTTGTCGGGCGGCTGTTGTTACTGTTGTAGTTGTTGTTGTTGTTGTTGCTTGCAAGTAGGTGCGAATAAATAAATTGTTCCTCTCTTGCAATTGAAAATAATGAAAACTTTTTCCGTGCATTTTTAAGTGGCTGCTGAAGCGTGCAGGAAGTTTAACTCCAGCTTCAGAGTGCGAAGTTCGTCGCGGCGAGTACGTGTTGCAACACGGTTGCTATAAACTTCTTGCTTTCAAGGACTTCTGAGTGTGTAGGCAAAATAGTTCTTTAAGTAGCTTAGAATTTATTATTGCAGGGAAGCGCTTTAATTGCGTGTTTTGAGAGTTTTAAGCGAAGACGAGTAATTTAAGGAGGATCTGAATCTAGTGTGGACGAGATGTACGGAAATCGCGTCAACCACTAAATTTTTTCGTGCATTTGATCCGTTTATTAGTATCAAATTTCTCTTCAGGGATTCAATGTTCGATGTGAATTGCGATTTGCAACCTGACCGTCATTACTGCAATTATTAGCTACAACCAAAAAATGTAAATTGGTGCTGCTAATTCAATATCAATCGCAATACACGACACAGAATAACAACAACAACAAGAAGAATAGAGAGACGCAGTTAATGTTGCATATTTACTGGCGTTCAATCGTCCACACAAAGTGAATCCACTTGAAAAGTTAAGTGCAAAAATTAAATGCACATTCGAAATTGCTGTCGTTGTTGTTGTTGTTATTGTTGCTAGCATTGCTATTGCTGCCGCTGCTTTGTCTCTTTTTATTTTTGGCGCAATTGTTGTTGAGTTAAGAGCAATTTTACGCGCTGTGTAAACATTGCCCAACCGAAAAAATATATTAATACACACACACGCACACAGAGGGAACCCTCCCACACATACGCAATGCACACGTTGTCCCTACATGGGGATGCAACATCAAGCACAGTGGCAACGTCATGCACTCAATCGTTCACCGGTAAAAGTTGCTGCTGCTCCTCGTTAACATGGCTAACCAAGCAGCAGCAGCAGCAACAGCAGCAGCATGAGCAACAAGAGCAGCATCATTTTCATCATCACAACAAGTAGCAACAGCTTCTGAAACAGCAGCAACATCAGCACCAGCAGCAGCAGATGTAGCAGAGTCATCAGCAGGAGCATCAGAAACAAACTCGGTTCACCATTAAAAGCTGTAATGGTAACATCCTCCAATCCTCGAAGTTTCCCTCCTCCGCGGCCCATCCTTCCCAGGACGCTACATTCGTTGCTGCTGCTGCTGCTACTCTTGTAAAAATTGCTGCAATAAAATGCGCGGTTGATTCACTGCGTTGCCACACTGACAGTTTAATTGGTAAATTTTTTCGTTGCACTTTTAATTGTAGCTGCCTTTGTTGCCACATTTAATTGCGTGTGTGTGTGTGTGTGTCCCCTCGCGCCACTCGACCTTGTATGTCTGTGCGTGCATTTCAACGTATATCTGGCTGGCTGATTCTCTGTGTGTCTGTCTATCTTTTGAGAGTGTGTGTTTGATTGATTAACAAAAAGTTGTGCGCGCCAAGCATAACCGACAATAATACAAAAAGTATTCTTTTTTTCCTCTTAATAATCGAATTAATTTTTTCTCTCTTTTCGCATAAATCTATGCAATTTTTTTATGAGCAGCAAATTTTAATGATTTAATTAATTTCTTCGTATATAAGAGTTTGGAGAAGCAATTTTGTATATTTAAAGCAATCTGTGTTGTTTTAAAAAGTGGTTAACATTTACATAAACGTGAGAGGCGAACGAAAAAGCGGTTTTTAAATTATCAAAATAATAAGAAAGTGAAAAATAACATAGAAAAAAAGATATAAACAAGATTAAATAGTTAAACAATTAAAGTGAGCAAAAACGATGTAAAAAAGCTTTCTAGTTTAATTCCTTATAGCTTAAATTCTCTGAGACAATTAAAAAAGCCGAAAAGTACCATTTTTTTTAATCTCCCCAGTGCTTCAGACAGGAAGTGAAGGAACTCAAAAGCTCTTCGGTACTCCTTGAGAGGAACGACTAGTCCTCTTCACAATACCTTTCCCACTCTTGCTTCTCATCTCTTCTTCTGCTTTACTTTATCTTCGTACAAATCGTGTTCTTTGCAAATTTTAATTCCATTTTTTATTTCTCTTGATTACTTTTAGGCGCTCATCCCAGTGATGTCCTCAAAATGCCCAGTTTATCCCGCAACGGCAACGGTTTCTGGCTGGATGCCTCCACGGGCGGCATGGTGTGGCGTACCGCACCCACCGGCGATACGCTGGACCTGCAGAAGGATCAGATAGCTGACTACGCGCCTGTATGTCTCTCGCCCGCTTCTGGAGAAGGTGCTGCGTCCAGTGGCGGTGGAATGAATGCAGAACGGACACAGCAAAGGTGGGTGCAGTCGTGAATTTAGGAAAATAATGGTGTTTCGAGTTCCCAAAAAAAGCGGGAAAAATTATTCCAGCATATTTTTAGGAGGCGCTGCAACAATAAAAGCACGCAATAACCGTGAAATTGAAACGCAAATTAAAACTGCCTTTTCTGGTGGTGCATGTGGGGCGGCTACTGCTCGCCTCTGTTCCGTGTCCTCACCTCCTCTTCCCAATCACCCGTTTCAACACCAGGTTGAACTTTGATAGTGTCATCCATGCACGTTTTGGGAAGCCTTAATCCGTCTTTTTTCACGCTGCTGCTTCTAATAGTTCTCTAAAATCCTAGATTGCGGGATTTTCGTGGCGGAATTTAATACCGAAATAAAACTCCAAAACAAATCTGTACGTGTGCAAACTGTAAACTTTGCTGGCAACTCTTAAAACTCTACATTTTGAACTTTTGCTGTGTTCAACGCACGGATGTAGATATTTTCTGCACTCTGCACAAAACTCTGCGCCGAAGGCATCAAAAAATTTGTGGTTTTGTTTTGTGTGGCGTCATTTCTAGCCACCGAAATACGTTTCGAGCCTTCAATGAAGGCACTCAGGGAAAGGCCGAGATGGAAACTTCCGATGGGATTCTCGTCGTTAGTGAAGAGTTGAAATGTTAGGCGAGTTTGTTGATTTGTGACACTTGAATTGTGACTCTTTTACATTTTATACTCTTTACCTCAAATATAGAAGGTTATACCGTCTACTTTAATAAGATATTTTCGTTATAATTTATTAAATTCCAGTGTGTAGAGAAAAACCTATCCATTCCTCCCTTGAGGACCAACAATAAGCTGGTCCGTGGTTTTATTTTGCAGTAATTTTTAATACAAAAAGTTGATCCCCTCAGCTGTCCCATTTTTATGGTGCCCGTAAAATTCTTCACTCGCCTGAAGCGTGCTGAGCACCTCATTTTTCAGCATTCAGACTCAACTAAGCCGTCTGAATTTTATCAACTCCGCAGCCCCCGACGAAAGGTAGCTGAAGAGCCAAAACTGCAACCAATAATAAATCCTCTTTAATTCCACGAGTTATGCCTCCTACCCCGACCCGTCCCGTCCTGCTTTTTGCCGCCCACTTAATGCAGCTACGACCGTTAATCCTCTTTTATTTATCCTCTCTCTCTCTCTCTCGCAGGTACATCGGCGAATACTCGAACATACCGACCGACTACGCCGAGGTCTCCAGCTTCGGCAAGGCTGTGAGCGAGTACGGCATGTCGCGGCACAGCAACGCCTCCCCCGCTCCCTACGCCACCTCCTCGATTATGGGTGGCGGTCACCACAACGCGCCCCGTTATCAGCAGCGAGCCTGCAACAGCTTCCAGCAGCAGCGACCGATGCAGCCTCCCTACCAACACCAGCAGCAGCAGCAGCAACAACATTTGGTTAACAATATTTATCAACAAATGTCGACCACCTCAGAAATTTATCCTGGAAACTGTGGCGGCGACAGTCGTTCTGTCTACTCGGAGCAATATTATTACGCCAAAGAGCACGAGTTGCCCTCACAGCAGCAGCAGCAGCAGATGCACATCACCGAGAACAAACTGAACAACATCGCAGCAGCAGCAGCAACAACTGGCGGCGGCACAGCTGGTGATGGCAGCGGCTTCAGTGCTCTCGGCACCTTGAGACGGAGCAGCTGCGGCGGCCAAAACGCGCGCTTCAGAGTCATCAACACGCAGCCGCAGAACTTCCACTTGCACTCCGTCACAACGCCAACGTCAACAACACCAACTCCGGCCACCGACATCGCGCAGCAAAAGCTGAACACGCAGGATCTGCTCAACTCGAAGAACCTGCTCGACCTGGACTCGTCCTCGTTTTGCTACAACGGGTTGGCCGATTCGGGCTGCGGCGGCTCACCGTCGCCGATGACCATGCTGATGTTGCAGCAACAGGGCGACGAAGACGACGGCGGCGGCGACGTTGCGCTCTATCACACCGCAGGCAGCGAGATGGACGACTTGGAGCGGCTGTACGTGAAGGTGGATGAGGAGCAGCAGCCCCACCAGCAGCAGCAGCAGCAGCAACGTTTGCCACCATCACCACCTGCACAGCAGCAACAGCTATTGCTGCCGCCAAATCAGGTGCATCCCAGCAAGGGTGTGGACTCACCATTTCTGAATTGGCGTTCGCAATCGGGACGCGGCAGCAACTTTAATCGCGGCAATAATAATTCCTCCAACAGCAGCAGCAGCAGCCATCAGCCGCACCATCGCAACAACAGCACTAGCAACAACAGCGGCAGCGGCATCGGCATCCAAAAGAGCGGCGCTAACAGCAGCAGCAGCTTCGACGGCAGCAGTTCGTTGAGTTCCTGCTCGGATGTCGGCCTGGATGAACGCCATCAGCAGCAGCAGCAGCATCGGAATCTGCAACACATACTGAGTTCTGCCGAGCAAGGCGAGCAGCTGATTTATGCACCCTCCAGCGCGGCGAGTGAGCGCAGCTTGCTCAGCAGCAGCGGCGGCAGCGGAAATGTTGCTCTGATCGGCTTGAAGCAGTCACAACAGCAGCCGCATCACGTGTGACCGCTGCTGGCGGTTGCTCAGCAGTGCGGGGGAGGACGAGCAAGCGGCGGAAGAGGAAGTGCGAGCCGCAGGAATGAGGAGTTCTACGCACGCGAGGTGAAGGAGCTGCTCGAGTGGTGTGAACGCTTCAACAAGGGTTCGGCGGAGAACTTTGATTAGACGGTTAGGAAGGCGAGAATTAGGGACGCTGCGGCGACATAAGGGATGCGGAAGCGGAAACTGATTTAACTACCGACGTGAGTAGCGTGGATGAGGAGGAGGAGGAAGAGGAGGAGGAGGAGGAGGAGCGGAAGTCATGTGCCATCATGTGAGACGCTGGCCTGTTGAACGTGAAGTTGACGTCAAGACTGAAATCTTTAAGTTTTTCTACATTTTAAATAACACTAAAAGAAATTTAAGAAGGAGTGATTCTGTTAAATTCTGAATGAAATTCGCTGGATTTTTTTATTTAAACTCTTCATTTTTAAAAAACTTTACACAAAGTTCTTACTTACTTTTTTTTCATCAGATATTGAAATTAAATTAACTTTTCATTTAAAATTTAAATAAAACGATCATAAAATCAATTATAAGCAATTTTTAATATACGTAATTAATTAGATTCTCACACTAAACAAAACCCATCAAGCAGAAATGCATCTTCTAGTGATTATAAAATAAAAGGATGAAAACAGAGGGGAAAATAGTTCTCTAAAAAGTCTTTAAAACTCTACAAAATCCTCTGAACTCCCCTGGCGGTTGCTGTTAAAGCATCTCAACTATTAGTTAGGCTGTTATAATTAAAAAAATCTATATAAAATCGGTGTTAATATGGAATCGCAAGTAAGCTAATTTTAAGTACATGTAAATAAAGCAATCATAAGAATTCATTATAAATAGCCATGCTGCGAAATGTAGAAAGTATGTGACATAATTGGGAATTAAAAGTAGAAACTGAGAAAAGTAGTGATCTGTGCTAAACTAATTTTAAACTAATATAAACTTAAAGTAGACGTATTGTAAACTGTAACGAAAATATAGAATGTAGGAATCTTAACATTTAATGGAGAAAGGAATAATTAATAATGATAAGTATTAAGAATTCTCTTTGAATCCAGATGAAAAACAAACTTATAAATTCCTCACAAATTAATCATAAAAACTTGTTATCCTTAATAGATAAAAAATCTAAAGCGTTGTGGAATTAAATACGTACTGACAAATCGTCACCTTTAGCTGATAAAAGTCTGTGAATCCAAGTAGATAACGTAAATATGATGATTTTAAGGCGACAACCTTAAGGTTGTGGTTACAAAATTATGATATTTGAGGTAAACGTAATGATATAACTTGAAGAATTTGATTAGAAGTAATGATTTCACCAAAACTTTAACGTTATAACTCAAATTTTATCATAGAGAAGTTGTAATTCTTCAGTTTCTATGCTTTCAAGCGAATGACATCACTGTTATTTCCCGAATATCACAACCCGTCTCTAAAGTTGTCCGTGATTTAAAACTATCAGAATTCCTTTTCTCTCAATTCCCAATTGATATCCTATTTATTATGTTGTAATATAGCTTTTTGTTTTGTTTTTTATTACAAATATGAATTTAAATATTTAGTTTCTAATAATGTGAAATACTTAAATAGCCAAGCATGTAGGAATATTTAGCCATTAGCTGAGAAGTGACTATTTAGGGATTGTAAGGAGAGAATAGTTGATAATGTGGAACAAACTAAATACAGATATACTTACACGTATGTGTGTATATGCATATAGATACGAGAATACGAAAATACATACGTAAACAAAACTAACTGAAGCGCTATTGATATTGAAATGTTAATTTGAAGACATAATAAACGCAATGTCGTCAGATAACTTCTTGTGTTTTATTGATTTAACGATCAAGTGAACGAGCGTCTCGATTGGAAACAGTCGTGCCGATCTCAATTATCGCCCCGAATTCCAAGCCGAGAAAAGTACTGCCTGGATCTCGTTTATCATCTTGAAATAATCGATCCTGTATTATTCGGCTCGAAAAAAAAGAACCGTCATTATCTCAATACTAGACTAAAAAGCCAATCTTAGTGTCGATTATCTGGAATTCTGGAAAATACGAGAAAACTACTGTTTCGATCTCGTTTATCGCCTCACATAAAAAAGGACTGTCTATATCTCGATTACCGATACCAATTCCGATTATCGACTCGAATCCCGAAAGGCGAGAAAGACTCTCGAGATCGATTATATCGAGACGATCGTTACGAGATTACTGCCTTGAATGAAAACGGACTGTCGTATCCCGATTTCCTTCCAGACTGAAATATCCCATCTCAGTCTCGATTAACATCTAAATTTCCAATACGAGAAAAATACTCTCTCGGTCGTCTCGAATGAAAAGTGATTGTCTGTACAATGGAAAACCGTTTCGATCTCGATTATCGCCTCAAATTCGAAGACAAGCGAAATACTACCGCGATATCGTTTATCGTGTTTAATAAATAAAGTAAATATCCGTAAATCGATTATCGTATACACCAACAAATCGTCTCGATATCAAGAAAATACGATATTATTTTCATATTAAAGGAAAATTTCCCCATTAAGCAAGAAATCGATATATCCATGAAAATTTATTATTGAATGATGATTTATTGTCATTATTTCCCTCGCTCAAGCTTAGATAATTTCTTTGTTAATAAAATTATACATAAATTGGGTAGAAAAGATACAAACTGTTGAAAGGTAAAACAATATTAGATTGACCTGATACTTTTATACAAACAAGTACCTTCACACACACACACACGCATCCGTCCATACACACACACACACAGTACACATATGGATACGTGTATACAATTCTGAGCGTGTGTATAAAAGCTGAGTGCAGTGTGGAGTTAGTAAACGCAATAAAAAAAGGTCAGGATATCAGGACGTCAAGGAAGCAGGAAAATATAATTAAATGAACAATATAATTAGCTAAAATAACGAGAAAAGTTTCCACAGTTCAACGTGTTAAACAAGTAATTGTCTAGTAGTGACAGTTACCGACCTTTCCAAGCGCCCTCTTCAACCCCTCACTTCAAGCGCCTTTTTCACCACCCCTTCTCAGCCACCAACGAGTCGTCGCATCAACGTTAGTGTGATTTTTTATTACTTTTTTGCTATTTCCTTATTAATTTTAATTACAAAGCTGTTGACTTGTTATAAATAACAACAAAATAAAGCAAAGGAAAAAAATGACAGCAACTGCAGCAGCATATTTTCCTGCGTATGGCTAAGCTTCCGCTTCCGCTTCCGTTCACCAGTTGACGAGTAAAAAAAGAAGGTTAAAACAGGTTTTCAACATTACGATGGACTCACATATAATTTAATTTAACAGGTGCATGCAAGTGGAACCGAGTGTGCGAAAGGATTTATGTGTGTGTGTGTGTGTTGTGTCTGCCCGGGTGTTTGTTTGGCCAGTATCATAGTAATTAGTTACCATTAATAACGTTATTATTTTTCAATTATCTAGATATACACAATTCAATACACACACCCACACATCCACACACATGTACACATATACAACCACATTTAATTGCAGCAAAAATGTAGATAACAATAACAATAAAATGTAATTACATTATTAGTGCGCTCTTAACGCAATAACTACAGCAGATATTTCAATAAGCGGATTGAGAGCCCGGAAAATAATACGGGAAAGAGGGAATCGGAGAGATTAACATTTCAGGAACCAGTTATTTCTAGTGGAGCAACTTGTTTTGAACTAGTCATGACTCCAGTTTTAAAATACACTGTAGCAAAACTAAGATAAAGCCAATTTAATTGACAATAAAGTCAATTCAACTGACAACCTTCGTTTATATTGGACTACTTAATCAAGAAGAAGTCAGGCAACTAGTTATTTAGTAGTTCATCTCTCCGTGCAGAGCCATCGAACGGATGTCGAACAATTATAGAAGCAAATTTTTAATTATTGAAGTTGTACACACACAAATCCACACACACACACATACCCATTTCACGCATACAAGTGTACACATGACTTCCTGAGCTGTTACTGGTCATGATTTAACTGCAAAACAATTATTTCGCAACCAATTTAATAGCATTAAAATACAAAAAAAATTCCAAAGCGAAAATAAGAAGAAAAACAGCAGCAACAACAACAACAACAACAACAACAGCGACAACAGCAACAGCAACAATAAAAATAATGAAAAACACAAATTTTTTTACATGTTTTCGTTTATCCAATTTATTTTATTTTTATGGTGATCGCCAAGCTTTTATTTACGGGACGGTTACTGCTCTTCCTTCCTCCTCCTCTTCGTCCTCTCCCCACCTCTTCCTTCCTCCCCATCGCCCTCCTTCCCCTCCTCCTCCTCGTGGTGACATCCTGTCCTGCGGAGTCAGCACGGGTTCAAGGTTCACGTTTCATGTGCATAAATTTGTCTGCATCTACGCCTTCCACACCGAAACCCTCGCCTCTCCCCGCACCACGCCCCCTTATTTTCACCGCCCATCCGCTACCCGCAAACATTATTCGGGCGGATGCGAAACTTTTGCTTCGCAGCAACGAATTAATTGAAACCAAATGAAACGCATTCGAATGAGTTTTTGTTAACAAGATTCAGACAGCCAACAGATTTCACATGTTTTTCGTTAAAAGTTGGATTGTTTTAACTTTTGCTTTATACGAACAAAATATTTAAAGGCCAGTGAGGAGCATTCCACGTATGACTTTCGTGGAACTTTTTAAATCCTGGTTTTAAAATCAGGAATAAAAATGTCCCTGCAGTTTTGTAAAATGAAAGACAAGCGACTTTGTTATCTGAAAAATATGCCTGAAATGTGTAATTTACATTTGTAATGTTTGAGATTTGTAATTAATTTTTTAGTGGACTGATAACGCAGAAGATTTTAAGTATTTTGAATTTTTGAAAACAGCTGCTATATTTCAATGTAAAAATTAATTAATTACTCATAAAAAAAAAGGTTTTTCATATTTATCCCGAATTTACGCCCCCTCAAACTGTTTACCAAATTCAAATTTACCTAATTTAATTGAATTTGAAAGCTTTCCCTCCCCCAGCCCGCTTTCCCGATGTCGCAACTGCGCCAAAGTTTTGAAGTTTTGCCAATTTTTCAACGTAATGAGAAGAATTCATTCATTCTATTGAAAAGTCTTATCATGATTTACGATTGGGCTGTCAGGACGCCATCAACAGCTTCAAACGAAGCATCCAACTCGCTCCTCGTCTCCTGTACAGCACACCCTCTCTGCTCTCATTTCCGCCGCACTCATTACGAAAGCGTTCGCTCTCCCCGCTGAGGAAATCATTCATTCACTCTTTCGTTCGTTCGTTCGTTTGCTCGTTTATTCATTCAATTCTCACTCGTCGTCGTCGTCGTCGTTTCGCAATTGCAAGTGATTTTTCAAGGAGCGCGCAAACAAAGCGAAGTTTTAGCATTTTTCGGCAATGATTTGATGGTTTTGATTTCCCTTATTTTGTAACCCTCATCCGGAACGGGATCGGAGGATGAAGGACTTGACTTCAGTTGTCAGCTACAGTTTCCTCTCCCTCCTCCCCCACCAACCACACGCACTCCGTCGTGCTTTGAATTTCTATTCAAAGATTTTGACTATTGAATTGATTTCGAAGTCGTGATATGATTGTTGCAAGTATTTCTTGTTGTTTTTGTTGTTGTTGTTGTTGTTGTTGTTTTTGCAGCGTCATGACTAGTGAAGCTGTAACGGGACGAGTTGAGAGCAGCGGACGGGAGAGCTTCGAAGAGGTCTACGGAGTCATTAATTTGAATGATTTTGACTTTTCTTGTACAAGAATTGATGTTGCTGTTGTTAATCTTGTTTCACTGGTTGTTGTTGTTGTTGTTGTTATTGTTTTCAATTTACAATAAACACGCTCTTGTCCTTCCAGCCATTAGTTGAATGTCCTGAAATTTGCTGTTCGTTTGTCCTTGTCTTTGTTTTCTTTGCTGCAGGTTTTTGTTGCTGCTGCTGGGTTGATCCTGCTATTGTTCCTTCTCTTGTTGTTTGTGTTGTTGTTGTTGTTTTTATCAACCAAAGAAAATTAAAGTAATTGCTATAGAAAAATCTGAAAGGTTAAAAGAAAAATATTTTTGAACTCAGTTAATTATCTACTTTTTTGTTGACGGATTAGGATCTTTTTGAAGTCATTATCAGACTCACGGTAGTAAGATAAAATAGAAATCCATTTAATTCTGCTTTATTTCTTAGTTTTCATATAATAAGAATGAGAAGACAACAGAAAAAACAGAGAGATAAGCAATTTAACAGCAACAAACAACAACTTTGTTCGTCATCGTAACCTTCAATTAAAGCGTAACATTCTGCTTCTGCTCGTATTAATTACTTTCATAACAAAAAACTAGAAAGGAAAGCCCGTCACAGTTATTGTTCAAGAAGCAAAAACTCTACCGGCGGAAGTCCTTCGAACATATCGGAAAAAGGAAAAGTTGATAAGCCGATGATAAATTGTTGTTGCGGTTGTAATGTTCTTATAACGTGTTCATGCTATCATCAGTTTCATGCCGACAGGGATCACATAACGTATGCGGGGCTTTCTTGAGTAGGTTGAGGTTCGCAAGGACTACCACTCGCTCCGGCGTTTCCAAGGAAAACTTATAATTAATTGCTTGCAATGTTAGTTAATGTGAGTTTCCCCCTAAATGATTAATAGCTTGTTTTCGGGAACTGTAGCAGTGAGGTTTCTGGAGAGGATAAATAAATAACGCACAGGCAAGGAGGAGGAAGTATCTACATCCTTTTTTTTTGTGTTGTGGATAATTCTGAAAGATTTTTCAAGCTATCTCCTCAATTGCATGGCACCGTAATTTAATTTTGAAATACCCATAACTTCAAATAACCTAACCATGTTATTTCACAGCCCATTAAATCTCTTCAAGTGTCTGAATACGAGTTCCATCTTTCATCTCTAGAAATATATACACAAATACCTTCAGGATATCATGCTCAAGTATGCTGTCAAAAATTTAACACTCAATATGAAATAACGCTGATTTGACACGTAAATAAGTCTCATGACCGACGATTCCCCACAACTCAGAACGCAACAAGAATATTCTACAATAATTGTGAAGAATTTCGGCATGAATGTGGAAGAATATTTCGCTGAAGTGCCTTTTTAAAATGCAGCCCAAGGCTAAGAGAACATTTGTTAAAGTGTTGCAGGGGAAAATCACTTACAAACTCAGGCACGAGTATTGAATTGATATTGAAGTGAAATGTGGCCGCTGGCCACGGCTGTTCTTCTTAATGAGGTTTCAGAGATTCTGAAAATACATATTCTTAGATTGTGACTTCGAAGCCGGCGAAACCCGTATCATTTGGTGTTTCATGTTTTCGTCATATAAATGTACTCGTATTTGAGAATAATTGCTTAGATTTTGCCTTCTAGAAGACTTTCGTAGAACTGGACATGGACATTGTTTGCAGGTTTCATAGAATCTCCCTAGATTCATACTCACGTCTTTTCTTTATATAACCTGGCATACCAAACAATCTTTCTATGTTAAAAACTAAATTTCCTCTAACTAAATGTTCTTAATTTGCTCTACGTTGATTCTTCCTCTGAGTGGTCCTGCTGGGAAGTCCTTCTGCAGGATTTACAATATTAGACAACAAGAAAATTAAGGAAGAAGTAGAAGAGTGAGATAGAAGAAGGAGAAAAGAGTCACATCTCACAATAGACCCGATAAATTCTCCATTTTAATCCTGATCAAGCACTTTTCGAAAACGAATCCTTCATAATGAAGTCGTAGCAAAAGTCTTGCATGGATATGACAATCGAAAGTTAAACTTTTCAATAAACTGAAGAGTTTGTTTCTCTCAATCACAAAATCTTCATTAACAAAGAAGTAACTCGAGAATGTATAGAGACGAATGTGAAGAGTCTTCAATCATTTCTAATGACAGCCAGCACAAATGAAAGGACTCCAAATGAACTGGGGACGTGTAGAAACTTTCAGACAAATAGACAACAACAACAACAACAACAACAAGAACAACAACAACAACAACAGCAACAAATATCAATACAACTTGAAAATTTCTTCATATGACTTCAACACAGTGAAACACACACCCACACACGTGGGGATGCAGAGACATGCAGACGTACTGAAAGTCAGAGATAAACATCTCAATAAATAAACGAAACCCTGACAAGGACTCTTACGCACATCGAGAGTACAGGAGGTCCTTCAGCTACTCGTACTGTTGGTTTTGGACTTCATTTTGTAGCGTTCAATCATTTAGTTTGATAGACTCTGATTGAACTCTAGTGCTGCTTGACAGCTTTCATTCCGCATTTTGTTGGAATATCCTGTGGTAATTTATTATCGTCAGCTGAGCAGTTTTTAATTATCTGGAATCAAGGGAGAAAGGATTTTAGTCTTCATATTAAACTTTAAGTATTACTGTCTTTTTGTCATAACATGAAGCTTTTTATTATCATTTTAAGCTCTTTTATCATAATTTAAAGCTTTTTATTGTCATATTAAGCTCTTTTATCATCATATAAAGCTTTTATCACAATACAATTAATTCTATTTTATTTTATTATTAAAAAAATTTCTTTAGACGTCATAGAAAGCTGTCATCATCATATTAAGCTCGTTTGTCATCATATAAAGCTTTTTATTATCATACAGAGCTTTTTATTATCGTACTAAAGTCATATAAAGTTCAGCCAAACAAACGCTCTTTAAATTTGAAGCGAGATAATCCTCAATTTATGTTTAATTTGGTTTACGTTGGTCTGTATTGTCTGTCTGTCTGAGTACGACAGCCTATTTTTAGCCCACATTTATTACCTTGATGAAGCTGTGACTGAAAAGTGTTGCTATTCGCGCTTCACCTTAAACGTTTAGCGGCGTTTGAAGGATGTCGATAATCTGCCGTACTTTGCGGTTGCGGTGTAACCACTCAATTATCCTTCAACATGCGCTTATTCATCATTGCAGTTGTTATGTGTTGGCTGAGCGTCGTTATATCGTATCCTGAATGCAGGATTCTAATTTAATTCCGTGTTATTGGTAAGGTTTGTGTTTGATTTACGGCACAAACACTTAATTTGTTTAATTATTGCTGGGTTTCACAGCAATCTGTCCCTATTCGTCTGCCAATTTATTGCGGTTACGGGATACTCGACTGATTTGAAGCAAGAAGATGTGAGATGGATCTCAGAATTCACATTTCTGTTGTTTGTTTCTTTTTTACTAAATTTTAAATCCCCGAATTCCTTAGAGTTAAATTAGAAGTAAGTAATAATTTTCTGTTTTACGAAATTTATTAATATAAAGATTTCGCTAAAATTTTTCTGAGAGTAGCGATTGTTATCCCCGTAAGGACACACACACATACATACATATGCATGTATATGTTATTTTTTTCCGCATAGTCAGCAAAGACAGAAAGAGAAAAACCTCGCAACTTAATGAATGCGACGCAAATTAAGTCAACTTAATGAAGCGCTAAAACCCGCTGTGGCAGGATAACAGCGTGTGAGTTGAGAGATTTTATTGTACATTAACTGTAAATGTCTACAGGTACGGGACTTACTCCGTACTCCAGACCTTTTACATTCCTTCCATTTTGAAACAGTTTAAATCCGTAAAAGAGAAAATAAATTACTTCATATGAAAAGCGGAGACGCATACGAATGAATACACGCTGCAGTCCAGTTCTCTCTCTCCCTCCCTCTCTCTCTTTCTCACCTCCGCCATACAACCATAGAAACTACGTTAGACCCCTCAGGTCAGTACAACAACTACCAGTTCTTTGTGAGTTAAATTTAAAACTCATCGCGTTGACCTCGAGTGAGTCGTCCGTTTTGAATTTCTATTCATTTCTCTGGCTTGAAGTGCTCGAACAAAAGTGGGGTGGGAGGTGGAAGAAGCTCTCAGTTGTTGGTGGAATGGCGGAGAGAGCGCCAGGCTTAGTTAATCCTCTGAAATTTTAATGAATGCGAACTGGTGGCCGTTTCTTGCTTTTCGTCCTTCCATGCTTAACTTGTGCATTCATCACTCTCCGTTTTTCTTTCTTTTTGCAACGAGGGCGAATGTTTTCTGCTGACGGATATGCTTTTGTACAAATTGTAAGCAATTTGAAAGCTACAAATCTCTTCCTTCCCTCTCCGTAATTACTGAGAAGAGTCTTTGTTAGGAGAATCACTGATTCAGAGTCCTGGCTGGCAGAAAATACAAAGCAACTCATTTTTAACAGTCATTTAGGACTCATTAGTGTCGTCATTACATTAGTTTTTGGTGTTCCGTGATTTTGGCCTGTTTTTCGCGACTGAAAAATTGGAAGCTATTTATTGAGCTGAGAGTGAAAGCAGTTTTGAGAAGAATGAATTCGAATAAATCACTTTAAAGAATTTTAAAGTGAACTAAAAGTTGGTTTTGTGGTTTAAACTGAAATCAAAGTTTTTAGTTGTACGGTTTACACGAAAGTTCCGTCATGTCATTGTGTTTGCATTAATATTTCATGGCACTCCCACAAATTTCAATAACTGTCAACAGATTCTCACAGCCGACGCTGAAATTTATGATGTATTTTATTTATTTACGCACGGATACAATGTTTGCGTACAGCTGGTGCAAAGTTGCGCACTCATAAATCTTCTTGTCAATTACAATGTGTGCTCGACACCGCTCGAAATCCAACACCGACGCCAAGTCCTCCACGTAATTTACCGCTAGGTGGGGGCGTGTCATAAAATCTTTGGAGATACGCAGTCCCTGTTTTTCTCTTCTTTTGTATACGGAAAATTGCGATTACGTTTATCATTTACTTATCACCGATCTTTGTTTTGCAGAATGTCTACCTTTATTCGGAAAGCAGTCCTGCAACAACAACAATGAGAGCCAAAATAATACCACGAGCATTTTTTCCACCGAATTTAACTAAGCATGTTGAAGTTCTCTGTAAGAATTGCATTAAAATAAAGTTGGAATAAGCATTCGCTTTATCCAACCAAGCAATTCCCAGCAGGATGCGTGCCAGGATCATCCATCAGACGCCACATGGCAAGTGCGGAACTCCACCCCCGTGAAATGTGTCTCGTTTTGCCTCGCGAGCACGCCATTTCATAGTTTCCATTATTATTATTATTAACTTGAATAGAAAAACATTCTTGAATCGCATAAATCCTAGCGAAGGATGTGTAAGGATGGGGCGTCATCATCGCCATTGGAACGTCGGTTTACGTTCATGTAGAGCCGGGTTCGTACTCCAGAAATCGTATTCATTCAATTCAAAAGGGATTCAAAATATTGCATGGTGAATTAATGCAATATTATTTCAAAATTTCGAAGTTAAAATTTTTACGAGTTGCGTGGAGAAAATTAATATGATTCTTCTATTCTTTATGAAGCTTTTTGTGTTAACATTTTCTTTACTAAACTGTTGAAAATTAACTTTTTCAATTAATACGTTTAGTTCCGACGTATTCCGAACCCTGGCGCGCTCCCGTTGACATCCCCCTCTAATTTTGAATTTCTTTTATATTACTTGAAATTATGAGGCGTAACCGTCCGTCCCCAGAAGCAGCGTTAGCAGGATGATAAGCTAATAATTCGCACATGTTGGCGCTATTAATCGTGCGTCGACGCGCAAGGACGCGCATTACCTAAGAATTAATGTTAGAATGGAATATATAATGCATAGAAAACAGTAATCAGCAGAAAATATAATATTAAAATGATTAAAATCAAATCTGCGTGTTTCGTTTTATAAATACTCGTTTAGTTTTTTATCCATTGATGTCCTTATCTTCGTCCTTACTCGTTTATGAAGCATATTAATACTAAAAATTTATGTGACAAATTTTGTTTTCTCTCTTATAAATTCTTAATTTATGAATAGAAAAATTAGAATTTATTTGTAAACTTTAAACACAAAAAAATCATAAATTTCTTGCATAAATTTAAGTTTTTTACCTTCTCTTCACTTATCATTCCTTACTACCTTCGCCCCTAAAAGGGAAACTTTCACTCCAAAAAGGAAAATTCAACAAGGTCCTCGCAGAACACCTCGCAGACTTTCAGCTGCTTTCAGCTGCTTTCAGCTTCGTTAGCCCTTCTCAGCCTCCCGTGAAGCTCGGTGCCACCTAATGGTTCGTTTCTGCAGGATTGCATGAGTTTTATTGCTTTAATAAAGGATCATAACTAGAAGTGGTTCTAAATTTATTTGTCTGCTCAACAAGAACGAGGAGGAAATTCGGCCGCAAAGTGAGCCAAAAGTTCGCGCACCTGAAATACGTTTGCACGAATCCTCTCGCAAGGATGTTGTAAAGCAAACTTGGGCAAGTATTTTCATGACTTCATATCGTTTCTATTAAAGCTCTGGAGGTTTTGACTGCGTAGTTGCTGTAGCTGTTGTTGTTGTCGCTTCTGCTTCAAGTGTCCTTCGGTATAACGATGCAAATGAAAATTATTACAAACGCTTACAATTCGCATTAAATCAAACTCGGCGCGCTCAAGGACAACCCGCTGTGGTAGACCGCTGCTGTAGGGTTTCATTCAGGACGCCGTTTCCAAAGGATGCAGAAGTTGAGAGGTTATGATTAAGCGCGCTAGATATCCTGCTGTGTTAATGCGGCGACTGGTGAGCGGCGGCGGCGGCAGCGGAAATTAAAGTAGAATTTAATGAAATGAACAAAAACTAGTTGGGAAAATAAAAAACGGATGGAGAGAAGAAGCAGAGGTGGGTATTTCGGAATAGAATGGACCTATGAGATACAAATTAATTATGCATTAGCTGGAAAGTAGTGGATGGTGGCTGATTTTTTAGCTAGAGGAACTATTTATTTATTAGATTTTACTTAAAAAATGTCTGACATCTATTTAAATTTGAATTTAGTGAAATTCGAGTTGCTTTTGGAATTACAAAGGCTTAAACTTGTATTAACTGTTTATATAATATTAATATTATTATATATATAAAGCAGAGATTATTCTACTAAATCTAGAAAACACTATAAAGTCGATTTATTCTGAATATAGCTCAATATAATATATTGTATCAGTAGTTTGGCCCTTACAATTGTCTTAAATCCATTTAGAAACTTCGTCCTGTCATCAACTTTATAATCTACTGGGATTTTAACTTTACTCCTTGTTGATATATAATCTCTCTTCTAACCTCTGTTTAAAACTAAGTTTTCGTAAATTGCTTTCATGAATACCATCGAAAATCCGATTATTATATTAGACTAAATATATGCGTACATCACAGTTAACAAAATAATCCCTCAAACTCACGCCCACATGCATGTTTGAATACTTGCAGACACTTATATGTCTTCACATTTCATATCAGTTGATAATCTACATTTCGAAAAGTGAGTTTAGTAAATTATTTCAGCTTAACGAGATTAAATAATGTCATGTCTTCGTTTGACAAACATATACTAAGTATACCCGTACATGTATTGTACACCAACTTATATTTAGATAGAGTTCTACAGCAACACCTTGAGTCAATTAATCGAGTAATCTGAAAATAACAACTGAACAATTAATCGAACAATTGAAAATTCATGATTGAATCAATCAGTCTTGGGGTTAAGAACAGATTTTGAGGCTGATCAGACAATCTTAAGTTCAGCAAGTCCCTAAGATTCAGAATCTTCTTTTATTTTCATAACAAAGTCTCTTAGAAATACTTTTAAAGCCCTAAAATGTATATTTTAAGTCCATATCCACGGAGGAATCATAAACTGTCGAAAACCTGCAATCTCACAAAGTATTCTGAAACCCAAATCCTACTGCATCTGACTACAGATTACACATTAGATATATCAGCAGCCCCACCTCATGCTGACCTCAATGGGACTATTATAACGCACAGACTATATACGATCGCGTATGACAGGTTAAACCAATTTTAGCACAACCAAATCGTGTCTTCTCTCGTGGGATCAATTAAAACTTCCCTTTATTTTATTATATCTAATAAGTTTGTTCAACCCTCAAGTTCATGCCTCGAGTGTTACAAACTTTAAAATAACATTATTTTTAATTCATTTGATGTTGTTTGTTCTTGACAACGCATTTGATTCGCCTGACTAAAAGTGGGATGGCTGTCAGATGCGATAAAGATGCGCGTCGCTTCCTCTACGAGTTGTGGTTTATTTTTTCGTTCCTCACACACAACGACGAGAAGAATGCATAACTTTTCCCTCAAGCTAATAAAGGACTTTTTAAGCTGCGGTCCTTGAAGTTAACGACAAACATGCATGATTGTAGAAGTTGTGAGTCGTTGCTATCATTCTTGTTGTCTCAGTTGCCTTCACATGTACACGTGTCTTCCATTCTCCTCCTCCTCATCATCCTTCGTCCTCCACCCATTCTCTTCCAATCTCCTCCTTCCTCTTCCTCCGTACATCCCGTAACCATCTTTGCTTTTCTTCCCACAGCATCTCTTCTTCCCTTCGAAAGTTCTGAAAGTTTGTCCGCCTGTTTTTCCCCTGTCGACCTGCCTTCTGGCATCTGTTCGTCTGTCTGACGACATGTCTGCCCCGCATGCCTGACAGACTCATCTGTCTGTCTGTCTAACGTGCATCTGCGCTGCCTTTCCATCCGTTTCTCGCCAAGTCTCTGCGCATCCGTCTTAATTTGTCATTTAAGTTAAACGTACGCTGAAGACAAGGGCAATAATTATAATTCTTACCTGTTATGCTTGTGTGTTGGTATGCTTGTGTGCGTGTAAACATACATTCTTCACATTTTGGTTGTTCCTTTCTGTGTGAGCGTGTGTATCCCCGTGTTAAGCGAAGCCAAAAGTTTTGTCATTTGTATTGCCAAACTACATTAAGAGATTTAATTTATTTCTTGTCATCTGTATGCGTTGCCATTGTTAACGTGGCTTACCTGTAACGCCAACACGTATTTGAGGACTCTCGTTATACCGTTAAACAACCGCCTGCCCTCTCGCCTTGCGAGAAAAGGTCAAAGGTGAAGTATTTTACTAGAACGAGAATCGGTGTATGCAAAGCTTTCGGCTGTAATTATCTTTCTTTTTGTTTTAATTCGTCCTTTGTGAGCCACATATATGTGGTTGCGTTAAATTGAGCTTTAATAACTTTGCCTGTCTCTCGCTCTCTTGTAATTCTATTAAATGATCTCTCATTAACTTTACTAATTGCTGCAGGGAATTAGCAATAATTGGATTCCCCGTTACATCAAAACACAAAGCATCAGTTTAATCAGTTCGTTTTAATGAAAAACGTTGGTTCAAATCAACGATTTGTCTTTAAAGAACTTAAGAATTATTGAACCTTGCAGCTTTTAAGTTTTTCACAATTAAGAAACCAGCTTTCATTTGAATGTAAAAACGGTTAAAAGACGGTATTTCCACCTGCATTTCTGCAGCTACACAACGAGAAATAATAGAGAATAATAATGGAAAAACGTAACGAGCAGCAAATTGCGCGCAAATTAATTCACGAATGCATTAAGGTCGCCCTCAGCAGCTTCGGCGCCTAAAAGCAGGCAAAGAAAATCAACAGAAACTCAGTTCTCACTCCACGCCGCCCGCCAATGACGTCACAGCTCACTGCGTCCGAATGAAATGCTTGGCGAATAATTTTTGCATAAAAGTGTCATTAAGTTTAGTTAATTTGAAGACTATTGTGCACAATGGCAAGGATAACAACAACAACAGAAGCAACCCTTCTTCCTGCTGCGCTTAATGTCAGTGTTGGGCGTCTGGTTTGATTTTGTGGCTGCGTCGTTGTTTGAATTTTTAATGCTCACCTATTTTTTATTCAATAATTAAATGCTGGCAGGATAAAAGCGGCGCGTTGTGGCGGCGCATCCTTTTATATTCTCGTTAGAGGAGAACATTTTGTACTTCGCATTTGTTGTGTGAAAGCGAACACAAGTGTTGACAGGACTCGCACGGTTGGTGGTGGTTGATTTCTATTGTAACTGAAGGACGTAGGATACGCAGTTAAATAGCTTGGTATGTGCGTGCGTGAAATTTATGGGCGAATTATGTGTGCATAAATCATGCTAATGGAGCGTTTAAAATTTAAATACTTCAAGGGTGAATCCCAGTATCGAATTTGCTGAGGAAGAAGGATTTCAGGCATCGTCAGTGGAGGAGAAGGAAAAAAAGTAATAAAGGAATGCACGATTAAATGTTGAAGGTACTTTCACACCGTAGAGTTACCAGTGGAAGTCTTGATCTGAAACGTTTAAGAGACTATTTTGTTAATCGTTTAAAATCTCGACTGTCATCGTTTAACATCGTCATGGAGGCTTCAGTAAAGAGTAAAATCAATTAATGCAGGAAAAATTGACAATGTTTTCGAAAAGAGTTTCTAGAGCTATTTTGCAAAGTGAAAAATGTCTAAATTTCACAATTTTCAGAATATATTGAGATCGATATTCGAAGATAGATAAAAAAAAGAAAAATCTCTGCTGTCATTTGCAAATTTGTTCTCAGATCTTCAACTGGTTGTTGAACACTCGTTATCGTAAAACAAACTCGTTTAAACGCACATGCACACACACACACACACACACATTTATACTTTGTATGTGTGTGTGTCAAACCAACAACTTGAGCTCACTTTCCACAGGATTCGTCAAAACTCCATGCTTGACCTAAAAAGACAAACAAAATGCCCTTTTTTAGTATTTGGAAACACAAGCTCACCAGGCGGAATGGCCTGAAGCCCTTCCTCCTTCCTTGACCGCCCCGCCCACCACCAAACATGAGCTACTCCAGCTCAGACGTCATCAACAGCAGCAGCAGCAGCATTCAGAGTACCGAACTCCTGCCTTGTGGCATTCAAAACCCAGCCGTTCATCGATTCCTTTGCTATCTGATGGAGACACATTATTTTCAGGCGGCTGCTCATTGCTTCATCCTCTGCTGTAGACAAGGGCGTGCCTCCCACCTGTCCCCCTCACCCTCCAGTTACCGCCTCTTCGTTATTTCCATATCTATTGACCGATTTTCATTTTGTTCCATTGCGTCGCTTAGCTGCACCAGAAGATTTGCTGTGCGTTGACAGCGTTGCTCTTACTTATCTTGACCAAATTTTCCTGGCATGGCTTTTGCTCTGCCTGTGGCAAGGACCCTCTCTCAGGCTGTTGGTGTGTGAGTGCTTATAGCTGGCTTATTTTCTGGTATGCAGCTGTGATTCTTCTTCTTACTCCGGTGATTCCTAACAATTCAATTTAGTTGACAAAGATATAAATTTTTGGCTTAAATGATTTTCTGACTTTGGGGACGAATACGACCCTCGGAAAGTTGTTAACCCTCGTTGTTATTGACAACCTTTGGTGTGAGTTTTCAATTGTGAGGCCTACACTGCCAATCTGTGTACGTGTATGTAGATTATAAGTGGGAAATATAAGCTATTAGTATTCATAGCAACGTCCCACGTCTCTCACGTCCTCACAGATTTGTACGCTGGACACATGTGGAGTTCGGGGAGTGCTTAAAAATTTCGGATAATTTAATTAATCTGCATAACAATTGCGTAGAAATCACGGCAGTTACTGTTAGAAAAGCAAAGAACATCAGACTTCAGGATCAATCAAAGACTTCAAGGACTTCTCACTCTTCAACTCTTCGCCACCATCCGTGTGTATCATTTAGTGACTTTTTTGCCGCTTTTTATAGACCTTTTTAAGGCCTCGTATCTCAAAAATAGCGCTAACAAATGAGTCTTCCTCACTATCTATACAACGTGAACGTATTCCCCGTTCCTCATACAGCAACAAGATGTTAACAACTGAAAAAGTGCCAAATTTTACAGTAGCTTAGAATATAGAAACGTATCTCCCCGGCTGAATGCTCCATCCAACCCCTCCACCACCATTCCTGGGCGGGCATCTGGAACTTTTTCGGTTGGAGGACGCATTCGTGTGGAAGCGGACCCCGGGCTAATCATCTGGAAATATTGCCTA